>OZ010618.1:15528613-16219845 GCA_963932285.1 Caenorhabditis macrosperma
GATAAAGCAAAGTGTCGCACATATCACACGCTACACTTTTATTCAAGCTACGCATTCTGAAATGTTTACAGGCTATCTACAACAAATGGAAACAATGGCCACCGGCAACAATTACATTAAACTTTCGTCATCGGACAATGAGATCTTCCTCGTGAGTTTCATGCTTCAATGTCTATTGAGTGTCTACATGACAAATCAACTCGTGCAAGACAAACACAATCATTTTCCAGGTTCCGCGCAACGTAATTCGTCTTTCGAACGTCATAGAAAACTTTGTTATTAAATTGGAACTTGATAACGTTGATGGCGTTAACAAAGACCCGATTCCGTTGCCAAACGTGAATTCTGAGATCTTGAGACTCATTATAACTTGGTGTGAATACCACCAGAACGACCCGCAGGTTGACCAAAAGATGACACGGGAGCAACAACTCTGCGCTTGGGACTCCGAGTTCCTCAACGTCCGCATGGAAACTCTCCTAGCTCTTGGCACTGTTTGTGAACGAGCATTTCCACTGAATCAAAATCAACACTTCCAGGCAGCCAACGACTTGGACATTAAGAAACTTCTAGACGTCTCTTCGACAGCTGTAGCCAACCAGATAATGGAAATGAGCTACGAAGACATGCGTCGTTCGGTCGAGTCCCAGATTACGTGACGAAAAGGAAGATACGCAAATGGCCTAAAAATTAGAAAACCCAGATCTTGATTTTGTTATCCTTCCAATATTTATTATTGGTATGTTATATATTCAATGAATCTTAAAACGTGCGCGTTTGCGCAGGTTTCAAGATTCATCAAATATATAATAGGTATCTCATTATCAGTCTTCTCCCCACTTTTAGAAGTGAGTGATACTGATCTACTGTTATGTCAAAGTTTGTTATCTTAAGTCCATCGTTATGTTAACCCGTTTGTTTTCCGAAGTTGTTCAATGAATGTTCAATGACGATGGATGTTGAATCATCGAACAAGGGCTGTACTCTGTCACTTTTACGTTAATCCGACTAATCACAGTTGAGCTTCGAGGGACTAGAATAACTCTCACCGACGTTGTAAATCTCGTGTTCTGTAATCTTCTCTATCCGCCCTTTGTCTGTATCGACATGAAGGGCATCATTTCTAATCCCTGACTAACCGATAAGCAGGAATTCAGTGATTGATAACCTGATAATCCGGACGGAAGCATGATGTAGTATTCCGAGGAAGGCGTAGTACTCAGAGAATGAAAAGGAATAGTTTTGATTTGTGGGGGATTCCGATGGAAGTACGGGGAATCGGTAGTACTATAAAAAGCAAAAACAACCATAATGGGAAAATGGTGCATCAGCCTTCTTTATAGAGTTATGGTCAAAGTAAAACTTCTTTGAGAGAGCCCGATTCTCTTTCGCGCAGAGTATGGAACTACGGATCGTTGTTTCAGAGGCTACTGGGGTAAAAGGGGCGGAGTCTCGCGAAATGTTGATAAATGATGCCAGATTTGAAAAAATCTCAGTCAGACGAAACAGAAAATACTTCATTCAAGCAGCGAGCGAAGCGAGCTGAGTCCCATGAAACGACGTTTTCCAAATCTGTAATAAAAAAGTTCAACCATGCTGAAATTTGTTTTGTCGCAAATTTTAAAAGAATTAGCTATTTCGTTTTTCAGAATTGTCAATTGTTTCGTTCGTCAGAAGAGTTTACGGTTTTTGGAATCTTTTTGAAAGAGTTGGACCGGATTGAGGAAATATCATTTATTCATCTATTCATTTTCACAGTCACAACACAATTGGAATTCACAAAAGACAAAACAATTGAGGAATGAAATGTTTGTGTTCGCAATACACATTTGAAACCGTTAAACAATCTCGGATAACTTGGAACAAATAGTCACACACGAGCACTTTTCATTCTCATTCGAGAGTCTTGGGAAATGTTGAGAAGGTGTCTGCAGTGGAACTTGAGCATCACAAAGGCACGTGGGGAGAGTCCGTAGCCTTCGTAAACCAAACTATCGTTACTGGCAATGTCGTAGAGTATCTTTCCATCGATTCCCGTGCTTCTGATTACTTTTTTGTCGTGTTCCGGGCAGTAGTGTTGCAATCGGGAAATGACAAGATCCATGAAGGTCAAGACATCGTCAGTCTGAAAAGTCGGATTGAAATGAGGCTGACGACGTGGAAACTTACAGTCCAAGTTCCTACGTTCGGAGAGAGCTTTTCCAGAACAACTGATGAATAGCCTCGCTGAAATGAGTTTGTTTCTATTTGTAAGCAGTCAAGTCACTAACCTTGAAGCAAGTTGAGAACTTCTGTTCGTGTACACGAGATTGAATACCACCATTGACAGCTGAACTATCTGACATCGAAGTTCTCACACTGTCCTCGGTTTCCGGGTCAGAAATGGCAATGCAGCGCCGTTCCGTTTCATCAGAACATCTTCGTTTTGCAGTGTTCCGATTGCTTTCTTCAAACGAATCAATTTCAACATCGACCAGTTTTCTTTTCGAAGTTACTGCTTCTCCGAAAGGTTGGCGAATCAAAGAAGACATGACGTTACGTTGAATCTGAACATAAAATGAACTTTATGAAGAATTAGGAACAGAAGTAACTTGTAACCAAATAGATGAAACGTAATAGCAAATACGAAATGAGAAAAGTCGTGAATAAGAAAACAAACTAAACGGTCCTGGTTAGGAGAGCATAATATGATGAACTGACGGTTGAGTTTATCGAAAAGACATTGACAGTGCGGTGGTATGCGTCGCGTGCGTGCGTTGCGTGTCGAGAGATAGTGTGCATAAAAGAGAGACAGGAACGCTACATGGTGTAGAAGATCGCGAGGTTTATGTCTCAGACGGAGGCTCGCTGAGAGATAGTGTATGAGGGAGGGAGACAGAAAGAATGTGACGTGAAGGAGACTGCAGTGAACGATGAAGGGCCGGGAGAAGCAATGCCTGGTACAATGGACTGATTGTGCTCAGAACGACGATCACTGCCATTGGAGCATCTGAGCAACATAAGCCTAGGCTTAAAGACCACAAGTGCTGAGAATGACAATCATTCCGAAACGAGGCAGAAGTGCTTTCTGAAACGTTGGGAATAGCTCACAGAATGTCAAAAGTAATGGACCTATTCAAGTTGCAGTTCGATGGAATTTCTCGACGTTTCGCGACGTATTTTTTCAATTCAAGCGACGTCGCGAAACGACGCGAAACTCAAGTTTCACGACGTTTCACGACGTTTCACAACAGTGCAAAAACGCCTTTGGGTAGATTTAGGAGCGATCGCTGCGAGACCCACAGTCACAAAACTATTTAGTACAGTCGTGAAACTTGAGTTTCGCGTCATTTCGCGACGTTTTGCGACGTCGTTTGAAATGGAAAAACACGACGCGAAAACGCAAAATGCCATCGAAATGCAACTTGATTAGGTCCATAATAAACTCAGTCCTGAATGTTATGAATTCATGAATGATTTTGGTGAGTGATATAATTGAGTTCGATCGTTCAACTGTTATCCCAAGGTACCAAACATCCAATCAGTCCATTGTACCAGGCATTGTTTCTCCCGGCCCTTCATCGTTTACTGCAGTCTCCTTCACGTCACATTCTTTCTGTCTCCCTCCCTCATACACTATCTCTCAGTGAGCCTCCGTCTGAGACATAAACCTCGCGATCTTCTACACCATGTAGCGTTCCTGTCTCTCTTTTATGCACACTATCTCTCGACACGCAACGCACGCACGCGACGCATACCACCGCACTGTCAATGTCTTTTCGATAAACTCAACCGTCAGTTCATCATATTCTGCTCTCCTAACCAGGACCGTTTAGTTTGTTTTCTTATTCACGACTTTTCTCATTTCGTATTTGCTATTACGTTTCATCTATTTGGTTACAAGTTACTTCTGTTCCTAATTCTTCATAAAGTTCATTTTATGTTCAGATTCAACGTAACGTCATGTCTTCTTTGATTCGCCAACCTTTCGGAGAAGCAGTAACTTCGAAAAGAAAACTGGTCGATGTTGAAATTGATTCGTTTGAAGAAAGCAATCGGAACACTGCAAAACGAAGATGTTCTGATGAAACGGAACGGCGCTGCATTGCCATTTCTGACCCGGAAACCGAGGACAGTGTGAGAACTTCGATGTCAGATAGTTCAGCTGTCAATGGTGGTATTCAATCTCGTGTACACGAACAGAAGTTCTCAACTTGCTTCAAGGTTAGTGACTTGACTGCTTACAAATAGAAACAAACTCATTTCAGCGAGGCTATTCATCAGTTGTTCTGGAAAAGCTCTCTCCGAACGTAGGAACTTGGACTGTAAGTTTCCACGTCGTCAGCCTCATTTCAATCCGACTTTTCAGACTGACGATGTCTTGACCTTCATGGATCTTGTCATTTCCCGATTGCAACACTACTGCCCGGAACACGACAAAAAAGTAATCAGAAGCAAGGGAATCGATGGAAAGATACTCTACGACATTGCCAGTAACGATAGTTTGGTTTACGAAGGCTACGGACTCTCCCCACGTGCCTTTGTGATGCTCAAGTTCCACTGCAGACACCTTCTCAACATTTCCCAAGACTCTCGAATGAGAATGAAAAGTGCTCGTGTGTGACTATTTGTTCCAAGTTATCCGAGATTGTTTAACGGTTTCAAATGTGTATTGCGAACACAAACATTTCATTCCTCAATTGTTTTGTCTTTTGTGAATTCCAATTGTGTTGTGACTGTGAAAATGAATAGATGAATAAATGATATTTCCTCAATCCGGTCCAACTCTTTTAAAAAGATTCCAAAAACCGTAAACTCTTCTGACGAACGAAACAATTGACAATTCTGAAAACCGGAATGGCTAATTCTTTTAAAACATCCGATAAAACAAATTTCACCATGGTTGAACTTTTCATTACAGATTTGGAAAACGTCTTTTCATGTTTGAAGCAATCAGAAATGGTAGTGTATAGTAGCAGTCCGCCTTTTTTGGATCATTTTATTGTTAGAGCACCGATTATTCGACATGATATTTCCTGGAAATATCATGTCGAATAATCGGTGATTGGAAATATCATGTCGAATAATCGGTGCTCTAACAATAAAATGATCCAAAAAAGGCGGACTGCTACTATACACTACCAATACAACATGCACCTGAACGAGCTTATCTCACATATCAGAATCAGAAATGGAACAGAATGAGAAGAAACCAAAAAAAAGAATGTGGGAAAAAAAAGAAAATGTGGCGCATGAAGGAGCGCAGATCGTCGGCTGGGCGGGAAAGAGGTGGGAGACACACTACGGTGAGCAGTTGGCAGTGTATAACAAAGGGGAAACAAAGGGGACGAACAAAGAGGAATTCGATTTATTACAGACGCACGGTCTCACTGAACGCAATCCTTTCCGGGGACGGTCGACTCAACGACGTCGGACGAGCAGTTGTTGGAACTGGAGACGAGGGCATTGGAGTCTGGGCACATGAAGTGTGTGGCCAGGTGGAATATGCAGCTGCAGAGTCTTGACAACGTCTGATGCGCTACAGGCATCATTTTCTGGTGTGTGGGCGGAGCATTGGTCAAATACGATGTGGTGAAGGGAAATCGATGAATCGAGAGGAGAAGAACACCTGTCTCTTGCATTCGGAAACTCGGTGCAGCGTTCGCAGCAGTTACATAACCGTTTTCTCGTTGACTTACTGGTTTCGTTGAATTGTTTAAATGATAACATCATGTACGAAAAATGTATATATATTTTGTCGATCACGTCTGAGGAAGATGAAGATGAGTACGAGGAAGATGGAGATCAGTACGAGGGAGACGATCGGAGAGGAGCGACTGATCGGAATTCTGAGTGGAAAGCTTGTGATAACTGCGATGGAGGACAGTGTGATGATTGATATGCAAATGATGGATACGAAAACGAGGAAGATGACAACGTCAATCATGAGTTCGACGATACGGATTATTATTGAAACAATCATGACGATAGTCGGCAATCTCAAGGCACTTTCAGTCTAGGAAGCTATCGTGGCCGTGGTAGTGAAGGTAACAACGTGTTTTTCATTGCTGTTGCGTTCGCACTTGTGTGCCCGACTCTTTCTTTCAGTCAGTTCAAGCCAACCGCTTCTTTTTACTGTCAATCAACTTCTGGACCAGCTCTCGTTGTGTCACCGGAGCCGCTGCACTGCAGAGAGAATAATCGAAAGGAAAATCAAATAGGATTCATCGAAATGATGGTTTGGAATCGAATGTTGAAGAATGTACTACCGATTGCAATCGACCATGTGAGGATTACACTGAATGAGGACGTGAAACATGGATGGTGTCAACCGACTCGACAGTGCTCAATGGTCGAGCAATCTTCATGTTTATCAACTTTGCGAATGCTGCTGAATCGCGAAATTGTTTTCTCTTTTCTATTTCTTCTTTCGTCTTGTCTAGGTAAGTTGAGTTCAGTGCAGTTTTTTTTGTTGTTGTTAGTTTAACCTATAATTTTTCAGGTAAATAATCACGACGAAGGAAAAAGTAATTTAATGATCCGATTGAAAAAAAAAGTTTTTTTATCACTATATCACCAAGTATTTATACTGAAAAATTTTAGTTACCAAGTGGATTCCGCTTCATATCGCCCAAAACGCTACGGAATTGACATTTCACAACTTCATCGAAGAATCGTGTCGAAGATATCATGCCGCCATCATCATCATCAACATCGGGACATGGCCGAGCGAGGGCGCTCGACACGTGGGAATGGGGGGACCTTACGCGCGGCCTTGCCACGCCCCCTCATCGTGCGGAGCGGGTGGAGGACAAGAAGCGGCAGTATGGTTGATACGCGGCTCTGGGTGAGGGGACCTTCGGGTCCGCTCTCATATCATTCCTATTTATGTTTAGTTCTTATATTTAACTTATTCAACCTTTCATGTAACCGCTACCCATGTATATTATTTTTCATTATAATCTTCTCCTTATAAATAATGAACCATATTAGTCCCAGTGTAACGCTGCCATTGGAGCATCTGAGCAACATAAGCCTAGGCTCAAAAACATCAAGTGCTCAGAACGACAATCACTGTCATTGGAGCATCTGAGCAACATAAGCCTAGGCTCAAAAACATCAAGTGCTCAAAACAGCAACCACTACAATTGGAGCATCTAAGCAACATAAGCCTAGGCTCAAAAACATCAAGTGCTCAGAACGACAATCACTGTCATTGGAGCATCTGAGCAACATAAGCCTAGGCTCAAAAACATCAAGTGCTCAGAACAGCAACCACTACAATTGGAGCATCTAAGCAACATAAGCCTAGGCTTAAAAACTTCAAGTGCTCAGAACGACAAGCACTGTCATTGGAGCATCTGAGCAACATAAGCCTAGGCTCAAAAACATCAAGTGCTCAAAACAGCAACCACTACAATTGGAGCATCTAAGCAACATAAGCCTAGGCTCAAAAACATCAAGTGCTCAGAACGACAAGCACTGTCATTGGAGCATCTGAGCAACATAAGCCTAGGCTCAAAAACATCAAGTGCTCAGAACAGCAACCACTACAATTGGAGCATCTAAGCAACATAAGCCTAGGCTCAAAAACATCAAGTGCTCAGAACGACAATCACTGTCATTGGAGCATCTGAGCAACATAAGCCTAGGCTCAAAAACATCAAGTGCTCAGAACAGCAACCACTACAATTGGAGCATCTAAGCAACATAAGCCTAGGCTTAAAAACATCAAGTGCTCAGAACGACAATCACTGTCATTGGAGCATCTGAGCAACATAAGCCTAGGCTCAAAAACATCAAGTGCTCAGAACAGCAACCACTACAATTGGAGCATCTAAGCAACATAAGCCTAGGCTCAAAAACATCAAGTGCTCAGAACGACAATCACTGTCATTGGAGCATCTGAGCAACATAAGCCTAGGCTCAAAAACATCAAGTGCTCAAAACAGCAACCACTACAATTGGAGCATCTAAGCAACATAAGCCTAGGCTTAAAAACTTCAAGTGCTCAGAACGACAAGCACTGTCATTGGAGCATCTGAGCAACATAAGCCTAGGCTCAAAAACATCAAGTGCTCAGAACAGCAACCACTACAATTGGAGCATCTAAGCAACATAAGCCTAGGCTCAAAAACATCAAGTGCTCAGAACGACAATCACTGTCATTGGAGCATCTGAGCAACATAAGCCTAGGCTCAAAAACATCAAGTGCTCAGAACGACAATCACTGTCATTGGAGCATCTGAGCAACATAAGCCTAGGCTCAAAAACATCAAGTGCTCAAAACAGCAACCACTACAATTGGAGCATCTAAGCAACATAAGCCTAGGCTCAAAAACATCAAGTGCTCAGAACGACAATCACTGTCATTGGAGCATCTGAGCAACATAAGCCTAGGCTCAAAAACATCAAGTGCTCAGAACAGCAACCACTACAATTGGAGCATCTAAGCAACATAAGCCTAGGCTTAAAAACTTCAAGTGCTCAGAACGACAAGCACTGTCATTGGAGCATCTGAGCAACATAAGCCTAGGCTCAAAAACATCAAGTGCTCAAAACAGCAACCACTACAATTGGAGCATCTAAGCAACATAAGCCTAGGCTCAAAAACATCAAGTGCTCAGAACGACAAGCACTGTCATTGGAGCATCTGAGCAACATAAGCCTAGGCTCAAAAACATCAAGTGCTCAGAACAGCAACCACTACAATTGGAGCATCTAAGCAACATAAGCCTAGGCTCAAAAACATCAAGTGCTCAGAACGACAATCACTGTCATTGGAGCATCTGAGCAACATAAGCCTAGGCTCAAAAACATCAAGTGCTCAGAACAGCAACCACTACAATTGGAGCATCTAAGCAACATAAGCCTAGGCTTAAAAACATCAAGTGCTCAGAACGACAATCACTGTCATTGGAGCATCTGAGCAACATAAGCCTAGGCTCAAAAACATCAAGTGCTCAGAACAGCAACCACTACAATTGGAGCATCTAAGCAACATAAGCCTAGGCTCAAAAACATCAAGTGCTCAGAACGACAATCACTGTCATTGGAGCATCTGAGCAACATAAGCCTAGGCTCAAAAACATCAAGTGCTCAAAACAGCAACCACTACAATTGGAGCATCTAAGCAACATAAGCCTAGGCTTAAAAACTTCAAGTGCTCAGAACGACAAGCACTGTCATTGGAGCATCTGAGCAACATAAGCCTAGGCTCAAAAACATCAAGTGCTCAGAACAGCAACCACTACAATTGGAGCATCTAAGCAACATAAGCCTAGGCTTAAAAACTTCAAGTGCTCAGAACGACAAGCACTGTCATTGGAGCATCTGAGCAACATAAGCCTAGGCTCAAAAACATCAAGTGCTCAGAACAGCAACCACTACAATTGGAGCATCTAAGCAACATAAGCCTAGGCTCAAAAACATCAAGTGCTCAGAACGACAATCACTGTCATTGGAGCATCTGAGCAACATAAGCCTAGGCTCAAAAACATCAAGTGCTCAGAACAGCAACCACTACAATTGGAGCATCTAAGCAACATAAGCCTAGGCTTAAAAACTTCAAGTGCTCAGAACGACAAGCACTGTCATTGGAGCATCTGAGCAACATAAGCCTAGGCTTAAAAACATCAAGTGCTCAGAACGACAAGCACTGTCATTGGAGCATCTGAGCAACATAAGCCTAGGCTCAAAAACATCAAGTGCTCAAAACAGCAACCACTACAATTGGAGCATCTAAGCAACATAAGCCTAGGCTCAAAAACATCAAGTGCTCAGAACAGCAACCACTACAATTGGAGCATCTAAGCAACATAAGCCTAGGCTTAAAAACTTCAAGTGCTCAGAACGACAAGCACTGTCATTGGAGCATCTGAGCAACATAAGCCTAGGCTTAAAAACTTCAGATGCTCAGAACGACAATCACTGTCATTGGAGCATCTGAGCAACATAAGCCTAGGCTCAAAAACATCAAGTGCTCAAAACAGCAACCACTACAATTGGAGCATCTAAGCAACATAAGCCTAGGCTCAAAAACATCAAGTGCTCAGAACAGCAACCACTACAATTGGAGCATCTAAGCAACATAAGCCTAGGCTTAAAAACTTCAAGTGCTCAGAACGACAAGCACTGTCATTGGAGCATCTGAGCAACATAAGCCTAGGCTTAAAAACTTCAAGTGCTCAGAACGACAATCACTGTCATTGGAGCATCTGAGCAACATAAGCCTAGGCTTAAAAACTTCAAGTGCTCAGAACGACAAGCACTGTCATTGGAGCATCTGAGCAACATAAGCCTAGGCTTAAAAACATCAAGTGCTCAGAACGACAAGCACTGTCATTGGAGCATCTGAGCAACATAAGCCTAAGCTTAAAAACTTCAGATGCTCAGAACGACAATCACTGTCATTGGAGCATCTGAGCAACATAAGCCTAGGCTCAAAAACATCAAGTGCTCAAAACAGCAACCACTACAATTGGAGCATCTAAGCAACATAAGCCTAGGCTCAAAAACTTCAAGTGCTCAGAACGACAAGCACTGTCATTGGAGCATCTGAGCAACATAAGCCTAGGCTTAAAAACTTCAAGTGCTCAGAACGACAATCACTGTCATTGGAGCATCTGAGCAACATAAGCCTAAGCTTAAAAACTTCAGATGCTCAGAACGACAATCACTGTCATTGGAGCATCTGAGCAACATAAGCCTAGGCTCAAAAACATCAAGTGCTCAGAACAGCAACCACTACAATTGGAGCATCTAAGCAACATAAGCCTAGGCTTAAAAACTTCAAGTGCTCAGAACGACAAGCACTGTCATTGGAGCATCTGAGCAACATAAGCCTAGGCTCAAAAACATCAAGTGCTCAAAACAGCAACCACTACAATTGGAGCATCTAAGCAACATAAGCCTAGGCTCAAAAACTTCAAGTGCTCAGAACGACAAGCACTGTCATTGGAGCATCTGAGCAACATAAGCCTAGGCTTAAAAACTTCAAGTGCTCAGAACGACAATCACTGTCATTGAAGCATCTGAGCAACATAGGCCTAGGCCTAAAAACTTCAAGTGCTCAGAACGACAATCACTGTCATTGGAGCATCTGAGCAACATAAGCCTAGGCTTAAAAACTTCAAGTGCTCAGAACGACAAGCACTGTCATTGGAGCATCTGAGCAACATAAGCCTAGGCTTAAAAACTTCAAGTGCTCAGAACGACAAGCACTGTCATTGGAGCATCTGAGCAACATAAGCCTAGGCTTAAAAACTTCAAGTGCTCAGAACGACAATCACTGTCATTGGAGCATCTGAGCAACATAAGCCTAGGCTTAAAAACTTCAAGTGCTCAGAACGACAAGCACTGTCATTGGAGCATCTGAGCAACATAAGCCTAGGCTTAAAAACTTCAAGTGCTCAGAACGACAAGCACTGTCATTGGAGCATCTGAGCAACATAAGCCTAGGCTTAAAAACTTCAAGTGCTCAGAACGACAATCACTGTCATTGGAGCATCTGAGCAACATAAGCCTAGGCTTAAAAACTTCAAGTGCTCAGAACGACAAGCACTGTCATTGGAGCATCTGAGCAACATAAGCCTAGGCTTAAAAACTTCAAGTGCTCAGAACGACAAGCACTGTCATTGGAGCATCTGAGCAACATAAGCCTAGGCTTAAAAACTTCAAGTGCTCAGAACGACAAGCACTGTCATTGGAGCATCTGAGCAACATAAGCCTAGGCTTAAAAACATCAAGTGCTCAGAACGACAATCACTGTCATTGGAGCATCTGAGCAACATAAGCCTAGGCTCAAAAACATCAAGTGCTCAGAACAGCAACCACTACAATTGGAGCATCTGAGCAACATAAGCCTAGGCTTAAAAACATCAAGTGCTCAGAACGACAATCACTGTCATTGGAGCATCTGAGCAACATAAGCCTAGGCTCAAAAACATCAAGTGCTCAGAACGACAAGCACTGTCATTGGAGCATCTGAGCAACATAAGCCTAGGCTTAAAAACTTCAAGTGCTCAGAACGACAAGCACTGTCATTGGAGCATCTGAGCAACATAAGCCTAGGCTCAAAAACATCAAGTGCTCAGAACGACAAGCACTGTCATTGGAGCATCTGAGCAACATAAGCCTAGGCTCAAAAACATCAAGTGCTCATAACAGCAACCACTACAATTGGAGCATCTGAGCAACATAAGCCTAGGCTTAAAAACATCAAGTGCTCAGAACGACAATCACTGTCATTGGAGCATCTGAGCAACATAAGCCTAGGCTTAAAAACTTCAAGTGCTCAGAACGACAAGCACTGTCATTGGAGCATCTGAGCAACATAAGCCTAGGCTTAAAAACATCAAGTGCTCAGAACGACAAGCACTGTCATTGGAGCATCTGAGCAACATAAGCCTAGGCTCAAAAACATCAAGTGCTCATAACAGCAACCACTACAATTGGAGCATCTGAGCAACATAAGCCTAGGCTTAAAAACATCAAGTGCTCAGAACGACAATCACTGTCATAGGAGCATCTGAGCAACATAAGCCTAGGCTCAAAAACATCAAGTGCTCAGAACGACAAGCACTGTCATTGGAGCATCTGAGCAACATAAGCCTAGGCTTAAAAACTTCAAGTGCTCAGAACGACAAGCACTGTCATTGGAGCATCTGAGCAACATAAGCCTAGGCTCAAAAACATCAAGTGCTCAGAACGACAAGCACTGTCATTGGAGCATCTGAGCAACATAAGCCTAGGCTTAAAAACTTCAAGTGCTCAGAACGACAAGCACTGTCATTGGAGCATCTGAGCAACATAAGCCTAGGCTTAAAAACATCAAGTGCTCAGAACGACAAGCACTGTCATTGGAGCATCTGAGCAACATAAGCCTAGGCTTAAAAACTTCAAGTGCTCAGAACGACAAGCACTGTCATTGGAGCATCTGAGCAACATAAGCCTAGGCCTAAAAACTTCAAGTGCTCAGAACGACAAGCACTGTCATTGGAGCATCTGAGCAACATAAGCCTAGGCTTAAAAACTTCAAGTGCTCAGAACGACAAGCACTGTCATTGGAGCATCTGAGCAACATAAGCCTAGGCTTAAAAACATCAAGTGCTCAGAACGACAATCACTGTCATTGGAGCATCTGAGCAACATAAGCCTAGGCTCAAAAACATCAAGTGCTCAGAACGACAATCACTGTCATTGGAGCATCTGAGCAACATAAGCCTAGGCTCAAAAACATCAAGTGCTCAGAACGACAAGCACTGTCATTGGAGCATCTGAGCAACATAAGCCTAGGCTTAAAAACATCAAGTGCTCAGAACAGCAACCACTACAATTGGAGCATCTGAGCAACATAAGCCTAGGCTTAAAAACATCAAGTGCTCAGAACGACAATCACTGTCATTGGAGCATCTGAGCAACATAAGCCTAGGCTCAAAAACATCAAGTGCTCAGAACGACAAGCACTGTCATTGGAGCATCTGAGCAACATAAGCCTAGGCTCAAAAACATCAAGTGCTCAGAACGACAAGCACTGTCATTGGAGCATCTGAGCAACATAAGCCTAGGCTCAAAAACATCAAGTGCTCATAACAGCAACCACTACAATTGGAGCATCTGAGCAACATAAGCCTAGGCTTAAAAACATCAAGTGCTCAGAACGACAATCACTGTCATTGGAGCATCTGAGCAACATAAGCCTAGGCTTAAAAACTTCAAGTGCTCAGAACGACAAGCACTGTCATTGGAGCATCTGAGCAACATAAGCCTAGGCTCAAAAACATCAAGTGCTCAGAACGACAAGCACTGTCATTGGAGCATCTGAGCAACATAAGCCTAGGCTCAAAAACATCAAGTGCTCATAACAGCAACCACTACAATTGGAGCATCTGAGCAACATAAGCCTAGGCTTAAAAACATCAAGTGCTCAGAACGACAATCACTGTCATTGGAGCATCTGAGCAACATAAGCCTAGGCTTAAAAACTTCAAGTGCTCAGAACGACAAGCACTGTCATTGGAGCATCTGAGCAACATAAGCCTAAGCTTAAAAACTTCAGATGCTCAGAACGACAATCACTGTCATTGGAGCATCTGAGCAACATAAGCCTAGGCTCAAAAACATCAAGTGCTCATAACAGCAACCACTACAATTGGAGCATCTGAGCAACATAAGCCTAGGCTTAAAAACATCAAGTGCTCAGAACGACAAGCACTGTCATTGGAGCATCTGAGCAACATAAGCCTAGGCTCAAAAACATCAAGTGCTCATAACAGCAACCACTACAATTGGAGCATCTGAGCAACATAAGCCTAGGCTTAAAAACATCAAGTGCTCAGAACGACAATCACTGTCATTGGAGCATCTGAGCAACATAAGCCTAGGCTCAAAAACATCAAGTGCTCAGAACGACAAGCACTGTCATTGGAGCATCTGAGCAACATAAGCCTAGGCTTAAAAACTTCAAGTGCTCAGAACGACAAGCACTGTCATTGGAGCATCTGAGCAACATAAGCCTAGGCTCAAAAACATCAAGTGCTCAGAACGACAAGCACTGTCATTGGAGCATCTGAGCAACATAAGCCTAGGCTTAAAAACTTCAAGTGCTCAGAACGACAAGCACTGTCATTGGAGCATCTGAGCAACATAAGCCTAGGCTTAAAAACATCAAGTGCTCAGAACGACAAGCACTGTCATTGGAGCATCTGAGCAACATAAGCCTAGGCTTAAAAACTTCAAGTGCTCAGAACGACAAGCACTGTCATTGGAGCATCTGAGCAACATAAGCCTAGGCCTAAAAACTTCAAGTGCTCAGAACGACAAGCACTGTCATTGGAGCATCTGAGCAACATAAGCCTAGGCTTAAAAACTTCAAGTGCTCAGAACGACAAGCACTGTCATTGGAGCATCTGAGCAACATAAGCCTAGGCTCAAAAACATCAAGTGCTCAGAACGACAAGCACTGTCATTGGAGCATCTGAGCAACATAAGCCTAGGCTTAAAAACTTCAAGTGCTCAGAACGACAAACACTGTCATTGGAGCATCTGAGCAACATAAGCCTAGGCCTAAAAACTTCAAGTGCTCAGAACGACAAGCACTGTCATTGGAGCATCTGAGCAACATAAGCCTAGGCTTAAAAACTTCAAGTGCTCAGAACGACAAGCACTGTCATTGGAGCATCTGAGCAACATAAGCCTAGGCTCAAAAACATCAAGTGCTCAGAACGACAAGCACTGTCATTGGAGCATCTAAGCAACATAAGCCTAGGCTTAAAAACTTCAAGTGCTCAGAACGACAAGCACTGTCATTGGAGCATCTGAGCAACATAAGCCTAGGCTCAAAAACATCAAGTGCTCAGAACAGCAACCACTACAATTGGAGCATCTAAGCAACATTAGCCTAGGCTTAAAAACTTCAGATGCTCAGAACGACAATCACTGTCATTGGAGCATCTAAGCAACATTAGCCTAGGCTTAAAAACTTCAAGTGCTCAGAACGACAAGCACTGTCATTGGAGCATCTGAGCAACATTAGCCTAGGCTCAAAAACATCAAGTGCTCAGAACAGCAACCACTACAATTGGAGCATCTAAGCAACATTAGCCTAGGCTTAAAAACTTCAAGTGCTCAGAACGACAAGCACTGTCATTGGAGCATCTAAGCAACATAAGCCTAGGCTTAAAAACTTCAGATGCTCAGAACGACAATCACTGTCATTGGAGCATCTGAGCAACATAAGCCTAGGCTTAAAAACTTCAAGTGCTCAGAACGACAATCACTGCCATTGGAGCATCTGAGCAACATAAGCCTAGGCTTAAAAACTTCAGATGCTCTGAACGACAATCACTGCCATTGGAGCATTTGAGCAACATAAGCCTAGGCTTAAAAACTTCAAGTGCTCAGAACGACAATCACTGCCATTGGAGCATTTGAGCAACATAAGCCTAGGCTTAAAAACTTCAAGTGCTCAGAACGACAATCACTGTCATTGGAGCATCTGAGCAACATAGGCCTAGGCCTAAAAACTTCAAGTGCTCAGAACGACAAGCACTGTCATTGGAGCATCTGAGCAACATAGGCCTAGGTCTAAAAACTTCAGATGCTCAGAACAACAATCACTGTCATTGAAGCATCTGAGCAACATAGGCCTAGGCTTAAAAACTTCAGATGCTCAGAACAACAATCACTGTCATTGAAGCATCTGAGCAACATAGGCCTAGGCCTAAAAACTTCAAGTGCTCAGAACGACAAGCACTGTCATTGAAGCATCTGAGCAACATAAGCCTAGGTTTAAAAACTTCAGATGCTCAGAACAACAATCACTGTCATTGAAGCATCTGAGCAACATAAGCCTAGGTTTAAAAACTTCAGATGCTCAGAACAACAATCACTGTCATTGAAGCATCTGAGCAACATAGGCCTAGGCCTAAAAACTTCAAGTGCTCAGAACAACAATCACTGTCATTGAAGCATCTGAGCAACATAGGCCTAGGTCTAAAAACTTCAGATGCTCAGAACAACAATCACTGTCATTGAAGCATCTGAGCAACATAGGCCTAGGTCTAAAAACTTCAGATGCTCAGAACAACAATCACTGTCATTGAAGCATCTGAGCAACATAGGCCTAGGCTTAAAAACTTCAGATGCTCAGAACAACAATCACTGTCATTGAAGCATCTGAGCAACATAGGCCTAGGCCTAAAAACTTCAAGTGCTCAGAATGACAAGCACTGTCATTGAAGCATCTGAGCAACATAAGCCTAGGTTTAAAAACTTCAGATGCTCAGAACAACAATCACTGTCATTGAAGCATCTGAGCAACATAAGCCTAGGTTTAAAAACTTCAGATGCTCAGAACAACAATCACTGTCATTGAAGCATCTGAGCAACATAGGCCTAGGCCTAAAAACTTCAAGTGCTCAGAACAACAATCACTGTCATTGAAGCATCTGAGCAACATAGGCCTAGGCCTAAAAACTTCAAGTGCTCAGAACAACAATCACTGTCATTGAAGCATCTGAGCAACATAAGCCTAGGTCTAAAAACTTCAAGTGCTCAGAACGACAATCACTGTCATTGGAGCATCTGAGCAACATAAGCCTAGGTCTAAAAACTTCAAGTGCTCAGAACAACAATCACTGTCATTGGAGCATCTGAGCAACATAAGCCTAGGCCTAAAAACTGCAAGTGCTCAGAACGATAATCAGTCCGAATCTCTTTGAAACGTTGCAAATATACTCGACCAAAACTTTTGTCAAATTTCAGAGAATTCATGCATGATGTTCTTTGCCAGAAAGCTGTCAATATCTCAGAGATAAGTAAAAATGTTCATCCTGAGTCTCCACGTTCGTTTTCTCAAACATCAGCACCGTGATTAACATTAGAACATTCATTAGGTGTTTATGAACAATTCAACAAAATTATCTCAAAAGACCAATAAACTCTCAGTTCAGAAAAAAGAACGACTGATACACACGGACAAACAAGAGTAAGACACTGGTAAAGTTCCATCAAGACATTCAACTGAAATGAAAATGAATATGAGCACATTAAAACGAAACAATGATCCACTCAGAAGCCGTAGAATGTGTTCAGAAGATGTCGGCAGCGGAACTTGAGACTGACGTATGCGCGGGCAGACAGTCCGTAATCTTCGTATTCCAGACCATTGTCTACCGCCATTTCGTACAACACTAATCCATCGATTCCATCCTTCACAATCACTTCTTTGTCGTGTTTCGAGCAATAGTTATCCAATGGAGTGATGACGTGATCCACAAATTTCAAGACGTCTTCAGTCTGAATAAACCAAAGTAGAAGATACAGACGAATTGGAAACTTACACTCCACATTTCCAGGTCGATAGTGAGACCTTCCGGTAGATCAACTGGATGATCAGTCTGGAATAGACATATGGATTTTAAGTTTCATATATGAATGAACGAACCCCAAAGCAAGTTGATAGTTTCGTTCTTCGGAGAACAGTCTTCGTTAGGTGACTATCCATTTCTTCGGTCACTCGTGCTTCAGTTGCCTTCTTCCCTCTGTATTTCCGTGTTTGTTTCTTGTTTCCTGACGGTTTCTTCTTCGATTTCTCTCCGACATCTTCCTTATTCGTACTCAAATCCTTCGACACATTCACGACTTGTTCCGTCTTGTTTCTCGCAACTATTCTTTCCAGCAGTTGTGGGATCCAGCACTGTAGCCATTCAAGGATCTGAAACTAGGTTCATGATGAATGTTATTCGTCAAGTGCTCACCATTTCACGTTCAACCGCTGACGCGGCAACTGATGTTGCCACCTCGTCCATCTCTTCCTTCGTCAGATGTCTCTCTCCAAATTCTTGGAACTTCATGACCAGCTTATTTTCGATGTTTCCATCCAATCTGATGCCATCCGGTGTGTTCGAAGTCTGAAACATTAATATGAAGAACACAAGCACAGTTTCACCATTTCGTTCAGTGATTGTACAGTATTTCATCATGAATCTTACTCACCATGTTTTTCGTTGGTTGGGATGAACATGTCAAAGAAGCCAAGTTTGAAGTAACTTCATCAACAACTTTGTTCTCATTTGAAGAGATCTTCTGCGCCAGAGTGACGTGATCTGGTTCGTCGTCGGAGCTAAAGTGGTATGTTGGCTCTGATTCCACGACACATTGCCGTTTGGGACGATTGGAACGGGATTCTTTTGGAGCACTGACTCCCATTTCCTCCACTAGTTTTCTTTTCACCGGTCGGAGATTCGACATTCTCGACTTTCTTACAGAGAGCATTATCGGTGAATGATTCTTAATGAAAATAAATTGTAAACAGTTAGAGAAAACGAGATGGAAAGTACAAGAAAAGTAGGATGGGGAGGGAAAAAACTAAACGTTCTAAGATATGTAGTTCTGGATGCAAACTGACGGCTGAACATATCGAAGACACGTTGACAGTGCGGTGAGACGCGTCGCGTACGTGCGTTGCGTGTCAAGAGATAGTGTGCATGAAAAAGAGACGAGAACGCTATGTGGTGTAGGAGATGGCGAGGTGAACGTTTTGAGCAAAGGCTCGAGGAGAGACAGTGTATGGAGGGGGCAGACGAGGAGAATGTGACGTGTGACAGATTGTGAACGACAAAAAAGCGGGAAAGAACACTGTGCGATTGAATGAACTGATTGTATGTCTGATACCTTGAGATAACAGTCGAACGTTTGAGCTCAGTCATGTTACTCACCAAAACCATTCATGAATCATGTCTGTGAAAAGTCATCATCCTTTCTGAATTCAGATGGATCGTCTAACGTGGAAGCTGTTTTGTGTGAAACGGGCATAGTGAAGATGCTTCGAGTGACTAACAGGTGTATGCGTCTCATATCCACCCTTCTACAATCTAAACTCATGTTTCTTTGCTGAAATAATCATTATGCAAAATGAACTTCAGTGCACCACACCGCAACAACTGCTCATTCCAGTAGTCTCTCTCAACCCTGATATCCTTTTCTGTCTATCAAAGACCTGACAAATGAAATCCAGTGGGAAAGTTGTTCATTTGTTCATTTCATTCATCATAGACAAGCGAGGCATTTTGTTCATTCTGATATCACAATCAGAACAGTCACAACTGAGCTGATATCTTTCGTACAGGGTGTTATCATTTAAACAATTCAACGCAACCAGTAAGTCAACGAGAAAACGGTTATGTAACTGCTGCAAACGCTGCACCGAGTTTCCGAATGCAAGAGACAGGTGTTCTTCTCCTCTCGATTCATCGATTTCCCTTCACCACATCGTAACTGACCAATGCTCCGCCCACACACCCCAAATGATGCCTGTGGCGCATCAGACGTTGTCGAGACTCTGCAGCTGCATATTCCACCTGGCCACACACTTCATGTGCCCAGACTCCAATGCCCTCGTCTCCAGTTCCAACAACTGCTCGTCCGACGTCGTTGAGTCGACCGTCCCCGGAAAGGATTGCGTTCAGTGAGACCGTGCGTTTGTAATGAATCGTGTCACATTTTCTCTGTTCTCCCACATTCCTTTTCTTGATTTTTCTACATTCAGTTGTTCAACCCCATTCCTTTGTGCCGCTCCAATTGAGGTGCCGCATACGATGTTTACCAAAACCAATCATAAATTCATGACACTCAGGAATTAAATTTCGGAAAACGTCGTTCGGGAAAAAGATCATTCAAGGAAACCGACTATTTCCGAAAGAAGTCGCTCCGGAATTTTTGCGGTGTTGAGATGATACAATAAGCAAATGACACTCAGACGTTTCCTATACCACTATATTGTTCAAACCACTTTTTTTCCGAGCCAGCAGTTCTTGAAACAACAATACTAAATGAATCGAGGTTTGAATAAACTACATTCACAGGAAACCGTGGTTAGTAAATGCCCATTGTTACAGAGAGTGTACATTTTCCGAGTTGTTGCAAACGTTACTACATCACCTGCAGCATGCCCTGATCTGCGCACCTTTTCTAGACACTCCGTCTCAACAGTGCCCGCCTCTCTCACTTCTCAGTAATCCTTGGCACGATAACTCTTGTTGCCACTCTTTTCAGAAAGTGCTGAGGAGCTTAGTCACCTTTCCGTTTTTCTCACACCCCAGGCGCAAATTTCACCTCAGATAAAGCAAAGTGTCGCACATATCACACGCTACACTTTTATTCAAGCTACGCATTCTGAAATGTTTACAGGCTATCTACAACAAATGGCAACAATGGCCACCGGCAACAATTACATTAAACTTTCGTCATCGGACAATGAGATCTTCCTCGTGAGTTTCATGCTTCAATGTCTATTGAGTGTCTACATGACAAATCAACTCGTGCAAGACAAACACAATCATTTTCCAGGTTCCGCGCAACGTAATTCGTCTTTCGAACGTCATAGAAAACTTTGTTATTAAATTGGAACTTGATAACGTTGATGGCGTTAACAAAGACCCGATTCCGTTGCCAAACGTGAATTCTGAGATCTTGAGACTCATTATAACTTGGTGTGAATACCACCAGAACGACCCGCAGGTTGACCAAAAGATGACACGGGAGCAACAACTCTGCGCTTGGGACTCCGAGTTCCTCAACGTCCGCATGGAAACTCTCCTAGCTCTTGGCACTGTTTGTGAACGAGCATTTCCACTGAATCAAAATCAACACTTCCAGGCAGCCAACGACTTGGACATTAAGAAACTTCTAGACGCCTCTTCGACAGCTGTAGCCAACCAGATAATGGAAATGAGCTACGAAGACATGCGTCGTTCGGTCGAGTCCCAGATTACGTGACGAAAAGGAAGATACGCAAATGGCCTAAAAATTAGAAAACCCAGATCTTGATTTTGTTATCCTTCCAATATTTATTATTGGTATGTTATATATTCAATGAATCTTAAAACGTGCGCGTTTGCGCAGGTTTCAAGATTCATCAAATATATAATAGTTATCTCATTATCAGTCTTCTCCCCACTTTTAGAAGTGAGTGATACTGATCTACTGTTATGTCAAAGTTTGTTATCTTAAGTCCATCGTTATGTTAACCCGTTTGTTTTCCGAAGTTGTTCAATGAATGTTCAATGACGATGTTGAATCATCGAACAAGGGCTGTACTCTGTCACTTTTACGTTAATCCGACTAATCACAGTTGAGCTTCGAGGGACTAGAATAACTCTCACCGACGTTGTAAATCTCGTGTTCTGTAATCTTCTCTATCCGCCCTTTGTCTGTATCGACATGAAGGGCATCATTTCTAATCCCTGACTAACCGATAAGCAGGAATTCAGTGATTGATAACCTGATAATCCGGACGGAAGCATGATGTAGTATTCCGAGGAAGGCGTAGTACTCAGAGAATGAAAAGGAATAGTTTTGATTTGTGGGGGATTCCGATGGAAGTACGGGGAATCGGTAGTACTATAAAAAGCAAAAACAACCATAATGGGAAAATGGTGCATCAGCCTTCTTTATAGAGTTATGGTCAAAGTAAAACTTCTTTGAGAGAGCCCGATTCTCTTTCGCGCAGAGTATGGAACTACGGATCGTTGTTTCAGAGGCTACTGGGGTAAAAGGGGCGGAGTCTCGCGAAATGTTGATAAATGATGCCAGATTTGAAAAAATCTCAGTCAGACGAAACAGAAAATACTTCATTCAAGCAGCGAGCGAAGCGAGCTGAGTCCCATGAAACGACGTTTTCCAAATCTGTAATAAAAAAGTTCAACCATGCTGAAATTTGTTTTGTCGCAAATTTTAAAAGAATTAGCTATTTCGTTTTTCAGAATTGTCAATTGTTTCGTTCGTCAGAAGAGTTTACGGTTTTTGGAATCTTTTTGAAAGAGTTGGACCGGATTGAGGAAATATCATTTATTCATCTATTCATTTTCACAGTCACAACACAATTGGAATTCACAAAAGACAAAACAATTGAGGAATGAAATGTTTGTGTTCGCAATACACATTTGAAACCGTTAAACAATCTCGGATAACTTGGAACAAATAGTCACACACGAGCACTTTTCATTCTCATTCGAGAGTCTTGGGAAATGTTGAGAAGGTGTCTGCAGTGGAACTTGAGCATCACAAAGGCACGTGGGGAGAGTCCGTAGCCTTCGTAAACCAAACTATCGTTACTGGCAATGTCGTAGAGTATCTTTCCATCGATTCCCGTGCTTCTGATTACTTTTTTGTCGTGTTCCGGGCAGTAGTGTTGCAATCGGGAAATGACAAGATCCATGAAGGTCAAGACATCGTCAGTCTGAAAAGTCGGATTGAAATGAGGCTGACGACGTGGAAACTTACAGTCCAAGTTCCTACGTTCGGAGAGAGCTTTTCCAGAACAACTGATGAATAGCCTCGCTGAAATAAGTTTGTTTCTATTTGTAAGCAGTCAAGTCACTAACCTTGAAGCAAGTTGAGAACTTCTGTTCGTGTACACGAGATTGAATACCACCATTGACAGCTGAACTATCTGACATCGAAGTTCTCACACTGTCCTCGGTTTCCGGGTCAGAAATGGCAATGCAGCGCCGTTCCGTTTCATCAGAACATCTTCGTTTTGCAGTGTTCCGATTGCTTTCTTCAAACGAATCAATTTCAACATCGACCAGTTTTCTTTTCGAAGTTACTGCTTCTCCGAAAGGTTGGCGAATCAAAGAAGACATGACGTTACGTTGAATCTGAACATAAAATGAACTTTATGAAGAATTAGGAACAGAAGTAACTTGTAACCAAATAGATGAAACGTAATAGCAAATACGAAATGAGAAAAGTCGTGAATAAGAAAACAAACTAAACGGTCCTGGTTAGGAGAGCAGAATATGATGAACTGACGGTTGAGTTTATCGAAAAGACATTGACAGTGCGGTGGTATGCGTCGCGTGCGTGCGTTGCGTGTCGAGAGATAGTGTGCATAAAAGAGAGACAGGAACGCTACATGGTGTAGAAGATCGCGAGGTTTATGTCTCAGACGGAGGCTCGCTGAGAGATAGTGTATGAGGGAGGGAGACAGAAAGAATGTGACGTGAAGGAGACTGCAGTGAACGATGAAGGGCCGGGAGAAGCAATGCCTGGTACAATGGACTGATTGTGCTCAGAACGACGATCACTGCCATTGGAGCATCTGAGCAACATAAGCCTAGGCTTAAAGACCACAAGTGCTGAGAATGACAATCATTCCGAAACGAGGCAGAAGTGCTTTCTGAAACGTTGGGAATAGCTCACAGAATGTCAAAAGTAATGGACCTATTCAAGTTGCAGTTCGATGGAATTTCTCGACGTTTCGCGACGTATTTTTTCAATTCAAGCGACGTCGCGAAACGACGCGAAACTCAAGTTTCACGACGTTTCACGACGTTTCACAACAGTGCAAAAACGCCTTTGGGTAGATTTAGGAGCGATCGCTGCGAGACCCACAGTCACAAAACTATTTAGTACAGTCGTGAAACTTGAGTTTCGCGTCATTTCGCGACGTTTTGCGACGTCGTTTGAAATGGAAAAACACGACGCGAAAACGCAAAATGCCATCGAAATGCAACTTGATTAGGTCCATAATAAACTCAGTCCTGAATGTTATGAATTCATGAATGATTTTGGTGAGTGATATAATTGAGTTCGATCGTTCAACTGTTATCCCAAGGTACCAAACATCCAATCAGTCCATTGTACCAGGCATTGTTTCTCCCGGCCCTTCATCGTTTACTGCAGTCTCCTTCACGTCACATTCTTTCTGTCTCCCTCCCTCATACACTATCTCTCAGTGAGCCTCCGTCTGAGACATAAACCTCGCGATCTTCTACACCATGTAGCGTTCCTGTCTCTCTTTTATGCACACTATCTCTCGACACGCAACGCACGCACGCGACGCATACCACCGCACTGTCAATGTCTTTTCGATAAACTCAACCGTCAGTTCATCATATTCTGCTCTCCTAACCAGGACCGTTTAGTTTGTTTTCTTATTCACGACTTTTCTCATTTCGTATTTGCTATTACGTTTCATCTATTTGGTTACAAGTTACTTCTGTTCCTAATTCTTCATAAAGTTCCTTTTTTGTTCAGATTCAACGTAACGTCATGTCTTCTTTGATTCGCCAACCTTTCGGAGGAGCAGTAACTTCGAAAAGAAAACTGGTCGATGTTGAAATTGATTCGTTTGAAGAAAGCAATCGGAACACTGCAAAACGAAGATGTTCTGATGAAACGGAACGGCGCTGCATTGCCATTTCTGACCCGGAAACCGAGGACAGTGTGAGAACTTCGATGTCAGATAGTTCAGCTGTCAATGGTGGTATTCAATCTCGTGTACACGAACAGAAGTTCTCAACTTGCTTCAAGGTTAGTGACTTGACTGCTTACAAATAGAAACAAACTCATTTCAGCGAGGCTATTCATCAGTTGTTCTGGAAAAGCTCTCTCCGAACGTAGGAACTTGGACTGTAAGTTTCCACGTCGTCAGCCTCATTTCAATCCGACTTTTCAGACTGACGATGTCTTGACCTTCATGGATCTTGTCATTTCCCGATTGCAACACTACTGCCCGGAACACGACAAAAAAGTAATCAGAAGCAAGGGAATCGATGGAAAGATACTCTACGACATTGCCAGTAACGATAGTTTGGTTTACGAAGGCTACGGACTCTCCCCACGTGCCTTTGTGATGCTCAAGTTCCACTGCAGACACCTTCTCAACATTTCCCAAGACTCTCGAATGAGAATGAAAAGTGCTCGTGTGTGACTATTTGTTCCAAGTTATCCGAGATTGTTTAACGGTTTCAAATGTGTATTGCGAACACAAACATTTCATTCCTCAATTGTTTTGTCTTTTGTGAATTCCAATTGTGTTGTGACTGTGAAAATGAATAGATGAATAAATGATATTTCCTCAATCCGGTCCAACTCTTTTAAAAAGATTCCAAAAACCGTAAACTCTTCTGACGAACGAAACAATTGACAATTCTGAAAACCGGAATGGCTAATTCTTTTAAAACATCCGATAAAACAAATTTCACCATGGTTGAACTTTTCATTACAGATTTGGAAAACGTCTTTTCATGTTTGAAGCAATCAGAAATGGTAGTGTATAGTAGCAGTCCGCCTTTTTTGGATCATTTTATTGTTAGAGCACCGATTATTCGACATGATATTTCCTGGAAATATCATGTCGAATAATCGGTGATTGGAAATATCATGTCGAATAATCGGTGCTCTAACAATAAAATGATCCAAAAAAGGCGGACTGCTACTATACACTACCAATACAACATGCACCTGAACGAGCTTATCTCACATATCAGAATCAGAAATGGAACAGAATGAGAAGAAACCAAAAAAAAAGAATGTGGGAAAAAAAAGAAAATGTGGCGCATGAAGGAGCGCAGATCGTCGGCTGGGCGGGAAAGAGGTGGGAGACACACTACGGTGAGCAGTTGGCAGTGTATAACAAAGGGGAAACAAAAGGGACGAACAAAGAGGAATTCGATTTATTACAGACGCACGGTCTCACTGAACGCAATCCTTTCCGGGGACGGTCGACTCAACGACGTCGGACGAGCAGTTGTTGGAACTGGAGACGAGGGCATTGGAGTCTGGGCACATGAAGTGTGTGGCCAGGTGGAATATGCAGCTGCAGAGTCTTGACAACGTCTGATGCGCTACAGGCATCATTTTCTGGTGTGTGGGCGGAGCATTGGTCAAATACGATGTGGTGAAGGGAAATCGATGAATCGAGAGGAGAAGAACACCTGTCTCTTGCATTCGGAAACTCGGTGCAGCGTTCGCAGCAGTTACATAACCGTTTTCTCGTTGACTTACTGGTTTCGTTGAATTGTTTAAATGATAACATCATGTACGAAAAATGTATATATATTTTGTGGATCACGTCTGAGGAAGATGAAGATGAGTACGAGGAAGATGGAGATCAGTACGAGGGAGACGATCGGAGAGGAGCGACTGATCGGAATTCTGAGTGGAAAGCTTGTGATAACTGCGATGGAGGACAGTGTGATGATTGATATGCAAATGATGGATACGAAAACGAGGAAGATGACAACGTCAATCATGAGTTCGACGATACGGATTATTATTGAAACAATCATGACGATAGTTGGCAATCTCAAGGCACTTTCAGTCTAGGAAGCTATCGTGGCCGTGGTAGTGAAGGTAACAACGTGTTTTTCATTGCTGTTGCGTTCGCACTTGTGTGCCCGACTCTTTCTTTCAGTCAGTTCAAGCCAACCGCTTCTTTTTACTGTCAATCAACTTCTGGACCAGCTCTCGTTGTGTCACCGGAGCCGCTGCACTGCAGAGAGAATAATCGAAAGGAAAATCAAATAGGATTCATCGAAATGATGGTTTGGAATCGAATGTTGAAGAATGTACTACCGATTGCAATCGACCATGTGAGGATTACACTGAATGAGGACGTGAAACATGGATGGTGTCAACCGACTCGACAGTGCTCAATGGTCGAGCAATCTTCATGTTTATCAACTTTGCGAATGCTGCTGAATCGCGAAATTGTTTTCTCTTTTCTATTTCTTCTTTCGTCTTGTCTAGGTAAGTTGAGTTCAGTGCAGTTTTTTTTGTTGTTGTTAGTTTAACCTATAATTTTTCAGGTAAATAATCACGACGAAGGAAAAAGTAATTTAATGATCCGATTGAAAAAAAAAGTTTTTTTATCACTATATCACCAAGTATTTATACTGAAAAATTTTAGTTACCAAGTGGATTCCGCTTCATATCGCCCAAAACGCTACGGAATTGACATTTCACAACTTCATCGAAGAATCGTGTCGAAGATATCATGCCGCCATCATCATCATCAACATCGGGACATGGCCGAGCGAGGGCGCTCGACACGTGGGAATGGGGGGACCTTACGCGCGGCCTTGCCACGCCCCCTCATCGTGCGGAGCGGGTGGAGGACAAGAAGCGGCAGTATGGTTGATACGCGGCTCTGGGTGAGGGGACCTTCGGGTCCGCTCTCATATCATTCCTATTTATGTTTAGTTCTTATATTTAACTTATTCAACCTTTCATGTAACCGCTACCCATGTATATTATTTTTCATTATAATCTTCTCCTTATAAATAATGAACCATATTAGTCCCAGTGTAACGCTGCCATTGGAGCATCTGAGCAACATAAGCCTAGGCTCAAAAACATCAAGTGCTCAGAACGACAATCACTGTCATTGGAGCATCTGAGCAACATAAGCCTAGGCTCAAAAACATCAAGTGCTCAAAACAGCAACCACTACAATTGGAGCATCTAAGCAACATAAGCCTAGGCTCAAAAACATCAAGTGCTCAGAACGACAATCACTGTCATTGGAGCATCTGAGCAACATGAGCCTAGGCTCAAAAACATCAAGTGCTCAGAACAGCAACCACTACAATTGGAGCATCTAAGCAACATAAGCCTAGGCTTAAAAACTTCAAGTGCTCAGAACGACAATCACTGTCATTGGAGCATCTGAGCAACATAAGCCTAGGCTCAAAAACATCAAGTGCTCAAAACAGCAACCACTACAATTGGAGCATCTAAGCAACATAAGCCTAGGCTCAAAAACATCAAGTGCTCAGAACGACAAGCACTGTCATTGGAGCATCTGAGCAACATAAGCCTAGGCTCAAAAACATCAAGTGCTCAGAACAGCAACCACTACAATTGGAGCATCTAAGCAACATAAGCCTAGGCTCAAAAACATCAAGTGCTCAGAACGACAATCACTGTCATTGGAGCATCTGAGCAACATAAGCCTAGGCTCAAAAACATCAAGTGCTCAAAACAGCAACCACTACAATTGGAGCATCTAAGCAACATAAGCCTAGGCTTAAAAACATCAAGTGCTCAGAACGACAATCACTGTCATTGGAGCATCTGAGCAACATAAGCCTAGGCTCAAAAACATCAAGTGCTCAGAACAGCAACCACTACAATTGGAGCATCTAAGCAACATAAGCCTAGGCTCAAAAACATCAAGTGCTCAGAACGACAATCACTGTCATTGGAGCATCTGAGCAACATAAGCCTAGGCTCAAAAACATCAAGTGCTCAAAACAGCAACCACTACAATTGGAGCATCTAAGCAACATAAGCCTAGGCTTAAAAACTTCAAGTGCTCAGAACGACAAGCACTGTCATTGGAGCATCTGAGCAACATAAGCCTAGGCTCAAAAACATCAAGTGCTCAGAACAGCAACCACTACAATTGGAGCATCTAAGCAACATAAGCCTAGGCTCAAAAACATCAAGTGCTCAGAACGACAATCACTGTCATTGGAGCATCTGAGCAACATAAGCCTAGGCTCAAAAACATCAAGTGCTCAAAACAGCAACCACTACAATTGGAGCATCTAAGCAACATAAGCCTAGGCTCAAAAACATCAAGTGCTCAGAACGACAAGCACTGTCATTGGAGCATCTGAGCAACATAAGCCTAGGCTCAAAAACATCAAGTGCTCAGAACAGCAACCACTACAATTGGAGCATCTAAGCAACATAAGCCTAGGCTTAAAAACTTCAAGTGCTCAGAACGACAATCACTGTCATTGGAGCATCTGAGCAACATAAGCCTAGGCTCAAAAACATCAAGTGCTCAAAACAGCAACCACTACAATTGGAGCATCTAAGCAACATAAGCCTAGGCTCAAAAACATCAAGTGCTCAGAACGACAAGCACTGTCATTGGAGCATCTGAGCAACATAAGCCTAGGCTCAAAAACATCAAGTGCTCAGAACAGCAACCACTACAATTGGAGCATCTAAGCAACATAAGCCTAGGCTCAAAAACATCAAGTGCTCAGAACGACAATCACTGTCATTGGAGCATCTGAGCAACATAAGCCTAGGCTCAAAAACATCAAGTGCTCAAAACAGCAACCACTACAATTGGAGCATCTAAGCAACATAAGCCTAGGCTTAAAAACATCAAGTGCTCAGAACGACAATCACTGTCATTGGAGCATCTGAGCAACATAAGCCTAGGCTCAAAAACATCAAGTGCTCAGAACAGCAACCACTACAATTGGAGCATCTAAGCAACATAAGCCTAGGCTCAAAAACATCAAGTGCTCAGAACGACAAGCACTGTCATTGGAGCATCTGAGCAACATAAGCCTAGGCTCAAAAACATCAAGTGCTCAGAACAGCAACCACTACAATTGGAGCATCTAAGCAACATAAGCCTAGGCTTAAAAACTTCAAGTGCTCAGAACGACAATCACTGTCATTGGAGCATCTGAGCAACATAAGCCTAGGCTCAAAAACATCAAGTGCTCAAAACAGCAACCACTACAATTGGAGCATCTAAGCAACATAAGCCTAGGCTCAAAAACATCAAGTGCTCAGAACGACAAGCACTGTCATTGGAGCATCTGAGCAACATAAGCCTAGGCTCAAAAACATCAAGTGCTCAGAACAGCAACCACTACAATTGGAGCATCTAAGCAACATAAGCCTAGGCTCAAAAACATCAAGTGCTCAGAACGACAATCACTGTCATTGGAGCATCTGAGCAACATAAGCCTAGGCTCAAAAACATCAAGTGCTCAAAACAGCAACCACTACAATTGGAGCATCTAAGCAACATAAGCCTAGGCTTAAAAACATCAAGTGCTCAGAACGACAATCACTGTCATTGGAGCATCTGAGCAACATAAGCCTAGGCTCAAAAACATCAAGTGCTCAGAACAGCAACCACTACAATTGGAGCATCTAAGCAACATAAGCCTAGGCTCAAAAACATCAAGTGCTCAGAACGACAATCACTGTCATTGGAGCATCTGAGCAACATAAGCCTAGGCTCAAAAACATCAAGTGCTCAAAACAGCAACCACTACAATTGGAGCATCTAAGCAACATAAGCCTAGGCTTAAAAACTTCAAGTGCTCAGAACGACAAGCACTGTCATTGGAGCATCTGAGCAACATAAGCCTAGGCTCAAAAACATCAAGTGCTCAGAACAGCAACCACTACAATTGGAGCATCTAAGCAACATAAGCCTAGGCTCAAAAACATCAAGTGCTCAGAACGACAATCACTGTCATTGGAGCATCTGAGCAACATAAGCCTAGGCTCAAAAACATCAAGTGCTCAAAACAGCAACCACTACAATTGGAGCATCTAAGCAACATAAGCCTAGGCTCAAAAACATCAAGTGCTCAGAACGACAAGCACTGTCATTGGAGCATCTGAGCAACATAAGCCTAGGCTCAAAAACATCAAGTGCTCAGAACAGCAACCACTACAATTGGAGCATCTAAGCAACATAAGCCTAGGCTCAAAAACATCAAGTGCTCAGAACGACAATCACTGTCATTGGAGCATCTGAGCAACATAAGCCTAGGCTCAAAAACATCAAGTGCTCAGAACAGCAACCACTACAATTGGAGCATCTAAGCAACATAAGCCTAGGCTTAAAAACTTCAAGTGCTCAGAACGACAAGCACTGTCATTGGAGCATCTGAGCAACATAAGCCTAGGCTTAAAAACATCAAGTGCTCAGAACGACAAGCACTGTCATTGGAGCATCTGAGCAACATAAGCCTAGGCTCAAAAACATCAAGTGCTCAAAACAGCAACCACTACAATTGGAGCATCTAAGCAACATAAGCCTAGGCTCAAAAACATCAAGTGCTCAGAACAGCAACCACTACAATTGGAGCATCTAAGCAACATAAGCCTAGGCTTAAAAACTTCAAGTGCTCAGAACGACAAGCACTGTCATTGGAGCATCTGAGCAACATAAGCCTAGGCTTAAAAACTTCAGATGCTCAGAACGACAATCACTGTCATTGGAGCATCTGAGCAACATAAGCCTAGGCTCAAAAACATCAAGTGCTCAAAACAGCAACCACTACAATTGGAGCATCTAAGCAACATAAGCCTAGGCTCAAAAACATCAAGTGCTCAGAACAGCAACCACTACAATTGGAGCATCTAAGCAACATAAGCCTAGGCTTAAAAACTTCAAGTGCTCAGAACGACAAGCACTGTCATTGGAGCATCTGAGCAACATAAGCCTAGGCTTAAAAACTTCAAGTGCTCAGAACGACAATCACTGTCATTGGAGCATCTGAGCAACATAAGCCTAGGCTTAAAAACTTCAAGTGCTCAGAACGACAAGCACTGTCATTGGAGCATCTGAGCAACATAAGCCTAGGCTTAAAAACATCAAGTGCTCAGAACGACAAGCACTGTCATTGGAGCATCTGAGCAACATAAGCCTAAGCTTAAAAACTTCAGATGCTCAGAACGACAATCACTGTCATTGGAGCATCTGAGCAACATAAGCCTAGGCTCAAAAACATCAAGTGCTCAAAACAGCAACCACTACAATTGGAGCATCTAAGCAACATAAGCCTAGGCTCAAAAACTTCAAGTGCTCAGAACGACAAGCACTGTCATTGGAGCATCTGAGCAACATAAGCCTAGGCTTAAAAACTTCAAGTGCTCAGAACGACAATCACTGTCATTGGAGCATCTGAGCAACATAAGCCTAAGCTTAAAAACTTCAGATGCTCAGAACGACAATCACTGTCATTGGAGCATCTGAGCAACATAAGCCTAGGCTCAAAAACATCAAGTGCTCAGAACAGCAACCACTACAATTGGAGCATCTAAGCAACATAAGCCTAGGCTTAAAAACTTCAAGTGCTCAGAACGACAAGCACTGTCATTGGAGCATCTGAGCAACATAAGCCTAGGCTCAAAAACATCAAGTGCTCAAAACAGCAACCACTACAATTGGAGCATCTAAGCAACATAAGCCTAGGCTCAAAAACTTCAAGTGCTCAGAACGACAAGCACTGTCATTGGAGCATCTGAGCAACATAAGCCTAGGCTTAAAAACTTCAAGTGCTCAGAACGACAATCACTGTCATTGAAGCATCTGAGCAACATAGGCCTAGGCCTAAAAACTTCAAGTGCTCAGAACGACAATCACTGTCATTGGAGCATCTGAGCAACATAAGCCTAGGCTTAAAAACTTCAAGTGCTCAGAACGACAAGCACTGTCATTGGAGCATCTGAGCAACATAAGCCTAGGCTTAAAAACTTCAAGTGCTCAGAACGACAAGCACTGTCATTGGAGCATCTGAGCAACATAAGCCTAGGCTTAAAAACTTCAAGTGCTCAGAACGACAATCACTGTCATTGGAGCATCTGAGCAACATAAGCCTAGGCTTAAAAACTTCAAGTGCTCAGAACGACAAGCACTGTCATTGGAGCATCTGAGCAACATAAGCCTAGGCTTAAAAACTTCAAGTGCTCAGAACGACAAGCACTGTCATTGGAGCATCTGAGCAACATAAGCCTAGGCTTAAAAACTTCAAGTGCTCAGAACGACAAGCACTGTCATTGGAGCATCTGAGCAACATAAGCCTAGGCTTAAAAACTTCAAGTGCTCAGAACGACAAGCACTGTCATTGGAGCATCTGAGCAACATAAGCCTAGGCTTAAAAACTTCAAGTGCTCAGAACGACAAGCACTGTCATTGGAGCATCTGAGCAACATAAGCCTAGGCTTAAAAACTTCAAGTGCTCAGAACGACAATCACTGTCATTGGAGCATCTGAGCAACATAAGCCTAGGCTTAAAAACTTCAAGTGCTCAGAACGACAATCACTGTCATTGAAGCATCTGAGCAACATAGGCCTAGGCCTAAAAACTTCAAGTGCTCAGAACGACAATCACTGTCATTGAAGCATCTGAGCAACATAAGCCTAGGCTTAAAAACTTCAAGTGCTCAGAACGACAAGCACTGTCATTGGAGCATCTGAGCAACATAAGCCTAGGCTTAAAAACTTCAAGTGCTCAGAACGACAAGCACTGTCATTGGAGCATCTGAGCAACATAAGCCTAGGCTTAAAAACTTCAAGTGCTCAGAACGACAATCACTGTCATTGAAGCATCTGAGCAACATAGGCCTAGGCCTAAAAACTTCAAGTGCTCAGAACGACAAGCACTGTCATTGGAGCATCTGAGCAACATAAGCCTAGGCTTAAAAACTTCAAGTGCTCAGAACGACAAGCACTGTCATTGGAGCATCTGAGCAACATAAGCCTAGGCTTAAAAACATCAAGTGCTCAGAACGACAATCACTGTCATTGGAGCATCTGAGCAACATAAGCCTAGGCTCAAAAACATCAAGTGCTCAGAACAGCAACCACTACAATTGGAGCATCTGAGCAACATAAGCCTAGGCTTAAAAACATCAAGTGCTCAGAACGACAATCACTGTCATTGGAGCATCTGAGCAACATAAGCCTAGGCTCAAAAACATCAAGTGCTCAGAACGACAAGCACTGTCATTGGAGCATCTGAGCAACATAAGCCTAGGCTTAAAAACTTCAAGTGCTCAGAACGACAAGCACTGTCATTGGAGCATCTGAGCAACATAAGCCTAGGCTCAAAAACATCAAGTGCTCAGAACGACAAGCACTGTCATTGGAGCATCTGAGCAACATAAGCCTAGGCTCAAAAACATCAAGTGCTCATAACAGCAACCACTACAATTGGAGCATCTGAGCAACATAAGCCTAGGCTTAAAAACATCAAGTGCTCAGAACGACAATCACTGTCATTGGAGCATCTGAGCAACATAAGCCTAGGCTTAAAAACTTCAAGTGCTCAGAACGACAAGCACTGTCATTGGAGCATCTGAGCAACATAAGCCTAGGCTTAAAAACATCAAGTGCTCAGAACGACAAGCACTGTCATTGGAGCATCTGAGCAACATAAGCCTAGGCTCAAAAACATCAAGTGCTCATAACAGCAACCACTACAATTGGAGCATCTGAGCAACATAAGCCTAGGCTTAAAAACATCAAGTGCTCAGAACGACAATCACTGTCATTGGAGCATCTGAGCAACATAAGCCTAGGCTTAAAAACTTCAAGTGCTCAGAACGACAAGCACTGTCATTGGAGCATCTGAGCAACATAAGCCTAGGCTCAAAAACATCAAGTGCTCAGAACGACAAGCACTGTCATTGGAGCATCTGAGCAACATAAGCCTAGGCTTAAAAACTTCAAGTGCTCAGAACGACAAGCACTGTCATTGGAGCATCTGAGCAACATAAGCCTAGGCTTAAAAACTTCAAGTGCTCAGAACGACAAGCACTGTCATTGGAGCATCTGAGCAACATAAGCCTAGGCTTAAAAACTTCAAGTGCTCAGAACGACAAGCACTGTCATTGGAGCATCTGAGCAACATAAGCCTAGGCCTAAAAACTTCAAGTGCTCAGAACGACAAGCACTGTCATTGGAGCATCTGAGCAACATAAGCCTAGGCTTAAAAACTTCAAGTGCTCAGAACGACAAGCACTGTCATTGGAGCATCTGAGCAACATAAGCCTAGGCTTAAAAACATCAAGTGCTCAGAACGACAATCACTGTCATTGGAGCATCTGAGCAACATAAGCCTAGGCTCAAAAACATCAAGTGCTCAGAACGACAATCACTGTCATTGGAGCATCTGAGCAACATAAGCCTAGGCTCAAAAACATCAAGTGCTCAGAACGACAAGCACTGTCATTGGAGCATCTGAGCAACATAAGCCTAGGCTTAAAAACATCAAGTGCTCAGAACAGCAACCACTACAATTGGAGCATCTGAGCAACATAAGCCTAGGCTTAAAAACATCAAGTGCTCAGAACGACAATCACTGTCATTGGAGCATCTGAGCAACATAAGCCTAGGCTCAAAAACATCAAGTGCTCAGAACGACAAGCACTGTCATTGGAGCATCTGAGCAACATAAGCCTAGGCTTAAAAACTTCAAGTGCTCAGAACGACAAGCACTGTCATTGGAGCATCTGAGCAACATAAGCCTAGGCTCAAAAACATCAAGTGCTCAGAACGACAAGCACTGTCATTGGAGCATCTGAGCAACATAAGCCTAGGCTCAAAAACATCAAGTGCTCATAACAGCAACCACTACAATTGGAGCATCTGAGCAACATAAGCCTAGGCTTAAAAACATCAAGTGCTCAGAACGACAATCACTGTCATTGGAGCATCTGAGCAACATAAGCCTAGGCTTAAAAACTTCAAGTGCTCAGAACGACAAGCACTGTCATTGGAGCATCTGAGCAACATAAGCCTAGGCTTAAAAACATCAAGTGCTCAGAACGACAAGCACTGTCATTGGAGCATCTGAGCAACATAAGCCTAGGCTCAAAAACATCAAGTGCTCATAACAGCAACCACTACAATTGGAGCATCTGAGCAACATAAGCCTAGGCTTAAAAACATCAAGTGCTCAGAACGACAATCACTGTCATTGGAGCATCTGAGCAACATAAGCCTAGGCTCAAAAACATCAAGTGCTCAGAACGACAAGCACTGTCATTGGAGCATCTGAGCAACATAAGCCTAGGCTTAAAAACTTCAAGTGCTCAGAACGACAAGCACTGTCATTGGAGCATCTGAGCAACATAAGCCTAGGCTCAAAAACATCAAGTGCTCAGAACGACAAGCACTGTCATTGGAGCATCTGAGCAACATAAGCCTAGGCTTAAAAACTTCAAGTGCTCAGAACGACAAGCACTGTCATTGGAGCATCTGAGCAACATAAGCCTAGGCTTAAAAACATCAAGTGCTCAGAACGACAAGCACTGTCATTGGAGCATCTGAGCAACATAAGCCTAGGCTTAAAAACTTCAAGTGCTCAGAACGACAAGCACTGTCATTGGAGCATCTGAGCAACATAAGCCTAGGCCTAAAAACTTCAAGTGCTCAGAACGACAAGCACTGTCATTGGAGCATCTGAGCAACATAAGCCTAGGCTTAAAAACTTCAAGTGCTCAGAACGACAAGCACTGTCATTGGAGCATCTGAGCAACATAAGCCTAGGCTCAAAAACATCAAGTGCTCAGAACGACAAGCACTGTCATTGGAGCATCTGAGCAACATAAGCCTAGGCTTAAAAACTTCAAGTGCTCAGAACGACAAGCACTGTCATTGGAGCATCTGAGCAACATAAGCCTAGGCCTAAAAACTTCAAGTGCTCAGAACGACAAGCACTGTCATTGGAGCATCTGAGCAACATAAGCCTAGGCTTAAAAACTTCAAGTGCTCAGAACGACAAGCACTGTCATTGGAGCATCTGAGCAACATAAGCCTAGGCTCAAAAACATCAAGTGCTCAGAACGACAAGCACTGTCATTGGAGCATCTGAGCAACATAAGCCTAGGCTTAAAAACTTCAAGTGCTCAGAACGACAAGCACTGTCATTGGAGCATCTGAGCAACATAAGCCTAGGCTCAAAAACATCAAGTGCTCAGAACAGCAACCACTACAATTGGAGCATCTAAGCAACATTAGCCTAGGCTTAAAAACTTCAGATGCTCAGAACGACAATCACTGTCATTGGAGCATCTAAGCAACATTAGCCTAGGCTTAAAAACTTCAAGTGCTCAGAACGACAAGCACTGTCATTGGAGCATCTGAGCAACATAGGCCTAGGCCTAAAAACTTCAAGTGCTCAGAACGACAATCACTGCCATTGGAGCATCTGAGCAACATAAGCCTAGGCTCAAAAACATCAAGTGCTCAGAACAGCAACCACTACAATTGGAGCATCTAAGCAACATTAGCCTAGGCTTAAAAACTTCAAGTGCTCAGAACGACAAGCACTGTCATTGGAGCATCTGAGCAACATAAGCCTAGGCTCAAAAACTTCAAGTGCTCAGAACGACAAGCACTGTCATTGGAGCATCTAAGCAACATAAGCCTAGGCTTAAAAACTTCAGATGCTCAGAACGACAATCACTGTCATTGGAGCATCTGAGCAACATAAGCCTAGGCTTAAAAACTTCAAGTGCTCAGAACGACAATCACTGCCATTGGAGCATCTGAGCAACATAAGCCTAGGCTTAAAAACTTCAGATGCTCAGAACGACAATCACTGCCATTGGAGCATTTGAGCAACATAAGCCTAGGCTTAAAAACTTCAAGTGCTCAGAACGACAATCACTGCCATTGGAGCATTTGAGCAACATAAGCCTAGGCTTAAAAACTTCAAGTGCTCAGAACGACAATCACTGTCATTGGAGCATCTGAGCAACATAGGCCTAGGCCTAAAAACTTCAAGTGCTCAGAACGACAAGCACTGTCATTGGAGCATCTGAGCAACATAGGCCTAGGCCTAAAAACTTCAAGTGCTCAGAACGACAAGCACTGTCATTGGAGCATCTGAGCAACATAAGCCTAGGCTTAAAAACTTCAAGTGCTCAGAACAACAATCACTGTCATTGGAGCATCTGAGCAACATAAGCCTAGGCCTAAAAACTTCAAGTGCTCAGAACAACAATCACTGTCATTGGAGCATCTGAGCAACATAGGCCTAGGCCTAAAAACTTCAAGTGCTCAGAACGACAAGCACTGTCATTGGAGCATCTGAGCAACATAAGCCTAGGCTTAAAAACTTCAAGTGCTCAGAACAACAATCACTGTCATTGAAGCATCTGAGCAACATAGGCCTAGGCCTAAAAACTTCAAGTGCTCAGAACAACAATCACTGTCATTGGAGCATCTGAGCAACATAAGCCTAGGCTCAAAAACTTCAAGTGCTCAGAACAACAATCACTGTCATTGGAGCATCTGAGCAACATAAGCCTAGGTTTAAAAACTTCAGATGCTCAGAACAACAATCACTGTCATTGAAGCATCTGAGCAACATAAGCCTAGGCCTAAAAACCACAAGTGCTCAGAAAGACAATCACTGCCATTGGAGCAGCTGAGCAACATAAGCCTAGGCTTAAAAACCACAAGTGCTCAGAAAGACAATCACTGTCATTGAAGCATCTGAGCAACATAGGCCTAGGCCTAATAACTTCAAGTGCTCAGAACAACAATCACTGTCATTGGAGCATCTGAGCAACATAAGCCTAGGTTTAAAAACTTCAAGTGCTCAGAACAACAATCACTGTCATTGAAGCATCTGAGCAACATAGGCCTAGGCCTAATAACTTCAAGTGCTCAGAACAACAATCACTGTCATTGGAGCATCTGAGCAACATAAGCCTAGGTTTAAAAACTTCAAGTGCTCAGAACAACAATCACTGTCATTGAAGCATCTGAGCAACATAGGCCTAGGTCTAAAAACTTCAGATGCTCAGAACAACAATCACTGTCATTGAAGCATCTGAGCAAAATAGGCCTAGGTCTAAAAACTTCAGATGCTCAGAACAACAATCACTGTCATTGAAGCATCTGAGCAACATAGGCCTAGGCTTAAAAACTTCAGATGCTCAGAACAACAATCACTGTCATTGAAGCATCTGAGCAACATAGGCCTAGGCTTAAAAACTTCAGATGCTCAGAACAACAATCACTGTCATTGAAGCATCTGAGCAACATAGGCCTAGGCCTAAAAACTTCAAGTGCTCAGAACGACAAGCACTGTCATTGGAGCATCTGAGCAACATAAGCCTAGGTTTAAAAACTTCAGATGCTCAGAACAACAATCACTGTCATTGAAGCATCTGAGCAACATAGGCCTAGGCCTAAAAACTTCAAGTGCTCAGAACAACAATCACTGTCATTGAAGCATCTGAGCAACATAGGCCTAGGCCTAAAAACTTCAAGTGCTCAGAACAACAATCACTGTCATTGAAGCATCTGAGCAACATAAGCCTAGGTCTAAAAACTTCAAGTGCTCAGAACGACAATCACTGTCATTGGAGCATCTGAGCAACATAAGCCTAGGCTTAAAAACTTCAGATGCTCAGAACAACAATCACTGTCATTGGAGCATCTGAGCAACATAGGCCTAGGCCTAAAAACTTCAAGTGCTCAGAACGATAATCAGTCCGAATCTCTCTGAAACGTTGCAAATATACTCGACCAAAACTTTTGTCAAGTTTCAGAGAATTCATGCATGATGTTCTTTGCCAGAAAGCTGTCAATATCTCAGAGATAAGTGAAAATGTTCATCCTGAGTCTCCACGTTCGTTTTCTCAAACATCAGCACCGTGATTAACATTAGAACATTCATTAGGTGTTTATAAACAATTCAACAAAATTATCTCAAAAGACCAATAAACTCTCAGTTCAGAAAAAAGAACGACTGATACACACGGACAAACAAAAGTAAGACACTGGTAAAGTTCCATCAAGACATTCAACTGAAATGAAAATGAATATGAGCACATTAAAACGAAACAATGATCCACTCAGAAGCCGTAGAATGTGTTCAGAAGATGTCGGCAGCGGAACTTGAGACTGACGTATGCGCGGGCAGACAGTCCGTAATCTTCGTATTCCAGACCATTGTCCACCGCCATTTCGTACAACACTAATCCATCGATTCCATCCTTCACAATCACTTCTTTGTCGTGTTTCGAGCAATAGTTATCCAATGGAGTGATGACGTGATCCACAAATTTCAAGACGTCTTCAGTCTGAATAAACCAAAGTAGAAGATACAGACGAATTGGAAACTTACACTCCACATTTCCAGGTCGATAGTGAGACCTTCCGGTAGATCAACTGGATGATCAGTCTGGAATAGACATATGGATTTTAAGTTTCATATATGAATGAACGAACCCCAAAGCAAGTTGATAGTTTCGTTCTTCGGAGAACAGTCTTCGTTAGGTGACTATCCATTTCTGCGGTCACTCGTGCTTCAGTTGCCTTCTTCCCTCTGTATTTCCGTGTTTGTTTCTTGTTTCCTGACGGTTTCTTCTTCGATTTCTCTCCGACATCTTCCTTATTCGTACTCAAATCCTACGACACATTCACCACTTGTTCCGTCTTGTTTCTCGCAACTATTCTTTCCAGCAGTTGTGGGATCCAGCACTGTAGCCATTCAAGGATCTGAAACTAGGTTCATGATGAATGTTATTCGTCAAGTGCTCACCATTTCACGTTCAACCGCTGACGCGGCAACTGATGTTGCCACCTCGTCCATCTCTTCCTTCGTCAGATGTCTCTCTCCAAATTCTTGGAACTTCATGACCAGCTTATTTTCGATGTTTCCATCCAATCTGATGCCATCCGGTGTGTTCGAAGTCTGAAACATTAATATGAAGAACACAAGCACAGTTTCACCATTTCGTTCAGTGATTGTACAGTATTTCATCATGAATCTTACTCACCATGTTTTTCGTTGGTTGGGATGAACATGTCAATGAAGCCAAGTTTGAAGTAACTTCATCAACAACTTTTTTCTCATTTGAAGAGATCTTCTGCGCCAGAGTGACGTGATCTGGTTCGTCGTCGGAGCTAAAGTGGTATGTTGGCTCTGATTCCACGACACATTGCCGTTTGGGACGATTGGAACGGGATTCTTTTGGAGCACTGACTCCCATTTCCTCCACTAGTTTTCTTTTCACCGGTCGGAGATTCGACATTCTCGACTTTCTTACAGAGAGCATTATCGGTGAATGATTCTTAATGAAAATAAATTGTAAACAGTTAGAGAAAACGAGATGGAAAGTACAAGAAAAGTAGGATGGGGAGGGAAAAAACTAAACGTTCTAAGATATGTAGTTCTGGATGCAAACTGACGGCTGAACATATCGAAGACACGTTGACAGTGCGGTGAGACGCGTCGCGTACGTGCGTTGCGTGTCAAGAGATAGTGTGCATGAAAAAGAGACGAGAACGCTATGTGGTGTAGGAGACTAGGGGATTCTTGGCCTTCGGCCCGAATCCCCTAGTTGACCTGGTCGACGGTCATATCCTCGCTGTTTCGCAACATTAGGAACACCTTGGTTCGCTCGTGGTGCGCCTCTGGGGAAGTTTGCCTCTGGGAAGATCGAGTCGACGCACATTCCCAGAGGCACAAATAACAGGCCAAAAACACAAAAAGAAGTCCAGAAGCCGTAAAAGTTGACAGATCGCTTAGAAAATTGACGTGCATCATGCGGTCATCCTTTCTGACCCCTGTGCCAAAATTGGGCAAAATTGGTTCAGTGGGAGTTGAAATAATCGCTGTCACATACGCACATTTTTTTTTGACATGCCACGCCCCCAAACGCGCACGCTCGGGCAATCGCGATATAATAGAGGAGGCAGACTAGGGGATTCTTGGCCTTCGGCCCGAATCCCCTAGCCCTGCGGGGCTCAGGGAGCTGACGCTACCTCCGCAGCTAACGCTGCGGCGGTAGCTGATGCTCCCTGCTTCAGGCCGCTTCGCGGCCTGTTACCACGTCGAATGAGTATCTTTATTTCTAAGAAAAAAAAACATTTGTCACGGAGTGACCACGAACTTGGGACTCAAAAAACGAAAAGAAAGCGCGTTACCACTGCGCCACAGAGTCGATCGTTTGCGCTGACCTGGTCGACGGTAATGTCCTCGCTGTTTCGCAAAAATAGGAACACCTCGGTCCGTTCGGAGTGGGCCTCTGGGGAAATTTGCCTCTGGGAAGATCGAGCGACGCAACTTTCCCAGAGGCCAATTGTTGAGGAAAAACGTCAGAAAAAGACGCAAAAAGCCCCCCAGAAGCCGTCAAACTTAACCGATCGCTTAGAAAATTTACGTGCATCATGCGGTCACCCTTTCTGACCCATGTGCCAAAAATGGGCAAAAACGGTCCAGTAGGAATTGAGATAATCGCTGTCACATACATACTCACGGAAATTTTTTTTGACATGCCACGCCCCCAAACGCGCACGCTCGGGCAATCGCGATATAATAGAGGAGGCAGATGGCGAGGTGAACGTTTTGAGCAAAGGCTCGAGGAGAGACAGTGTATGGAGGGGGCAGACGAGGAGAATGTGACGTGTGACAGATTGTGAACGACAAAAAACGGGAAAGAACACTGTGCGATTGAATGAACTGATTGTATGTCTGATACCTTGAGATAACAGTCGAACGTTTGAGCTCAGTCATGTTACTCACCAAAACCATTCATGAATCATGTCTGTGAAAAGTCATCATCCTTTCTGAATTCAGATGGATCGTCTAACGTGGAAGCTGTTTTGTGTGAAACGGGCATAGTGAAGATGCTTCGAGTGACTAACAGGTGTATGCGTCTCATATCCACCCTTCTACAATCTAAACTCATGTTTCTTTGCTGAAATAATCATTATGCAAAATGAACTTCAGTGCACCACACCGCAACAACTGCTCATTCCAGTAGTCTCTCTCAACCCTGATATCCTTTTCTGTCTATCAAAGACCTGACAAATGAAATCCAGTGGGAAAGTTGTTCATTTGTTCATTTCATTCATCATAGACAAGCGAGGCATTTTGTTCATTCTGATATCACAAGCAGAACAGTCACAACTGAGCGGATATCTTTCGTACAGGGTGTTATCATTTAAACAATTCAACGCAACCAGTAAGTCAACGAGAAAACGGTTATGTAACTGCTGCGAACGCTGCACCGAGTTTCCGAATGCAAGAGACAGGTGTTCTTCTCCTCTCGATTCATCGATTTCCCTTCACCACATCGTAACTGACCAATGCTCCGCCCACACACCCCAAATGATGCCTGTGGCGCATCAGACGTTGTCGAGACTCTGCAGCTGCATATTCCACCTGGCCACACACTTCATGTGCCCAGACTCCAATGCCCTAGTCTCCAGTTCCAGCAACTGCTCGTCCGACGTCGTTGAGTCGACCGTCCCCGGAAAGGATTGCGTTCAGTGAGACCGTGCGTTTGTAATGAATCGTGTCACATTTTCTCTGTTCTCCCACATTCCTTTTCTTGATTTTTCTGCATTCAGTTGTTCAACCTCATTCCTTTGTGCCGCTCCAATTGAGGTGCCGCATACGATGTTTACCAAAACCAATCATAAATTCATGACACTCAGGAATTAAATTTCGGAAAACGTCGTTCGGGAAAAAGATCATTCAAGGAAACCGACTATTTCCGAAAGAAGTCGCTCCGGAATTTTTGCGCTGTTGAGATGATACAATAAGCAAATGACACTCAGACGTTTCCTATACCACTATATTGTTCAAACCACTTTTTTTCCGAGCCAGCAGTTCTTGAAACGACAATACTAAATGAATCGAGTTTTGAATAAACTACATTCACAGGAAACCGTGGTTAGTAAATGCCCATTGTTACAGAGAGTGTACATTTTCCGAGTTGTTGCAAACGTTACTACACCACCTGCAGCGTGCCCTGATCTGCGCACCTTTTCTAGACACTCCGTCTCAACAGTGCCCGCCTCTCTCATTTCTCAGTAATCCTTGGCACGATAACTCTTGTTGCCACTCTTTTCAGAAAGTGCTGAGGAGCTTAGTGACCTTTCCGTTTTTCTCACACCCCAGGCGCAAATTTCACCTCAGATAAAGCAAAGTGTCGCACATATCACACGCTACACTTTTATTCAAGCTACGCATTCTGAAATGTTTACAGGCTATCTACAACAAATGGCAACAATGGCCACTGGCAACAATTACATTAAACTTTCGTCATCGGACAATGAGATCTTCCTCGTGAGTTTCATGCTTCAATGTCTATTGAGTGTCTACATGACAAATCAACTCGTGCAAGACAAACACAATCATTTTCCAGGTTCCGCGCAACGTAATTCGTCTTTCGAACGTCATAGAAAACTTTGTTATTAAATTGGAACTTGATAACGTTGATGGCGTTAACAAAGACCCGATTCCGTTGCCAAACGTGAATTCTGAGATCTTGAGACTCATTATAACTTGGTGTGAATACCACCAGAACGACCCGCAGGTTGACCAAAAGATGACACGGGAGCAACAACTCTGCGCTTGGGACTCCGAGTTCCTCAACGTCCGCATGGAAACTCTCCTAGCTCTTGGCACTGTTTGTGAACGAGCATTTCCACTGAATCAAAATCAACACTTCCAGGCAGCCAACGACTTGGACATTAAGAAACTTCTAGACGTCTCTTCGACAGCTGTAGCCAACCAGATAATGGAAATGAGCTACGAAGACATGCGTCGTTCGGTCGAGTCCCAGATTACGTGACGAAAAGGAAGATACGCAAATGGCCTAAAAATTAGAAAACCCAGATCTTGATTTTGTTATCCTTCCAATATTTATTATTGGTATGTTATATATTCAATGAATCTTAAAACGTGCGCGTTTGCGCAGGTTTCAAGATTCATCAAATATATAATAGGTATCTCATTATCAGTCTTCTCCCCAATTTTAGAAGTGAGTGATACTGATCTACTGTTATGTCAAAGTTTGTTATCTTAAGTCCATCGTTATGTTAACCCGTTTGTTTTCCGAAGTTGTTCAATGAATGTTCAATGACGATGTTGAATCATCGAACAAGGGCTGTACTCTGTCACTTTTACGTTAATCCGACTAATCACAGTTGAGCTTCGAGGGACTAGAATAACTCTCACCGACGTTGTAAATCTCGTGTTCTGTAATCTTCTCTATCCGCCCTTTGTCTGTATCGACATGAAGGGCATCATGTCTAATCCCTGACTAACCGATTAGCAGGAATTCAGTGATTGATGACCTGATAATCCGGACGGAAACATGATGTAGTATTCCGAGGAAGGCGTAGTACTCAGAGAATGAAAAGGAATAGTTTTGATTTGTGGGGGATTCCGATGGAAGTACGGAGAATCGGTAGTACTATAAAAAGCAAAAACAACCATAATGGGAAAATGGTGCATCAGCCTTCTTTATAGAGTTATGGTCAAAGTAAAACTTCTTTGAAAGAGCCCGATTCTCTTTCGCGCAGAGTATGGAACTACGGATCGTTGTTTCAGAGGCTACTGGGGTAAAAGGGGCGGAGTCTCGCGAAATGTTGATAAATGATGCCAGATTTGAAAAAATCTCAGTCAGACGAAACAGAAAATACTTCATTCCAACAGCGAGCGAAGCGAGCTGAGTCCCATGAAACGACGTTTTCCAAATCTGTAATAAAAAAGTTCAACCATGCTGAAATTTGTTTTGTCGCAAATTTTAAAAGAATTAGCTATTTCGTTTTTCAGAATTGTCAATTGTTTCGTTCGTCAGAAGAGTTTACGGTTTTTGGAATCTTTTTAAAAGAGTTGGACCGGATTGAGGAAATATCATTTATTCATCTATTCATTTTCACAGTCACAACACAATTGGAATTCACAAAAGACAAAACAATTGAGGAATGAAATGTTTGTGTTCGCAATACACATTTGAAACCGTTAAACAATCTCGGATAACTTGGAACAAATAGTCACACACGAGCACTTTTCATTCTCATTCGAGAGTCTTGGGAAATGTTGAGAAGGTGTCTGCAGTGGAACTTGAGCATCACAAAGGCACGTGGGGAGAGTCCGTAGCCTTCGTAAACCAAACTATCGTTACTGGCAATGTCGTAGAGTATCTTTCCATCGATTCCCGTGCTTCTGATTACTTTTTTGTCGTGTTCCGGGCAGTAGTGTTGCAATCGGGAAATGACAAGATCCATGAAGGTCAAGACATCGTCAGTCTGAAAAGTCGGATTGAAATGAGGCTGACGACGTGGAAACTTACAGTCCAAGTTCCTACGTTCGGAGAGAGCTTTTCCAGAACAACTGATGAATAGCCTCGCTGAAATGAGTTTGTTTCTATTTGTAAGCAGTCAAGTCACTAACCTTGAAGCAAGTTGAGAACTTCTGTTCGTGTACACGAGATTGAATACCACCATTGACAGCTGAACTATCTGACATCGAAGTTCTCACACTGTCCTCGGTTTCCGGGTCAGAAATGGCAATGCAGCGCCGTTCCGTTTCATCAGAACATCTTCGTTTTGCAGTGTTCCGATTGCTTTCTTCAAACGAATCAATTTCAACATCGACCAGTTTTCTTTTCGAAGTTACTGCTTCTCCGAAAGGTTGGCGAATCAAAGAAGACATGACGTTACGTTGAATCTGAACATAAAATGAACTTTATGAAGAATTAGGAACAGAAGTAACTTGTAACCAAATAGATGAAACGTAATAGCAAATACGAAATGAGAAAAGTCGTGAATAAGAAAACAAACTAAACGGTCCTGGTTAGGAGAGCAGAATATGATGAACTGACGGTTGAGTTTATCGAAAAGACATTGACAGTGCGGTGGTATGCGTCGCGTGCGTGCGTTGCGTGTCGAGAGATAGTGTGCATAAAAGAGAGACAGGAACGCTACATGGTGTAGAAGATCGCGAGGTTTATGTCTCAGACGGAGGCTCGCTGAGAGATAGTGTATGAGGGAGGGAGACAGAAAGAATGTGACGTGAAGGAGACTGCAGTGAACGATGAAGGGCCGGGAGAAGCAATGCCTGGTACAATGGACTGATTGTGCTCAGAACGACGATCACTGCCATTGGAGCATCTGAGCAACATAAGCCTAGGCTTAAAGACCACAAGTGCTGAGAATGACAATCATTCCGAAACGAGGCAGAAGTGCTTTCTGAAACGTTGGGAATAGCTCACAGAATGTCAAAAGTAATGGACCTATTCAAGTTGCAGTTCGATGGAATTTCTCGACGTTTCGCGACGTATTTTTTCAATTCAAGCGACGTCGCGAAACGACGCGAAACTCAAGTTTCACGACGTTTCACGACGTTTCACAACAGTGCAAAAACGCCTTTGGGTAGATTTAGGAGCGATCGCTGCGAGACCCACAGTCACAAAACTATTTAGTACAGTCGTGAAACTTGAGTTTCGCGTCATTTCGCGACGTTTTGCGACGTCGTTTGAAATGGAAAAACACGACGCGAAAACGCAAAATGCCATCGAAATGCAACTTGATTAGGTCCATAATAAACTCAGTCCTGAATGTTATGAATTCATGAATGATTTTGGTGAGTGATATAATTGAGTTCGATCGTTCAACTGTTATCCCAAGGTACCAAACATCCAATCAGTCCATTGTACCAGGCATTGTTTCTCCCGGCCCTTCATCGTTTACTGCAGTCTCCTTCACGTCACATTCTTTCTGTCTCCCTCCCTCATACACTATCTCTCAGTGAGCCTCCGTCTGAGACATAAACCTCGCGATCTTCTACACCATGTAGCGTTCCTGTCTCTCTTTTATGCACACTATCTCTCGACACGCAACGCACGCACGCGACGCATACCACCGCACTGTCAATGTCTTTTCGATAAACTCAACCGTCAGTTCATCATATTCTGCTCTCCTAACCAGGACCGTTTAGTTTGTTTTCTTATTCACGACTTTTCTCATTTCGTATTTGCTATTACGTTTCATCTATTTGGTTACAAGTTACTTCTGTTCCTAATTCTTCATAAAGTTCCTTTTTTGTTCAGATTCAACGTAACGTCATGTCTTCTTTGATTCGCCAACCTTTCGGAGAAGCAGTAACTTCGAAAAGAAAACTGGTCGATGTTGAAATTGATTCGTTTGAAGAAAGCAATCGGAACACTGCAAAACGAAGATGTTCTGATGAAACGGAACGGCGCTGCATTGCCATTTCTGACCCGGAAACCGAGGACAGTGTGAGAACTTCGATGTCAGATAGTTCAGCTGTCAATGGTGGTATTCAATCTCGTGTACACGAACAGAAGTTCTCAACTTGCTTCAAGGTTAGTGACTTGACTGCTTACAAATAGAAACAAACTCATTTCAGCGAGGCTATTCATCAGTTGTTCTGGAAAAGCTCTCTCCGAACGTAGGAACTTGGACTGTAAGTTTCCACGTCGTCAGCCTCATTTCAATCCGACTTTTCAGACTGACGATGTCTTGACCTTCATGGATCTTGTCATTTCCCGATTGCAACACTACTGCCCGGAACACGACAAAAAAGTAATCAGAAGCAAGGGAATCGATGGAAAGATACTCTACGACATTGCCAGTAACGATAGTTTGGTTTACGAAGGCTACGGACTCTCCCCACGTGCCTTTGTGATGCTCAAGTTCCACTGCAGACACCTTCTCAACATTTCCCAAGACTCTCGAATGATAATGGAAAGTGCTCGTGTGTGACTATTTGTTCCAAGTTATCCGAGATTGTTTAACGGTTTCAAATGTGTATTGCGAACACAAACATTTCATTCCTCAATTGTTTTGTCTTTTGTGAATTCCAATTGTGTTGTGACTGTGAAAATGAATAGATGAATAAATGATATTTCCTCAATCCGGTCCAACTCTTTTAAAAAGATTCCAAAAACCGTAAACTCTTCTGACGAACGAAACAATTGACAATTCTGAAAACCGGAATGGCTAATTCTTTTAAAACATCCGATAAAACAAATTTCACCATGGTTGAACTTTTCATTACAGATTTGGAAAACGTCTTTTCATGTTTGAAGCAATCAGAAATGGTAGTGTGTAGTAGCAGTCCGCCTTTTTTGGATCATTTTATTGTTAGAGCACCGATTATTCGACATGATATTTCCTGGAAATATCATGTCGAATAATCGGTGATTGGAAATATCATGTCGAATAATCGGTGCTCTAACAATAAAATGATCCAAAAAAGGCGGACTGCTACTATACACTACCAATACAACATGCACCTGAACGAGCTTATCTCACATATCAGAATCAGAAATGGAACAGAATGAGAAGAAACCAAAAAAAAGAATGTGGGAAAAAAAAGAAAATGTGGCGCATGAAGGAGCGCAGATCGTCGGCTGGGCGGGAAAGAGGTGGGAGACACACTACGGTGAGCAGTTGGCAGTGTATAACAAAGGGGAAACAAAGGGGACGAACAAAGAGGAATTCGATTTATTACAGACGCACGGTCTCACTGAACGCAATCCTTTCCGGGGACGGTCGACTCAACGACGTCGGACGAGCAGTTGTTGGAACTGGAGACGAGGGCATTGGAGTCTGGGCACATGAAGTGTGTGGCCAGGTGGAATATGCAGCTGCAGAGTCTTGACAACGTCTGATGCGCTACAGGCATCATTTTCTGGTGTGTGGGCGGAGCATTGGTCAAATACGATGTGGTGAAGGGAAATCGATGAATCGAGAGGAGAAGAACACCTGTCTCTTGCATTCGGAAACTCGGTGCAGCGTTCGCAGCAGTTACATAACCGTTTTCTCGTTGACTTACTGGTTGCGTTGAATTGTTTAAATGATAACATCATGTACGAAAAATGTATATATATTTTGTGGATCACGTCTGAGGAAGATGAAGATGAGTACGAGGAAGATGGAGATCAGTACGAGGGAGACGATCGGAGAGGAGCGACTGATCGGAATTCTGAGTGGAAAGCTTGTGATAACTGCGATGGAGGACAGTGTGATGATTGATATGCAAATGATGGATACGAAAACGAGGAAGATGACAACGTCAATCATGAGTTCGACGATACGGATTATTATTGAAACAATCATGACGATAGTCGGCAATCTCAAGGCACTTTCAGTCTAGGAAGCTATCGTGGCCGTGGTAGTGAAGGTAACAACGTGTTTTTCATTGCTGTTGCGTTCGCACTTGTGTGCCCGACTCTTTCTTTCAGTCAGTTCAAGCCAACCGCTTCTTTTTACTGTCAATCAACTTCTGGACCAGCTCTCGTTGTGTCACCGGAGCCGCTGCACTGCAGAGAGAATAATCGAAAGGAAAATCAAATAGGATTCATCGAAATGATGGTTTGGAATCGAATGTTGAAGAATGTACTACCGATTGCAATCGACCATGTGAGGATTACACTGAATGAGGACGTGAAACATGGATGGTGTCAACCGACTCGACAGTGCTCAATGGTCGAGCAATCTTCATGTTTATCAACTTTGCGAATGCTGCTGAATCGCGGAATTGTTTTCTCTTTTCTATTTCTTCTTTCGTCTTGTCTAGGTAAGTTGAGTTCAGTGCAGTTTTTTTTGTTGTTGTTAGTTTAACCTATAATTTTTCAGGTAAATAATCACGACGAAGGAAAAAGTAATTTAATGATCCGATTGAAAAAAAAAGTTTTTTTATCACTATATCACCAAGTATTTATACTGAAAAATTTTAGTTACCAAGTGGATTCCGCTTCATATCGCCCAAAACGCTACGGAATTGACATTTCACAACTTCATCGAAGAATCGTGTCGAAGATATCATGCCGCCATCATCATCATCAACATCGGGACATGGCCGAGCGAGGGCGCTCGACACGTGGGAATGGGGGGACCTTACGCGCGGCCTTGCCACGCCCCCTCATCGTGCGGAGCGGGTGGAGGACAAGAAGCGGCAGTATGGTTGATACGCGGCTCTGGGTGAGGGGACCTTCGGGTCCGCTCTCATATCATTCCTATTTATGTTTAGTTCTTATATTTAACTTATTCAACCTTTCATGTAACCGCTACCCATGTATATTATTTTTCATTATAATCTTCTCCTTATAAATAATGAACCATATTAGTCCCAGTGTAACGCTGCCATTGGAGCATCTGAGCAACATAAGCCTAGGCTCAAAAACATCAAGTGCTCAGAACAGCAACCACTACAATTGGAGCATCTGAGCAACATAAGCCTAGGCTTAAAAACTTCAGATGCTCAGAACAGCAACCACTATAATTGGAGCATCTAAGCAACATAAGCCTAGGCTCAAAAACATCAAGTGCTCAGAACAGCAACCACTACAATTGGAGCATCTAAGCAACATAAGCCTAGGCTTAAAAACATCAAGTGCTCAGAACAGCAACCACTACAATTGGAGCATCTAAGCAACATAAGCCTAGGCTTAAAAACTTCAGATGCTCAGAACGGCAAGCACTGTCATTGGAGCATCTAAGCAACATAAGCCTACGCTCAAAAACATCAAGTGCTCAGAACAGCAACCACTACAATTGGAGCATCTACGCAACATAAGCCTAGGCTTAAAAACTTCAGATGCTCAGAACGACAATCACTGTCATTGGAGCATCTGAGCAACATAAGCCTAGGCTTAAAAACTTCAGATGCTCAGAACGACAATCACTGTCATTGGAGCATCTGAGCAACATAAGCCTAGGCTTAAAAACTTCAAGTGCTCAGAACGACAATCACTGTCATTGGAGCATCTGAGCAACATAAGCCTAGGCTTAAAAACATCAAGTGCTCAGAACGACAATCACTGTCATTGGAGCATCTGAGCAACATAAGCCTAGGCTCAAAAACATCAAGTGCTCAGAACGACAATCACTGTCATTGGAGCATCTGAGCAACATAAGCCTAGGCTTAAAAACATCAAGTGCTCAGAACGACAATCACTGTCATTGGAGCATCTGAGCAACATAAGCCTAGGCTCAAAAACATCAAGTGCTCAGAACGACAATCACTGTCATTGGAGCATCTGAGCAACATAAGCCTAGGCTTAAAAACATCAAGTGCTCAGAACGACAATCACTGTCATTGGAGCATCTGAGCAACATAAGCCTAGGCTTAAAAACTTCAGATGCTCAGAACAACAATCACTGTCATTGGAGCATCTGAGCAACATAAGCCTAGGCTTAAAAACTTCAAGTGCTCAGAACGACAAGCACTGTCATTGGAGCATCTGAGCAACATAAGCCTAGGCTTAAAAACTTCAGATGCTCAGAACGACAAGCACTGTCATTGGAGCATCTAAGCAACATAAGCCTACGCTCAAAAACATCAAGTGCTCAGAACAGCAACCACTACAATTGGAGCATCTAAGCAACATAAGCCTAGGCTCAAAAACATCAAGTGCTCAGAACAGCAACCACTACAATTGGAGCATCTAAGCAACATAAGCCTAGGCTCAAAAACTTCAGATGCCCAGAACGACAATCACTGTCATTGGAGCATCTGAGCAACATAAGCCTAGGCCTAAAAACTTCAAGTGCTCAGAACGACAATCACTGTCATTGGAGCATCTGAGCAACATAAGCCTAGGCCTAAAAACTTCAAGTGCTCAGAACGACAATCACTGTCATTGGAGCATCTGAGCAACATAAGCCTAGGCTTAAAAACTTCAGATGCTCAGAACAACAATCACTGTCATTGAAGCATCTGAGCAACATAGGCCTAGGCCTAAAAACTTCAAGTGCTCAGAACGACAATCACTGTCATTGGAGCATCTGAGCAACATAAGCCTAGGCTTAAAAACTTCAGATGCTCAGAACGACAAGCACTGTCATTGGAGCATCTAAGCAACATAAGCCTAGGCTCAAAAACATCAAGTGCTCAGAACAGCAACCACTACAATTGGAGCATCTAAGCAACATAAGCCTAGGCTCAAAAACATCAAGTGCTCAGAACAGCAATCACTACAATTGGAGCATCTAAGCAACATAAGCCTAGGCTCAAAAACTTCAGATGCCCAGAACGACAATCACTGTCATTGGAGCATCTGAGCAACATAAGCCTAGGCCTAAAAACTTCAAGTGCTCAGAACGACAATCACTGTCATTGGAGCATCTGAGCAACATAAGCCTAGGCCTAAAAACTTCAAGTGCTCAGAACGACAATCACTGTCATTGGAGCATCTGAGCAACATAAGCCTAGGCTTAAAAACTTCAGATGCCCAGAACGACAATCACTGTCATTGGAGCATCTAAGCAACATAAGCCTACGCTCAAAAACATCAAGTGCTCAGAACAGCAACCACTACAATTGGAGCATCTAAGCAACATAAGCCTAGGCTTAAAAACTTCAGATGCCCAGAACGACAATCACTGTCATTGGAGCATCTGAGCAACATAAGCCTAGGCCTAAAAACTTCAAGTGCTCAGAACGACAATCACTGTCATTGGAGCATCTGAGCAACATAAGCCTAGGCTTAAAAACTTCAGATGCCCAGAACGACAATCACTGTCATTGGAGCATCCGAGCAACATAAGCCTAGGCTTAAAAACTTCAAGTGCTCAGAACGACAATCACTGTCATTGGAGCATCTGAGCAACATAAGCCTAGGCCTAAAAACTTCAGATGCCCAGAACGACAATCACTGTCATTGGAGCATCTGAGCAACATAAGCCTAGGCCTAAAAACTTCAAGTGCTCAGAACGACAATCACTGTCATTGGAGCATCTGAGCAACATAAGCCTAGGCCTAAAAACTTCAAGTGCTCAGAACGACAATCACTGTCATTGGAGCATCTGAGCAACATAAGCCTAGGCCTAAAAACTTCAAGTGCTCAGAACGACAATCACTGTCATTGGAGCATCTGAGCAACATAAGCCTAGGCTTAAAAACTTCAGATGCCCAGAACGACAATCACTGTCATTGGAGCATCCGAGCAACATAAGCCTAGGCTTAAAAACTTCAAGTGCTCAGAACGACAATCACTGTCATTGGAGCATCTGAGCAACATAAGCCTAGGCCTAAAAACTTCAGATGCCCAGAACGACAATCACTGTCATTGGAGCATCTGAGCAACATAAGCCTAGGCCTAAAAACTTCAAGTGCTCAGAACGACAATCACTGTCATTGGAGCATCTGAGCAACATAAGCCTAGGCTTAAAAACTTCAGATGCCCAGAACGACAATCACTGTCATTGGAGCATCTGAGCAACATAAGCCTAGGCCTAAAAACTTCAAGTGCTCAGAACGACAATCACTGTCATTGGAGCATCTGAGCAACATAAGCCTAGGCCTAAAAACTTCAGATGCCCAGAACGACAATCACTGTCATTGGAGCATCAGAGCAACATAAGCCTAGGCTTAAAAACTTCAGATGCTCAGAACGACAATCACTGTCATTGGAGCATCTGAGCAACATAAGCCTAGGCTTAAAAACATCAAGTGCTCAGAACGACAAGCACTGTCATTGGAGCATCTGAGCAACATAAGCCTAGGCTCAAAAACATCAAGTGCTCAGAACGACAAGCACTGTCATTGGAGCATCTGAGCAACATAAGCCTAGGCTTAAAAACTTCAGATGCTCAGAACGACAAGCACTGTCATTGGAGCATCTGAGCAACATAAGCCTAGGCTTAAAAACATCAAGTGCTCAGAACGACAAGCACTGTCATTGGAGCATCTGAGCAACATAAGCCTAGGCTCAAAAACATCAAGTGCTCAGAACAGCAACCACTACAATTGGAGCATCTGAGCAACATAGGCCTAGGCCTAAAAACTTCAAGTGCTCAGAACGACAATCACTGTCATTGGAGCATCTGAGCAACATAAGCCTAGGCTTAAAAACTTCAAGTGCTCAGAACGACAATCACTGTCATTGGAGCATCTGAGCAACATAAGCCTAGGCTTAAAAACATCAAGTGCTCAGAACGACAAGCACTGTCATTGGAGCATCTGAGCAACATAAGCCTAGGCTTAAAAACTTCAGATGCTCAGAACAACAATCACTGTCACTGGAGCATCTGAGCAACATAAGCCTAGGCTCAAAAACATCTAGTGCTCAGAACAGCAACCACTACAATTGGAGCATCTAAGCAACATAAGCCTAGGCTTAAAAACTTCAGATGCTCAGACCAACAATCACTGTCATTGGAGCATCTGAGCAACATAAGCCTAGGCCTAAAAACTTCAAGTGCTCAGAACAACAATCACTGTCATTAGAGCATCTGAGCAACATAAGCCTAGGCTCAAAAACATCAAGTGCTCAGAACAGCAACCACTACAATTGGAGCATCTGAGCAACATAAGCCTAGGCTTAAAAACTTCAGATGCTCAGAACAACAATCACTGTCATTGAAGCATCTGAGCAACATAAGCCTAGGCCTAAAAACTTCAAGTGCTCAGAACAACAATCACTGTCATTAGAGCATCTGAGCAACATAAGCCTAGGCCTAAAAACTTCAAGTGCTCAGAACGACAATCACTGTCATTGGAGCATCTGAGCAACATAAGCCTAGGCTCAAAAACTTCAGATGCTCAGAACAACAATCACTGTCATTGAAGCATCTGAGCAACATAAGCCTAGGCCTAAAAACTTCAGATGCTCAGAACAACAATCACTGTCATTGGAGCATCTGAGCAACATAAGCCTAGGCCTAAAAACTTCAAGTGCTCAGAACAACAATCACTGTCATTGAAGCATCTGAGCAACATAAGCCTAGGCCTAAAAACTTCAAGTGCTCAGAACAACAATCACTGTCATTGAAGCATCTGAGCAACATAAGCCTAGGCCTAAAAACTTCAGATGCTCAGAACGACAATCACTGTCATTGGAGCATCTGAGCAACATAAGCCTAGGCTTAAAAACTTCAGATGCTCAGAACAACAATCACTGTCATTGAAGCATCTGAGCAACATAAGCCTAGGCTCAAAAACTTCAAGTGCTCAGAACGACAAGCACTGTCATTGGAGCATCTGAGCAACATAAGCCTGGGCTCAAAAACTTCAAGTGCTCAGAACAGCAACCACTACAATTGGAGCATCTGAGCAACATAAGACTAGGCTTAAAAACTTCAAGTGCTCAGAACAGCAACCACTACAATTGGAGCATCTAAGCAACATAAGCCTAGGCTCAAAAACTTCAAGTGCTCAGAACAGCAACCACTACAATTGGAGCATGTGAGCAACATAAGCCTAGGCTTAAAAACTTCAAGTGCTCAGAACAACAATCACTGTCATTGGAGCATGTGAGCAACATAAGCCTAGGCTCAAAAACTTCAGATGCTCAGAACAACAATCACTGTCATTGAAGCATCTGAGCAACATAAGCCTAGGCCTAAAAACTTCAAGTGCTCAGAACGATAATCAGTCCGAATCTCTCTGAAACGTTGCAAATATACTCGACCAAAACTTTTGTCAAATTTCAGAGAATTCATGCATGATGTTCTTTGCCAGAAAGCTGTCAATATCTCAGAGATAAGTAAAAATGTTCATCCTGAGTCTCCACGTTCGTTTTCTCAAACATCAGCACCGTGATTAACATTAGAACATTCATTAGGTGTTTATGAACAATTCAACAAAATTATCTCAAAAGACCAATAAACTCTCAGTTCAGAAAAAAGAACGACTGATACACACGGACAAACAAGAGTAAGACACTGGTAAAGTTCCATCAAGACATTCAACTGAAATGAAAATGAATATGAGCACATTAAAACGAAACAATGATCCACTCAGAAGCCGTAGAATGTGTTCAGAAGATGTCGGCAGCGGAACTTGAGACTGACGTATGCGCGGGCAGACAGTCCGTAATCTTCGTATTCCAGACCATTGTCCACCGCCATTTCGTACAACACTAATCCATCGATTCCATCCTTCACAATCACTTCTTTGTCGTGTTTCGAGCAATAGTTATCCAATGGAGTGATGACGTGATCCACAAATTTCAAGACGTCTTCAGTCTGAATAAACCAAAGTAGAAGATACAGACGAATTGGAAACTTACACTCCACATTTCCAGGTCGATAGTGAGACCTTCCGGTAGATCAACTGGATGATCAGTCTGGAATAGACATATGGATTTTAAGTTTCATATATGAATGAACGAACCCCAAAGCAAGTTGATAGTTTCGTTCTTCGGAGAACAGTCTTCGTTAGGTGACTATCCATTTCTGCGGTCACTCGTGCTTCAGTTGCCTTCTTCCCTCTGTTTTTCCGTGTTTGTTTCTTGTTTCCTGACGGTTTCTTCTTCGATTTCTCTCCGACATCTTCCTTATTCGTACTCAAATCCTGCGACACATTCACCACTTGTTCCGTCTTGTTTCTCGCAACTATTCTTTCCAGCAGTTGTGGGATCCAGCACTGTAGCCATTCAAGGATCTGAAACTAGGTTCATGATGAATGTTATTCGTCAAGTGCTCACCATTTCACGTTCAACCGCTGACGCGGCAACTGATGTTGCCACCTCGTCCATCTCTTCCTTCGTCAGATGTCTCTCTCCAAATTCTTGGAACTTCATGACCAGCTTATTTTCGATGTTTCCATCCAATCTGATGCCATCCGGTGTGTTCGAAGTCTGAAACATTAATATGAAGAACACAAGCACAGTTTCACCATTTCGTTCAGTGATTGTACAGTATTTCATCATGAATCTTACTCACCATGTTTTTCGTTGATTGGGGTGAACATGTCAAAGAAGCCAAGTTTGAAGAAACTTCATCAACAACTTTTTTCTCATTTGAAGAGATCTTCTGCGCCAGAGTGACGTGATCTGGTTCGTCGTCGGAGCTAAAGTGGTATGTTGGCTCTGATTCCACGACACATTGCCGTTTGGGACGATTGGAACGGGATTCTTTTGGAGCACTGACTCCCATTTCCTCCACTGGTTTTCTCTTCACCGGTCGGAGATTCGACATTCTCGACTTTCTTACAGAGAGCATTATCGGTGAATGATTCTTAATGAAAATAAATTGTAAACAGTTAGAGAAAACGAGATGGAAAATACAAGAAAAGTAGGATGGGGAGGGAAAAAACTAAACGTTCTAAGATATGTAGTTCTGGATGCAAACTGACGGCTGAACATATCGAAGACACGTTGACAGTGCGGTGAGACGCGTCGCGTACGTGCGTTGCGTGTCAAGAGATAGTGTGCATGAAAAAGAGACGAGAACGCTATGTGGTGTAGGAGATGGCGAGGTGAACGTTTTGAGCAAAGGCTCGAGGAGAGACAGTGTATGGAGGGGGCAGACGAGGAGAATGTGACGTGTGACAGATTGTGAACGACAAAAAACGGGAAAGAACACTGTGCGATTGAATGAACTGATTGTATGTCTGATACCTTGAGATAACAGTCGAACGTTTGAGCTCAGTCATGTTACTCACCAAAACCATTCATGAATCATTTTAATGAAAAGTCATCATCCTTTCTGAATTCAGATGGATCGTCTAACGTGGAAGCTGTTTTGTGTGAAACGGGCATAGTGAAGATGCTTCGAGTGACTAACAGGTGTATGCGTCTCATATCCACCCTTCCACAATCTAAACTCATGTTTCTTTGCTGAAATAATCATTATGCAAAATGAACTTCAGTGCACCACACCGCAACAACTGCTCATTCCAGTAGTCTCTCTCAACCCTGATCTCATTTTCTGTCTATCAAAGACCTGACAAATGAAATCCAGTGGGAAAGTTGTTCATTTGTTCATTTCATTCATCATAGACAAGCGAGGCAATTTGTTCATTCTGATATCACAATCAGAACAGTCACAACTGAGCTGATATCTTTCGTACAGGGTGTTATCATTTGAACAATTCAACGCAACCAGTAAGTCAACGAGAAAACGGTTATGTAACTGCTGCGAACGCTGCACCGAGTTTCCGAATGCAAGAGACAGGTGTTCTTCTCCTCTCGATTCATCGATTTCCCTTCACCACATCGTAACTGACCAATGCTCCGCCCACACACCCCAAATGATGCCTGTGGCGCATCAGACGTTGTCGAGACTCTGCAGCTGCATATTCCACCTGGCCACACACTTCATGTGCCCAGACTCCAATGCCCTAGTCTCCAGTTCCAGCAACTGCTCGTCCGACGTCGTTGAGTCGACCGTCCCCGGAAAGGATTGCGTTCAGTGAGACCGTGCGTTTGTAATGAATCGTGTCACATTTTCTCTGTTCTCCCACATTCCTTTTCTTGATTTTTCTGCATTCAGTTGTTCAACCTCATTCCTTTGTGCCGCTCCAATTGAGGTGCCGCATACGATGTTTACCAAAACCAATCATAAATTCATTACACTCAGGAATTAAATTTCGGAAAACGTCGTTCGGGAAAAAGATCATTCAAGGAAACCGACTATTTCCGAAAGAAGTCGCTCCGGAATTTTTGCGCTGTTGAGATGATACAATAAGCAAATGACACTCAGACGTTTCCTATACCACTATATTGTTCAAACCACTTTTTTTCCGAGCCAGCAGTTCTTGAAACGACAATACTAAATGAATCGAGGTTTGAATAAACTACATTCACAGGAAACCGTGGTTAGTAAATGCCCATTGTTACAGAGAGTGTACATTTTCCGAGTTGTTGCAAACGTTACTACACCACCTGCAGCATGCCCTGATCTGCGCACCTTTTCTAAACACTCCGTCTCAACAGTGCCCGCCTCTCTCACTTCTCAGTAATCCTTGGCACGATAACTCTTGTTGCCACTCTTTTCAGAAAGTGCTGAGGAGCTTAGTGACCTTTCCGTTTTTCTCACACCCCAGGCGCAAATTTCACCTCAGATAAAGCAAAGTGTCGCACATAACACACGCTACACTTTTATTCAAGCTACGCATTCTGAAATGTTTACAGGCTATCTACAACAAATGGAAACAATGGCCACCGGCAACAATTACATTAAACTTTCGTCATCGGACAATGAGATCTTCCTCGTGAGTTTCATGCTTCAATGTCTATTGAGTGTCTACATGACAAATCAACTCGTGCAAGACAAACACAATCATTTTCCAGGTTCCGCGCAACGTAATTCGTCTTTCGAACGTCATAGAAAACTTTGTTATTAAATTGGAACTTGATAACGTTGATGGCGTTAACAAAGACCCGATTCCGTTGCCAAACGTGAATTCTGAGATCTTGAGACTCATTATAACTTGGTGTGAATACCACCAGAACGACCCGCAGGTTGACCAAAAGATGACACGGGAGCAACAACTCTGCGCTTGGGACTCCGAGTTCCTCAACGTCCGCATGGAAACTCTCCTAGCTCTTGGCACTGTTTGTGAACGAGCATTTCCACTGAATCAAAATCAACACTTCCAGGCAGCCAACGACTTGGACATTAAGAAACTTCTAGACGTCTCTTCGACAGCTGTAGCCAACCAGATAATGGAAATGAGCTACGAAGACATGCGTCGTTCGGTCGAGTCCCAGATTACGTGACGAAAAGGAAGATACGCAAATGGCCTAGCATCTTCACTATGCCCGTTTCACACAAAACAGCTTCCACGTTAGACGATCCATCTGAATTCAGAAAGGATGATGACTTTTCATTAAAATGATTCATGAATGGTTTTGGTGAGTAACATGACTGAGCTCAAACGTTCGACTGTTATCTCAAGGTATCAGACATACAATCAGTTCATTCAATCGCACAGTGTTCTTTCCCGTTTTTTGTCGTTCACAATCTGTCACACGTCACATTCTCCTCGTCTGCCCCCTCCATACACTGTCTCTCCTCGAGCCTTTGCTCAAAACGTTCACCTCGCCATCTCCTACACCACATAGCGTTCTCGTCTCTTTTTCATGCACACTATCTCTTGACACGCAACGCACGTACGCGACGCGTCTCACCGCACTGTCAACGTGTCTTCGATATGTTCAGCCGTCAGTTTGCATCCAGAACTACATATCTTAGAACGTTTAGTTTTCTCCCTCCCCATCCTACTTTTCTTGTACTTTCCATCTCGTTTTCTCTAACTGTTTACAATTTATTTTCATTAAGAATCATTCACCGATAATGCTCTCTGTAAGAAAGTCGAGAATGTCGAATCTCCGACCGGTGAAAAGAAAACTAGTGGAGGAAATGGGAGTCAGTGCTCCAAAAGAATCCCGTTCCAATCGTCCCAAACGGCAATGTGTCGTGGAATCAGAGCCAACATACCACTTTAGCTCCGACGACGAACCAGATCACGTCACTCTGGCGCAGAAGATCTCTTCAAATGAGAAAAAAGTTGTTGATGAAGTTTCTTCAAACTTGGCTTCTTTGACATGTTCACCCCAATCAACGAAAAACATGGTGAGTAAGATTCATGATGAAATACTGTACAATCACTGAACGAAATGGTGAAACTGTGCTTGTGTTCTTCATATTAATGTTTCAGACTTCGAACACACCGGATGGCATCAGATTGGATGGAAACATCGAAAATAAGCTGGTCATGAAGTTCCAAGAATTTGGAGAGAGACATCTGACGAAGGAAGAGATGGACGAGGTGGCAACATCAGTTGCCGCGTCAGCGGTTGAACGTGAAATGGTGAGCACTTGACGAATAACATTCATCATGAACCTAGTTTCAGATCCTTGAATGGCTACAGTGCTGGATCCCACAACTGCTGGAAAGAATAGTTGCGAGAAACAAGACGGAACAAGTGGTGAATGTGTCGCAGGATTTGAGTACGAATAAGGAAGATGTCGGAGAGAAATCGAAGAAGAAACCGTCAGGAAACAAGAAACAAACACGGAAAAACAGAGGGAAGAAGGCAACTGAAGCACGAGTGACCGCAGAAATGGATAGTCACCTAACGAAGACTGTTCTCCGAAGAACGAAACTATCAACTTGCTTTGGGGTTCGTTCATTCATATATGAAACTTAAAATCCATATGTCTATTCCAGACTGATCATCCAGTTGATCTACCGGAAGGTCTCACTATCGACCTGGAAATGTGGAGTGTAAGTTTCCAATTCGTCTGTATCTTCTACTTTGGTTTATTCAGACTGAAGACGTCTTGAAATTTGTGGATCACGTCATCACTCCATTGGATAACTATTGCTCGAAACACGACAAAGAAGTGATTGTGAAGGATGGAATCGATGGATTAGTGTTGTACGAAATGGCGGTGGACAATGGTCTGGAATACGAAGATTACGGACTGTCTGCCCGCGCATACGTCAGTCTCAAGTTCCGCTGCCGACATCTTCTGAACACATTCTACGGCTTCTGAGTGGATCATTGTTTCGTTTTAATGTGCTCATATTCATTTTCATTTCAGTTGAATGTCTTGATGGAACTTTACCAGTGTCTTACTCTTGTTTGTCCGTGTGTATCAGTCGTTCTTTTTTCTGAACTGAGAGTTTATTGGTCTTTTGAGATAATTTTGTTGAATTGTTCATAAACACCTAATGAATGTTCTAATGTTAATCACGGTGCTGATGTTTGAGAAAACGAACGTGGAGACTCAGGATGAACATTTTTACTTATCTCTGAGATATTGACAGCTTTCTGGCAAAGAACATCATGCATGAATTCTCTGAAATTTGACAAAAGTTTTGGTCGAGTATATTTGCAACGTTTCAGAGAGATTCGGACTGATTATCGTTCTGAGCACTTGAAGTTTTTAGGCCTAGGCTTATGTTGCTCAGATGCTCCAATGACAGTGCTTGTCGTTCTGAGCACTTGAAGTTTTTAGACCTAGGCTTATGTTGCTCAAATGCTCCAATGACAGTGCTTGTCGTTCTGAGCATCTGAAGTTTTTAAGCCTAGGCCTATGTTGCTCAGATGCTCCAATGACAGTGCTTGTAGTTCTGAGCACTTGAAGTTTTTAGGCCTAGGCCTATGTTGCTCAGATGCTCCAATGACAGTGCTTGTCGTTCTGAGCACTTGAAGTTTTTAGGCCTAGGCCTATGTTGCTCAGATGCTCCAATGACAGTGCTTGTCGTTCTGAGCACTTGAAGTTCTTGAGCCTAGGCTTATGTTGCTCAGATGCTCCAATGAAAGTGATTGTTGTTCTGAGCATCTGAAGTTTTTAAGCCTAGGCCTATGTTGCTCAGATGCTCCAATGACAGTGCTTGTCGTTCTGAGCACTTGAAGTTTTTAGACCTAGGCTTATGTTGCTCAAATGCTCCAATGACAGTGCTTGTCGTTCTGAGCATCTGAAGTTTTTAAGCCTAGGCCTATGTTGCTCAAATGCTCCAATGACAGTGCTTGTCGTTCTGAGCACTTGAAGTTTTTAGGCCTAGGCCTATGTTGCTCAGATGCTCCAATGACAGTGCTTGTCGTTCTGAGCACTTGAAGTTCTTGAGCCTAGGCTTATGTTGCTCAGATGCTCCAATGAAAGTGATTGTTGTTCTGAGCATCTGAAGTTTTTAAGCCTAGGCCTATGTTGCTCAGATGCTCCAATGACAGTGATTGTTGTTCTGAGCACTTGAAGTTTTTAAGCCTAGGCCTATGTTGCTCAGATGCTCCAATGACAGTGATTGTTGTTCTGAGCATCTGAAGTTTTTAAGCCTAGGCCTATGTTGCTCAGATGCTCCAATGACAGTGCTTGTCGTTCTGAGCACTTGAAGTTTTTAGGCCTAGGCCTATGTTGCTCAGATGCTCCAATGAAAGTGATTGTTGTTCTGAGCATCTGAAGTTTTTAAGCCTAGGCCTATGTTGCTCAGATGCTCCAATGACAGTGATTGTTGTTCTGAGCACTTGAAGTTTTTAAGCCTAGGCCTATGTTGCTCAGATGCTCCAATGACAGTGATTGTTGTTCTGAGCATCTGAAGTTTTTAAGCCTAGGCCTATGTTGCTCAGATGCTCCAATGACAGTGCTTGTCGTTCTGAGCACTTGAAGTTTTTAAGCCTAGGCCTATGTTGCTCAGATGCTCCAATGAAAGTGATTGTTGTTCTGAGCATCTGAAGTTTTTAGACCTAGGCCTATGTTGCTCAGATGCTCCAATGACAGTGATTGTTGTTCTGAGCATCTGAAGTTTTTAAGCCTAGGCCTATGTTGCTCAGATGCTCCAATGACAGTGATTGTTGTTCTGAGCATCTGAAGTTTTTAAGCCTAGGCCTATGTTGCTCAGATGCTCCAATGACAGTGATTGTTGTTCTGAGCATCTGAAGTTTTTAAGCCTAGGCCTATGTTGCTCAGATGCTCCAATGAAAGTGATTGTTGTTCTGAGCATCTGAAGTTTTTAAGCCTAGGCCTATGTTGCTCAGATGCTCCAATGACAGTGATTGTTGTTCTGAGCATCTGAAGTTTTTAAGCCTAGGCCTATGTTGCTCAGATGCTCCAATGACAGTGCTTGTCGTTCTGAGCACTTGAAGTCTTTAGACCTAGGCTTATGTTGCTCAAATGCTCCAATGACAGTGCTTGTCGTTCTGAGCATCTGAAGTTTTTAAGCCTAGGCCTATGTTGCTCAGATGCTCCAATGACAGTGCTTGTCGTTCTGAGCACTTGAAGTTTTTAGGCCTAGGCCTATGTTGCTCAGATGCTCCAATGACAGTGCTTGTCGTTCTGAGCACTTGAAGTTTTTGAGCCTAGGCTTATGTTGCTCAGATGCTCCAATGAAAGTGATTGTTGTTCTGAGCATCTGAAGTTTTTAAGCCTAGGCCTATGTTGCTCAGATGCTCCAATGACAGTGATTGTTGTTCTGAGCATCTGAAGTTTTTAAGCCTAGGCCTATGTTGCTCAGATGCTCCAATGACAGTGCTTGTCGTTCTGAGCACTTGAAGTTTTTAGACCTAGGCTTATGTTGCTCAGATGCTCCAATGACAGTGCTTGTTGTTCTGAGCATCTGAAGTTTTTAAGCCTAGGCCTATGTTGCTCAGATGCTCCAATGACAGTGCTTGTCGTTCTGAGCATCTGAAGTTTTTAAGCCTAGGCCTATGTTGCTCAGATGCTCCAATGACAGTGCTTGTTGTTCTGAGCATCTGAAGTTTTTAAGCCTAGGCCTATGTTGCTCAGATGCTCCAATGACAGTGATTGTTGTTCTGAGCATCTGAAGTTTTTAAGCCTAGGCCTATGTTGCTCAGATGCTCCAATGACAGTGCTTGTCGTTCTGAGCACTTGAAGTTTTTGAGCCTAGGCTTATGTTGCTCAGATGCTCCAATGACAGTGCTTGTTGTTCTGAGCATCTGAAGTTTTTAAGCCTAGGCCTATGTTGCTCAGATGCTCCAATGACAGTGATTGTTGTTCTGAGCATCTGAAGTTTTTAAGCCTAGGCCTATGTTGCTCAGATGCTCCAATGACAGTGCTTGTCGTTCTGAGCACTTGAAGTTTTTAGACCTAGGCTTATGTTGCTCAGATGCTCCAATGACAGTGCTTGTTGTTCTGAGCATCTGAAGTTTTTAAGCCTAGGCCTATGTTGCTCAGATGCTCCAATGACAGTGCTTGTCGTTCTGAGCATCTGAAGTTTTTAAGCCTAGGCCTATGTTGCTCAGATGCTCCAATGACAGTGCTTGTCGTTCTGAGCATCTGAAGTTTTTAAGCCTAGGCCTATGTTGCTCAGATGCTCCAATGACAGTGATTGTTGTTCTGAGCATCTGAAGTTTTTAAGCCTAGGCCTATGTTGCTCAGATGCTCCAATGACAGTGCTTGTCGTTCTGAGCACTTGAAGTTTTTAGACCTAGGCTTATGTTGCTCAGATGCTCCAATGACAGTGATTGTTGTTCTGAGCATCTGAAGTTTTTAAGCCTAGGCCTATGTTGCTCAGATGCTCCAATGACAGTGCTTGTCGTTCTGAGCATCTGAAGTTTTTAAGCCTAGGCCTATGTTGCTCAGATGCTCCAATGACAGTGATTGTTGTTCTGAGCATCTGAAGTTTTTAAGCCTAGGCCTATGTTGCTCAGATGCTCCAATGAAAGTGATTGTTGTTCTGAGCACTTGAAGTTTTTAGACCTAGGCTTATGTTGCTCAGATGCTCCAATGACAGTGATTGTTGTTCTGAGCATCTGAAGTTTTTAAGCCTAGGCCTATGTTGCTCAGATGCTCCAATGACAGTGATTGTTGTTCTGAGCATCTGAAGTTTTTAAGCCTAGGCCTATGTTGCTCAGATGCTCCAATGACAGTGCTTGTCGTTCTGAGCACTTGAAGTTCTTGAGCCTAGGCTTATGTTGCTCAAATGCTCCAATGACAGTGCTTGTCGTTCTGAGCATCTGAAGTTTTTAAGCCTAGGCTTATGTTGCTCAGATGCTCCAATGACAGTGATTGTCGTTCTGAGCACTTGAAGTTTTTAAGCCTAGGCCTATGTTGCTCAGATGCTTCAATGACAGTGCTTGTCGTTCTGAGCATCTGAAGTTTTTAGACCTAGGCTTATGTTGCTCAAATGCTCCAATGAAAGTGATTGTTGTTCTGAGCATCTGAAGTTTTTAAGCCTAGGCCTATGTTGCTCAGATGCTCCAATGACAGTGATTGTTGTTCTGAGCATCTGAAGTTTTTAAGCCTAGGCCTATGTTGCTCAGATGCTCCAATGACAGTGCTTGTCGTTCTGAGCACTTGAAGTTCTTGAGCCTAGGCTTATGTTGCTCAGATGCTTCAATGACAGTGATTGTCGTTCTGAGCATCTGAAGTTTTTAAGCCTAGGCTTATGTTGCTCAGATGCTCCAATGACAGTGATTGTCGTTCTGAGCACTTGAAGTTTTTAAGCCTAGGCCTATGTTGCTCAGATGCTTCAATGACAGTGCTTGTCGTTCTGAGCATCTGAAGTTTTTAGACCTAGGCTTATGTTGCTCAAATGCTCCAATGAAAGTGATTGTTGTTCTGAGCATCTGAAGTTTTTAAGCCTAGGCCTATGTTGCTCAGATGCTCCAATGACAGTGATTGTTGTTCTGAGCATCTGAAGTTTTTAAGCCTAGGCCTATGTTGCTCAGATGCTTCAATGACAGTGATTGTCGTTCTGAGCATCTGAAGTTTTTAAGCCTAGGCCTATGTTGCTCAGATGCTCCAATGACAGTGATTGTCGTTCTGAGCATCTGAAGTTTTTAAGCCTAGGCTTATGTTGCTCAGATGCTCCAATGACAGTGCTTGTCGTTCTGAGCACTTGAAGTTTTTAGGCCTAGGCCTATGTTGCTCAGATGCTCCAATGACAGTGATTGTCGTTCTGAGCACTTGAAGTTTTTAGGCCTAGGCCTATGTTGCTCAGATGCTCCAATGACAGTGATTGTCGTTCTGAGCACTTGAAGTTTTTAAGCCTAGGCTTATGTTGCTCAGATGCTCCAATGACAGTGCTTGTCGTTCTGAGCACTTGAAGTTTTTAAGCCTAGGCTTATGTTGCTCAAATGCTCCAATGACAGTGATTGTCGTTCTGAGCACTTGAAGTTTTTAGGCCTAGGCCTATGTTGCTCAGATGCTCCAATGACAGTGATTGTCGTTCTGAGCACTTGAAGTTTTTAAGCCTAGGCTTATGTTGCTCAAATGCTCCAATGGCAGTGATTGTCGTTCTGAGCATCTGAAGTTTTTAAGCCTAGGCCTATGTTGCTCAGATGCTCCAATGACAGTGATTGTCGTTCTGAGCACTTGAAGTTTTTAAGCCTAGGCTTATGTTGCTCAAATGCTCCAATGGCAGTGATTGTCGTTCTGAGCATCTGAAGTTTTTAAGCCTAGGCCTATGTTGCTCAGATGCTCCAATGACAGTGATTGTCGTTCTGAGCACTTGAAGTTTTTAAGCCTAGGCTTATGTTGCTCAAATGCTCCAATGGCAGTGATTGTCGTTCTGAGCATCTGAAGTTTTTAAGCCTAGGCCTATGTTGCTCAGATGCTCCAATGACAGTGATTGTCGTTCTGAGCACTTGAAGTTTTTAAGCCTAGGCTTATGTTGCTCAAATGCTCCAATGGCAGTGATTGTCGTTCTGAGCATCTGAAGTTTTTAAGCCTAGGCCTATGTTGCTCAGATGATCCAATGACAGTGATTGTCGTTCTGAGCACTTGAAGTTTTTAGGCCTAGGCCTATGTTGCTCAGATGCTCCAATGACAGTGCTTGTCGTTCTGAGCATCTGAAGTTTTTAAGCCTAGGCTTATGTTGCTTAGATGCTCCAATTGTAGTGGTTGCTGTTCTGAGCACTTGATGTTTTTGAGCCTAGGCTTATGTTGCTCAGATGCTCCAATGACAGTGATTGTCGTTCTGAGCATCTGAAGTTTTTAAGCCTAGGCTTATGTTGCTCAGATGCTCCAATGACAGTGCTTGTCGTTCTGAGCACTTGATGTTTTTAAGCCTAGGCTTATGTTGCTCAGATGCTCCAATGACAGTGCTTGTCGTTCTGAGCACTTGAAGTTTTTAAGCCTAGGCTTATGTTGCTCAGATGCTCCAATGACAGTGCTTGTCGTTCTGAGCATCTGAAGTTTTTAAGCCTAGGCCTATGTTGCTCAGATGCTCCAATGACAGTGCTTGTCGTTCTGAGCACTTGAAGTTTTTGAGCCTAGGCTTATGTTGCTCAGATGCTCCAATGAAAGTGATTGTTGTTCTGAGCATCTGAAGTTTTTAAGCCTAGGCCTATGTTGCTCAGATGCTCCAATGACAGTGATTGTTGTTCTGAGCATCTGAAGTTTTTAAGCCTAGGCCTATGTTGCTCAGATGCTCCAATGACAGTGCTTGTCGTTCTGAGCACTTGAAGTTTTTAGACCTAGGCTTATGTTGCTCAAATGCTCCAATGACAGTGCTTGTCGTTCTGAGCATCTGAAGTTTTTAAGCCTAGGCCTATGTTGCTCAGATGCTCCAATGACAGTGATTGTTGTTCTGAGCATCTGAAGTTTTTAAGCCTAGGCCTATGTTGCTCAGATGCTTCAATGACAGTGATTGTCGTTCTGAGCATCTGAAGTTTTTGAGCCTAGGCTTATGTTGCTCAGATGCTCCAATGACAGTGATTGTTGTTCTGAGCATCTGAAGTTTTTAAGCCTAGGCCTATGTTGCTCAGATGCTCCAATGACAGTGCTTGTCGTTCTGAGCACTTGAAGTTTTTGAGCCTAGGCTTATGTTGCTCAAATGCTCCAATGACAGTGATTGTTGTTCTGAGCATCTGAAGTTTTTGAGCCTAGGCTTATGTTGCTCAAATGCTCCAATGACAGTGATTGTCGTTCTGAGCATCTGAAGTTTTTGAGCCTAGGCTTATGTTGCTCAGATGCTCCAATGACAGTGATTGTTGTTCTGAGCATCTGAAGTTTTTAAGCCTAGGCCTATGTTGCTCAGATGCTCCAATGACAGTGATTGTCGTTCTGAGCACTTGAAGTTTTTAGACCTAGGCTTATGTTGCTCAAATGCTCCAATGACAGTGATTGTTGTTCTGAGCATCTGAAGTTTTTAAGCCTAGGCCTATGTTGCTCAGATGCTCCAATGACAGTGATTGTTGTTCTGAGCATCTGAAGTTTTTAAGCCTAGGCCTATGTTGCTCAGATGCTTCAATGACAGTGATTGTCGTTCTGAGCATCTGAAGTTTTTAAGCCTAGGCCTATGTTGCTCAGATGCTCCAATGACAGTGATTGTCGTTCTGAGCATCTGAAGTTTTTAAGCCTAGACCTATGTTGCTCAGATGCTCCAATGACAGTGATTGTTGTTCTGATCATCTGAAGTTTTTAAGCCTAGGCTTATGTTGCTCAGATGCTCCAATGACAGTGATTGTCGTTCTGAGCACTTGAAGTTTTTAAGCCTAGGCCTATGTTGCTCAGATGCTCCAATGACAGTGATTGTCGTTCTGAGCACTTGAAGTTTTTAGGCCTAGGCCTATGTTGCTCAGATGCTCCAATGACAGTGATTGTCGTTCTGAGCACTTGAAGTTTTTAGGCCTAGGCCTATGTTGCTCAGATGCTCCAATGACAGTGATTGTCGTTCTGAGCACTTGAAGTTTTTAAGCCTAGGCCTATGTTGCTCAGATGCTCCAATGACAGTGCTTGTCGTTCTGAGCACTTGAAGTTTTTAAGCCTAGGCTTATGTTGCTCAGATGCTCCAATGACAGTGATTGTCGTTCTGAGCACTTGAAGTTTTTAGGCCTAGGCCTATGTTGCTCAGATGCTCCAATGACAGTGATTGTCGTTCTGAGCACTTGAAGTTTTTAGGCCTAGGCCTATGTTGCTCAGATGCTCCAATGACAGTGATTGTCGTTCTGAGCACTTGAAGTTTTTAAGCCTAGGCCTATGTTGCTCAGATGCTCCAATGACAGTGATTGTCGTTCTGAGCATCTGAAGTTTTTAAGCCTAGACCTATGTTGCTCAGATGCTCCAATGACAGTGATTGTTGTTCTGAGCATCTGAAGTTTTTAAGCCTAGGCTTATGTTGCTCAGATGCTCCAATGACAGTGATTGTCGTTCTGAGCACTTGAAGTTTTTAAGCCTAGGCTTATGTTGCTCAGATGCTCCAATGACAGTGCTTGTCGTTCTGAGCACTTGAAGTTTTTAGGCCTAGGCCTATGTTGCTCAGATGCTCCAATGACAGTGATTGTCGTTCTGAGCACTTGAAGTTTTTAGGCCTAGGCCTATGTTGCTCAGATGCTCCAATGACAGTGATTGTCGTTCTGAGCACTTGAAGTTTTTAAGCCTAGGCTTATGTTGCTCAAATGCTCCAATGGCAGTGATTGTCGTTCTGAGCATCTGAAGTTTTTAAGCCTAGGCCTATGTTGCTCAGATGCTCCAATGACAGTGATTGTCGTTCTGAGCACTTGAAGTTTTTAGGCCTAGGCCTATGTTGCTCAGATGCTCCAATGACAGTGCTTGTCGTTCTGAGCATCTGAAGTTTTTAAGCCTAGGCTTATGTTGCTTAGATGCTCCAATTGTAGTGGTTGCTGTTCTGAGCACTTGATGTTTTTGAGCCTAGGCTAATGTTGCTTAGATGCTCCAATGACAGTGATTGTCGTTCTGAGCATCTGAAGTTTTTAAGCCTAGGCTTATGTTGCTCAGATGCTCCAATGACAGTGCTTGTCGTTCTGAGCATCTGAAGTTTTTAAGCCTAGGCCTATGTTGCTCAGATGCTCCAATGACAGTGATTGTCGTTCTGAGCACTTGAAGTTTTTAGGCCTAGGCCTATGTTGCTCAGATGCTCCAATGACAGTGCTTGTCGTTCTGAGCATCTGAAGTTTTTAAGCCTAGGCTTATGTTGCTTAGATGCTCCAATTGTAGTGGTTGCTGTTCTCAGCACTTGATGTTTTTGAGCCTAGGCTTATGTTGCTCAGATGCTCCAATGACAGTGATTGTCGTTCTGAGCATCTGAAGTTTTTAAGCCTAGGCTTATGTTGCTCAGATGCTCCAATGACAGTGCTTGTCGTTCTGAGCACTTGATGTTTTTAAGCCTAGGCTTATGTTGCTCAGATGCTCCAATGACAGTGCTTGTCGTTCTGAGCACTTGAAGTTTTTAAGCCTAGGCTTATGTTGCTCAGATGCTCCAATGACAGTGCTTGTCGTTCTGAGCATCTGAAGTTTTTAAGCCTAGGCCTATGTTGCTCAGATGCTCCAATGACAGTGATTGTTGTTCTGAGCATCTGAAGTTTTTAAGCCTAGGCCTATGTTGCTCAGATGCTTCAATGACAGTGATTGTCGTTCTGAGCATCTGAAGTTTTTAAGCCTAGGCCTATGTTGCTCAGATGCTCCAATGACAGTGATTGTTGTTCTGAGCATCTGAAGTTTTTAAGCCTAGGCTTATGTTGCTCAGATGCTCCAATGACAGTGCTTGTCGTTCTGAGCACTTGAAGTTTTTAGGCCTAGGCCTATGTTGCTCAGATGCTCCAATGACAGTGATTGTCGTTCTGAGCACTTGAAGTTTTTAAGCCTAGGCTTATGTTGCTCAAATGCTCCAATGACAGTGATTGTCGTTCTGAGCACTTGAAGTTTTTAAGCCTAGGCTTATGTTGCTCAGATGCTCCAATGACAGTGATTGTCGTTCTGAGCATCTGAAGTTTTTAAGCCTAGGCCTATGTTGCTCAGATGCTCCAATGACAGTGATTGTCGTTCTGAGCACTTGAAGTTTTTAGGCCTAGGCCTATGTTGCTCAGATGCTCCAATGACAGTGCTTGTCGTTCTGAGCATCTGAAGTTTTTAAGCCTAGGCTTATGTTGCTCAGATGCTCCAATGACAGTGCTTGTCGTTCTGAGCACTTGAAGTTTTTAGGCCTAGGCCTATGTTGCTCAGATGCTCCAATGACAGTGATTGTCGTTCTGAGCATCTGAAGTTTTTAAGCCTAGGCTTATGTTGCTCAGATGCTCCAATGACAGTGCTTGTCGTTCTGAGCACTTGAAGTTTTTAGGCCTAGGCCTATGTTGCTCAGATGCTCCAATGACAGTGATTGTCGTTCTGAGCACTTGATGTTTTTGAGCCTAGGCTTATGTTGCTCAGATGCTCCAATGACAGTGATTGTCGTTCTGAGCATCTGAAGTTTTTAAGCCTAGGCTTATGTTGCTCAGATGCTCCAATGACAGTGCTTGTCGTTCTGAGCATCTGAAGTTTTTAAGCCTAGGCCTATGTTGCTCAGATGCTCCAATGACAGTGATTGTCGTTCTGAGCATCTGAAGTTTTTAAGCCTAGGCTTATGTTGCTCAGATGCTCCAATGACAGTGCTTGTCGTTCTGAGCACTTGAAGTTTTTAGGCCTAGGCCTATGTTGCTCAGATGCTCCAATGACAGTGATTGTCGTTCTGAGCACTTGATGTTTTTGAGCCTAGGCTTATGTTGCTCAGATGCTCCAATGACAGTGATTGTCGTTCTGAGCATCTGAAGTTTTTAAGCCTAGGCTTATGTTGCTCAGATGCTCCAATGACAGTGCTTGTCGTTCTGAGCATCTGAAGTTTTTAAGCCTAGGCCTATGTTGCTCAGATGCTCCAATGACAGTGATTGTCGTTCTGAGCACTTGATGTTTTTGAGCCTAGGCTTATGTTGCTCAGATGCTCCAATGACAGTGATTGTCGTTCTGAGCATCTGAAGTTTTTAAGCCTAGGCTTATGTTGCTCAGATGCTCCAATGACAGTGCTTGTCGTTCTGAGCACTTGAAGTTTTTAGGCCTAGGCCTATGTTGCTCAGATGCTCCAATGACAGTGATTGTCGTTCTGAGCACTTGATGTTTTTGAGCCTAGGCTTATGTTGCTCAGATGCTCCAATGACAGTGATTGTCGTTCTGAGCATCTGAAGTTTTTAAGCCTAGGCTTATGTTGCTCAGATGCTCCAATGACAGTGCTTGTCGTTCTGAGCACTTGAAGTTTTTAGGCCTAGGCCTATGTTGCTCAGATGCTCCAATGACAGTGATTGTCGTTCTGAGCACTTGAAGTTTTTAAGCCTAGGCTTATGTTGCTCAGATGCTCCAATGACAGTGATTGTCGTTCTGAGCATCTGAAGTTTTTAAGCCTAGGCCTATGTTGCTCAGATGCTCCAATGACAGTGATTGTCGTTCTGAGCACTTGAAGTTTTTAGGCCTAGGCCTATGTTGCTCAGATGCTCCAATGACAGTGCTTGTCGTTCTGAGCATCTGAAGTTTTTAAGCCTAGGCTTATGTTGCTTAGATGCTCCAATTGTAGTGGTTGCTGTTCTGAGCACTTGATGTTTTTGAGCCTAGGCTTATGTTGCTCAGATGCTCCAATGACAGTGATTGTCGTTCTGAGCATCTGAAGTTTTTAAGCCTAGGCTTATGTTGCTCAGATGCTCCAATGACAGTGCTTGTCGTTCTGAGCACTTGATGTTTTTAAGCCTAGGCTTATGTTGCTCAGATGCTCCAATGACAGTGCTTGTCGTTCTGAGCACTTGAAGTTTTTAGGCCTAGGCCTATGTTGCTCAGATGCTCCAATGACAGTGATTGTCGTTCTGAGCACTTGATGTTTTTGAGCCTAGGCTTATGTTGCTCAGATGCTCCAATGACAGTGATTGTCGTTCTGAGCATCTGAAGTTTTTAAGCCTAGGCTTATGTTGCTCAGATGCTCCAATGACAGTGCTTGTCGTTCTGAGCATCTGAAGTTTTTAAGCCTAGGCTTATGTTGCTCAGATGCTCCAATGACAGTGCTTGTCGTTCTGAGCATCTGAAGTTTTTAAGCCTAGGCCTATGTTGCTCAGATGCTCCAATGACAGTGATTGTTGTTCTGAGCATCTGAAGTTTTTAAGCCTAGGCCTATGTTGCTCAGATGCTTCAATGACAGTGATTGTCGTTCTGAGCATCTGAAGTTTTTAAGCCTAGGCCTATGTTGCTCAGATGCTCCAATGACAGTGATTGTTGTTCTGAGCATCTGAAGTTTTTAAGCCTAGGCTTATGTTGCTCAGATGCTCCAATGACAGTGCTTGTCGTTCTGAGCACTTGAAGTTTTTAGGCCTAGGCCTATGTTGCTCAAATGCTCCAATGGCAGTGATTGTCGTTCTGAGCACTTGAAGTTTTTAAGCCTAGGCTTATGTTGCTCAAATGCTCCAATGGCAGTGATTGTCGTTCTGAGCATCTGAAGTTTTTAAGCCTAGGCTTATGTTGCTCAGATGCTCCAATGACAGTGATTGTCGTTCTGAGCACTTGAAGTTTTTAAGCCTAGGCTTATGTTGCTCAAATGCTCCAATGGCAGTGATTGTCGTTCTGAGCACTTGAAGTTTTTAAGCCTAGGCTTATGTTGCTCAAATGCTCCAATGGCAGTGATTGTCGTTCTGAGCATCTGAAGTTTTTAAGCCTAGGCCTATGTTGCTCAGATGCTCCAATGACAGTGATTGTCGTTCTGAGCACTTGAAGTTTTTAAGCCTAGGCTTATGTTGCTCAGATGCTCCAATGACAGTGCTTGTCGTTCTGAGCACTTGAAGTTTTTGAGCCTAGGCTTATGTTGCTCAGATGCTCCAATGACAGTGATTGTCGTTCTGAGCACTTGATGTTTTTGAGCCTAGGCTTATGTTGCTCAGATGCTCCAATTATAGTGGTTGCTGTTCTGAGCACTTGAAGTTTTTGAGCCTAGGCTTATGTTGCTCAGATGCTCCAATGACAGTGATTGTCGTTCTGAGCACTTGAAGTTTTCAAGCCTAGGCCTATGTTGCTCAGATGCTCCAATGACAGTGATTGTCGTTCTGAGCACTTGAAGTTTTTAAGCCTAGGCTTATGTTGCTCAGATGCTCCAATGACAGTGCTTGTCGTTCTGAGCACTTGAAGTTTTTGAGCCTAGGCTTATGTTGCTCAGATGCTCCAATGACAGTGCTTGTCGTTCTGAGCACTTGAAGTTTTTGAGCCTAGGCTTATGTTGCTCAGATGCTCCAATGACAGTGATTGTCGTTCTGAGCACTTGATGTTTTTGAGCCTAGGCTTATGTTGCTCAGATGCTCCAATTATAGTGGTTGCTGTTCTGAGCACTTGAAGTTTTTGAGCCTAGGCTTATGTTGCTCAGATGCTCCAATGACAGTGATTGTCGTTCTGAGCACTTGAAGTTTTCAAGCCTAGGCTTATGTTGCTCAGATGCTCCAATGGCAGCGTTACACTGGGACTAATATGGTTCATTATTTATAAGGAGAAGATTATAATGAAAAATAATATACATGGGTAGCGGTTACATGAAAGGTTGAATAAGTTAAATATAAGAACTAAACATAAATAGGAATGATATGAGAGCGGACCCGAAGGTCCCCTCACCCAGAGCCCCGTATCAACCATACTGCCGCTTCTTGTCCTCCACCCGCTCCGCACGATGAGGGGGCATGGCAAGGCCGCGCGTAAGGTCCCCCCATTCCCACGTGTCGAGCGCCCTCGCTCGGCCATGTCCCGATGTTGATGATGATGATGGCGGCATGATATCTTCGACACGATTCTTCGATGAAGTTGTGAAATGTCAATTCCGTAGCGTTTTGGGCGATATGAAGCGGAATCCACTTGGTAACTAAAATTTTTCAGTATAAATACTTGGTGATATAGTGATAAAAAAACTTTTTTTTTTCAATCGGATCATTAAATTACTTTTTCCTTCGTCGTGATTATTTACCTGAAAAATTATAGGTTAAACTAACAACAACAAAAAAAACTGCACTGAACTCAACTTACCTAGACAAGACGAAAGAAGAAATAGAAAAGAGAAAACAATTCCGCGATTCAGCAGCATTCGCAAAGTTGATAAACATGAAGATTGCTCGACCATTGAGCACTGTCGAGTCGGTTGACACCATCCATGTTTCACGTCCTCATTCAGTGTAATCCTCACATGGTCGATTGCAATCGGTAGTACATTCTTCAACATTCGATTCCAAACCATCATTTCTATGAATCCTATTTGATTTTCCTTTCGATTATTCTCTCTGCAGTGCAGCGGCTCCGGTGACACAACGAGAGCTGGTCCAGAAGTTGATTGACAGTAAAAAGAAGCGGTTGGCTTGAACTGACTGAAAGAAAGAGTCGGGCACACAAGTGCGAACGCAACAGCAATGAAAAACACGTTGTTACCTTCACTACCACGGCCACGATAGCTTCCTAGACTGAAAGTGCCTTGAGATTGCCAACTATCGTCATGATTGTTTCAATAATAATCCGTATCGTCGAACTCATGATTGACGTTGTCATCTTCCTCGTTTTCGTATCCATCATTTGCATATCAATCATCACACTGTCCTCCATCGCAGTTATCACAAGCTTTCCACTCAGAATTCCGATCAGTCGCTCCTCTCCGATCGTCTCCCTCGTACTGATCTCCATCTTCCTCGTACTCATCTTCATCTTCCTCAGACGTGATCCACAAAATATATATACATTTTTCGTACATGATGTTATCATTTAAACAATTCAACGAAACCAGTAAGTCAACGAGAAAACGGTTATGTAACTGCTGCGAACGCTGCACCGAGTTTCCGAATGCAAGAGACAGGTGTTCTTCTCCTCTCGATTCATCGATTTCCCTTCACCACATCGTATTTGACCAATGCTCCGCCCACACACCAGAAAATGATGCCTGTGGCGCATCAGACGTTGTCGAGACTCTGCAGCTGCATATTCCACCTGGCCACACACTTCATGTGCCCAGACTCCAATGCCCTCGTCTCCAGTTTCAACAACTGCTCGTCCGACGTCGTTGAGTCGACCGTCCCCGGAAAGGATTGCGGTCAGTGAGACCGTGCGTCTGTAATAAATCGAATTCCTCTTTGTTCGTCCCCTTTGTTTCCCCTTTGTTATACACTGCCAACTGCTCACCGTAGTGTGTCTCCCACCTCTTTCCCGCCCAGCCGACGATCTGCGCTCCTTCATGCGTCACATTTTCTTTTTTTTCCCACATTCTTTTTTTTGGTTTCTTCTCATTCTGTTCCATTTCTGATTGCTTCAAACATGAAAAGACGTTTTCCAAATCTGTAATGAAAAGTTCAACCATGGTGAAATTTGTTTTATCGGATGTTTTAAAAGAATTAGCCATTCCGGTTTTCAGAATTGTCAATTGTTTCGTTCGTCAGAAGAGTTTACGGTTTTTGGAATCTTTTTGAAAGAGTTGGACCGGATTGAGGAAATATCATTTATTCATCTATTCATTTTCACAGTCACAACACAATTGGAATTCACAAAAGACAAAACAATTGAGGAATGAAATGTTTGTGTTCGCAATACACATTTGAAACCGTTAAACAATCTCGGATAACTTGGAACAAATAGTCACACACGAGCACTTTTCATTCTCATTCGAGAGTCTTGGGAAATGTTGAGAAGGTGTCTGCAGTGGAACTTGAGCATCACAAAGGCACGTGGGGAGAGTCCGTAGCCTTCGTAAACCAAACTATCGTTACTGGCAATGTCGTAGAGTATCTTTCCATCGATTCCCGTGCTTCTGATTACTTTTTTGTCGTGTTCCGGGCAGTAGTGTTGCAATCGGGAAATGACAAGATCCATGAAGGTCAAGACATCGTCAGTCTGAAAAGTCGGATTGAAATGAGGCTGACGACGTGGAAACTTACAGTCCAAGTTCCTACGTTCGGAGAGAGCTTTTCCAGAACAACTGATGAATAGCCTCGCTGAAATGAGTTTGTTTCTATTTGTAAGCAGTCAAGTCACTAACCTTGAAGCAAGTTGAGAACTTCTGTTCGTGTACACGAGATTGAATACCACCATTGACAGCTGAACTATCTGACATCGAAGTTCTCACACTGTCCTCGGTTTCCGGGTCAGAAATGGCAATGCAGCGCCGTTCCGTTTCATCAGAACATCTTCGTTTTGCAGTGTTCCGATTGCTTTCTTCAAACGAATCAATTTCAACATTGACCAGTTTTCTTTTCGAAGTTACTGCTTCTCCGAAAGATTGGCGAATCAAAGAAGACATGACGTTACGTTGAATCTGAACATAAAATGAACTTTATGAAGAATTAAGAACAGAAGTAACTTGTAACCAAATAGATGAAACGTAATAGCAAATACGAAATGAGAAAAGTCGTGAATAAGAAAACAAACTAAACGGTCCTGGTTAGGAGAGCAGAATATGATGAACTGACGGTTGAGTTTATCGAAAAGACATTGACAGTGCGGTGGTATGCGTCGCGTGCGTGCGTTGCGTGTCGAGAGATAGTGTGCATAAAAGAGAGACAGGAACGCTACATGGTGTAGAAGATCGCGAGGTTTATGTCTCAGACGGAGGCTCGCTGAGAGATAGTGTATGAGGGAGGGAGACAGAAAGAATGTGACGTGAAGGAGACTGCAGTGAACGATGAAGGGCCGGGAGAAACAATGCCTGGTACAATGGACTGATTGGATGTTTGGTACCTTGGGATAACAGTTGAACGATCGAACTCAATTATATCACTCACCAAAATCATTCATGAATTCATAACATTCAGGACTGAGTTTATTATGGACCTAATCAAGTTGCATTTCGATGGCATTTTGCGTTTTCGCGTCGTGTTTTTCCATTTCAAACGACGTCGCAAAACGTCGCGAAATGACGCGAAACTCAAGTTTCACGACTGTACTAAATAGTTTTGTGACTGTGGGTCTCGCAGCGATCGCTCCTAAATCTACCCAAAGGCGTTTTTGCACTGTTGTGAAACGTCGTGAAACTTGAGTTTCGCGTCGTTTCGCGACGTCGCTTGAATTGAAAAAATACGTCGCGAAACGTCGAGAAATTCCATCGAACTGCAACTTGAATAGGTCCATTATTTTTGACATTCTGTGAGCTATTCCCAACGTTTCAGAAAGCACTTCTGCCTCGTTTCGGAATGATTGTCATTCTCAGCACTTGTGGTCTTTAAGCCTAGGCTTATGTTGCTCAGATGCTCCAATGGCAGTGATCGTCGTTCTGAGCACAATCAGTCCATTGTACCAGGCATTGCTTCTCCCGGCCCTTCATCGTTCACTGCAGTCTCCTTCACGTCACATTCTTTCTGTCTCCCTCCCTCATACACTATCTCTCAGCGAGCCTCCGTCTGAGACATAAACCTCGCGATCTTCTACACCATGTAGCGTTCCTGTCTCTCTTTTATGCACACTATCTCTCGACACGCAACGCACGCACGCGACGCATACCACCGCACTGTCAATGTCTTTTCGATAAACTCAACCGTCAGTTCATCATATTCTGCTCTCCTAACCAGGACCGTTTAGTTTGTTTTCTTATTCACGACTTTTCTCATTTCGTATTTGCTATTACGTTTCATCTATTTGGTTACAAGTTACTTCTGTTCCTAATTCTTCATAAAGTTCATTTTATGTTCAGATTCAACGTAACGTCATGTCTTCTTTGATTCGCCAACCTTTCGGAGAAGCAGTAACTTCGAAAAGAAAACTGGTCGATGTTGAAATTGATTCGTTTGAAGAAAGCAATCGGAACACTGCAAAACGAAGATGTTCTGATGAAACGGAACGGCGCTGCATTGCCATTTCTGACCCGGAAACCGAGGACAGTGTGAGAACTTCGATGTCAGATAGTTCAGCTGTCAATGGTGGTATTCAATCTCGTGTACACGAACAGAAGTTCTCAACTTGCTTCAAGGTTAGTGACTTGACTGCTTACAAATAGAAACAAACTCATTTCAGCGAGGCTATTCATCAGTTGTTCTGGAAAAGCTCTCTCCGAACGTAGGAACTTGGACTGTAAGTTTCCACGTCGTCAGCCTCATTTCAATCCGACTTTTCAGACTGACGATGTCTTGACCTTCATGGATCTTGTCATTTCCCGATTGCAACACTACTGCCCGGAACACGACAAAAAAGTAATCAGAAGCACGGGAATCGATGGAAAGATACTCTACGACATTGCCAGTAACGATAGTTTGGTTTACGAAGGCTACGGACTCTCCCCACGTGCCTTTGTGATGCTCAAGTTCCACTGCAGACACCTTCTCAACATTTCCCAAGACTCTCGAATGAGAATGAAAAGTGCTCGTGTGTGACTATTTGTTCCAAGTTATCCGAGATTGTTTAACGGTTTCAAATGTGTATTGCGAACACAAACATTTCATTCCTCAATTGTTTTGTCTTTTGTGAATTCCAATTGTGTTGTGACTGTGAAAATGAATAGATGAATAAATGATATTTCCTCAATCCGGTCCAACTCTTTCAAAAAGATTCCAAAAACCGTAAACTCTTCTGACGAACGAAACAATTGACAATTCTGAAAAACGAAATAGCTAATTCTTTTAAAATTTGCGACAAAACAAATTTCAGCATGGTTGAACTTTTTTATTACAGATTTGGAAAACGTCGTTTCATGGGACTCAGCTCGCTTCGCTCGCTGTTGGAATGAGGTATTTTCTGTTTCGTCTGACTGAGATTTTTTCAAATCTGGCATCATTTATCAACATTTCGCGAGACTCCGCCCCTTTTACCCCAGTAGCCTCTGAAACAACGATCCGTAGTTCCATACTCTGCGCGAAAGAGAATCGGGCTCTCTCAAAGAAGTTTTACTTTGACCATAACTCTATAAAGAAGGCTGATGCACCATTTTCCCATTATGGTTGTTTTTGCTTTTTATAGTACTACCGATTCCCCGTACTTCCATCGGAATCCCCCACAAATCAAAACTATTCCTTTTCATTCTCTGAGTACTACGCCTTCCTCGGAATACTACATCATGCTTCCGTCCGGATTATCAGGTTATCAATCACTGAATTCCTGCTTATCGGTTAGTCAGGGATTAGAAATGATGCCCTTCATGTCGATACAGACAAAGGGTGGATAGAGAAGATTACAGAACACGAGATTTACAACGTCGGTGAGAGTTATTCTAGTCCCTCGAAGCTCATTCAACTGTCATTAGTCGGATTAACATAAAAGTGACAGAGTACAGCCCTTGTTCGATGATTCAACATCGTCATTGAACATTCATTGAACAACTTCGGAAAACAAACGGGTTAACATAACGATGGACTTAAGATAACAAACTTTGACATAACAGTAGATCAGTATCACTCACTTCTAAAATTGGGGAGAAGACTGATAATGAGATACCTATTATATATTTGATGAATCTTGAAACCTGCGCAAACGCGCACGTTTTAAGATTCATTGAATATATAACATACCAATAATAAATATTGGAAGGATAACAAAATCAAGATCTGGGTTTTCTAATTTTTAGGCCATTTGCGTATCTTCCTTTTCGTCACGTAATCTGGGACTCGACCGAACGACGCATGTCTTCGTAGCTCATTTCCATTATCTGGTTGGCTACAGCTGTCGAAGAGACGTCTAGAAGTTTCTTAATGTCCAAGTCGTTGGCTGCCTGGAAGTGTTGATTTTGATTCAGTGGAAATGCTCGTTCACAAACAGTGCCAAGAGCTAGGAGAGTTTCCATGCGGACGTTGAGGAACTCGGAGTCCCAAGCGCAGAGTTGTTGCTCCCGTGTCATCTTTTGGTCAACCTGCGGGTCGTTCTGGTGGTATTCACACCAAGTTATAATGAGTCTCAAGATCTCAGAATTCACGTTTGGCAACGGAATCGGGTCTTTGTTAACGCCATCAACGTTATCAAGTTCCAATTTAATAACAAAGTTTTCTATGACGTTCGAAAGACGAATTACGTTGCGCGGAACCTGGAAAATGATTGTGTTTGTCTTGCACGAGTTGATTTGTCATGTAGACACTCAATAGACATTGAAGCATGAAACTCACGAGGAAGATCTCATTGTCCGATGACGAAAGTTTAATGTAATTGTTGCCGGTGGCCATTGTTTCCATTTGTTGTAGATAGCCTGTAAACATTTCAGAATGCGTAGCTTGAATAAAAGTGTAGCGTGTGATATGTGCGACACTTTGCTTTATCTGAGGTGAAATTTGCGCCTGGGGTGTGAGAAAAACGGAAAGGTGACTAAGCTCCTCAGCACTTTCTGAAAAGAGTGGCAACAAGAGTTATCGTGCCAAGGATTACTGAGAAGTGAGAGAGGCGGGCACTGTTGAGACGGAGTGTCTAGAAAAGGTGCGCAGATCAGGGCATGCTGCAGGTGATGTAGTAACGTTTGCAACAACTCGGAAAATGTACACTCTCTGTAACAATGGGCATTTACTAACCACGGTTTCCTGCGAATGTAGTTTATTCAAACCTCGATTCATTTAGTATTGTTGTTTCAAGAACTGCTGGCTCGGAAAAAAAGTGGTTTGAACAATATAGTGGTATAGGAAACGTCTGAGTGTCATTTGCTTATTGTATCATCTCAACACCGCAAAAATTCCGGAGCGACTTCTTTCGGAAATAGTCGGTTTCCTTGAATGATCTTTTTCCCGAACGACGTTTTCCGAAATTTAATTCCTGAGTGTCATGAATTTATGATTGGTTTTGGTAAACATCGTATGCGGCACCTCAATTGGAGCGGCACAAAGGAATGAGGTTGAACAACTGAATGCAGAAAAATCAAGAAAAGGAATGTGGGAGAACAGAGAAAATGTGACACGATTTATTACAAACGCACGGTCTCACTGAACGCAATCCTTTCCGGGGACGGTCGACTCAACGACGTCGGACGAGCAGTTGTTGGAACTGGAGACGAGGGCATTGGAGTCTGGGCACATGAAGTGTGTGGCCAGGTGGAATATGCAGCTGCAGAGTCTCGACAACGTCTGATGCGCCACAGGCATCATTTGGGGTGTGTGGGCGGAGCATTGGTCAGTTACGATGTGGTGAAGGGAAATCGATGAATCGAGAGGAGAAGAACACCTGTCTCTTGCATTCGGAAACTCGGTGCAGCGTTTGCAGCAGTTACATAACCGTTTTCTCGTTGACTTACTGGTTGCGTTGAATTGTTTAAATGATAACACCCTGTACGAAAGATATCAGCTCAGTTGTGACTGTTCTGATTGTGATATCAGAATGAACAAAATGCCTCGCTTGTCTATGATGAATGAAATGAACAAATGAACAACTTTCCCACTGGATTTCATTTGTCAGGTCTTTGATAGACAGAAAAGGATATCAGGGTTGAGAGAGACTACTGGAATGAGCAGTTGTTGCGGTGTGGTGCACTGAAGTTCATTTTGCATAATGATTATTTCAGCAAAGAAACATGAGTTTAGATTGTAGAAGGGTGGATATGAGACGCATACACCTGTTAGTCACTCGAAGCATCTTCACTATGCCCGTTTCACACAAAACAGCTTCCACGTTAGACGATCCATCTGAATTCAGAAAGGATGATGACTTTTCACAGACATGATTCATGAATGGTTTTGGTGAGTAACATGACTGAGCTCAAACGTTCGACTGTTATCTCAAGGTATCAGACATACAATCAGTTCATTCAATCGCACAGTGTTCTTTCCCGTTTTTTGTCGTTCACAATCTGTCACACGTCACATTCTCCTCGTCTGCCCCCTCCATACACTGTCTCTCCTCGAGCCTTTGCTCAAAACGTTCACCTCGCCATCTCCTACACCACATAGCGTTCTCGTCTCTTTTTCATGCACACTATCTCTTGACACGCAACGCACGTACGCGACGCGTCTCACCGCACTGTCAACGTGTCTTCGATATGTTCAGTCGTCAGTTTGCATCCAGAACTACATATCTTAGAACGTTTAGTTTTCTCCCTCCCCATTCTACTTTTCTTGTATTTTCCATCTCGTTTTCTCTAACTGTTTACAATTTATTTTCATTAAGAATCATTCACCGATAATGCTCTCTGTAAGAAAGTCGAGAATGTCGAATCTCCGACCGGTGAAGAGAAAACTAGTGGAGGAAATGGGAGTCAGTGCTCCAAAAGAATCCCGTTCCAATCGTCCCAAACGGCAATGTGTCGTGGAATCAGAGCCAACATACCACTTTAGCTCCGACGACAAACCAGATCACGTCACTCTGGCGCAGAAGATCTCTTCAAATGAGAAAAAAGTTGTTGATGAAGTTTCTTCAAACTTGGCTTCTTTGACATGTTCATCCCAATCAACGTAAAACATGGTGAGTAAGATTCATGATGAAATACTGTACAATCACTGAACGAAATGGTGAAACTGTGCTTGTGTTCTTCATATTAATGTTTCAGACTTCGAACACACCGGATGGCATCAGATTGGATGGAAACATCGAAAATAAGCTGGTCATGAAGTTCCAAGAATTTGGAGAGAGACATCTGACGAAGGAAGAGATGGACGAGGTGGCAACATCAGTTGCCGCGTCAGCGGTTGAACGTGAAATGGTGAGCACTTGACGAATAACATTCATCATGAACCTAGTTTCAGATCCTTGAATGGCTACAGTGCTGGATCCCACAACTGCTGGAAAGAATAGTTGCGAGAAACAAGACGGAACAAGTGGTGAATGTGTCGTAGGATTTGAGTACGAATAAGGAAGATGTCGGAGAGAAATCGAAGAAGAAACCGTCAGGAAACAAGAAACAAACACGGAAATACAGAGGGAAGAAGGCAACTGAAGCACGAGTGACCGCAGAAATGGATAGTCACCTAACGAAGACTGTTCTCCGAAGAACGAAACTATCAACTTGCTTTGGGGTTCGTTCATTCATATATGAAACTTAAAATCCATATGTCTATTCCAGACTGATCATCCAGTTGATCTACCGGAAGGTCTCACTATCGACCTGGAAATGTGGAGTGTAAGTTTCCAATTCGTCTGTATCTTCTACTTTGGTTTATTCAGACTGAAGACGTCTTGAAATTTGTGGATCACGTCATCACTCCATTGGATAACTATTGCTCGAAACACGACAAAGAAGTGATTGTGAAGGATGGAATCGATGGATTAGTGTTGTACGAAATGGCGGTGGACAATGGTCTGGAATACGAAGATTACGGACTGTCTGCCCGCGCATACGTCAGTCTCAAGTTCCGCTGCCGACATCTTCTGAACACATTCTACGGCTTCTGAGTGGATCATTGTTTCGTTTTAATGTGCTCATATTCATTTTCATTTCAGTTGAATGTCTTGATGGAACTTTACCAGTGTCTTACTCTTGTTTGTCCGTGTGTATCAGTCGTTCTTTTTTCTGAACTGAGAGTTTATTGGTCTTTTGAGATAATTTTGTTGAATTGTTCATAAACACCTAATGAATGTTCTAATGTTAATCACGGTGCTGATGTTTGAGAAAACGAACGTGGAGACTCAGGATGAACATTTTCACTTATCTCTGAGATATTGACAGCTTTCTGGCAAAGAACATCATGCATGAATTCTCTGAAACTTGACAAAAGTTTTGGTCGAGTATATTTGCAACGTTTCAGAGAGATTCGGACTGATTATCGTTCTGAGCACTTGAAGTTTTTAGGCCTAGGCTTATGTTGCTCAGATGCTTCAATGACAGTGATTGTCGTTCTGAGCATCTGAAGTTTTTAAGCCTAGGCCTATGTTGCTCAGATGCTCCAATGGCAGCGTTACACTGGGACTAATATGGTTCATTATTTATAAGGAGAAGATTATAATGAAAAATAATATACATGGGTAGCGGTTACATGAAAGGTTGAATAAGTTAAATATAAGAACTAAACATAAATAGGAATGATATGAGAGCGGACCCGAAGGTCCCCTCACCCAGAGCCGCGTATCAACCATACTGCCGCTTCTTGTCCTCCACCCGCTCCGCACGATGAGGGGGCATGGCAAGGCCGCGCGTAAGGTCCCCCCATTCCCACGTGTCGAGCGCCCTCGCTCGGCCATGTCCCGATGTTGATGATGATGATGGCGGCATGATATCTTCGACACGATTCTTAGTTGAAGTTGTGAAATGTCAATTCCGTAGCGTTTTGGGCGATAGGAAGCGGAATCCACTTGGTAACTAAAATTTTTCAGTATAAATACTTGGTGATATAGTGATAAAAAATTTTTTTTTCAATCGGATCATTAAATTAATTTTTTCCTTCGTCGTGATTATTTACCTGAAAAATTATAGGTTAAACTAACAACAACAAAAAAAACTGCACTGAACTCAACTTACCTAGACAAGACGAAAGAAGAAATAGAAAAGAGAAAACAATTCCGCGATTCAGCAGCATTCGCAAAGTTGATAAACATGAAGATTGCTCGACCATTGAGCACTGTCGAGTCGGTTGACACCATCCATGTTTCACGTCCTCATTCAGTGTAATCCTCACATGGTCGATTGCAATCGGTAGTACATTCTTCAACATTCGATTCCAAACCATCATTTCGATGAATCCTGTTTGATTTTCCTTTCGATTATTCTCTCTGCAGTGCAGCGGCTCCGGTGACACAACGAGAGCTGGTCCAGAAGTTGATTGACAGTAAAAATAAGCGGTTGGCTTGAACTGACTGAAAGAAAGAGTCGGGCACACAAGTGCGAACGCAACAGCAATGAAAAACACGTTGTTACCTTCACTACCACGGCCACGATAGCTTCCTAGACTGAAAGTGCCTTGAGATTGCCGACTATCGTCATGATTGTTTCAATGATAATCCGTATCGTCGAACTCATGATTGACGTTGTCATCTTCCTCGTTTTCGTATCCATCATTTGCATATCAATCATCACACTGTCCTCCATCGCAGTTATCACAAGCTTTCCACTCAGAATTCCGATCAGTCGCTCCTCTCCGATCGTCTCCCTCGTACTGATCTCCATCTTCCTCGTACTCATCTTCATCTTCCTCAGACGTGATCCACAAAATATATATACATTTTTCGTACATGATGTTATCATTTAAACAATTCAACGAAACCAGTAAGTCAACGAGAAAACGGTTATGTAACTGCTGCGAACGCTGCACCGAGTTTCCGAATGCAAGAGACAGGTGTTCTTCTCCTCTCGATTCATCGATTTCCCTTCACCACATCGTAACTGACCAATGCTCCGCCCACACACCCCAAATGATGCCTGTGGCGCATCAGACGTTGTCGAGACTCTGCAGCTGCATATTCCACCTGGCCACACACTTCATGTGCCCAGACTCCAATGCCCTCGTCTCCAGTTCCAACAACTGCTCGTCCGACGTCGTTGAGTCGACCGTCCCCGGAAAGGATTGCGGTCAGTGAGACCGTGCGTTTGTAATATATAGCGTCACATTTTCTCTGTTCTCCCACATTCCTTTTCTTGATTTTTCTACATTCAATTGTTCAACCTCATTCCTTTGTGCCGCTCCGATTGACAAGGGAAGTGTTTCAACTGTCCAGAACCGTTTGAAATGAGACCTTGTGGGATGGAAAGAGGTCGGTTTGGGACTCCCGAATCAGTTTTCAAAAGTTGCTAAAACGGCCCGAGAGCCGAGAAAAAGCGGCTCAAAGTTTAAAGAAATGTCGGCCGCTTGCCGACACCGCGCTTATAAACGCTCGCGGACCTAGTTATTCCAACGGTTGGATGGCCGAGTGGTAGTGGGTTCATCTATGGGTCATGATCGATTCCCTCACAATTTTTTCTTTTTTGCATTTCTTCGTCGGCATGGAGAATGGTGCCCAAAAAGTCAAAGTCCAAAAATTTTCGAAAAAAAATTTTTTTTTTTCTATTTTCAATTTTGATCATCGACATATTTGGAGACTTTCACGCTGTGTGCGATAGCTCTTTGAAGAGAAATTCGATGGAAAATATATTGCTGATGATAGAGGAGAATACTTATCCGCCCACACTCCAAATATGTCGATGATCAAAATAAAAATAGAAAAAAAAATTTTTTTTCGAAAATTTTTGGACTTTGACTTTTTGGGCACCATTCTCCATGCCGACGAAGAAATGCAAAAAAGAAAAAATTGTGAGGGAATCGATCATGACCCCAGTCGACCCACAGATGAACCCACTACCACTCGGCCATCCAACCGTTGGAATAACTAGGTCCGCGAGCGTTTATAAGCGCGGTGTCGGCAAGCGGCCGACATTTCTTTAAACTTTGAGCCGCTTTTTCTCGGCTCTCGGGCCGTTTTAGGAACTTTTGAAAACTGATTCGGGGGCCTCAAACGGACCTCTTTCCATCCCGCAAGGTTTCATTCCATTCCAGCTCTGGACTGTTGAAACACTTCCCTTGTGAGGTGCCGCATACGATGTTTACCAAAACCAATCATAAATTCATGACACTCAGGAATTAAATTTCGGAAAACGTCGTTCGGGAAAAAGATCATTCAAGGAAACCGACTATTTCCGAAAGAAGTCGCTCCGGAATTTTTGCGGTGTTGAGATGATACAATAAGCTAATGACACTCAGACGTTTCCTATACCACTATATTGTTCAAACCCACTATATTGTTAAATTTGCAAGGGTACACTTTTTGATACTGGTAATCGATCCCACGTAGTGGCTACCCGCGTCAACTTCTAGTTTTCCGGATATTTTGTCTCAAAGTGGCCAAAATTGCCAGATTTCGTGAAAAAACGCAATTTAGGCCACTTTGAGACAGAATAACCGAAAAACTAGAAGTTTGCGCAGGTGGCCACTATGTGGAATCGATTACCAGTATCAAAAACCCTTGCAAATTTATTGACAATTTCAAAACTTTGTGTAAAAACACTTCCCTTGTGAAGCGATTCAACATCTACTTCTAAATAGATTTGAATTCGTGATTCTTGATTGAAAAATCTTCCTTATATTATCCTTGAGAAGTCGGTTTTCATTCATTCGTCCCGTCCCGTCCGTCTGCATGTTTCCCAGGGGCAGAGTGCTGCGAACAGCCTGGTAGATGTGATACGCTCACACAGGTGACCTGCCCCCTCTCCTGATATTGTCTTCCCCCCCCCCCCCCCACTTTTTCTCACTTTTTATATCAGCCAGCGTTCCCAGAACTTCTGACGTTTCCGATCATAAAACTGATTGTTTCCCGCCCACGCTTCCCATCCTACAATTAACGTTCCCTTCTCACGTCCAACGCCTTTATAAGGCGCGTTTGGGGGCTCATTCAACCAAACGACCATCCATGTTCGTCAATCGCCTTCTTCTTCTCTTCATCGTTATATATAGTGCAACTGCCGCTTCGAGCGATGACGTCACAGAGAAATCAATCAAGAACTTTCTATCCGAAATGGAACTAGCGATGAACACACAAGACTACAAGAAACTCGACCAAATGTTCTCTTACCACTATTCGGTCAGAACATGCAGTGGAATATTCGACAAAAGTAACAAATTCTCACAAGGAACCGTCCCAACATGTAACGCGGGGATTTTGATAAAAGTAGGGGGGATCGGTAGTACTATGAGAAGTATGAACAGCCATAATGGGAAATTGCTGCGTCGGGCCTCTTTCTCGAGTTATGGCCAAAACAAATTTTTCAAAAAATTACCCAAACTTTACCTTTGGAGAATCATAACTCGCTTCAAAATTGAGTTAGAAAGTTGTTCAAAAAATGAAAATGTAGGTAATCATCTCTTGTTTACGATCGACTAAGCACTGTTTTACCAAATTATCAGTTGCTATCAGATATTATCATTTTTCTGAAAATTGTCAAATCCTATCTCAAAAACTGACCTTTTAATCTCTCTGGAAGTTTTTCCATTCGATCCGCCGTCCAATTTTGAGCATTTTCCCCATGTGCCTATATACTGGTCATCGGATGGATTTTGAGAAAAATGGGGAAAACTAAAAATGGTACCTTATTTTTTTGTGAAAAGTTCATGTTTTTGAGCTGTAAACGTGGTATTTTCGATTTGTATGAGTGGAATGGAACTTGAAACAATGTAAAATCACTATCAAAGTATGTCTCCCTTATCATCAACAAACTTCCTATCGTTAGACTATCACTGAACAGCTTTTTAGCATTTCAGTAGATTTTCCAGCCAGAAAGTATTTCCTAGTGGGCGCAATGTGAGGAGAGTGTACCTTTGATATCTTACCAGCTCGTATCAACAAAAATAAGCGACAAATTGTGGAAAAAGAGCCGAAAATCGTCAACTAAAGAAAGATCAACGTATTCAGTGCTGATAATACAGTTTCAAGCTAATTTTTGCTCCCTTGGTTCAAGAAATGCTTCGAAATTGACTCATTTTGTTGTAAAATCACACTTTTCTTACATTTCGACCACTAGGAAATGCTTTCTGGCTGGAAAATCTACTGAAATGCTAAAAAGCTATTCAGTGATAATCTAGTGATAGGAGGTTTGTTGATGATAAGGGAGACATATTTTGATACTGATCTTACATTGTTTCAAGTTCCATTCCACTCATACAAATCAAAAATACCACGTTTACAGCTCAAAAACATGAACTTTTTACAAAAAATTAGGTACCATTTTCAGTTTTCCTCTATTTTCTCAAAATCCATCCGATGACCAGTATATAGGCACATGGGGAAAATGCTCAAAATTGGACGGCGGATCGAATGGAAAAACTTCCAGAGAGATTAAAAGGTCAGTTTTTGAGATAGGATTTGACAATTTTCAGAAAAATGATAATATCTGATAGCAACTGATAATTTGGTAAAACAGTGCTTAGTCGATCGTAAACAAGAGATGATTACCTACATTTTCATTTTTTGAACAACTTTCTAACTCAATTTTGAAGCGAGTTATGATTCTCCAAAGGTAAAGTTTGGGTAATTTTTTGAAAAATTTGTTTTGGCCATAACTCGAGAAAGAGGCCCGACGCAGCAATTTCCCATTATGGCTGTTCATACTTCTCATAGTACTACCGATCCCCCCTACTTTTATCAAAATCCCCGCGTTACATGTTGGGACGGTTCCTTGTCAGCTTATTTTTCAAATCTTTTCCTATGTTTCAGAGTACATCATCAACGGACTCGCTTTCATTCCTCCTCACCATAAAATTAAACTCACGCTAATCTCCTCCATTTACGTCGACAAATTCTCAACCAAATGCAGGGTGAAGACGGTTGTGAATAGACGCTAAAAAGAAGAAAACTCGATTATCACCGTGGAGAATGGAAGACTTGTTCTGCTTCTTTCTGAAATTCGTTGTTTTGCATGATCCTTGACATCTCAAAAGTTGTAGAACCTCGTGCTAATTATCATCGTGCGTTCTATAAATTTTTTGGTCCAAGTGCCAGAAGTTCAGGAAAAAGCAAAATTCAAGCAAATTCACGCCAACGTGATTTAGTCAAGAGTTTGATGGAAAAGTGTTTGCTATATCTGTGGGCACCGCAACGAACGGGGGCGTGGCCGACCGATTTCTTCGGACCATTCCGATTTTGGGTCTTTACGGATCTGTTGCGCTGCCAATTTATGGCTGACCACTTTAGAAACGACATACGTATACGTATTCGACCACGTAGAATTGGATGACGTGATCAGTTTCATCAGAAAGCTGCTAGTTTTCCCGAAAAGTTGGCGGGACCTCACAAGGGAAGTGTTTTTACACAAAGTTCTGGAACTATAAATTTGCAAGGGTACACTTTTTGATACTGGCAATCGATCCCACATAGTGGCTAACTGCGCAAACTTCTAGTTTTCCAGATATTTTGTCTCAAAGTGTCCAAAATTGTGTTATTTCACAAAAACGGGCGTTTTTGATCACTTTGAGACAAAATATCTGGAAAACTAGAAGTTTTCGCAGGCAGCCACTATGTGGGATTGATTACCAGTTTGAAAAAGTGTACCCTTGCGAATTTATAGAAAATTCCAAAACTTTGTGTGAAACACTTCCCTTGTCAGTGTTTCAAGAGAGTAGCTGGTACCACGTCGATTTCTGGAGCTGCGCCGGCCTTCGTCGTGGAGACGTGACGACGGCGGGCTGGGTCCGCGAGTGAGCGTCTGCTATGGGTGCCGAGTTTGAAGATGAGCTTGGGTTGATGACGGTGGTGATGATGGGGTTGGTGTTGTTGGTGTTTTCTTGTAGGTTGATTCCTCACCCTACTGGCGTTCCGTCTGCCTCCGACGTCCGGGAGAGGTGAACGCCTTGGCTCCTTTCCGGAAGGTCCGTCGGGGTTTATTCTATCGGTTGTTTCTTTATATTTAGTGCCTTTGGAAATTGAACTTTTCTCGCTTTCGGTCCGGGGACCCAGCCCATACGGATTTTCATCCATTCTATCGACGTCAAATGGATGTTGCGAGGCTTTGTGTTCTGTTGACCTAGACTGGATTGTTCTTGTATGACTGCTTGTCGACGGCTTCATGTTGATCACAGTTCGTTTCCCGAGCCACACCACGTGGAGGTTGAACACTAGCGGAGCTACACGTCTGAATTCGACCTGTCGGCATGTGCCTATTCAAAAATGAAGACGGAAGGTCGAGCCTCAAAAGCAAAAAATTTGCTCCAGAAGCAACTTCATGGATTGTCAACATTTTTGACCCCGCTGTCCAAAAACGGGTCAAATCGGTCTAGTCGGAGCTGAGAAACATCTTTAAAAAACGGACGAACAAACACACAAACTTTGTCATTCAATGAAAGTAAAGATGACAAAAAATGATCTACTGACTATATACAGAGGAAATGATCACCAATCCGGTGATATGTTTTTTTTTTAACCCTCGAGAATGGAAGAAAACTCACTGAAATAGAAGTGAATATGTTTCCGTAAGAACATCGAGCTAATATGTAAACAGAGAGCGACAAAAACGAAAGTGTGGCCGAAACTGTGTTTTGTGCGTTTGAAATTTTTGAAGGGCTTTTTGTTCGAAGATTATTCATAAAAATAAGCGCAAACAAAGTGGGAGAAGCTTTTCGTGTAAAGTATTTCGGCAATATATAATGGAGAGCCGCGGTTTCTTGCGAATTAAAATTTGACGAAAACTAAAATGAAAACGCCCTCCGTTTTTTTCATTTTGACAGGATTGAATTGAAGAAATTTCAAAATACAAAACTCAAGCCAAAAGAGCCCTGAGTGCCGATTATGGAAGTGTCCAGCTCATCGAAACACGTCTAATGAGTGTTAGAGGTGAAAGAGAATGAGGTGAAAACCAGAGTTGGGCGGAATTCCGTTTTCCGTTTTCCGGAGTTGGAAATTTTTTTTACGTTTTTCATTTTCCGTAAATCAATTTTTTTCTCCGTTTTCCGGAAAACTTCTTGGGAAGAAAAATGAGTAAAAGTGAGAGATTTTGGGATTTTTTTCGAAAATTCTCCAGTGATTTTCAAAAGGCGCGAGCGCCTCCGCCGGCGGCTTCATCACTGCCATTAGAGGCGACAGCTGCAGAGGTGCGTGTGGCGCAGGCGGCGTGTGCGCTCCGTTTTCCGTTTTCCGTATTCCGTTTTCCGCGGTTTTGGGCTTTCCGTTTTCCGTTTTCCGGAACTAGACATTTTTTCTGTTTTCCGGTTTCCGTTTTCCGTAAAAAATAATTCCTTTCCGTTTTCAATTTCCGCAACTCAAAATTTTCATTCCGCCCAACTCTGGTGAAAACCCTGAAGGAGATGGTCACCAGCAAAAATGAAGCCTCCCCTTCGAGCCTCCCCGCAATCAAGCTCAGCAAACTATACTCGCAAACAGTTGCTTCTAATCCTCCTCTGCCCACAATCGCAACGGATGTTCAAACCACCACGAACGTCATCGACATACAGAAGAATTCACTGGTCGCAATAATCGAAAACCTTTCCGACAACAAGGACCCTGAGCAAAATTCCAGAGATAAGTGCCTTATTGATTCCATTTGTCGCTCGTCTCTTTGTCTCGTACCTACAAAAGTTTCACGAATCTCGCCCAAGTCCTCTACGTCTCCTCTCGCCCGTCCTGCTCGCGTTCAAATTGAGTCTGTGACGTTCCCTGACCACTTCCTCACTAATTACTCATCCGCGTACCGTGCTCTTCCGTCTCAAGCCGCTACTAACTGCACTGTCCGTTGTCGCCGTGATATGTATGACTGCTAACAAACTCACTCTCCTGCGAGCTCTACGTAACCAGGTATTTGATACTAACCAAGCACTTGGCAAATTCTATGTCAGCTATTCCTTGTAATTACCGTAAAAACTCTATTTTAACGGCATGCCGTTAAATTGTTCAACCTCATTTTTTTAGTGCCGTTAAAAAAGGGGTGCCGTTCACTTAGGGGTGCCGTTATAATTTTCAATTCTGTTGCCACAGAAATTTTCCCGATTTTCGATCTCTTGTTTACGACTTACCGTAAAGTCTCTATTAGAAGGGCGCCTCCATTAGAAGGGCGCCTCTAATAGAAGGGCGTCCGGGAGAAGCTGTTGAAAAATAGAAGGGCAGCCTCCATTAGAAGGGCGCCTCCAATAGAAGGGCGTCCGGGAGAAGCTGTTGAAAAATAGAAGGGCATGCCCTTCTAATAGAGACTTTACGGTATTTGACTACCGTAAAAACTCTGTTTTAACGGCACCCCTAAATGAACGGCACCCCTTTTTTAACGGCACCCTCCATATTATCATTTCTCATTGAAAAAAATAAAATTTCGTCACATTTTGCATGTTACCTTTGAGTGTTAAGACACATTCTCTGAGATTTACTAATTTCCCGGGAAAAATATCCTGTGATACCGAAGAAACCAGTCGAACAAATAGTAAACGGCACTTTAAAAAATGAGGTTGAACAATTTAACGGCATGCCGTTAAAATAGAGTTTTTACGGTAATTTCTACGTGAATCTACGTTGTCAATGGACGTTTTTCGTGGGAAAATAGTAAATCTTTGAGAAAAACGTTGAAAACCCCGAGGTAACATGTAATATGCGGAGAAATTGAATTTTTTTCAATGAGAAACGACAATATGGAGGGTGCCGTTAAATAAGGGGTGCCGTTCATTTAGGGGTGCCGTTAATTTATTCAACTCCATTTTTTTAGTGCCGTTAAATTAGAGGTGCCGTTCACTTAGGGGTGCCGTTAAAATAGAGTTTTCACGGTAACAAAATAGACATATTCCTCACTACTGAAACATTCCTTTCCCAAGAAGTTCTCGATTCCCTTCATTCCTTCTATCGTGCCTGCCCCAAGTAAATCTAAGGGTGGTGGCGTTATTCAGTTTTATAAATCAAATTTATTCATTTCCCACACCTCCCCATATTAGCCTAACTACCCGTCTCATCTCTGCGAGCTTCTATGGATAGACCACCCTCGAGACACGCTTCATCGTTGTCTACATGCCCCCTAACACTATAGTTTCTCAAACCTTCTCCCTTTTATCGTTCCTCACTGATCTTTTACGATCTCCTTTTCCCTTTCTCAACTCATTACATATATATAATATAAAAACAAGGCCAATGTCGGATTACCACCTGAAATCCGAGATCCACAGCTCCTGGAGCTTGAAATACGGATTGACTTTATCCTTTATCCTTATCCTTTAAAATTTCTAAATATATATATTTGTCTGAATTTACCGCCCGGACGGGAGGCGCATACAAAAAGCAATTGAAAAAGACAAGAAGACATGGATATTTGCGTGTAGACAACCTCGGTGCGAGCGGCCGCTGCGTCGTTCCAACGATATGTTTGATAGTCAACGACGCTCCGAAATTACACATTTGTTTATCGTAAATGTACACGTTTTATTTTTACACCAGGCGCCCCTTTCTTTTGTTTTTTTGCTTGTTTCCATCTATTTCTGACAGTTTTTGAGCAGATTTCTCCACTCTCAATGTGATAAGGTCTGATAAGTATTCTCAGAAAACCCAATCGACTCATACCGGGCGGTAAATTCAAACATTTGATTTGTTCCGTATGCAGACAAACTCGGTGTGGTCAGCCGTTTCACCAATACTTTCCCATTTAGATCTCAAAATGGACTATACCCTCTTCACGATGTATGAAAGCATAGAGTGCTAAATTGGGTTAAAACGTGAAAAAACTCCGACGCTTTTCCGAATCGGAAAAGTTTCAGCAAAGCGGCAAGAAACATCTATACAAATGACGCTCATCTCAACCAATTTGAACTCTCACTTCTCATTACAAGTGAAAGAAAATCTGATGCATGTTCCAAGTTCTGTAGCACGCACCGCCTCAATTCCTCTTTCTCCTCATGCCAAGAAGTCAACTCGTATTGCCATCATCAGCCTTCAAACGCGTGCTTTTCAACCCGACTCGACATTGCCCTCATGCACGTGGAACTCAATTACGGAGCCCTCGTCAGTCTTCTATTATACTCATTCTTACGTTCTTTACCTTGTTCGATCACTTACTCGCTTGCTTATGTGTGTCGACTTCCTCGCCCTCAATCATTTTTTCCTAAGTCTAAGTCGCTCTATCCGCTGCATTCGTTTCACTACGAAACATGTCTTTGCATAACTGGTTATCCCGTGTGCACTGGTTATTGCTCGCGTTGCATGCGTTACTTGACATCAGATAAAATTCATCCAGTTTTTTAGTTGCCATATTTACTGAAAATTATATCCAGGGTTCCAGAAACATGGTTGAGGTTTGTATGTATAAATGAAGTGATCATAGGAAAAAAAAACACAATCTTGTTTAACGTAGTAAGACCAGGAAGGGGGAGTTGGGATTATTGGGTAATAACGGACTGTGATCATAATCGGATGTCTTTGGCATCTGATATCCAAGGTCCGCAGCTCCTAAATCTTGAAACAAGTATGATGATGCGACGTTGGGTGAGACAGGTTTTGTTGAGAAGAGATAGTCGATTGACATAGAAGGTGTAAGACGAATTATAATGTTAGGCTAAGTGTTACGATGCTAATCGTAATATAAAATACAATAATTTATCTAAAATATAAAAAGGAAAAGAAGTACAACTTAGCGGGGAAAGAACAAGAACAACGAGATTTCTCACTTAGAAAAAAGATGATTTTCAAGTCCGCAATGTTGCGTCACAGTGTACGCACAAGCGCGTCAGAACATACGACATTATTACAGTATCCAACACCTCCCTTGTTTAGATAGGAACAAGGAGACAGAAGCAATAGACCATGAGGGGGGAGCTCGGTTGACTTGTGAACTCAATAGAAGCATGATGGTAGGGTGAGGTGTACGAGGGGTGTCCGGTTGACTTGTGGGCAGAGGAACGAAGAAGGTTCGGGTGACGTGTGAACCACGGTTCGGGATAGATGACGGCTGTGTGTGGAACCAATAGCAGAATACGCATTGGCGGAACGAACAATAAAACTAGAACTACGGGGATCTAAAAACTTGACAAGATAACTAAATCTCAGAACATAGGGAACCTACTAACCTAGACTACAAAATCAATAATTACAACGAGAGAACAACAACGAAATTACAACGAAAATAAAGAAGAATTACAACGTCGATCGAATCCATGGACGACGGCGGCGGCAGCAGCAGACGATTGAACTTGACGACGACGATTACTTCCTATTGTTTCTCCTCGTAGATGCAGTGTGCGAGGGATCAAAGCGAACGATTGGCTTTGGAACACGAGTTGATCTTCGAAGCGGTGGAGCAGAAACAGTAGAGACGGGATTTGTGGATGCAGTAACGATTGGCGTGGAGGTAGGTGGTGTTGCGACGACAACGGCACGAGGCGGATTGGAGACAACAACGGGAACGGGAATGAGCGACGGTTTCGGCTTTGACGGCGGTTGCTGCTCGGCTGGTTGATGATCACTGGCACCTGCAACGATCTTCTTGAGAGGAACAGCGAAAATATCGCTGAGCAGCGACAAGGGAATAACCCGCGACGTCTCGGAAACTTCCCGGCTCAACAATTGATTCGCATGGAATCGTTTTTCCTTACCGTTGACTTCCACTTCGTACATTACCTGACCTATAGCCCTTCTGACTACACCATCCGCCCAGCTCCAAGAATTTCTCTTGAACACTTTCGCGGAAACTCGCTCTCCAACAGAGAAACTTCTGGCGACTACTCCGTGCTTGCGATCGAATTGCTCCTTCATGGAGACTTCTCGGAGATCCTTCTCCAACGCCTCGGATTCATCCGACAGCTTCATCAACGTCAGTCGCGTCCGCAACTGTCTACCAACGTGTACTTCGGCGGGAGACTTCCCGTCGAGAACTTCCATCGGTGTCGAGCGATAGTACATCAGGAACTCGTCCAGAATCGATTGCGACACCGGTCCCTCCCCTTTTAACTTTCTCAATCCTCGTTTCAGAGTGACGACGAAACGTTCAGCTAGTCCGTTGGACTGTGGATGGTACGCGGGAGACCGGATATGGCGAATTCCTCGCTCGCGGCACATCACGGCGAACGCCTCCGATGCGAATTGAGTTCCATTATCCGACACGATTGTCTCTGGAAAACCGTTGCGAGCAAATATACCTTGCAGCGCGGCGATCGTTCGCGACGTGGTTGTAGACGACATTGTGACAACTTCCGGCCACTTCGAGGACGCGTCGACGACGACCAGGTACCACACTCCGTGATCGGGTCCAGCGAAATCGATGTGCACGCGCTGCCACGGCTCCGACGGCCTTGTCCACGGCTCAAGTGGCACCTTTGTCGGCGATTTCCGGCAGCTTTGACAACTCCGGCACTTGCGCACGAATTCCTCGATGTCACGATCGAGTCCTCTCCAGTATACGAATGAGCGTGCAAGCTGCTTCATTCGTTCGATTCCCGGATGGTTTCTGTGAAGTTCCTGTAAGACTTCGTACCTGAGTGACTCCGGAATCACGACACGATCAAGCCAGAGCACACATCCATCCATCACGACTAGAGCATCGCGCTTTTGGAACAACGCCTTGAGATCGTCCTTCAACGATCCAATTTTTGGCCATTTTCCTTCCTTGATGCACTTGGCGGCTTCAGCGAGACTCACATCCCGAGCTGTTGCAGCGGCGATGTCCTTGCTGAACACGCGAAGACGACGGACGGCGGCCTGTAAAAGATTTACCTCTACCTCAGCCACGACGACTTCGTCATCTTCGCTCGGCGTCTTCTGCATCATCCGAGACAATGCGTCGGCGTGTCCGAACTTCTCCGTGGTGACGTGCTCGATGGAGAAATCATATCCCATCAGTGTTGTTGCCCATCTCACGAGACGATTCTGCGAGTGCACCGGCAACGTTTTCTTCTCTCCGAAGATGGCGAGTAGTGGCTTGTGATCCGTCTTCAAGCGAAAGCGACGACCGTATACGTACTTGTGAAACCGTTTGACGGTCCAAACGAGTGCAAGAGCCTCCTTCTCGATCTGCGAGTAGTTCTTCTCTGCAGCATTCAGCGAACGAGCCACGTGAGCGATTGGACGCTCCTTTCCGTCCGTGCACTGGTGCGACAACACTCCTCCGATTCCATATTCACACGCGTCAGCTGCAATCAGCAATGGTAACCGGGGATCATAGTTGACTAAGTTCAAATCAGAAACAATTACCGACTTTAACTCCTCAAACTTAGCCTGCTCGTGCTGCGTCCAGTTCCAGTCGACGTCTTGATGCAATAGACGATCCAACGGTCCTCTCATAAACTTGAGTTCCGGAATGAATTTCCCGTAGTAGGATATCATTCCAAGGAAACTCATCAACTGCTTCTTGTCTTGCGGCGGCATCATGTTCTGAATCGGTAAGATTCCTTTCTGAGTCGGTCTCCTTCCTTCTTTATCCAGCCGAAATCCGAGAAATTCGATGCTCGCCGTTGCGAACGAACACTTTGCCAGCTTGACACGCAGTCCATACTCTCGAATCCTCTCGAAAACCATCCTCAAACGTTCCCGATGCTCCGCAATCGACTTTCCGACGACAAGAACATCATCCAAGTAGGCTGCCACTCCTGGGATTCCAGCGAGCATTTTGTCCATCAACCTTTGGAAGATCATGGTCGCGGTCTTCACGCCGAAAGGCAACCGTTGAAATTGGAACAATCCCAAATGCGTATTGATCGTGCAGAATGGTTTCGGCTCCTCGTCTAACTCGATCTGCAAGTACGCGTCCGCGAGGTCGATTTGTGAAAAAATCGATCCTCCATCGAGCGATGCGAAGATGTCCTCGGGCACCGGCAGTGGATGAACTTCTCCTTCTAGAGCGGAGTTTAGTCCAGTCTTGAAATCGACGCACATCCGCAACTTTCCAGTCCGTTTGTGACGCACGACGACAACGGGCGCAGCCCAATCGCTGTGAATGACCTTCTTGAGGACGCCCAGATCCAGCATCCGATTGACCTCGTTCTCGACGATTTCAATCGATCCGTACGGCACCGGCCGCGCTTTCACGAAAACCGGCTTCTCTCCATCCTTGACGCGCAGCGACGCCTTCTCCTTGGTGCACCGTCCGAGACCTTCAGCGAAAACCTCTGGAAAGTCGTTGAGCAACTCACTTTTGATCTGCTCGGCAGTGTCCTTCACGGCTGCCACGACTGTGCGATCCAGTCGAGTCCGAGTAGAGTACCCTCTTCGCGGACATACACGAATCCTTTTCCGGTGACGTCTTTCAGCTGGAATCCGACGGCGCAACGTCCTCGAATCTCCATCTCCTCGCCGTTGGCGCATCTCACGACCACTGGCGACTGCTCAAGAGGCGGGCAACCAATCGATTCCCACTCCTTCGTTCCGATCAGCGTGATGTCCGATCCGGTATCGAGTTGGAACTCGACGTTCTTTCCGTTGACGCCGACCGTCATGTATTGACGCGTCGCTTGCACGGCACACGACGAGGTGACTTGCTTCACCTTCGCCGCCTTCTTCTGCTTGAACGCCCGGCACTCCGCCATGGTGTGTCCCGGTTTGTCGCAGAACCAGCAAATTCTCTTGCTGTCATCACGCCTCTTGCTGGAAGACTCGGAAACTCGTTTCTTGCGAAACTCCTTCTTTTCGTCCTTCGGGTTCTTGAAACCCTTGATTCCTTTTCCTCCACTCTTCTTCTTTGAGTCCTTTTCTGTCAAAACTCGGTTCACTTGTCTCGCTCCGGATTCTACTTCCGCGACGTCCATCTGGAGACTTTGCAACTGCTTTTCCTCTTCGAGAAGATCCGCCAGCGTCGTCTTGATCCTTGGTGTTTGCCGGTAGCGCAGTTCGACGAACTGCATCAAATGACGCCTGAGCTCCATATAGCTTGGGTGCTCCAGGCCCTTGACGAAGCAGAACACCTTCCAGTCGTCGGGAGTGAGTCCATCGATGAGTGATCGTTCGACTCGCACATTCACTCCGTTTGCATACTCAATCGATCCTTCCGCGACTCCTCGTGCGGTTGTCACAATCGCGTATCGTGCGGCGAAGACACTTCGCTGCACCGTGAACAAACTCTTGAGTTGTTCGACGATGTCCTCGAGCTTCAAGTCGGAGACCTTCTTCGGCGCGATGGCGGTGACCAGCTGATCGTAGCATCTTTCCGACAATCGTTCCGCGACAACTTGTCTCCTCGATTCGTCTGACAATCGCTCCTCCTTTTCAACCAGCTCTCCATAGCGGGCCCACCATTTGTCGAAAGTGAGGTCCTCCTCCAGATCGAAATCGAACTTCGGGATCCGCGTCGCGACGGCGTTCATCAGAGCGGTCTGAGATTGCTGTCCAGTCGATGGTTTCGATGTCGAGTCGTCGGCTCCTTCTGCGGATGTGGTTGCAGGCGTCATCTGCTTCGCAAACGCTTCGATGAGTCGCTCCATCTGCGCCTGGTGCGCTTCACGTTGTGCTTGCAATTCTGCCTGGAGGGTTTTCGTCAACTCGTCCATTGTTCACCTGAATCACGTTAGAGACGAACGAGGGAGAGAGAGAGTGAATAGATGCGAATGCGAAAGCAATAGCGAGTTGATGCGGTGACATGTAGCAGCAGTAATCCGAAAATTCAGAGAATTTTTTGGAATTAGTTGCAATTTGTAAAGAAAACAATTTTCACAAAATGTACGCGCAATTTCGACAGAAATTTAAAAATCCTGATCGCCACTGTTACGATGCTAATCGTAATATAAAATACAATAATTTATCTAAAATATAAAAAGGAAAAGAAGTACAACTTAGCGGGGAAAGAACAAGAACAACGAGATTTCTCACTTAGAAAAAAGATGATTTTCAAGTCCGCAATGTTGCGTCACAGTGTACGCACAAGCGCGTCAGAACATACGACATTATTACAGTATCCAACACTAAGATTCTGAAGGAAAAAAGAGGGGACATCCAAGTTTTTCGACAAGAAGGGAGCAATATTCTGATGTGATAGTAATAGAATAAGAAGGGAAAATTTGAAGTTAATAGAAGGGAATATACGGTTCCGGCCACGGAGCCAAGACCATTTTCTTATTCTCCTTATCCCAGTAGTGCGAAGGATCAACGATGCCAGAGTAAAGAGGCGCGTCCTTCTTCTCCTGCATCTTTCGGAGCTCCTCCTCCGTGTACTCTACCCACCAGTTCTCGAGTATTTCCTTCTCATGATTGTCGTTTATTTCCTTCTTCCACAACATAATACGCGCGTCTTCCGTTTTGAATTCAGCCAACATTCTCCTCCCTTCAAGGCTGGGCAGTCCCCCAAAAATGCTGTGAGACGATACGAGGCGTTCGAAGCTGAATTTGAACTCGGCAACCAATCGCTCGAATATGTCCCGGTGGAAGACAGTGCGCCCGCAGTTCCAAGCGGGCTGCATGAATGGATCCTCTACCACAATGTATCGGAAGTCCTTTGGTAATCCGTCTGATCCGTTGCCTTCTTCCTTTTTGAACACTTTTCCTTGACGGATTGAAATACGATTCGAGAGGAAACTGAAATGAAGCTGATTTCACCAATAGTTATCATGCTGTTTGCTTCTATTGTGTTTCTAAATAGCTATTTATTCTTTTTTCTGGTCGCAAATTTTCGAAATTCGTGTTTTTTGTTTCCAAAAAAAAAGTTGAAAACCCAATTGAGCAAAAAAACGGAAACTTACTCAAATTCGGAATAGTATTTGAGGAATCCGGCGAACAGACACCCCAACGAGCTGTCATTTTTCGAAAAGACGAATCCGGGTCTTTTCTTGAGTTCTTCGAAAAGATTCCGTTTGGTGTAGTTCTCGTCCTTGAGCTCAATAGGTCCCTTCAACTCTGGAAACAGCTCCTGCAGGCATGGGAAAATTGGAGGCGAAACTCCAACTTGCAGATAGCTTATCACCATCATGCAGATGGTGAAGCTGTTGAGGCGTCCATTACTCGCCCCGACGACACCAACACTGCTTGCCCACGCCTTCACCGCTCTGCACAGGAAAGAAAAGCGATCGTCATCTGCAAAATGATAATTGTGAACGATTGAAGCAATTTGGGATTGGCTAAAGCAGCGAACAGAGTGGAACAGGCGATGGCCGCATCAATCAAAAGCGGGCAATCCGCGACCGAGTCGAATTTAATATGCGAAGTCGCGGCGGCAAGTAGATGGATTGGAAATAGTAAAAAACTGTAAGTAACGGGTAGCACTCCTCCCACTGATAAGGCCCTTCTACTTAACGCGTCAGGTAGAACTGATAAGTAGTCTCTCACTCCCCGGAGTTGTCTCCTCGACTGGCACCAGGAACCTGTTGTCCCTGTGCCCCTAAGGCCGCCTCACTCCTGCCTCGTCCTTCCTTCCCCTCCAAGATCCTAATAAAGCTATTATGTCTACTGCCTGTTATATTAAACCTAACGGTCCTTATAAAGTCGTTACACATACTTAGGCACCGCAACGAAAGGGGGCGTGGCCGGTCGAATTCTTCTGACCATTCGGTTTTTGGGTCTTTGTGGACCTGTAGCGTGGCCAATAAATGACCGACCACTGCAGAAACGACTAAAGTATACGTATTCGACCACGTAGCATCGAATGGCATTATCAGTTTTATCGGGAAACGGCTAGTTTTCATGAAAAATTTAGAAAACTGGCATGGCGCTCAAATAGTCGCATTTTTACCCCCGATAAAAATCTCTGTCACGTCTTTTGACGATTGATTCCCCTAATTTTTGATACGTAGAATCCGTTTTTGAAGTCAGATTCAAAATTCGATCGCGCCAAAATTTGATTTTCAGCCTTAAAGTGCGACTGGAAATTTAAACAAATTTTCAGCGATGACCCTATGTTTTTATGACTGAATAGCATAAAACAAGTCTCTGACAACATGTTCCCAAAATTTTAGAGCTTTTGGCCAATTTTGAACACCTTTCTGTCTCCTCCGAAATGACCGTCTCTCATGGAACACACATTTTCGCGATTTTGAGGCATTTACAGATCTCTGTCACGTGTTTCAACAGCAAAATCGAATTCTACGACAAACTTGCAAGCGATTTGTCCAAGAACCATCAAAATCGGCTCGCGCCAAAAATTTTTATATACGTTTTTCCATTTCAATTTTGTTTTTTTTTATCACGAAGAGTGGCGGCGCATGCAGAGAATATCAACGCACCGTGCGAAGTCGACCACGAGTGCACCCTTTTGGTGTAGTGGTACCACGCCCGGCCGCCGATCGGTCGACCGGGGTACGCCGCCGTGCTGTGGGCGACCGTTAAACCCCGCCCACCTCCAGAAAATCAGTACAAAAAATTGTTCATTAAAATGGCTATGACTCGGGAACCACCGACTATTTTTGAAAGATTTTTTGGGAACGTACTTCTATTAACACTCTGAACACACTCCCATCGAAAGTTTAGCCAAATTCGTAGTTCTGAGAAACTCATTGCGGTGCCTACACATACTATCATTTTTTTAACGGACTCGAGTACTCATTGACATTAAAGCTGAATATAAGAGCTTTGAATGACTCACATTGGCTGTACCAGATAATAATCTGGGTGTTCCTCTTGGAGTCGTCATTGTCGATCGTGAAATCGACGTGTATTCTGGTCTCTTCAACCACCAGGTGCAGAACAGGAACCTGAAGGCAGAGAATAAGATACCGTTGATAGAACCGGAATATGAACTCACTCGTGAGCCGACCACTTTAACTGTTTTGAACAATCCATTGTTCTGAAGAGCTCTCTTGATCCAATTAAGCTTCCTGTATGGTCCGTCCAAATGGTTCAGTGATGGACACTGGATTGTCATATCGACGTCAGAACCTTCGACATCGAGTTCGGTTGCGTAGGAGCCTGTTCTCCAGAATTGAACATCTGGGCGCAGCGATAGGAGTTGTTCTCTCACGATCTTTTCGGCGTATTCCAGCATTTTGCGGCGATTCTGGTCAGTGGCGTATTGCTTCACTTCCCATGTCAATTTCTCATCGAACCACTTCAACTTTGGCGTGAATCCACATCCAGTGTCGCGACCAGGGTATGAAACGGGAAGAGGCTCTGGGGCTGGAGGAGGCTGGCGCAGATCGGCCGGAACGGCTGGACTGCGAGGAGCATTGCGATTCACTTCCGGGATTCCCGATTTTCCGGGTTGTGAAGTTGGCTTGTTTTTCCGGCTTCTCACTTTTTTGTTAAACATTTTTCGTTTTTTCTGGAAAGAAAAAGGTTTGTTAATTACCTAGAATTTCGCTATTTGAGAAAGAGAAAAGAGCGAAATGAGAAAAAAAGGTGTATGCATGTTAATTGAAGAGTTTTTCTGAAGAAACAAGTTTTTGACAAAGAACAGAGCAATGAACTTACGTCGATTCGTTTGATAAAATTGGAAATTAATTGTGTTTAATACACTAATCTGAATATTTTTTGTGGTATGCAAGTGGATATCTTCGGGAAGAAAAACCAAAGATTTCGAAAGTTCCACGTTTTTCAAAACATTTCTCAAAGTTGCATGATGTGAAAAAAATAGAAAGCGTTTTGATTTGTTTGCTGTGGTGTCTACCGTAAATTTCAAGTAAATTATTGTTTTGAACTTATAGCTCAAAGTTCTTGATAAATAAAGAGAAAAAAAAACAAGAAAATCGATGGAGGATGGCAGAAAAATGAATGAATGAGAGAATGAGAGAAAGAGAGACGAAGAGAGACAGAAGAGGGAGTGAAATTCAAACCAATGTTCGCACGCACATTCTATGTGTTGATGGATGTAAGTGTGAGAGAGTGTGGTTGTGGTAGAGGCGCAGCGTTTTTGTTGCATGTGGACAGGTGTGGGAGGTCATTAGGGGTGCCCTTTCGAAGGGGATTGAAAATGGCAATTCGAATAAAATTCAAATGACAACCAATCGAGCGAGTGTCAGCGAGACAAAGAGGATGCTTATCTAAACTAACGTCGAAGTCTTATCTATTATGTATGCAATCTACTTTCCACTCCTTGTACTGTTTTTTTCAGATAAGTTTACAGTATGCTTTGGATCTAATGCAATGAGTAGTTTACGGGGCAAGAAACGAGCCAAGTGTGGACGACGTAGAAGTATCCTATCTTAACGTGTAGCACCGTTTCCTGCCGCTTCGCAACTCTGCCGTTTCGCAACTCTGCCGCTTCGCAACTTTCGCCAATTTCGCAACTTGCCGCTTCGCAACCTGCCGCTTCGAAACTCTGTCGTTTCGCAACTCTGCCGCTTCGAAACTCTGCCGTTTCGCAACTCTGCCGTTTCGAAACTATATCATTTTGCAGTTTCGTTTTTTTTTATTGCGAGGAGCGTGGTGGGTCTCGCCACGAAAATGGTTTCGGCCTAAAATACGGTGTTTTAAAGTTTAATTTCACGTTGTTTTATCTTTTTCTTCCGCAGTTTTCTGAGTTATTCAACGTTTTGCAGCACAAAACATGCCGAAGAGAAAGATCAATCCAATCTATGTTCACGAAGGATTTCTTCTTCGTTTCCAAAAAACGAACACACACGGTTCCGAATTGTTGTATTGCTCTCAGAGGTATTTTGAGAGAAAATAAAGGTTTTATTAAAAATTTTCAGGAAAACAGCGGTCGGCTGTCATGCGTTTGCGCACAGAGACCCGTTGACCGGTCAGATCGTTCTCCAAAGAGAACACGAAAGACACGAAGCAGATGACGACGGAGCGAAAGTGAGATTAGCAATTTTTCATCAACAATTTAATATTGTCTCAGGCGGGTCTCGTCAAGAAGCAGCTGAAAGAGGACGCGGTTAGCTCATCGAATCCACCGAGAAACGTGATTCAAGGTGTCAGAAACAAATTCGGCGTTGGAGCTGTAGCTCACGCTGGTTAGTGAAGAAATTAGATCATTAGCGACGCCGAACTACGTTTAGGTTCACTCGACGCTCTCGGTCATTGTATTCATCGTGCTCGAGGAAATGATGACGTCACAATCGCCATGGCAAATTCAAATCCTCCACAGTTCATCGGAGCAATGGCTGACGGAGAAGGCAAGTTTTCTGTGACAAATTTAAAACCTAATCTAATTTTCAGACGGTCAGCGGTTTCTGCTGTTTGATGCGACCTGCCAGCAAAGTGGCGGAAGAAGTGTGTGTTTCTCGTCGGATATCATGCTGGAAACACTCGGAAATTAGGATCTAGTGAGATTTTCGCGGTTTTTTGTATCATTACGCGGCTTTTCAGGTTCTCGCCGACGGCACATTCGAAATCGCCCCAGATCCGTTCGAGCAAGTGTGGGTGCTGCACGGAAAAGTTAGAAAATCAGTTTAAATGTACATTTCTCATGGTTTCTAGGTTTCCGACGATGCCACACTTCCTATAGCGTTCGTGCTCATGGAAAAGAAAACAACAGACGACTACGCCATAGTTCTTTCTGAGATACGCAAGGCACCACAACTGTCGACCTGGGATCCGAAGCACCTAATGGCAGATTTGGAAGCGGCTGAACACAAAGCTTTTGTCGATGCGTTCCCATTGATCACTGAGCATTTCTGCTTATTTCATGTTCTTCAATCATGGAAGAAAAAGATGCAAACTCTCGGAATATCCAAACGAATCGTTTTCGGTGAGTTTTGGTCTTGAAAAGCTAGGAGATTCTGAATTAAGGTGGCGACATGCACGAATTCTGGTCAATTCTTCGGTGCCTTCCATTCGGAAATCCAGCGAACGTGGCGACCGACTTTGAAGTCATTGTTGACATACTCCCACAACCTCTGTGTCTCCCCCAGAATAGTAAGTACAGAAAAAAAATCAATGCTTTTTATGCTTTTTGCATAGTTTGTCAACTATTTGAAGCGGAACTACGTCAGTAACAACGCTAGATTCAACTCTGATATCTGGAACATCCGGATGAGCACACTGACTAGTTTGCCAAGAACGCCAAACAGTGTGGAGTCGAGTCATAGGAACTTATCAGTTAGAAAATTTTAAAATATTTAGTTATGGAATGAATATTTCAGGGTTGCGCCCGAATGTGTGCGGGAAGGCGTCAAATGAAGCCCAGCGATCTCGTCAACACTCTCAAAAAAGAAGCTCAAAAAGTTCAATTCGACATCGAAACGATATCGATTGATCCTTTATATAAGGTGAGCTTAATGGGAAAACAAGAGCCTATTCATCGATTTTCAGGTTCTTCACAAAAGAAAGATTCGCGACGTCATGAAGGACCGCCGGCTCGAAAAAGTTGTTGAAAACAACCCAGCGTCACCGATGCAACCGATACAGGGTCTGGACTACTTCAAGGCCATCAGAGCCGCCTGGAGACAGTAATTTGTTTTTTGTAGTTCCAAATGTTATTTTTTTCAGTTGTTCGAAAAGTTCTTTTTTTCTGTTATTCCGAATGTTATTTTTTTTCTGTTGTTCGAAAAGTTCATTTTCTTTATCTGAACATTATCTATTTTTTACTGAATAAAGTTCCCTTTCAACATCTGTGTGCACTGGGCAAACTCCTTTCTGAATCTAAGCTCAAACTGTTTTTTTTAGTGGAGTTCCTAATCCCTCAGTCAGCGGACTCAAAACACAGTAGTTGGGAAACGGCAGAGTTGCGAAACGGCAGAGTTGCGAAGCGGCAGAGTTGCGAAACGGCAGAGTTGCGAAACGGCAGAGTTGCGAAACGGCAGAGTTGCGAAGCGGCAGAGTTGCGAAACGGCAGAGTTGCGAAACGGCAGAGTAGCGAAACGGCAGAGTTGCGAAACGGCAGAGTTGCGAAGCGGCAGAGTTGCGAAACGGCAGAGTTGCGAAACGGCAGAGTTGCGAAACGGCAGAGTTGCGAAACGGCAAGTTGCGAAACGGCAGAGTTGCGAAACGGCAGAGTTGCGAAGCGGCAGAGTTGCGAAACGGCAGAGTTGCGAAACGGCAGAGTTGCGAAACGGCAGAGTTGCGAAGCGGCAGAGTTGCGAAACGGCAGAGTTGCGAAACGGCAGAGTTGCGAAACGGCAGAGTTGCGAAACGGCAGAGTTGCGAAACGGCAGAGTTGCGAAACGGCAGGTTGCGAAGCGGCAAGTTGCGAAACGGCAGAGTTGCGAAGCGGCAGAGTTGCGAAACGGCAGAGTTGCGAAACGGCAGAGTTGCGAAGCGGCAGAGTTGCAAAACGGCAGAGTTGCGAAACGGCAGAGTTGCGAAACGGCAGAGTTGCGAAACGGCAGAGTTGCGAAACGGCAGGTTGCGAAACGGCAGAGTTGCGAAACGGCAGGTTGCGAAACGGCAGAGTTGCGAAACGGCAGGTTGCGAAACGGCAGAGTTGCGAAACGGCAGGTTGCGAAGCGGCAAGTTGCGAAACGGCAGAGTTGCGAAACGGCAGGTTGCGAAACGGCAGAGTTGCGAAACGGCAGGTTGCGAAACGGCAGGTTGCGAAACGGCAGAGTTGCGAAACGGCAGAGTTGCGAAACGGCAGAGTTGCGAAACGGCAGAGTTGCGAAACGGCAGAGTTGCGAAACGGCAGAGTTGCGAAACGGCAGAGTTGCGAAACGGCAGAGTTGCGAAACGGCAGGTTGCGAAGCGGCAAGTTGCGAAACGGCAGAGTTGCGAAACGGCAGAGTTGCGAAACGGCAGAGTTGCGAAACGGCAGAGTTGCGAAACGGCAGGTTGCGAAACGGCAGAGTTGCGAAACGGCAGAGTTGCGAAACGGCAGAGTTGCGAAACGGCAGAGTTGCGAAGCGGCAGAGTTGCGAAACGGCAGAGTTGCGAAACGGCAAGTTGCGAAACGGCAGAGTTGCGAAACGGCAGGTTGCGAAACGGCAGGTTGCGAAACGGCAGAGTTGCGAAACGGCAGAGTTGCGAAACGGCAGAGTTGCGAAACGGCAGAGTTGCGAAACGGCAGAGTTGCGAAACGGCAGAGTTGCGAAACGGCAGGTTGCGAAACGGCAGAGTTGCGAAACGGCAGAGTTGCGAAACGGCAGAGTTGCGAAACGGCAGAGTTGCGAAACGGCAGAGTTGCGAAACGGCAGAGTTGCGAAACGGCAGAGTTGCGAAACGGCAGAGTTGCGAAGCGGCAGAGTTGCGAAACGGCAGAGTTGCGAAACGGCAGGTTGCGAAACGGCAGAGTTGCGAAACGGCAGGTTGCGAAACGGCAGAGTTGCGAAACGGCAGGTTGCGAAACGGCAGAGTTGCGAAACGGCAGAGTTGCGAAGCGGCAGAGTTGCGAAACGGCAGAGTTGCGAAACGGCAGAGTTGCGAAACGGCAGAGTTGCGAAACGGCAGAGTTGCGAAACGGCAGAGTTGCGAAACGGCAGGTTGCGAAGCGGCAAGTTGCGAAACGGCAGAGTTGCGAAACGGCAGAGTTGCGAAGCGGCAGAGTTGCGAAACGGCAGAGTTGCGAAACGGCAGAGTTGCGAAACGGCAGGTTGCGAAGCGGCAAGTTGCGAAATTGGCGAAAATTGCGAAACGGCAGAGTTGCGAAGCGGCAGAGTTGCGAAGCGGCAGAGTTGCGAAACGGCAGAGTTGCGAAACGGCAGAGTTGCGAAACGGCAGAGTTGCGAAACGGCAGAGTTGCGAAACGGCAGAGTTGCGAAGCGGCAGAGTTGCGAAACGGCAGAGTTGCGAAACGGCAGAGTTGCGAAACGGCAGAGTTGCGAAACGGCAGAGTTGCGAAACGGCAGAGTTGCGAAACGGCAGAGTTGCGAAGCGGCAAGTTGCGAAATTGGCGAAAGTTGCGAAGCGGCAGAGTTGCGAAACGGCAGAGTTGCGAAGCGGCAGAGTTGCGAAACGGCAGAGTTGCGAAACGGCAGGTTGCGAAGCGGCAAGTTGCGAAACGGCAAGTTGCGAAATTGGCGAAAGTTGCGAAGCGGCAGAGTTGCGAAACGGCAGAGTTGCGAAACGGCAGAGTTGCGAAGCGGCAAGTTGCGAAATTGGCGAAAGTTGCGAAGCGGCAGAGTTGCGAAACGGCAGAGTTGCGAAGCGGCAGAGTTGCGAAACGGCAGAGTTGCGAAGCGGCAAGTTGCGAAATTGGCGAAAATTGCGAAACGGCAGAGTTGCGAAGCGGCAGAGTTGCGAAACGGCAGAGTTGCGAAGCGGCAGAGTTGCGAAACGGCAGAGTTGCGAAACGGCAGAGTTGCGAAACGGCAGAGTTGCGAAACGGCAGAGTTGCGAAACGGCAGAGTTGCGAAACGGCAAGTTGCGAAACGGCAGAGTTGCGAAACGGCAGAGTTGCGAAGCGGCAGAGTTGCGAAACGGCAGAGTTGCGAAACGGCAGAGTTGCGAAACGGCAGAGTTGCGAAACGGCAGAGTTGCGAAACGGCAGAGTTGCGAAACGGCAGAGTTGCGAAACGGCAAGTTGCGAAATTGGCGAAAGTTGCGAAGCGGCAGAGTTGCGAAACGGCAGAGTTGCGAAACGGCAGAGTTGCGAAGCGGCAAGTTGCGAAATTGGCGAAAGTTGCGAAGCGGCAGAGTTGCGAAACGGCAGAGTTGCGAAACGGCAGAGTTGCGAAGCGGCAGAGTTGCGAAGCGGCAGAGTTGCGAAACGGCAGAGTTGCGAAACGGCAGAGTTGCGAAACGGCAGAGTTGCGAAACGGCAGAGTTGCGAAGCGGCAAGTTGCGAAATTGGCGAAAGTTGCGAAGCGGCAGAGTTGCGAAACGGCAGAGTTGCGAAACGGCAGAGTTGCGAAGCGGCAGAGTTGCGAAACGGCAGAGTTGCGAAACGGCAGAGTTGCGAAACGGCAGAGTTGCGAAACGGCAGAGTTGCGAAACGGCAGAGTTGCGAAATTGGCGAAAGTTGCGAAGCGGCAGAGTTGCGAAACGGCAGAGTTGCGAAACGGCAGAGTTGCGAAACGGCAGAGTTGCGAAACGGCAGAGTTGCGAAACGGCAGAGTTGCGAAGCGGCAGGTTGCGAAGCGGCAAGTTGCGAAATTGGCGAAAATTGCGAAGCGGCAGAGTTGCGAAACGGCAGAGTTGCGAAACGGCAGAGTTGCGAAACGGCAGAGTTGCGAAGCGGCAAGTTGCGAAATTGGCGAAAGTTGCGAAGCGGCAGAGTTGCGAAACGGCAGAGTTGCGAAACGGCAGAGTTGCGAAACGGCAGAGTTGCGAAGCGGCAGAGTTGCGAAACGGCAGAGTTGCGAAGCGGCAAGTTGCGAAATTGGCGAAAGTTGCGAAGCGGCAGAGTTGCGAAACGGCAGAGTTGCGAAACGGCAGAGTTGCGAAACGGCAGAGTTGCGAAACGGCAGAGTTGCGAAGCGGCAAGTTGCGTAATTGGCGAAAGTTGCGAAGCGGCAGAGTTGCGAAACGGCAGAGTTGCGAAACGGCAGAGTTGCGAAGCGGCAAGTTGCGTAATTGGCGAAAGTTGCGAAGCGGCAGAGTTGCGAAACGGCAGAGTTGCGAAGCGGCAAGTTGCGAAATTGGCGAAAGTTGCGAAGCGGCAGAGTTGCGAAACGGCAGAGTTGCGAAACGGCAGGTTGCGAAGCGGCAAGTTGCGAAATTGGCGAAAGTTGCGAAGCGGCAGAGTTGCGAAACGGCAGAGTTGCGAAGCGGCAGAGTTGCGAAACGGCAGAGTTGCGAAACGGCAGAGTTGCGAAACGGCAGGTTGCGAAGCGGCAAGTTGCGAAATTGGCGAAAATTGCGAAACGGCAGAGTTGCGAAATTGGCGAAAATTGCGAAACGGCAGAGTTGCGAAGCGGCAAGTTGCGAAATTGGCGAAAGTTGCGAAGCGGCAGAGTTGCGAAACGGCAGAGTTGCGAAGCGGCAGAGTTGCGAAACGGCAGAGTTGCGAAACGGCAGAGTTGCGAAACGGCAGGTTGCGAAGCGGCAAGTTGCGAAATTGGCGAAAATTGCGAAACGGCAGAGTTGCGAAATTGGCGAAAATTGCGAAACGGCAGAGTTGCGAAGCGGCAGAGTTGCGAAACGGCAGAGTTGCGAAACGGCAGAGTTGCGAAACGGCAGAGTTGCGAAACGGCAGAGTTGCGAAGCGGCAGAGTTGCGAAACGGCAGAGTTGCGAAACGGCAGAGTTGCGAAGCGGCAAGTTGCGAAACGGCAGAGTTGCGAAACGGCAGAGTTGCGAAACGGCAGAGTTGCGAAACGGCAGAGTTGCGAAGCGGCAGGTTGCGAAGCGGCAAGTTGCGAAATTGGCGAAAATTGCGAAGCGGCAGAGTTGCGAAACGGCAGGTTGCGAAGCGGCAAGTTGCGAAATTGGCGAAAGTTGCGAAGCGGCAGAGTTGCGAAACGGCAGAGTTGCGAAGCGGCAGAGTTGCGAAACGGCAGAGTTGCGAAACGGCAGGTTGCGAAGCGGCAAGTTGCGAAATTGGCGAAAATTGCGAAACGGCAGAGTTGCGAAATTGGCGAAAATTGCGAAACGGCAGAGTTGCGAAGCGGCAGAGTTGCGAAACGGCAGAGTTGCGAAGCGGCAGAGTTGCGAAACGGCAGAGTTGCGAAACGGCAGAGTTGCGAAACGGCAGGTTGCGAAGCGGCAAGTTGCGAAATTGGCGAAAATTGCGAAACGGCAGAGTTGCGAAGCGGCAGAGTTGCGAAACGGCAGAGTTGCGAAACGGCAGAGTTGCGAAGCGGCAGAGTTGCGAAACGGCAGAGTTGCGAAACGGCAGGTTGCGAAGCGGCAAGTTGCGAAATTGGCGAAAGTTGCGAAATTGGCGAAAGTTGCGAAGCGGCAGAGTTGCGAAACGGCAGAGTTGCGAAACGGCAGAGTTGCGAAACGGCAGGTTGCGAAGCGGCAAGTTGCGAAATTGGCGAAAATTGCGAAACGGCAGAGTTGCGAAGCGGCAGAGTTGCGAAACGGCAGAGTTGCGAAACGGCAGAGTTGCGAAACGGCAGAGTTGCGAAGCGGCAAGTTGCGAAATTGGCGAAAGTTGCGAAATTGGCGAAAGTTGCGAAGCGGCAGAGTTGCGAAACGGCAGAGTTGCGAAACGGCAGAGTTGCGAAGCGGCAGAGTTGCGAAACGGCAGAGTTGCGAAACGGCAGAGTTGCGAAACGGCAGAGTTGCGAAACGGCAGGTTGCGAAACGGCAGAGTTGCGAAACGGCAGAGTTGCGAAGCGGCAAGTTGCGAAATTGGCGAAAATTGCGAAACGGCAGAGTTGCGAAACGGCAGAGTTGCGAAACGGCAGAGTTGCGAAACGGCAGAGTTGCGAAACGGCAGAGTTGCGAAACGGCAGAGTTGCGAAACGGCAGAGTTGCGAAACGGCAGAGTTGCGAAACGGCAGAGTTGCGAAACGGCAGAGTTGCGAAACGGCAGAGTTGCGAAGCGGCAGAGTTGCGAAGCGGCAGAGTTGCGAAGCGGCAAGTTGCGAAATTGGCGAAAATTGCGAAACGGCAGAGTTGCGAAATTGGCGAAAATTGCGAAACGGCAGAGTTGCGAAACGGCAGAGTTGCGAAACGGCAGAGTTGCGAAACGGCAGAGTTGCGAAACGGCAGAGTTGCGAAACGGCAGAGTTGCGAAACGGCAGAGTTGCGAAACGGCAGAGTTGCGAAACGGCAGAGTTGCGAAACGGCAGAGTTGCGAAATTGGCGAAAGTTGCGAAGCGGCAGAGTTGCGAAACGGCAGAGTTGCGAAACGGCAGAGTTGCGAAACGGCAGAGTTGCGAAACGGCAGAGTTGCGAAACGGCAGAGTTGCGAAGCGGCAGGTTGCGAAGCGGCAAGTTGCGAAATTGGCGAAAATTGCGAAGCGGCAGAGTTGCGAAACGGCAGAGTTGCGAAACGGCAGAGTTGCGAAACGGCAGAGTTGCGAAGCGGCAAGTTGCGAAATTGGCGAAAGTTGCGAAGCGGCAGAGTTGCGAAACGGCAGAGTTGCGAAACGGCAGAGTTGCGAAACGGCAGAGTTGCGAAGCGGCAGAGTTGCGAAACGGCAGAGTTGCGAAGCGGCAAGTTGCGAAATTGGCGAAAGTTGCGAAGCGGCAGAGTTGCGAAACGGCAGAGTTGCGAAACGGCAGAGTTGCGAAACGGCAGAGTTGCGAAACGGCAGAGTTGCGAAGCGGCAAGTTGCGTAATTGGCGAAAGTTGCGAAGCGGCAGAGTTGCGAAACGGCAGAGTTGCGAAACGGCAGAGTTGCGAAGCGGCAAGTTGCGTAATTGGCGAAAGTTGCGAAGCGGCAGAGTTGCGAAACGGCAGAGTTGCGAAGCGGCAAGTTGCGAAATTGGCGAAAGTTGCGAAGCGGCAGAGTTGCGAAACGGCAGAGTTGCGAAACGGCAGGTTGCGAAGCGGCAAGTTGCGAAATTGGCGAAAGTTGCGAAGCGGCAGAGTTGCGAAACGGCAGAGTTGCGAAGCGGCAGAGTTGCGAAACGGCAGAGTTGCGAAACGGCAGAGTTGCGAAACGGCAGGTTGCGAAGCGGCAAGTTGCGAAATTGGCGAAAATTGCGAAACGGCAGAGTTGCGAAATTGGCGAAAATTGCGAAACGGCAGAGTTGCGAAGCGGCAAGTTGCGAAATTGGCGAAAGTTGCGAAGCGGCAGAGTTGCGAAACGGCAGAGTTGCGAAGCGGCAGAGTTGCGAAACGGCAGAGTTGCGAAACGGCAGAGTTGCGAAACGGCAGGTTGCGAAGCGGCAAGTTGCGAAATTGGCGAAAATTGCGAAACGGCAGAGTTGCGAAATTGGCGAAAATTGCGAAACGGCAGAGTTGCGAAGCGGCAGAGTTGCGAAACGGCAGAGTTGCGAAACGGCAGAGTTGCGAAACGGCAGAGTTGCGAAACGGCAGAGTTGCGAAGCGGCAGAGTTGCGAAACGGCAGAGTTGCGAAACGGCAGAGTTGCGAAGCGGCAAGTTGCGAAACGGCAGAGTTGCGAAACGGCAGAGTTGCGAAACGGCAGAGTTGCGAAACGGCAGAGTTGCGAAGCGGCAGGTTGCGAAGCGGCAAGTTGCGAAATTGGCGAAAATTGCGAAGCGGCAGAGTTGCGAAACGGCAGGTTGCGAAGCGGCAAGTTGCGAAATTGGCGAAAGTTGCGAAGCGGCAGAGTTGCGAAACGGCAGAGTTGCGAAGCGGCAGAGTTGCGAAACGGCAGAGTTGCGAAACGGCAGGTTGCGAAGCGGCAAGTTGCGAAATTGGCGAAAATTGCGAAACGGCAGAGTTGCGAAATTGGCGAAAATTGCGAAACGGCAGAGTTGCGAAGCGGCAGAGTTGCGAAACGGCAGAGTTGCGAAGCGGCAGAGTTGCGAAACGGCAGAGTTGCGAAACGGCAGAGTTGCGAAACGGCAGGTTGCGAAGCGGCAAGTTGCGAAATTGGCGAAAATTGCGAAACGGCAGAGTTGCGAAGCGGCAGAGTTGCGAAACGGCAGAGTTGCGAAACGGCAGAGTTGCGAAGCGGCAGAGTTGCGAAACGGCAGAGTTGCGAAACGGCAGGTTGCGAAGCGGCAAGTTGCGAAATTGGCGAAAGTTGCGAAATTGGCGAAAGTTGCGAAGCGGCAGAGTTGCGAAACGGCAGAGTTGCGAAACGGCAGAGTTGCGAAACGGCAGGTTGCGAAGCGGCAAGTTGCGAAATTGGCGAAAATTGCGAAACGGCAGAGTTGCGAAGCGGCAGAGTTGCGAAACGGCAGAGTTGCGAAACGGCAGAGTTGCGAAACGGCAGAGTTGCGAAGCGGCAAGTTGCGAAATTGGCGAAAGTTGCGAAATTGGCGAAAGTTGCGAAGCGGCAGAGTTGCGAAACGGCAGAGTTGCGAAACGGCAGAGTTGCGAAGCGGCAGAGTTGCGAAACGGCAGAGTTGCGAAACGGCAGAGTTGCGAAACGGCAGAGTTGCGAAACGGCAGGTTGCGAAACGGCAGAGTTGCGAAACGGCAGAGTTGCGAAGCGGCAAGTTGCGAAATTGGCGAAAATTGCGAAACGGCAGAGTTGCGAAACGGCAGAGTTGCGAAACGGCAGAGTTGCGAAACGGCAGAGTTGCGAAACGGCAGAGTTGCGAAACGGCAGAGTTGCGAAACGGCAGAGTTGCGAAACGGCAGAGTTGCGAAACGGCAGAGTTGCGAAACGGCAGAGTTGCGAAACGGCAGAGTTGCGAAGCGGCAGAGTTGCGAAGCGGCAGAGTTGCGAAGCGGCAAGTTGCGAAATTGGCGAAAATTGCGAAACGGCAGAGTTGCGAAATTGGCGAAAATTGCGAAACGGCAGAGTTGCGAAACGGCAGAGTTGCGAAACGGCAGAGTTGCGAAACGGCAGAGTTGCGAAACGGCAGAGTTGCGAAACGGCAGAGTTGCGAAACGGCAGAGTTGCGAAACGGCAGAGTTGCGAAGCGGCAGAGTTGCGAAGCGGCAGAGTTGCGAAACGGCAGAGTTGCGAAGCGGCAGAGTTGCGAAGCGGCAGAGTTGCGAAACGGCAGAGTTGCGAAGCGGCAAGTTGCGAAATTGGCGAAAGTTGCGAAATTGGCGAAAGTTGCGAAGCGGCAGAGTTGCGAAACGGCAGAGTTGCGAAACGGCAGAGTTGCGAAGCGGCAGAGTTGCGAAACGGCAGAGTTGCGAAACGGCAGAGTTGCGAAACGGCAGGTTGCGAAGCGGCAAGTTGCGAAATTGGCGAAAGTTGCGAAGCGGCAGAGTTGCGAAACGGCAGAGTTGCGAAACGGCAGAGTTGCGAAACGGCAGAGTTGCGAAACGGCAGAGTTGCGAAGCGGCAAGTTGCGAAATTGGCGAAAGTTGCGAAGCGGCAGAGTTGCGAAACGGCAGAGTTGCGAAACGGCAGAGTTGCGAAACGGCAGAGTTGCGAAACGGCAGAGTTGCGAAGCGGCAGAGTTGCGAAACGGCAGAGTTGCGAAGCGGCAGAGTTGCGAAACGGCAGAGTTGCGAAACGGCAGAGTTGCGAAACGGCAGGTTGCGAAGCGGCAAGTTGCGAAATTGGCGAAAATTGCGAAACGGCAGAGTTGCGAAGCGGCAGAGTTGCGAAACGGCAGAGTTGCGAAACGGCAGAGTTGCGAAGCGGCAGAGTTGCGAAACGGCAGAGTTGCGAAACGGCAGGTTGCGAAGCGGCAAGTTGCGAAATTGGCGAAAGTTGCGAAACGGCAGAGTTGCGAAACGGCAGAGTTGCGAAACGGCAGAGTTGCGAAACGGCAGAGTTGCGAAACGGCAGAGTTGCGAAGCGGCAGAGTTGCGAAACGGCAGAGTTGCGAAGCGGCAGAGTTGCGAAACGGCAGAGTTGCGAAACGGCAGAGTTGCGAAACGGCAGGTTGCGAAGCGGCAAGTTGCGAAATTGGCGAAAATTGCGAAACGGCAGAGTTGCGAAGCGGCAGAGTTGCGAAACGGCAGAGTTGCGAAACGGCAGAGTTGCGAAACGGCAGAGTTGCGAAGCGGCAAGTTGCGAAATTGGCGAAAGTTGCGAAATTGGCGAAAGTTGCGAAGCGGCAGAGTTGCGAAACGGCAGAGTTGCGAAACGGCAGAGTTGCGAAGCGGCAGAGTTGCGAAACGGCAGAGTTGCGAAACGGCAGAGTTGCGAAACGGCAGAGTTGCGAAGCGGCAAGTTGCGAAATTGGCGAAAGTTGCGAAATTGGCGAAAGTTGCGAAGCGGCAGAGTTGCGAAACGGCAGAGTTGCGAAACGGCAGAGTTGCGAAACGGCAAGTTGCGAAATTGGCGAAAATTGCGAAACGGCAGAGTTGCGAAGCGGCAGAGTTACGAAACGGCAGAGTTGCGAAACGGCAGGTTGCGAAGCGGCAAGTTGCGAAATTGGCGAAAGTTGCGAAGCGGCAGAGTTGCGAAACGGCAGAGTTGCGAAACGGCAGGTTGCGAAGCGGCAAGTTGCGAAATTGGCGAAAATTGCGAAACGGCAGAGTTGCGAAGCGGCAGAGTTGCGAAACGGCAGAGTTGCGAAACGGCAGGTTGCGAAGCGGCAAGTTGCGAAATTGGCGAAAGTTGCGAAGCGGCAGAGTTGCGAAACGGCAGAGTTGCGAAGCGGCAGAGTTGCGAAACGGCAGAGTTGCGAAACGGCAGAGTTGCGAAACGGCAGAGTTGCGAAACGGCAGAGTTGCGAAACGGCAGAGTTGCGAAACGGCAGAGTTGCGAAACGGCAGGTTGCGAAGCGGCAAGTTGCGAAATTGGCGAAAATTGCGAAACGGCAGAGTTGCGAAGCGGCAGAGTTGCGAAACGGCAGAGTTGCGAAACGGCAGAGTTGCGAAGCGGCAGAGTTGCGAAACGGCAGAGTTGCGAAACGGCAGGTTGCGAAGCGGCAAGTTGCGAAATTGGCGAAAGTTGCGAAGCGGCAGAGTTGCGAAACGGCAGAGTTGCGAAACGGCAGAGTTGCGAAACGGCAGAGTTGCGAAACGGCAGAGTTGCGAAACGGCAGAGTTGCGAAACGGCAGAGTTGCGAAACGGCAGAGTTGCGAAACGGCAGGTTGCGAAGCGGCAAGTTGCGAAATTGGCGAAAATTGCGAAACGGCAGAGTTGCGAAGCGGCAGAGTTGCGAAACGGCAAGTTGCGAAATTGGCGAAAATTGCGAAACGGCAGAGTTGCGAAGCGGCAGAGTTACGAAACGGCAGAGTTGCGAAACGGCAGGTTGCGAAGCGGCAAGTTGCGAAATTGGCGAAAGTTGCGAAGCGGCAGAGTTGCGAAACGGCAGAGTTGCGAAGCGGCAGAGTTGCGAAACGGCAGAGTTGCGAAACGGCAGGTTGCGAAGCGGCAAGTTGCGAAATTGGCGAAAGTTGCGAAGCGGCAGAGTTGCGAAACGGCAGAGTTGCGAAGCGGCAGAGTTGCGAAACGGCAGAGTTGCGAAACGGCAGAGTTGCGAAACGGCAGAGTTGCGAAACGGCAGAGTTGCGAAACGGCAGAGTTGCGAAACGGCAGGTTGCGAAGCGGCAAGTTGCGAAATTGGCGAAAATTGCGAAACGGCAGAGTTGCGAAGCGGCAGAGTTGCGAAACGGCAGAGTTGCGAAACGGCAGAGTTGCGAAACGGCAGAGTTGCGAAACGGCAGAGTTGCGAAACGGCAGAGTTGCGAAACGGCAGAGTTGCGAAACGGCAGAGTTGCGAAACGGCAGAGTTGCGAAACGGCAGAGTTGCGAAACGGCAGGTTGCGAAGCGGCAAGTTGCGAAATTGGCGAAAATTGCGAAACGGCAGAGTTGCGAAGCGGCAGAGTTGCGAAACGGCAAGTTGCGAAATTGGCGAAAATTGCGAAACGGCAGAGTTGCGAAGCGGCAGAGTTGCGAAACGGCAGAGTTGCGAAACGGCAGGTTGCGAAGCGGCAAGTTGCGAAATTGGCGAAAGTTGCGAAGCGGCAGAGTTGCGAAACGGCAGAGTTGCGAAGCGGCAGAGTTGCGAAACGGCAGAGTTGCGAAACGGCAGAGTTGCGAAACGGCAGAGTTGCGAAACGGCAGAGTTGCGAAACGGCAGAGTTGCGAAACGGCAGGTTGCGAAGCGGCAAGTTGCGAAATTGGCGAAAATTGCGAAACGGCAGAGTTGCGAAGCGGCAGAGTTGCGAAACGGCAGAGTTGCGAAACGGCAGAGTTGCGAAACGGCAGAGTTGCGAAACGGCAGAGTTGCGAAACGGCAGAGTTGCGAAACGGCAGAGTTGCGAAACGGCAGAGTTGCGAAACGGCAGGTTGCGAAGCGGCAAGTTGCGAAATTGGCGAAAATTGCGAAACGGCAGAGTTGCGAAGCGGCAGAGTTGCGAAACGGCAGAGTTGCGAAACGGCAGAGTTGCGAAACGGCAGAGTTGCGAAACGGCAGAGTTGCGAAACGGCAGAGTTGCGAAACGGCAGAGTTGCGAAACGGCAGAGTTGCGAAACGGCAGAGTTGCGAAACGGCAGAGTTGCGAAACGGCAGAGTTGCGAAACGGCAGAGTTGCGAAACGGCAGAGTTGCGAAACGGCAGAGTTGCGAAGCGGCAGAGTTGCGAAACGACAGAGTTGCGAAACGGCAGGTTGCGAAGCGGCAAGTTGCGAAATTGGCGAAAGTTGCGAAGCGGCAGAGTTGCGAAACGGCAGAGTTGCGAAGCGGCAGAGTTGCGAAACGGCAGAGTTGCGAAACGGCAGAGTTGCGAAACGGCAGAGTTGCGAAACGGCAGAGTTGCGAAACGGCAGAGTTGCGAAACGGCAGGTTGCGAAGCGGCAAGTTGCGAAATTGGCGAAAGTTGCGAAGCGGCAGAGTTGCGAAACGGCAGAGTTGCGAAACGGCAGAGTTGCGAAACGGCAGAGTTGCGAAACGGCAGAGTTGCGAAGCGGCAGAGTTGCGAAACGACAGAGTTGCGAAACGGCAGGTTGCGAAGCGGCAAGTTGCGAAATTGGCGAAAGTTGCGAAGCGGCAGAGTTGCGAAACGGCAGAGTTGCGAAGCGGCAGAGTTGCGAAACGGCAGAGTTGCGAAACGGCAGAGTTGCGAAACGGCAGAGTTGCGAAACGGCAGAGTTGCGAAACGGCAGAGTTGCGAAACGGCAGGTTGCGAAGCGGCAAGTTGCGAAATTGGCGAAAGTTGCGAAGCGGCAGAGTTGCGAAACGGCAGAGTTGCGAAACGGCAGAGTTGCGAAACGGCAGAGTTGCGAAACGGCAGAGTTGCGAAACGGCAGAGTTGCGAAACGGCAGAGTTGCGAAACGGCAGAGTTGCGAAACGGCAGAGTTGCGAAACGGCAGGTTGCGAAGCGGCAAGTTGCGAAATTGGCGAAAATTGCGAAACGGCAGAGTTGCGAAGCGGCAGAGTTGCGAAGCGGCAGAGTTGCGAAGCGGCAGGTTGCGAAACGGCAAGTTGCGAAATTGGCGAAAGTTGCGAAATTGGCGAAAGTTGCGAAGCGGCAGAGTTGCGAAACGGCAGAGTTGCGAAACGGCAGAGTTGCGAAGCGGCAGAGTTGCGAAACGGCAGAGTTGCGAAACGGCAGGTTGCGAAGCGGCAAGTTGCGAAATTGGCGAAAATTGCGGAACGGCAGAGTTGCGAAGCGGCAGAGTTGCGAAACGGCAGAGTTGCGAAACGGCAGGTTGCGAAGCGGCAAGTTGCGAAATTGGCGAAAGTTGCGAAGCGGCAGAGTTGCGAAACGGCAGAGTTGCGAAGCGGCAGAGTTGCGAAACGGCAGAGTTGCGAAACGGCAGGTTGCGAAGCGGCAAGTTGCGAAATTGGCGAAAGTTGCGAAGCGGCAGAGTTGCGAAACGGCAGAGTTGCGAAGCGGCAGAGTTGCGAAACGGCAGGTTGCGAAGCGGCAAGTTGCGAAATTGGCGAAAGTTGCGAAATTGGCGAAAGTTGCGAAGCGGCAGAGTTGCGAAACGGCAGAGTTGCGAAACGGCAGAGTTGCGAAGCGGCAGAGTTGCGAAACGGCAGAGTTGCGAAACGGCAGAGTTGCGAAACGGCAGGTTGCGAAGCGGCAAGTTGCGAAATTGGCGAAAGTTGCGAAGCGGCAGAGTTGCGAAACGGCAGAGTTGCGAAACGGCAGAGTTGCGAAACGGCAAGTTGCGAAATTGGCGAAAATTGCGAAACGGCAGAGTTGCGAAGCGGCAGAGTTACGAAACGGCAGAGTTGCGAAACGGCAGAGTTGCGAAGCGGCAAGTTGCGAAATTGGCGAAAGTTGCGAAGCGGCAGAGTTGCGAAACGGCAGAGTTGCGAAGCGGCAGAGTTGCGAAACGGCAGAGTTGCGAAACGGCAGGTTGCGAAGCGGCAAGTTGCGAAATTGGCGAAAATTGCGAAACGGCAGAGTTGCGAAGCGGCAGAGTTGCGAAACGGCAGAGTTGCGAAACGGCAGGTTGCGAAGCGGCAAGTTGCAAAATTGGCGAAAGTTGCGAAGCGGCAGAGTTGCGAAACGGCAGAGTTGCGAAGCGGCAGAGTTGCGAAACGGCAGAGTTGCGAAGCGGCAGAGTTGCGAAACGGCAGAGTTGCGAAACGGCAGAGTTGCGAAACGGCAGGTTGCGAAGCGGCAAGTTGCGAAATTGGCGAAAATTGCGAAACGGCAGAGTTGCGAAGCGGCAGAGTTGCGAAACGGCAGAGTTGCGAAACGGCAGAGTTGCGAAGCGGCAGAGTTGCGAAACGGCAGAGTTGCGAAACGGCAGGTTGCGAAGCGGCAAGTTGCGAAATTGGCGAAAGTTGCGAAATTGGCGAAAGTTGCGAAGCGGCAGAGTTGCGAAACGGCAGAGTTGCGAAACGGCAGAGTTGCGAAACGGCAGGTTGCGAAGCGGCAAGTTGCGAAATTGGCGAAAATTGCGAAACGGCAGAGTTGCGAAGCGGCAGAGTTGCGAAACGGCAGAGTTGCGAAACGGCAGAGTTGCGAAACGGCAGAGTTGCGAAGCGGCAAGTTGCGAAATTGGCGAAAGTTGCGAAATTGGCGAAAGTTGCGAAGCGGCAGAGTTGCGAAACGGCAGAGTTGCGAAACGGCAGAGTTGCGAAGCGGCAGAGTTGCGAAACGGCAGAGTTGCGAAACGGCAGAGTTGCGAAACGGCAGGTTGCGAAGCGGCAAGTTGCGAAATTGGCGAAAGTTGCGAAGCGGCAGAGTTGCGAAACGGCAGAGTTGCGAAACGGCAGAGTTGCGAAACGGCAAGTTGCGAAATTGGCGAAAATTGCGAAACGGCAGAGTTGCGAAGCGGCAGAGTTACGAAACGGCAGAGTTGCGAAACGGCAGGTTGCGAAGCGGCAAGTTGCGAAATTGGCGAAAGTTGCGAAGCGGCAGAGTTGCGAAACGGCAGAGTTGCGAAGCGGCAGAGTTGCGAAACGGCAGAGTTGCGAAACGGCAGGTTGCGAAGCGGCAAGTTGCGAAATTGGCGAAAATTGCGAAACGGCAGAGTTGCGAAGCGGCAGAGTTGCGAAACGGCAGAGTTGCGAAACGGCAGGTTGCGAAGCGGCAAGTTGCGAAATTGGCGAAAGTTGCGAAGCGGTAGAGTTGCGAAACGGCAGAGTTGCGAAGCGGCAGAGTTGCGAAACGGCAGAGTTGCGAAACGGCAGAGTTGCGAAACGGCAGAGTTGCGAAACGGCAGAGTTGCGAAACGGCAGAGTTGCGAAACGGCAGAGTTGCGAAACGGCAGGTTGCGAAGCGGCAAGTTGCGAAATTGGCGAAAATTGCGAAACGGCAGAGTTGCGAAGCGGCAGAGTTGCGAAACGGCAGAGTTGCGAAACGGCAGAGTTGCGAAGCGGCAGAGTTGCGAAACGGCAGAGTTGCGAAACGGCAGGTTGCGAAGCGGCAAGTTGCGAAATTGGCGAAAGTTGCGAAGCGGCAGAGTTGCGAAACGGCAGAGTTGCGAAACGGCAGAGTTGCGAAACGGCAGAGTTGCGAAACGGCAGAGTTGCGAAACGGCAGAGTTGCGAAACGGCAGAGTTGCGAAACGGCAGAGTTGCGAAACGGCAGAGTTGCGAAACGGCAGGTTGCGAAGCGGCAAGTTGCGAAATTGGCGAAAATTGCGAAACGGCAGAGTTGCGAAGCGGCAGAGTTACGAAACGGCAGAGTTGCGAAACGGCAGGTTGCGAAGCGGCAAGTTGCGAAATTGGCGAAAGTTGCGAAGCGGCAGAGTTGCGAAACGGCAGAGTTGCGAAGCGGCAGAGTTGCGAAACGGCAGAGTTGCGAAACGGCAGGTTGCGAAGCGGCAAGTTGCGAAATTGGCGAAAATTGCGAAACGGCAGAGTTGCGAAGCGGCAGAGTTGCGAAACGGCAGAGTTGCGAAACGGCAGGTTGCGAAGCGGCAAGTTGCGAAATTGGCGAAAGTTGCGAAGCGGCAGAGTTGCGAAACGGCAGAGTTGCGAAGCGGCAGAGTTGCGAAACGGCAGAGTTGCGAAACGGCAGAGTTGCGAAACGGCAGAGTTGCGAAACGGCAGAGTTGCGAAACGGCAGAGTTGCGAAACGGCAGGTTGCGAAGCGGCAAGTTGCGAAATTGGCGAAAATTGCGAAACGGCAGAGTTGCGAAGCGGCAGAGTTGCGAAACGGCAGAGTTGCGAAACGGCAGAGTTGCGAAACGGCAGAGTTGCGAAACGGCAGAGTTGCGAAACGGCAGAGTTGCGAAACGGCAGAGTTGCGAAACGGCAGAGTTGCGAAACGGCAGAGTTGCGAAACGGCAGGTTGCGAAGCGGCAAGTTGCGAAATTGGCGAAAATTGCGAAACGGCAGAGTTGCGAAGCGGCAGAGTTGCGAAACGGCAGAGTTGCGAAACGGCAGAGTTGCGAAACGGCAGAGTTGCGAAACGGCAGAGTTGCGAAACGGCAGAGTTGCGAAACGGCAGAGTTGCGAAACGGCAGAGTTGCGAAACGGCAGAGTTGCGAAACGGCAGAGTTGCGAAACGGCAGAGTTGCGAAACGGCAGAGTTGCGAAACGGCAGAGTTGCGAAACGGCAGAGTTGCGAAACGGCAGAGTTGCGAAACGGCAGAGTTGCGAAACGGCAGAGTTGCGAAACGGCAGGTTGCGAAGCGGCAAGTTGCGAAATTGGCGAAAATTGCGAAACGGCAGAGTTGCGAAGCGGCAGAGTTGCGAAGCGGCAGAGTTGCGAAACGGCAGAGTTGCGAAACGGCAGAGTTGCGAAACGGCAGAGTTGCGAAACGGCAGAGTTGCGAAACGGCAGAGTTGCGAAACGGCAGAGTTGCGAAACGGCAGGTTGCGAAGCGGCAAGTTGCGAAGCGGCAAGTTGCGAAGCGGCAAGTTGCGAAATTGGCGAAAATTGCGAAACGGCAGAGTTGCGAAGCGGCAGAGTTGCGAAACGGCAGAGTTGCGAAGCGGCAGAGTTGCGAAACGGCAGAGTTGCGAAACGGCAGAGTTGCGAAACGGCAGAGTTGCGAAACGGCAGAGTTGCGAAACGGCAGAGTTGCGAAACGGCAGAGTTGCGAAACGGCAGGTTGCGAAGCGGCAAGTTGCGAAATTGGCGAAAGTTGCGAAGCGGCAGAGTTGCGAAACGGCAGGGAGCCACTTTCCTTCGTCGATGGCTTCGGGGAGCTACTTGTTGGAGGAGACATCGGGAAATGAGTCGAAATCAGCTGAAAAAAGTCAATGGACCGTCGGAAAATAACGTGGTCGTCCTTCAACTATACTACTATCGGATGCATCCGAAATGAAGATTCTGACGAAGAAAGCTTTGGCGGCCGCCGGCGGGTTTCGCAACGAACGAGACACAGCTCAATATTTGTAACCGTAACCCATGATCTAAAAAGGGGGTATTCGGCCGATTTTCATTCGGATTTCTCAATAAAACAAATTGATCATGACAAGAGAATGGAATTACACAAAAAAATCTGGAAAAAAACGGCTGAAATTGGATTTTCCTGGCCATTTGAAATTTTCAAAACTTTTCCACAATAATTCGCGCCAGCGCGAAACTGTCGATGGCCTAGACTACTCTTTCTCGCGAAAACTCGTCGAAATCTTCATCTCGGATACATCCGATAGTACGTATGAAGTTATTTCGTAAAAGTGAGTATTGATGGACACTCAAATAGCAAATATGGAGCACTTTTTGTTTGATACTCAGAAGGAACATGTCAGATGGGCCACCCTGGGAACCGAATGAATTGGTTCGGGAAATGTGAGTACATGAGAGGGTAGTAAAACGCCATATTCAAAAGTTTGCCTTTTTTCCTTATTCCGGAGAAATTTTGAAAAATCCATATTTTTGGCACTCGGAGGATAGGCCCTCTTCAAAAAATCATAACTAATTTAGAAAATGTGTGAACGAGTTGGTTAAAAAACGAAAGTGGAGCTAATTGGTTGTAGATTGCAATAAAAATACAAATGATTACTCAGCTTTGAAATTGGAGACCGTATGTCAGAAAATGTGCCAATGTCAGATGAACCTATTTCTGAATTTGATCACTTTGCGAAGAGATGGAGTGATAACGCTATGTGGGCAAGGTTTGTTGGTAGTTGTGAGTAACAATCATGATATAAAAACTGGTGGTAACCGATCATTTATGAAAAAAATTTCCATTTTTAGGGAGACCCAATTTTCGAAATTTCAAGGTTCTTTGTTTAATCTGAAAGTGATTCTAATAGATTGAAAGACCATATCCTGGGGACCATTTTTGCAGTTGAACGTTTTTTGATACCTCTTATCACTTTCGAAATATCGACTGAGAAATGATGACCATTCAACACGAGAACACGGGTTAGAGAACACTGGAAATGTGTAACCAGGAGATCGAAATTCAAGATAAGTTTTACTCAACCATATTGATCTAGGTAGTAATCAAACATTCCCATTCTCAGATCTCTAAATTATCTTCGAGAATTCGACGAAAATCCCGGCACTACCCTTCCTAAAACTGTCCAAATAGGGGGAAAATAGAAGAGAGCTTACTAAATCTGCAGGAAATAAGTGTTTATTCTTAGGTTTGATTCTGAAAATTGCTCGTATGAACCCATTTCATGGTGTACTCGTGGAAATTCAACAAAATAACAATATTCCAAAAATTGACTTTTTCGGCATTTTCTAACACGTGTTCTCGTGTTGAGTGTACATGCTTTCTCAATCGATATTTCGAAAGTGATAAGAGATATCAAAAAACGTTCCACTGCAAAAATAGTCCCCGGGACATGGTCTTTCAAGCTATGTAACTCACTTTCAGATTAAACAAAGAACCTTGAAATTTCGAAAATTGGGTCTCCCTAAAAATGGAAATTTTTTTCATAAATGATCGGTTACCCCCAGTTTTTATATCATGATTGTTACTCACAACTACCAAGAAACCCTGCCCACATAGTGTTATCACTCTATCTCTCCGAAAAGTGATCAAATTCAGAAATCGGGTCATCTGTCATTGGCACATTTTCTGACATACGGTCTCCAATTTCAAAGATGAGTAGTCATTTGTATTTTTAATGCAATCTACAACCAATTAGCTCCACTTTCGTTTTTTAACCAACTCGTTCACACATTTTCTAAATTAGTTATGATTTTTTGAAGAGGGCCTATCCTCCGAGTGCCAAAAAAATGGATTTTTCAAAATTTCTCCGGAATAAGGAAAAAAGGCAAACTTTTGAATATGGCGTTTTACTACCCTCTCATGTACTCACATTTCCCGAACCAATTCATTCGGTTCCCAGGGTGGCCCATCTGACATGTTCCTTCTCAGTAAAACGTGGCAAGGCTCTGAGTATATCAAAATAAACGGAGAAAACAGAAAATTGCGACGAAAATAAAATAAAATTCTCATAAACATCGACTCAGAAAGGAACGGGAGAAATTGAACAAGCTGTACAATTGTGTTATGTATAATTTTTGTATGTATGTATAATTGTTCACGAACTAGGGGATTCTTGGCCCGAATCCCCCAACTTTGCAAGGTTCAAAATTCTTGTGAGAATATTCTTTCTATTTTTGTAAGCCAGACTTCTAACCGCTACGGGAGCGAAATAGTCAACCAATAACAAACTCGAAGATACATTGTATCTGTGCACAGTATGGTTGTCTGTTCATCAGTGACTATCGGCTGCAGTTAGAAACTCTTTCAGATTTTTGATCTGACTTCTAGCAGCAGGGGGTCCCCGAGAAGGCCAAATGGCCCCTCCCTCGTTGCTCTAACCCCCCCCCCCTCACACTTTTTCTCTCCCACTTTCTTGACAATATCAGATTCGTTTTGCCCATAGACCAAGTCTCTCCACCACTCAACTTCCAAATTACTACAATTGACTTCTTCATAATATCAGAACTTCACCTGATATCAGATTTCAGCAAGTGCTGAAAAGTCTATTGGCTGTGCACGGAGCTTCAAGATTTCAATAAACTGAACTCTGAAATATCCATCATTCCGCTCTTTTTTTCCTCAATTTCGAGGCTGAATGGATCAACTAGTCGAAGTTGTGTGATAATCAGTAGGAAAGTAATTTCAAATAAATATCAAATAAAAATTACTTTTCAATTTTAACTTTCAACTTATTTTTCTTCAGTGGCGTTTTTCGTGCGGACAGGTCACTCGATCTAGCAAGTTGAGCAACATTGAGTGCAGCTAGTCAGTGGTTTGAAAACGGTTTTACTGAAATTAAACGAACGAGCCAGAAAAATCTGTACTCGAACCACTGACTAACTGCACTCAATGTTGCGTAGCTTGCCAGATCGGACGGGATGATGGCACACGCAAAAAGCAGTTGAAGAAGACGAGAGAGCATGTGTGTTCGAGTGTAGACAACCTCGGTACGAGCGTCCACTGCGTTGTTCCGACGATTTATTTGCATTTGTACCTCAGTGTATTGCAGAGATTGACAGCATAGACACAAGGGGTGTGAATGTTCCTACTTTCCATGCAGCGCCCGCCCGCACCGAAGCTGTCTATACACCGAACACATATGCTTTCGCCGCCTCTGCTGCTGCTTTTGCCCGCGCTCCATCCTGTCCGATCTTGCAAGTTAGGCAACGTTGAGTGCAGTTAGTCAGTGGTGACACGTGGCGGCAGGCGATTGACACGTTGACAGTGGCATGTTTGGAGGTGTTGTATGCGTGGACGACCTGCTGTAGATGGCGATCCCAATTGTCCTGTCCTCCTTCGGTGTACTGCCTCATCATAACCTCGATGGTCTGATTGGATCTCTCGACTTGTCCGTTCGCTGCGTGGTGGTATGCCGTGGAACACCAATATCGGCAGTTGATCGTCTTCATGTGTTCCTTGAAGAGATCCGATATGAAGTTGCTGCCTTGATCCGTGACGAGGATCTTCGGGATTCCGAAACGACAAAACAGACGGTCGTTGAGTACGTCCAGAACAGTGGTTGTTCTTTGGTTATCCATTGCTTCGGCAACAACGAACTTTGAGAATGCGCATGTGGCCACCAGGATGAACTTCTGTCCCTTTGGAGACGTTGGAAGAGGTCCGACGATGTCGCAGTGGACGCGCATAACGGGAGCGGTGACTTTCGGGAACTCGTGGAGCACTGCTTTCGTGCGCTGATGTGCCGGGTCCTTGTTAAGCTGGTATTCCTTGCAGCTGTTGACGACGTTGCGGACCTGTTTGTCCATTCCCGGCCAATTGACTAATTGGTGGACGCGGTCTGTCGTCTTGTCGCGTCCAAGGTGGGCACATTCTGTAAGAGAGCAGTGGACGGCTTTCGCGAGTACCTCTGCTCGTGCTTGTTATACACCCTACTCGCGTAGGCGATCACCCGCAAGTCCTTTCCCTCTTTATCTTGGGCTTGGTGGAGAACTGCTCCCACTCCCTTTCCTGAAGCATCCGTCTCCATCACGAATGGGAGTCCAAGCTTTGGTGCCACGAGGATGGGGTGTGTCGTCAGTGCGGTCTTCAATGTCTTCAGGGCAGCTTCTTGTTCTTCCATTCGAACTCGCGATCTTTCTTGGTGAGTTCGGTCAAGGCACTTGCTACCTTCGCGAAGTCCTTGATGAAGCGGCGGTAGTGAGAGATGAATCCAACGATTGATCGAACGTCGGTGAGGTTCTGAGGTGTCGGATAGTTGACGATGGCTGTCACCTTTTCGGGATCTGGCTAGATGTCGTTTCCTGAGACGATATATCCCAGAAATTTGATCGTGTTGAGTGCAAATTTCGCTTTTTTCGGTGATAGCTTCATGCTGGAAGCTTCGATTGTGGAGAGCAGCTCGTCGATGTCCTGGAGATGTTGTTCGACAGATTCCGACGTCAAAATGATGTCGTCAACGTAGCAGAATGCTCGTGCCTTCAAGGTCTTCATCATTCCGTGTATAATCCGCTGGAATGTGCCTGGACTTCTTTTCAAACCCATGGACATTCTGATGTATTCGAACACTCCCTTGAAACATGCAAACGCTGTGCGCTCGCAATGCTCCTCGAGCAAGGGGATCTGATGAAAACCGGAGGCGAAATCCAACGTAGTGTAGATAACATTGTTGGCGGTGACGTCGAGAAGTTCCTGGATGTTCGGGAGAACCGATTGAACTGGCTCCGTGATCTGGTTAATGAGACGGAAGTCGATGCAGAATCTCCAAGAACTCTTGTCTGCTTTCCGTACTAAGACGATGAGAGCCGCAAAGGGGGAAGCGGATGGACGGACGATCCCTTGTCTTTCCATTTCGGCGATTTGCTTGGCGACTTCGGCCTGCTTCTCGTTCACCATCTGGTCCAACGAAGGCCTTCTGGTGCTTGTCGATGATGTTCCGAAGCTCCGTCTTCTGCTCTTCCGTGATCGTCGACTTCTCCAAGTCGATGTTCTCTGAGACCGTGTAACCTGGCGGAGTCGATTGCAGGAAGCGCGGCAGATTCTTCTCCTAGTGTGCCTCTGGTGGAACGTATTCCTCTTGTTCTGTGGTGACGTCGAGAGGACTGGCCACTGCAAATGCTTGTTTTGCTCCTAAGCAGATCGATGTAGCTGAGGCATTGAAGACTTGAAGCATGACTCTGCACTTCGAGTCTGGTGTTACTGCTGTTCTTGCTACCACGTAGAGGTCATCTCCGTCCTTGTGGTTGTCTTCAATCATGAAGTCTTCGCCTGGCGATCCGCTGTAATGTTCCAGTTGTCCTGGCACAATGGCTTCGGATCGGGGAGCAATTGTGAAGGTGTTCGAGACGAGGACACGAATGGGTTTCAAAGTTGCCGGGGTGTCAACTACAAAGATTCGGACGACTTCTTTACCAATCCCAACGTTTCGTTCTTTCATGTTGAAGTTCACCGAATGTCCCGTGCTGTTCACTCGACTGATGAAATCGGCGCCAAGAAGTAGGTCTGTCGGACAATCGTGATCTTCCGAAACGTAGAGGGTGTGTTCGATCTCCAGAGTTCCGATCTGTACCAGTTGTCTGGTTGTTCCGAGGAACTGAATCGACGATCCGTTAGCGGCTTGTGCAGCCGGAATTCTGGTCCTCCGCAATTGTACCGGATCAATCTTGGAGATCGGCAGGTAGCTGATTGCTGCTCCAGTATCCAAAAGACCGTGGATAGTTTTCCCAGCCAATTTCATCTCGACAATCGGCAGTTTTCCTCGATTCGTTTGGTAGCAGACGGCGTTCACTCCCGGGATCGGGTATTCCTCACGTACATCGGTGGCGATGTAATCGACATCCACGTGATTGACGTTCAGTAACCGGTTGGTTACCATTTCGAGCAGTAGACCACTAGTTCCGGTAGCAGCCTTTGTGGCGCGGTAGTGGCAGTAGATGTACAGAACGGCGATGAGGATCAAGATTACCAGTGGGGGAACAATTATCCAGACGAGGAACATGGTGAGGTCGAGCGTGAATCGCTGGATGGTGTCTCTGACACGTTGACCAGTGTTCTTCTTGATGGATTCGATGGTGTCGGCCAATTTGTCCGTCTGAAGTTGAATCTCTGTTGAGATTTGTCCGGCTTTGTCTCCAATCGTTTGTCCAAGTCTGTCCACGACTTTTGCCATGTTTCGTCGACTCCGAGCATTCAGCTCTTGTTCTGCTACCATGTATGCACCTCGACCTCCACTCAAGTCGGATCCAATGATGGTCGGGGATTCAAACAAGAATTGTTGTTGCTGTTGCTGCATAGGCCGTCCAAGGAGTTGGATGCTGACGACAGATCCAGCGTCTGTTTTCCACGACGCTCCATCCTGATGTAGCAGTTGGTTGTAGACGGGACAGTGTACGAACTTGTTACCAAGTCGTTGGTCCCTTCCAGCAAAAACCAAATTTTTCCTCCTACACACATGGGGACGGAGGCGTAGCATGTCTCGTTGATCCGCCTGCTCCAATAAATTTCGTCTGGCTTGACCTCTTTACACTGGGAGATCAGAAGAGCATCTCCTATCCGTTTTGCAGCAACGTTGTTGCGACGGAACAGGTGACGGACCGCCGTTGTGGGGTCCATGTTGCGAATCCCGGGCCAGCGAAGCTGCCCCGACTCGCAACCTGCAACAAGAAGACGAATCTACCAATTGAACTCAACAAGGATCACCCTGATCATGCATATTGTTCACGAAAGATATCAACTCGCTACCACGTGCCGGAGATCCAGCCGATCTACAGTCACAGTCAACGCAATCAAGCTCCACGCTTCTTCGGATTTGCCGGAGGTTTTCACGCCATCATTTCTACTCGCCGTCTCACTGCTTCGTCTCGCCGTCCCCGTCTACTCGCCGTGGCCTCGACCTCGCCCTCATTCGAGTGACCTTCACCGATGTCGATGAAGCCTCCAGGCGAATTGAACTATTATTACCTTTTCTTCTTCCTCGACACCCGACTTCCCTGGGCAGTTCATCAACTCTATCGCGTTCTTCTGGCCCCCTTCGGGGGTCCCAATAAATCTCCGACTCGAACTGTGGTTGGTTTGTGTGTGCCTCCGCGCTCTCTCTCACTCGCGCGCTACTCTCTATCGTTCTAGTTCGCGCTCGCTACTTCTGAACCCTACCTTTGCGACATGGTGCATCAGACCGAATTTCGAACTTACCAATCAACCGAAAATTGATCAGAGCTTAGAGAGTGAATGAGAGTTGAGATGAGGAGTGGAGGAAAAGACCACACGAAGCCCCGTGCATCTCGGATGCCAGTGGCTGGACTCAGATCCTCCAGTTCCGCCTGTGTACAGCCCGAACAGCTGCACAGCGGAGGCCCCTTGCTCCCAGACTCCACGAGTTCCCGAAGTACTGACGGAACGGTGAATGGTTTCTGCCGTTGGAGCAAGCAAGCCATGGAGTTGATGCATGTCCTACCCCGAAAGCTCTTGCTCCCCGATTCCCGGAGTTCCCGAATGAGTGACGGAACGGTGAACGGTCTCGGCAGAATGCAAGCAGCTAGGGAGTTGAAGAAAGTCCTCGTTCCCAGGGAGGGGTCTCGGCCGGTAAACCCGGAGGGACGCCCTGACGGAAGAGAGACGAACGTTCCTGTGCGAACGTATCGGAAGATCCGATTGGTTCCAGTGAGATCATGTCGCGAGATCGCGCTTCGGCGGACTCCGATCATACCATCCGTTCGAAAGAAAGAACGAGAACTTCTCGTCGAGTGACGTGCCATGTGGCGACGACGAAAGTCGAAATGAAAGCTGAAACGTGACGTCACTTGCGTGACCGCCCAGACCACGACACGAGCGCAAGGCGAGGCGCGTCATCGCGTGCATCTCGATTGTTTCCTACGCGTACAGCCGCACAGTGCCGCTTGCACTTCCGGTCCCGGTCCAAAACATGCCATTTTGCAGAAGGACAATGGCCACCGTTCCAACGACTCAAGGCTCCGAAGCCCTCGGCACGTTCCGAATCCCGCGCAAGAAGCCGGAGGATGAGAAGGCCCCCGCACTCGCAGAACAGTCCCTCGGGGAGCGAGGCGAAACCGCCCCGGCGGGGACGGAATCGATGGACGTAGAGACGTTGAACGAGGAGACCTTGCTCGGCCCACGATCCGTCAGCTCGACTTCGGTGCACGGAGCCAGCGAGGAAAACAACCTGCTGAATGGATCAAGAGCCACTCTGGCGGTAGCGGTGGTGGACATCGAAAGCAAGTTGGACCGGATCCAACAAGGTCTGTTGGAGTGCTTGGACAACCAGGCGGTGCTCTTGTCCGTGGTACAACTGCTGGCGGGCTCGGAGAGAGCGGAGAAGACGGGACAGCAGCGTCAGGAAGTAGCATGGCGGTCATCTTTGGAAAAGAACCTCCTGTCGACCGTCTCCGACGCAATGCGCTCAGTCGAGAGATTCTCGAACGACGCGGCGAGAATGGCGCGGAACGAGAAGTGGGCGAGCGATGCTGCGAGGAGCGCACGGAACGACTGCGACGGACAGTCATCGTCGGCACGACTCCGCCACAAACTCCCATCGCATACGCGCCCACAGGGGCCAAAGGTCGTGCCGGGCAAGTTGCCGTTCCGCCCGGGCCTCAAGAGCCGAGGAGACAAGGCAGAGGTGAGCTAAACAGATCGGATCGTACCGTCAACAGAATTCCAGAACACTCGCCGGTGTGTGCTGTGCCCGTCGGACGAGCACACCACGGCGGGATGCATGGTCTTCCGCACCGTGCGCGAACGAACGGAGCGACTGGCACACAGGGGTCTGTGCGTAAAGTGCCTGCTGCCCCATGACGGTTATTGTCGGCGCCCCCGATCGATGTGGATTGTATGTCAGCGATGCGCCGGCCACCACCCTACGGCGTTATGCGAGTTGATGTATGGGTGACAGCGGATGGCCGCTCGACGAGGAACATCGCCCGAAGCGATCGCCGTGAATTTTACTCGTGAACTGCTGTGCCTGGTATGATCAGAAATAAAGTGATAAAGTGAAAAGAGAGGAACTGTTGAATGACACCTCCGCGGCTCAGACTGATTAGCCGGAGGGAATAGGAAGCGTGTCGAAAGCGCCTGATTGTGAAGTCCCATTCCAGATGGAAAGAGGGCAACTGATTGGTGGTATATGTGCTTCGGCCGGAGCATATATGACCAAGGATTTGGAAATCTTACGAGATTTGCGCAAACCAAATCCCAAGTGGAAGTGATTAGTTTGATTGTTTGGTCACAACACCTGAAGAGATGAAAGAGCTCGTCATCTCGACTGACATTTGACCTTTCACGGAAACTGTGATTGAAAAGTGGTATACATGGGTCATTGCGACAACCCCACTAATGAATGTACGACAAAGTGGTATTCAAGGGTCATGGCGACAACCCCACGGAGTTGAAGGGAGATTGGTATACATGGGTCTTAGCGACAACCCCACTCCCATGTATGTAGGGAGAGTGGTATACATGGGTCTTAACGACAACCCCACTCCCATGTATGTACAGAACATTGTTGATTTGTATCAGAAGATACAGTGATGACTGAATGCGAATTCGAGTCGGAACACTAGCCCGTAGAGTTCGTACCGATCGAATTTGAGGTGTCCGGTGATGATCTGGACTTGATCCTGAGCGCTGTCTGAACTTGATAATTCCTTCTGCTTTCAGAAGACGTGTGAGACACCGATCGAACGACCGCGATTAACGCAAAAGTAATACATAACAAGAACATGAAGAGCCAAGTCGTGTTGGACACTGAACTGCTTGCGCAACGCAAGTTCCTCACAAAGATGGCGAAGGGAGCTCGCGCCCGCGTGGGGCGAGCCAACCGGTTGGTTGAAGACGTCAACAAGGGCGTCCTAAACGTGGTGGACCACAAAAGAGAGCTGTTGAGTGCTCAAGCCGAGGCGATCGGCGCGCTGGAAGAATTGTCCAGCTTGGAGAAGTGGATAGAAGAAGAGATCAGCCGGGACGTCAAGGTCCTTGCTGATGACTCTCTCCGCGAGGCGTACGTCACCTTGATGACCAATCATGCCGAGTCGAAAGGTTTCTCGGAGCTGAAGGTGCAGCTCGGTGACGCGGTAGCGGACATCGAGAAGATCATCGACGCGCGCACACCGCCGCGGGAGCAGTGGCACATACCGCCGCCGACCCCGTTGAAGGAAGGCCAACCCGATTGGGGGAGCTCTGATGAGTCCGAATCGGACGAGCGGCAGAGAGATGTGATCTCTCGGGAGAAGACGTTTCCTGGTGTGGAGGAGACTCCGATTCCGCGACGCGGTCCGTCTGGCGAAGTTGATGGGCGCCGTACAGCGGCCGACGAAGCTGCCAAAGTTGATGGGCACCGTAAAGCGGCCGACGAAGCCGCCGGCCAGAGCGCGCAAACAGAAGTGCTCCGTTCCGAGGAACAGCCGATAGTGACGGGTTCATTGACTGCCCTGTTCGCAATGCAAATGCAGGTCATGCAACAGCAAATGAACCAACAGCTTGCGGAGCAGATGAGCCAGTTGTGAGAGCAGCTGCAGGAACAAATGTCAGTCATGATGGCTCAAGTGGCTGAGAGAGTCAGCATGGCTCCAACTCAGAGCAGCGGGATGTCGACTAACACCCAGAGAGCCCCCGCTCATGATCCGCCGGCACCCGGACTGCAGGCCGGCAAGAAAGAAGGCGCAACGACCGAGCCCCGCGAGATGAGACTGCCGCCTCAGCCATCGGAGACGGAGGTAGCGGCGCGGCGAGAGCAGCAGCCGCTCAGACCGCTGACGGTGTGGAGAAAACCGAAGGCAGCTCCAAGCGAGCTCGGTTACAAGACCGCTAACGCTGACACGCGGATGTTCTCAGATTCGGAGACGCTGAAATCGTCCATCTCTGGTTCCCGTATTGACGGAGGCAGAACGACGCATCTGACGGGTATCCCAAAGCGGTCCGAAAAGGGACACAAGAACCGAAAGGCTCAGTCGAGCTCGTCCTCCTCTTCCGCGGGCGCGGCTACCCAGTACACCACCGCTCGGACGGAATGGACTGGGACGAACAGCCGCAAAAAGAGTGAGCGCAGAAAGAAGTCCGGTATGGAGGTAAAGACCACTCCATATGAGATGCCCACATTCTCCGGAGCTAACGCGCATGAGTATCCCGAATGGAGAACCATCTTCATGAAGTTCTACGGTGGAAAGGCCGGGTTGGACAACCTCTCGAAATTCATCCGACTGAAACAGTACCTGTCCGATGACGCGCTGACGATGGTCGCAGCAGTCGCCATGACCGCCGAGAACTACGAAACGGCAATCTCGGTCTTGGACGGAAACTTTCTGAAAAATGCGCGACCGATGGAGAAACTGTGGTCGTCCTTCGTCAAGTGCAAGGTTGACCAGAAGGACTATGTCCAGACGTTGAAAGACGTGACCGAACTCGGCACGACGGTCTTTCTAATGCGAAACTTAGGCCATGAGATCGACAGTTGCTCCGTGTACAAGACGTTCTTGGCGAAATTACCGAGCCGCTTACAGCGTACTCTGCACAAACGAGTTCGCCAGCCATCCTACTCCGGATCCTTCCGGCAGTTGTACGATTGGGCGATCGATGAGATCAAGGGCGAGCTGGAGCTGCAGGAGAGTTTTGCAGAGAGCGGCATCTTGACGAAAGCCGCGGACTTCGACGTAGCGGATGTAGTCGTCAATGCAGCGCAGACGGAGGGTCCAGGGAAGACATCCCCGCAGAGCAAACAGCCCTTTCCGACTGGGGGACGCCAACCCGCGAAAAATGGCCACGAGAAAAACGAAAACGAAAAGAGCCCCCGCCAGTGCTGTTTCCACTTTGGAGACGAAGACAGTGCCCACTCGCGATACCAATGTCCGAAAGCAGCCAGCGACCGTTTCTTCACGGCAAGGCTCAAGAAACTCTGCCTGCTCTGCACGAGACCCAACCACAGAGTGGAGAAATGTCCCTACAGAGACAATCAGAAGGCATGGTGCAGAGCACCAGGATGTGGCCAACTTCACGGAACCATGTTCTACGAATACTTGGTCCGACAGACACGCAATGGTCCCCCCGCGAGCGGAGGGTTTCCCGCGAACAACAACTCAGAAGTCGCCGGTTATCCGCAGAATGGAGCCGGGACAAAACACTACAATCCATCATTCCCAGGGAATGGGAACCGACATCAGAACTCAGGAGAGCCAAGACGCTCGGAGAATGGGTTGTCCGGCAATTCTGGTCAACAAGGACCAAGACAGCACTAAGTGCACCTTCTCTCCCCTTCCCCGTCCTCAGAAGGACCGAGAGACGGAGGAGAATCCGATTGAAACGGCGGAGCCTCCGCCTGACGACCCACTCGCTATTACCGCGTCAGTACAACCCGAAGCGGTATATGAAGTTATAGTGTGCGAGAATCGATCAGGGCGGCTAGCATTCATGAATCTAACGACCCATGACGACCATCAGGTGGTCGGTCTGTTCGACACGGGGGCAAACTGTTCGTTGATATCGGAGAAAGCGGCGCGAAAACTACGGTTGCGTCCATTGAGAACGGAACAAATCAGAGTAAGAGGTGTAGGAAGCAGCGATGCTTACCGGGCATCCATCTATGAATTGAGTATCAGACACCGTAAGACTAACAAGCTAACAGCTATTCAAGTTACGTCGTACAAAGAATTAAACACGAAAATTGAAGTAACCGAACTGTCCGAAGCAGACCAGACAGAATTGATAGAGACCCCAGTAGATCTAGAAGGGCTCATACAGCTGCAAAACAGCACAGCCAAGACGATTGATCTGATCCTCGGGGTGAATGTCATCTGGTCCATGTGGGACTCGTTCCGAGTCACGACGCTGAAAAGCGCGAAACGGGTAGTAAACACCGACATGGGATCGTTCCTCATGCCCACAGATGATCTGACGGGAGATCAGACGACGGTGCCACAGTCGAGCGATGAGTGGGTCACTCACCTTTACTGCGAATTGGACGATCAGAGCAGAGTAGATCAGATCGCATCGGACACGATCGATCGTGAGAAAGCTTTTACGCAACTGTGGTCGTTGGAAGCACTCGGTATCAAAACACCCGAGCTGGAAGAGGATGAGAAATCCAGTGACGCCGATCTGATCGAGTCGTTCCACAAATCGTTGGTATTTGATGGGAAACACATCTCCGTCCGACTGCCGTTCAATGGGAACGAAGTCCATTTGCACAACAACCTTCCGACGGCGAAGAGACGATTGGCTAGTCTGGTGAACCAACTATTCGCTGATCCCGAAGCCATGCAGAAATATAGCGAGATTATTTCCGGCCAACTGGCGTCGGGCATCATAGAAGAGTGGGCGATCGGGACGAGTACGAGACATCCGGTCTACTACATCCCGCACCGGGTCGTGGTGAAACAGGAGTCCAACACGACGAAGCACAGAATCGTGCTCGATGCGTCCAGTCACATGAAAGGCGAACTGTCGCTGAATCAATGTGTTTCCCCCGGACCGAACATGCTCAAGTCGTTGCTCGGAATATTGTTCCGGGCCAGAACGACTAAATACATCGTGACGGCCGACATAGAGAAGGCTTTTCACTAAGTGAGGCTGCAAGAGCAAGACCGCGATTGCACACGCTTCCTCTGGCTCCGAGATCCTTCCAAAGGATTGACGGAGGGGAATGTCGTGGAGTACCGCTTCACTCGGATCCCTTTTGGGATAGCAAGTTCGCCGTTTCTTCTAGCGGGAACAATATTAGCTTACTTGGAAAGACGCCCAGCGGCGATCAACGAGGAGATCATTCGGAATCTCTACGTGGATAACATTTTGGTTACGACTAATGATCCGGACAGAATTCACGCCATCTATCGTGAGACAAAACACGCTTTCAACGCGATGGACATGAATATCCGCGAGTTTGAAACGAACGTGCCGTCCGAGATGGCTCGAATCCCCGAAAAGGATAGAGCCCCGGATAAGGAGAACAAATTGCTCGGGCACATCCGGAATTCCGTGCATGACACCCTGGCTATCCAGATTCCGAAGCCCCTTGAGGGAATTCCTACGAAAAGACAATTACAGTCGCTGCTGATGTCCACGTACGATCCGATGGGTCTACTGTCTCCGGTAAATGTTCGGTTGAAGCATTTCTGCCAATCTCTTTGGGACTCGGGTCTCAAATGGAGCAGTAAGATTCCGGCAGAAACGGTCCCCATATGGGAGAAAATCAAGAAAGATTTCGGGAACGAGAAGTTCACCTTCACGTGACAGCTGACAGTCCGATACGACTACGCCAAAGTACAGCTGCTCATCTTTTCCGACGCTTCCCAGAAGCACTACGGAATCGCCGCGTACATCCGGTTTGTATATCCGGACAGCACGGTCCACACCACTCTGATCTTCTCGAAATCAAGGGTGAAGCCGTTGAAAAACGCTGACCGCCTGACGATTCCTCGCATGGAGCTGTTGGCAGTGGTGTTAGCAACAAACGCGGCACTGACCATCCGCGAAGAGTTGAAAACGGCGTACACTTTTGAGAGCATCGAATTCATGTCGGATTCCATGATTGCATTGGCGTGGATAACATCCAAGCGGAAGCTCCGGTGTTTCGTGAACTCACAAGTTCATCGCGTGAAAAATTGTTGTGAACGCCTGTCCAAAGAGGACATCGGGCATCGCTTCTGGCACTGCCCAGGAAAAGAGAATCCTGCAGACATAGCTTCTCGTGGCATGTCGTCCACTGAGCTGCTCAAATCGTCGCTGTGGTTTGATGGACCAGAGTTCATCAGAAAACAAGAATCAGAATGGCCACAGAGATGGTCCGAGTCGGTTGTGTTGCCGAAAGCAGTTCAAACAGAGTTTGAACTCGAAATCCATACCGAAGAAAAGAATGCCGGTAAAGGAAAGAAAGAGAGAGGTGTAGTAAAGGCCTCAGAGATTTTCATTAATCTGGTGACACGGTCTGAGCCAGAACAGGAAGAGGATTCCTCATGGATACCGTACGGATCTACCAACTCGATCCGTAAGTTGATCCGCTTCACAATGCGGGTATTCGACGCGGCGAGTAATCTGGGAGATCGTGCAGGAATATTGTGGAAATGTCCCATGATGAGACAGTACGGGCGGACACTGCCTGGTCTCGAAGGCGACAGTCGTCGCAGACAGTTGGTACTCCAGTACCTCATTATTGATCACTATCGCGACGCAGCGCTTCACATGAAGACGCAACTTCCGCTCGCGTGGCACCCAGTGCCCGACAGTGATGGTTTGATCAGACATCGGACACGTCTGGACAAGTCTGAATTACCAGCGAACGCTAAGAATCCGATCATTCTAATAAAAGATCACAAACTGACAGAGATGATCGTACGAGATCTACACATATCCAACCGACATATCGGTACAGAACATCTGCTCGCGAAAGTTCGCGAGAAGTACTGGATCCACCAGGGGAGACAGTTCGCGAGAAGAGTGATTCACTCGTGCGTTCCGTGTAAGAAACGGAAGGGACGACCCATGCGGTACCCGACGATCCCCCCGCTTCCATCGTGTCGTGTGACTGAATCCCGACCGTTCGAGAGAATTGGGTTGGATTTTTTCGGACCCATCATGTATAAAGGCGTCCATCGGTCTAGAAAGTGTTGGGTCATGATTGCGACGTGTCTGGTCACGAGATGCGTGCACCTGGAACTCGTATCGAACAACACGACATTCGAGTTCATGCTAGCCATGCGCCGATTCTTCGCGAGAAGAGGAACTCCGCGTCTCGCAGTACTCGACAACGCTAGAACGTTCCAGTTGGGAGAGACGATATTCAACGGTGATATCAGACGTCTCAGTGAAGAAGAGGAATACTTCACAGCGTACCTCGACCTGACCCCCATGGAGTGGCAGTTCATCACGCCGCTGAGTCCATGGAAGGGAGAAGTCTACGAGCGGATGATTGGAATTGTGAAAGATCTGCTCTTCACGCCCCACAGCGGCCGCGAGTTCACCTACGTGGAGCTGTTCACAGCTATCACCGAAGTGGAGGCGATCGTGAACTCCCGTCCGTTACTCCGGAACTCAGAGGTAGCGGATGACGCTGTAATCATCCGGCCGGTTGACTTTCTGTTGCCGAACGTCCCGCTCGGTGTTTTGCAAGATGCCTATCCGGTGGAGACACCGAACAATGTCGCCCGGACGGAGCAACTGACGAAAGAGCATTTGTCGCATCTCAACACGCACTTGCGGTACTTGTGGTATATCTGGCAGAAGTACTACCTGACGGCGTTGAGAGAAAGTAAGAACCGCGAGAAACACTATACGGCTACGAAACCGAAGATCGGCGAAGTTGTGCTCGTATCGGACATGATCGCACCACGCCACCATTGGCCGTTAGCGCTGATCACGAGGCTTCACCGATCAGAGGACGGGGAGATACGCTCTGTCACGGTAAGATGCAAACGGAAAGAGCTGAAGCGATCGGTAAACCAGTTGATCCCATTGGAGATCGAATCCAAGGAGCTGACCGCATCCGAGACGGAAAAGCGATTCCAGTCCAACACCTCTGGAAATACCAGGAGTGAGAGTTCCGTAAAAGATCGGCAGGAACTGAGTACGATTGACACGGTACAACCGTCGGTGACAAGAACGCGTCCGTTCCTTGCCAGAGCAGCCAAGGGAGGTGCCTCGTCCGCAACCGAGCCCACCTTGAGCCGCGGGCCGCGCGCGCCCGGGAGTGTTGCGAATCCCGGGCCAGCGGAGCTGCCCCGACTCGCAACCTGCAACAAGAAGACGAATCTACCAATTGAACTCAACAAGGATCACCCTGATCATGCATATTGTTCACGAAAGATATCAACTCGCTACCACGTGCCGGAGATCCAGCCGATCTACAGTCACAGTCAACGCAATCAAGCTCCACGCTTCTTCGGATTTGCCGGAGGTTTTCACGCCATCATTTCTACTCGCCGTCTCACTGCTTCGTCTCGCCGTCCCCGTCTACTCGCCGTGGCCTCGACCTCGCCCTCATTCGAGTGACCTTCCCGATGTCGATGAAGCCTCCAGGCGAATTGAACTATTATTACCTTTTCTTCTTCCTCGACACCCGACTTCCCTGGGCAGTTCATCAACTCTATCGCGTTCTTCTGGCCCCCTTCGGGGGTCCCAATAAATCTCCGACTCGAACTGTGGTTGGTTTGTGTGTGCCTCCGCGCTCTCTCTCACTCGCGCGCTACTCTCTATCGTTCTAGTTCGCGCTCGCTACTTCTGAACCCTACCTTTGCGACAGTCCATGTGCATCATTGCCAGGAAGAGAAAAGTAGAGTCCTGTTGATGCTTGCACGTGTGCATGAACACTTCCTCGTTGGTTCCTTCCTGGTGCTCGTTGAGGGCGTCCGCAATGGTGTCCGCTGGATCTGTTGGCACAGTTGTTGTTGGTTTGTGTGTTGGCGCAGCTGTCGCTGGGCCTGACGGGGGTCTAGCTGTTGGAGGTGCTCTCGTCGTGGATGGTCTTTGAGTCGTTGGAGGTGTCCTCGTGGTAGTTGTTGTCGTGGTAGTCGTTGGCGCTGGAGTGATCGGAACGAAAGAGGGTTCAATGTATCGAGGGATATCCGGGATCGTCTTCAAACCGTTCTCGTCAAAACGAGGGAAGCGATATCCGGGAGGCGGTTTGTCGAAACCACGAGTGGTCTTTCCGAACTCCTCATTCAGCAGTGGATCGAATACGGATGGATCGTCCTGTTCCAATAATCTAGTCAATTCCATTTCCGCTTCTGTGTGTCCTCTGGTCGTGATAGAGTTGAGTCTCTGCTGCATCCTGTGTCGGTATTGACGAATGCGGATCGTTTTCAAGACGATCAGCTGGGGTCCAAGCGAATGACGTCGTTCCTCTTCGTAGCGTGAGGCGCGATCTTTCAAGAGCTCGTTCGTGACGCCGAACGTTTTGATCTCTCTCAGCAGTTGTGCATCGACGATTGGATCGGTGCTGAAGCGTGGTATGGCGTTGATGTTATCCACATTGAAGAACCTCTTGATCAGCGGTTGTTCGAAACGCTGGCCAATGTCAACCGTCAAAGTTGTATTATTAGGTCCTGTGACGATGGAGAAGGCTCTCCGCCGTTTAATCTGCTTCCGTTTGTCGTTCAGCATGCGGATGTGGTCCGGTAAGTAGGTGTTTGGTAGATCCGGGAAGCGGAGCATCTTGCCATCATTGGTAAAGTAGACGTTTCCGGCAAGGCAGCCCTCAGCTTCCGACTGGGTGTGCTGGACCTCTTGGCGGAATCCTGCGAAAATTCCCAGTCCGGGGACTGCGATGTGCGTGCTGGACACAACAGCTGTGCTGGTGGCCATCGTCTCCTACTTGCACTGCCGGCTCGAAGGTGTCTCCATCCACACGATCGTTGTCTGCTCGTGTTTGCACTGTCCCGATAACCAAGTGCACTTGGACAAATCTCCGAGGGTTGAGATGGCGTTGACGCCATCAAAAGAAGCCACATCGCCGGTGATGAGGGTGAACTCGAACGTGTCGAACTCTTGTTCTCCCCACCATTTGGTGTTGTTTTCGGTTGCCGATCGGGTGATGTCGGAGCGAAATAATCCGATAGGTCCTTCCTTCAATTCGGCGCTTTCATACTTCTTTTTGTTCGCTGCCTCGCGACAGGTGCTTCCTGGTACTGCCATTCTGCTTCTGGAGACGAAGTCAGTGTTGACCCAGATTTTCAGGTACGAGTTGGTTCTTGCCTTGATCGTGTCTCGGAAGCAAGCGTGAGCAAGTTTTTTGCTCGGATCCGTTCTCGTCGTGAAGATCTCCACGGTTGTGGTAAGGAGGGGTGTGTCCGGGAGATTGCATGGCAGTATTGCCGGTGGCGCGAAGATATTTCCTCCTTCCTGAAAACCGCAAATCTGCGGGCTCGATGCCATGGCGGGTACGACGAGGCAATGGGCTACGAGGAGGTAAGCTAATAGTTCTCGAACGTGTGATCGGCGGTTCGGACTGACTGGGCGCTCTTGACGAGCTGATGAGGTTTGCTGACTCTGCCGGCTGTTCTCCGGATGATCTCTTCTACCACCTCCGGGCCACCTGTTCCGGAAGCCTCTCGAACCTCGTCTTCGGTAGCCGTTTCCTTGACGGGCGTCGTTGACTCGGCGATCTCCTTGTTGAGGCGGGGAAGAGTAGTTGCGTCGAGCTTCTGATGACTGCTTGCGGTCGGCAACCAGCTGTGTCATTGCTGCGATCAAATCGTCATCCTCGTCGTCCTCTCGTTGCGCTTCCTGGACGTCTCGAATGCGTTGGATCCTCTCGGCTTTCCGAACGATATCTTCCAGGGTCTTCGGGACGTTCTCCAATTCCATCAGTTTGTTCCGGACGTGACGCGACGAATGGTGCATGAAATGTGCCACGAGGAGGTTTTCTCTTGTCTCCTTGGCGACTCCTTCGTAGGCAAACTCTCCAAGTGTCCGAAGCTTCTTTGCGAATTTTGGGATCGACAGTCTTCCTTGCGTTAAAGTACTGAGTTCCTGTTGAGCTAACTCTCGGTCTCCGGGTACCTCAAATGCCCGCAGGAGATTGGTGACACTGGCTTCCCAGCTATTGGTTTTCTCCGCGCCCAATTGATTGTATCGTGACTTCGCCGTTCCTTCCAAAAAGAATGGAAGCAAACGTGAGTCGACGTCGGCCTTGATGTTCAACCGGTGCATGACGTTCGTAAAGTCGACTAGCCTGGTTCGGAGGGCCGGTGTGTTTCCTTCGCCGAACTTGGTGACGTGTCCCTGCACTGCCTTCAGTGCCTGCTGCGGGCTATCGCCGCTGGCAATTTGCCATTGGAACTCCGGAGCTAACGGGCTCGCCATCTCCTCTGGCGGTGCTCTGGGTCTCGTCTCCGTGACGGGTTCTGGCTCTGGCACTGAGGTTGGACTTTTCGGAGGAGCAGTGGGGATCTTCTTGTTCTCGCTTCCTTGGAACTTGAACGAAAATAGACGTGCGAAGAAGTTGCGGCTGTGGCGTCGTCTCGGAGTACCTTTTCCTCTTGTGGGGAGGTTCCCGGGTGGACTACGGGCGGAACGAGTCTCACCAGAGGTGTCTGGTGGGGAAACGGATGTCGAGAATGGAATCGATGGTCGCTCCGGTGCGATGGGATTCGGGCTCGTCGACGAAAGCAGGGTGGAAAAATTCGACGGAAGAGGAACTGGAGAGATCGATGGACTCACAAGGAGAGGAACCGGTGAAGTATTCGCGCGGAAAGCGAGAAACGTGCGATGGGGCCGAAGGAGTGGCAAAGTTCGAAGGAGAGAGCGGGGAGGCTGAGGCGGATGGAGTAGGACCTCGGAGCACAGTTTCCGGAACAAGACGTGCAAGTAGTCCTTGTCGTGGAGAATAGGGAAGGATTTGAAGCGTTTTCGCTCTCTCAGCCTCGGCAAGTGCGGCTTTCCGTGCGTTTCTCGCAGCGAGTCGCTCGGCTCGCTCTTGTTTCGTCTCCTTAGCCAGTGTGGCCAGTCGGAAGAGGAAAGGATGTTAGTGGCGGAAGGGAAAGGAAAGAGGAAAAGAGAGAAAATGTATTAGGTGGATCGAGACTTGAGATCTGAGTTCTAGCAACTTGAGAGGTGCCCGAGGTAACAATGTCGCAAAGATCGGATTCAGTTGTTTACCAGAGCACATAACATTTTTTCTCTTCGCTTGATCATCAACCGCTCCGTGCTACACTGAATCTTTTCTCCGTTCTTTCGATTCTCTCCAACTGTGACCATGCTCAAAAAAAACGACAAACGGAAGCGGATTAGACGGCGGAGAGCCTTCTTCATCGTCACAGGACCTAATAATACAACTTTGACGGTTGACATTGGCCAGCGTTTCGAACAACCGCTGATCAAGAGGCTCTTCAATGTGGATAACATCAACGCCATACCACGCTTCAGCACCGATCCAATCGTCGATGCACAACTGCTGAGAGAGATCAAAACGTTCGGCGTCACGAACGAGCTCTTGAAAGATCGCGCCTCACGCTACGAAGAGGAACGACGTGATTCGCTTGGACCCCAGCTGATCGTCTTGAAAACGATTCGCATTCGTCAATACCGACACAGGATGCAGCAGAGACTCAACTCCATCACGACCAGAGGACACACAGAAGCGGAAATGGAATTGACTAGATTATTGGAACAGGACGATCCATCCGTATTCGATCCACTGCTGAATGAGGAGTTCGGAAAGACCACTCGTGGTTTCGACAAACCGCCTCCCGGATATCGCTTCCCTCGTTTTGACGAGAACGGTTTGAAGACGATCCCGGATATCCCTCGATACATTGAACCCTCTTTCGTTCCGATCACTCCAGCGCCAACGACTACCACGACAACAACTACCACGAGGACACCTCTAACGACTCAAAGACCAACCACGACGAGAGCACCTCCAACAGCTAGACCCCCGTCAGGCTCAGCGACAGCTGCGCCAACACACAAACCAATTGATACGAGCCATTTGGTTTAGAGTGAGTTGTTGGAGTTGCCGAAGGCCAGAATATAAAGGGCGCCCGGTGGAGGGGCGGGGTGTCTTGTTAGCTCCACACACTCACGCGCCTAGGAGCGAGAGTTTACGACGCACGCGATGTGTCCTCGGCAGGGTGGTAGACGGTGTCAGAACACCGAGAACAGCCGGAGGGCGAAAACGTAAATGGTTTGTGGAGAAAAACAATTTTTTTGAGAATAACAAGTTTTAGCGGTAGAGGGTATAGTTTTGCTGGGTCGATTTTTTTGAGATGGGCAAAAGAGAAATACGTGGGTTGCGTGGATTTTCGCCGGCCGGCGGGTACTCACGGAAAGCGAGAAACTTTCCATTCCATGTATTGCTTTCTTATTTTAAATTTCGAACTACCGAGTTTCTGCAGGTCAATTTTCTTTTTTTAGAGGTCGCTTCACAGATGGAGGCACTCCACCCCCCAAGACGGAGAAGGTGAGGATTTGATGGAAAATGGAAGGAGAAATAAAGCAAAGCAAAGAACAGTTAAACACCGTTTTCGCGAGAGCCGAAAGAATGTGTATACCCCGGAGACGCTGACAGCTATGGTCCCGTCATGCAGCCATACAGGATGCACAGCTCAGGCGATCAGAAAACGGGAAAATTCCCTGGGCATGCACAGCGGGCAAACTGTACCATGCCCCGGGAAAATTTGTGGCAATCCCGGGGAATATTTGCGACATCCCAAGGAATTTTTCCGGCATCCCGGGGAATTTTTCCGGCATTTCAGGCTGATCCGCAGCCGCTGGCCAGCTTGAATTTTGAAAACGCTGCACATTGGATAAAATCAATATATTTATTCATTTGCGGATAGGCAAAATTATGAAAATGACACATGAGAAGACACTACACGTATTACAATTGACTGACATGGGAAACTGTTTCAGGTCGGTTTCACATAATTGTCTACAAATTTGCAGGCGCATTCTTGAAGTCATTCTGAGCAACTCTTCAGTTTACCGAAACTGCGGAGCTCTGCGTTCAACCGAGATGTTTCGGTTTGAAAAATTTTCAAAATCAATAAGTAATGAGTGCTGGAATCTCGGTATTACATTTTGCGCTTTTCATTCCTAGTGAAAATTTCTTCGTAAAAAATCAAAGTTTAGGAAAAATTATCTTTTTTTTACATTTTTTACAAGTTGTTTTGGGACTTTTATTTTTTTATTAGAAAAAAAAGATAATTTTTCATAAACTTTGATTTTTTACGAAGAAATTTTCACTAGGAATGAAAAGCGCAAAATGTAATACCGAGATTCCAGCACTCATTACTTAAATATTGATTTTGAAAATTTTTCAAACCGAAACATCTCGGTTGGTAAACTGAAGAGTTACTCAGAATGACTTCAAGAATGCGCCTGCAAATTTGTAGAGAATTATGTGAGACCGACCTGAAACAGTTTCCTTCTTAATTGGATAGAGCGGATGCAGACAAAAACGCGGATCGAAAAGTAGGAAGTGTGAACCGGGTCCCGATGGTTGAGCCGATTTTTTCTGCGAGTGTGTCTGCTTTGACTGTTCAGTGGCACGAACAGACGTCTGAAAACCAGAAAACGCTCAATATCAAGAGTAATGAGATAGTTAACCTTCCGCATTCACTAGCCGTCTGGAATCCCGTGACTTCGCAAATTGTTACTGCAGGAGTAACCTTTCTGAAAGAAAGTCAAATAGCTGGTTTTTCAATATCCCTCTCCCATGTTACCTTTTTCGTGTGCTCGAAGTCTCTCTTTTTATTTTTCCTTTCTTTCGACGACTTGATTTTTGTTTCTTCCCGTCCAATTGTTCGCACCATCCAATCGATCACAATCAGCAGCTAGTCAGAAAAAATAATGGTTTTGTCCGTTTTGTCAAAATACCTACCAATTTTAAGAATTCATCCGAATTCTGATCGTTTTTGGCGATAATCTTGGCTTCATTTGCCTTTCCCGACACGGCGATAGTCGCTACAATTGTAAAAAGTAATAGAAATCAGGTCGAAATGTATGAAAATTGAAAAAAAAAGCGTGTGGCGAAAAAAAAAAAACAAATAAAGAGGGCCAAAACGCGCAAACGACGCGCCGTTCTTACGGTTCGCCCGTTGTTTAGCGTGCCCGAAACTTTCCCCGGGAAATCACACAAATTCCCGAGACAAATCCAGGGCAAATTTCCGTCACGGTGTTTTTCCCTGTGCCACAAATTTGCGCGCATGCCCAGGGAAATTCCCCGTTCCCTGATCGCCTGAGAGCCTCCAAGAATTCAGGTTTTGCGCGCGTGACTGGTGTTTTCCACTGAGGTTTCCGCACGAATCGCAGAGGAAAAACTACAGTATCATACGAAAATAGAGTATTCGAAAAGACAAGGCGCAGATTTGCGCAAAAAGCCTCCGGAAATCAGATATTACTTTTTGTCAGTATATTCAATGAAAACCTATTATTCAGTGTGTTTCGACTCTGAAATGGGGCCGAAATCCGTAGAATAGGTCTTCTCATGGAGAGATGTTGTTGAAATGAAACCTTCAGCAATACTCGTCAAGAATGGGTTTTTGAATGAGAGGAGAAGCCAATCAAATGAGTTTTAATGCGGAATACTCGAAAAAACGGCGTCAAATGAACGTTGGACAAAATGCGCCGAATTTCTCAACTACTGTTTGGAATGATAAATAGATTCGGTGAGTCTTTTCTATATTCCATCTCGATGTCTGTTGCCAGAGAACGTGGTGGTTGTTCAGAACAGTGACATCCATCCGTCTCTGAGTGGTTGATGTCGAGATGGAGTGTTTTGTGTAGAACTGGCACCTTGCGGAATAGTCAACCTACTGATTAACAATTCCCGACAACAAATTGAGAAACAATGGTTCCGTCGTGCGGCTCAGTGGGTGCACAACCTCCAAGAATTCGGATTTTGCGCGCGTGACTGGTGTTTTTCACAGAGGTTTCCGCACCAATCGCAGAGGAAAAACTACAGTATCATACGAAAATAGAGTATTCGAAAAGACAAGACGCAGATTTTCGCAAAACGCCTCCGGAAATCAGCGGTTCACGAACAACATCTTTATTTCGAAAAAAAATCGGCTGAGAACGACGTTGAGGTCATAAGGTGTTTCCAGCGAAACCTACGACTTCATGAACATCCTGCGGAATCAAATTATCAATAAACATTCGTAATTAGTAAATAGTCTCAACAGATACATTTCTTTCGAAAAACATTCATCAGCATTCAAATTGTACTGCAAACTGTCGAAATTGCCAAATTTTTTGAAAATTCACAATAATTTTCCTCAAAAATCCGTATTCCAGTTTCGAATTCGACAATTTTTCAGCAAGTTGACCCTTGTTTTGCTCACTGTAGACTCCCGATACGCCTGGATAGCTCAAATGAGTTTTTACTTCGAATTGTGTGCATTAAAGCAACATGTGTAATTCGCCTTTGTATCGGCTTGAATTCCACTTAAAAAAATAATTTCCAGTTGTTTATTTTATCTTGTCGTGAAAAATTCCAAAGAAATCCGCCCAATTCGTCATATATCGACGTTTTCTCACTCCTTCCCGTTCGAAAATGCCAACGGGAACGTCAATAACTGGTGCAAACGCGCTCTATCGGACACCCCCATTTGAATTTATTTTCCGCCGCCCCACACATTTTCATCTATTTTTTTAGATTTTCGACGATTCCAATGGAAAACAGTTCTGGAAACAACGATAAGAATAATAAAAGCACAAAAGTGGTGAGTGTTTTGCTTGGAAATTGATGAAAAACCGAAAACTCGTAGAGAAGAAAGGCTTCGTTCTCTAAAAATCAAAATTAAATGGATCATGACGCGGAAACGGAGTATACCGTTCTCCGAGTCATTCTCCAGCTTCCCATCAATAAGAGAGACCTAAAATTCAACGGATGCGCATTCAGAACACAAATCCGAAGACGACAGCCACTTCCGCCGATATTTCAAAAAATCTGAACTTTTCCGCTGAAAGTTGCGGCAGAGATTTTTTAAAAACGCTGTCAAAGCAATGATGACGGCTTTCTTTCGCAAAAGAGACCATTCTAATATCACCCACAACACGAAACCAGCGAGAATAAAAATTTTCCCCGCAATTCCGTCAATCAAAACCATTCTCGTAGATAAAAAAGGACCAAAAGCTCACCAAATGGTATTATTCGAATGCATTCACGATGTGTTGCAAGAAGTTTGCTATTTTAACCCAGATCCAGCTGTAAATGACCAGTCTCATCGAGAAACTGCGGGGTGTCAGGCGATGTGGTCAAAAAATCGATAGTCGGTAAAGAAGGCAATGCGAAAATTAGTTTGTGCATTGCGGGTATAAAACCTTTTCTAAAACTCGTTCAGAAGACATTTCTATTACGAAAAAAACTTGAAGCCAGCAATTTGACTGTAACTTTCGATCGACGAGTGTTTCTTGCAATTTGAAGGTTTTTCTTGAATTAAACAGAATTGAAGTTAATTGACAGGGAAAAAAGTGATTGATGTCATAGAATACCTTGTTTATTATCGGAAAATTATTACTTTCCGTCAGTATATTCAATGAAAACCTATTTTTCAGTGTGTTTCGACTCTGAAATGGGGCCGAAATCCGTAGAATAGGTCTTCTCATGGAGAGATGTTGTTGAAATGAAACCTTCAGCAATACTCGTCAAGAATGAGTTTTTGAATGAAAGGAGAAGCCAATCAAATGAGTTTTAATGCGGATTACTCGAAAAAACGGCGTCAAATGAACGTTGGACAAAATGCGCCGAATTTCTCAACTACTGTTTGGAATGATAAATAGATTCGGTGAGTCTTTTCTATATTCCATCTCGATGTCTGTTGCCAGAGAACGTGGTGGTTGTTCAGAACAGTGACATCCATCCGTCTCTGAGTGGTTGATGTCGAGATGGAGTGTTTTGTGTAGAACTGGCACCTTGCGGAATAGTCAACCTACTGATTAACAATTCCCGACAACAAATTGAGAAACAATGGTTCCGTCGTGCGGCTCAGTGGGTGCACAACCTCCAAGAATTCGGATTTTGCGCGCGTGACTGGTGTTTTTCACAGAGGTTTCCGCACCAATCGCAGAGGAAAAACTACAGTATCATACGAAAATAGAGTATTCGAAAAGACAAGACGCAGATTTGCGCAAAACGCCTCCGGAAATCAGCGGTTCACGAACAACATCTTTATTTCGAAAAAAAATCGGCTGAGAACGACGTTGAGGTCATAAGGTGTTTCCAGCGAAACCTACGACTTCATGAACATCCTGCGGAATCAAATTATCAATAAACATTCGTAATTAGTAAATAGTCTCAACAGATACATTTCTTTCGAAAAACATTCATCAGCATTCAAATTGTACTGCAAACTGTCGAAATTGCCAAATTTTTTGAAAATTCACAATAATTTTCCTCAAAAATCCATATTCCAGTTTCGAATTCGACAATTTTTCAGCAAGTTGACCCTTGTTTTGCTCACTGTAGACTCCCGATACGCCTGGATAGCTCAAATGAGTTTTTACTTCGAATTGTGTGCATTAAAGCAACATGTGTAATTCGCCTTTGTATCGGCTTGAATTCCACTTTAAAAAATAATTTCCAGTTGTTTGTTTTATCTTGTCGTGAAAAATTCCAAAGAAATCCGCCCAATTCGTCATATATCGACGTTTTCTCACTCCTTCCCGTTCGAAAATGCCAACGGGAACGTCAATAACTGGTGCAAACGCGCTCTATCGGACACCCCCATTTGAATTTATTTTCCGCCGCCCCACACATTTTCATCTATTTTTTTAGATTTTCGACGATTCCAATGGAAAACAGTTCTGGAAACAACGATAAGAATAATAAAAGCACAAAAGTGGTGAGTGTTTTGCTTGGAAATTGATGAAAAACCGAAAACTCGTAGAGAAGAAAGGCTTCGTTCTCTAAAAATCAAAATTAAATGGATCATGACGCGGAAACGGAGTATACCGTTCTCCGAGTCATTCTCCAGCTTCCCATCAATAAGAGAGACCTAAAATTCAACGGATGCGCATTCAGAACACAAATCCGAAGACGACAGCCACTTCCGCCGATATTTCAAAAAATCTGAACTTTTCCGCTGAAAGTTGCGGCAGAGATTTTTTAAAAACGCTGTCAAAGCAATGATGACGGCTTTCTTTCGCAAAAGAGACCATTCTAGCAAGTTGACCCTTGTTTTGCTCACTGTAGACTCCCGATACGCCTGGATAGCTCAAATGAGTTTTTACTTCGAATTGTGTGCATTAAAGCAACATGTGTATTAATGCAGCATGTCTCCAATCCGATACGAGATTTGGCGATAATCAGTTATTTTGTTCATTATCTGCGGGGCCTCTACAAAACCGACCCCTCCAAACGTCGAGCCTTCTTGTCTTCGTCCCATGAATATTCCGGAACCGCTCTCGTGAACTCCCTTCCTCGCGTTTTTCCGCTTCGTCTCGCACACACCGATGATGTGCAATCTTCCACTTCTCCGAGAAGTTGGAAACCATACAGCGGAGGAGCCACACAAAAAGACGGTACGCGATACTCGATCCAGAAGTCGCCGCAGCACACTGCCGGAACAACCCGCCACCTCAACCGAATCCTACCGAAACGTCGCGAGACTTCGAGTGAGGGTAGGCAGCCTGTGGGCCCCGAACTCTGCGTTTACCGTTTTTGACCACTGAGATGAGGACTCAGTAATGTGCTCACGCATATATCGTGGAGGTGAACAATCATAAAAAAAGAAAAAAAAAGAAAAAGAGCGCGTTTGCACAAGTTATTGACGTTTTCGTTGGCGTGTCTGTTGAGACTATTTATTGGTTATTACGAATGTTTATTGATAATTTGATTCCGCAGGATGTTCATGAAGTCGTAGGTTTCTCTGGAAACACCTTATGACCTCAACGTCGTTCTCATCCGATTTTTTTTTCGAAATTAAGAACTTGTTTGTGAACCGCCGATTTTTGAGCCGTTTTGCGCGAATCTGCGTCTTGCTACTGTAGTTTTTCCTCTGCGATTGGTGCGGAATCCTCTGTGAAAAACACCAGTCACGCGCGCAAAATGCGAATTCTTGGAAGTTGTGCACCCACTGAGCCGCACAACGGGACCATTGTTTCTCAATTTGTTGTCGGGAATTGTTAATCAGTAGGTTGACTGTTCCGCAAGGTGCCAGTTCTACACAAAACACTCCATCTCGACATCAACCACTCAGAGACGGATGGATGTCACTGTTCTGAACAACCACCACGTTCTCTGGCAACAGACATCGAGATGGAATATAGAAAAGACTCACCGAATCTATTTATCATTTCAAACAGTAGTTGAGAAATTCGGCGCATTTTGTCCAACGTTCATTTGACGCCGTTTTTTCGAGTATTCCGCATTAAAACTCATTTGATTGGCTTCTCCTCTCATTCAAAAACCCATTCTTGACGAGTATTGCTGAAGGTTTCATTTCAACAACATCTCTCCATGAGAAGACCTATTCTACGGATTTCGCTCCGCAGTTCTTTCCTTTTCCCCAAACCTGCCTCTGGGAAGATAGGCGAGTCGAGTCGATGCAACCTTCCCAGAGGCGCAATTAAGAGGGAAAATACACAAAAGAACAGTCCAGAAGCCGTCAAAGTTGTCGAATCGCTTAAAAAATTTACGTGCATCATCGGGCCAACATTTCTGACCCGTCAGTCCAAAAACGGGCCGAATCGGTCCAGTAGGCGCCGAGAAAAGGCTGCGGACGGACAAACGGACGAACAAACACACAGAATTCGCCCTTTAATAATAGTAAAGACCAGGCCAATCGAGGCGGCTAACGCCGCCTCTCAGCCTGGGCTATGCAGTGTTTTCCGTCCTCTTCTACCCAATCTGCCTCTGGGAAGATAGGCGAGTCGACTCTTCCCAGAGGCGCAATTAAAAGAGGAAACACACAAAAAACAGTCCAGAAGCCGTAAAAGTTGACGGATCGCTTAGAAAATTTACGTGCACCTTGTGGTCAATACTTCTGACCTCTGTGTCAAAAATGGGCTGAAACGGTCCAGTAGCGGCTGAGAAACGGCTGTGGACAAAGAAACCCACAGACAGACAGACAGACACACATCCTTTCCCTTTTAGTATAAGAAAGATATTATATGTTTCAAAAATCTTGGAACCTGCGCAACCGCGCTACGCTGGATTCGTGTTGGTCTCGCCACGACTATTGTCTCTGTCTCGTGTGTTCCACGAGAGACGCAGACAAGAGTCGTGGCGAGACCAACACGAATCCAGCGGAGCGCGTTTGCGCAGGTTCCAAGTTTTTTGAAATATATAATACTGACGAAAAGTAATACTTTTTTTTCAACTCGGAACCATCACAAACTTATGAAAAAACATTCGAAAAAAAACTTTTTTTTTTGAAAATTGTTTTCTGGACTTTGGTTTTTCTGGCAAAATCTTGCTGCCGATGAGGAACAAAAAGTAATTACCAGAAAAGGAATCGAGCCCACAATCATCGGCACCCAACCCACGCCTCTTCACCATTCGGCCACCGAACCACACTCTCCATGACCCTCCGGGTGCGGTTAGGTGAACGGTGCCTACACTGCCATTGGCCACTGTTTTCAATGGTTCCACCACCTCCCCCAACACTGGATTTTGAGCAACTTACGAATCGAAATATTTTGGCTGAACGCAGAGCTTTGCAGATTTGGTCAACTGAAGAGTTGCTTACACTTGTTAGAATGACCTCAAGAATGTGTAAACAATTTTGTAGAAAATTGTATGAGACCGACCCAAAAAGGTTCCCTTGTAAAGAGGTGCGGATGCCATTTTGTGATTGATGATTCTCGATTGTTGTGCAATTCTCGTCTCATGCTAGTTCTCAAATAAATTCCACTGTCGACGGAACATTCCACTGATTTTAAGCCAAATCTCTCCGAAGTTTGCTTCTCTAAGTTTTGAAATTTCTAGCATTGCACATAACCTTAAGCGTCTTGAATGATCATTCTTATTGAATGTGTTCCTCATTGTCATTGTTTCTCTAATTTTGAACAGCTCCGGGTTTGTTTCTCCGAACGTTTTTTAGCAGTTTAGCAAAGTTTTTCGATTGAATACCGAAGAAAACACAGCGCACTTTTGCTTGGATCGGTAGGCTGGTAATCGGTAGGCTGGTGCGAAAGGTCTTGGCTTCTCAAAATACTTCCGGTAGGGAGCGATGACATGCAACTAAATTTAGCGCAGAGCCGGAACTTTGGAAATTACCTTAAATCCTTGTGTTTGCATTTTCCAAAAAATCACCATCAAAAGGAAAGCCAAAGAAAATAGGTTATAACTCCGGTGTTGACTCCAACATTTTTAAATAATTTGGTGGCAGCGGATGGGTGACAGTGAGGATACAGTTCAGTATCAAGAAAACTATGGATGGCACGCATTTTTGTGGGTTTTGGCAATTTGGGTGTACTTGCGTTGGTACAACTGAACCAACATAAAGTAGCGGGTTGACTCTGAAACCGCGAGAGCCGGAACGTTCCGTTTAGAAATCTCGAATGACAGATCAGGAAAGTAGAGAGCAAACAGGCGTTTCGGGTCACTGAGATCACTGGAGAAGAGGCATTTTGATGACCTAACACCAATTTCAATACCAAAATCCGTAGTTCCTGCCACCCATCGGCCTAAATCCATGAAATCCAAGAAGAAGCAATCAGTGGATGACTGCTTCCACTCACTTCTCGAAAAATCACACATCTTTTCGGTTAAGTAACAACTGTATCACTTTGTCATGCTATTCTCCACCTCCGACACGAGAGGACAGACTCAGGTCTTCAAAACACTGACCTTTACAACTTTCTTTTGTTCCTAGACTTTTGTTCATGCTGGGTATCTTTCTTCCGTGTGAAAAGCGTCGATAATATAAGCCACGGATTTTCTAATGTTTTAGGCTTTGAGCTGTGAACATCCGCGCTTATACTGTATAAACTGTTCAAAACGTCTGGCAAATCCTCCGGTTGAGGTTGTGTAAGCTTTGTGGGCTTTTGGTGAATCCGGCTGTCTGAAGATTTTATGAAAGAGCGCCTTACAAGGGAGGTCATTTCAAAAGAGAGGTCAATTTTTCGCAACTTGGCAGGGGTATGAAACAGGCCATTCTGAATGCAATCGTGAATTTCTACCCTCCACTTTTACAGATTTCAGGAGATATGACGTCTCATAGTTTCGAATTTGCAATCTGTTCATTTTCCCAAGGTGAGGACTATAAAGAGAATTGTCAAAATCACATGAAATGAAGAATTGAATAGTTTTGTCTCCAAAATCAACTGGAAATTAGTACTGGGATTCGTCTTAAAATCTCCAGAATTCCGCAAAAGTGGTTTCTAGAAAAATTCACGACTGGGTTCAGAATGAGCTTTTCTATGCCCTTGCCAAGTTGCAAAAAATTCTGAAACCTTGGGTGAAATGACCTCCCTTGTTAAAAAGAAGAAACAAACCGACGAGCAGAATCTGATAGTAGTGGGCCCTGCTTGCGGCATTAATTAGCTTGAAAATGATCTCGAGTAGGCTGGGTAACGAAGCAGTCCAAGGGCGAACCAGCTCCTCCGAGAGCGGTTGTTGTGTCCCATAAATACACCCTGCACTAGCGAAAGGAGAGTAGAACACGTTTCACAAGAGAAGTGTGTGAAGTGTCCGTGGGATTTCGAAACGGGACCTAGTCCATCCGATTAGTTTCGATACGGGGAGTCCGAATCTGTTTTTCAATTTTCCAACCACGATTTCTTAGCGTTCACATGTGCCTACATATTACGCCTTTGCGAGCTTCTAACTCGGCTCTCGAGGTCGTTCCGCAAAATTTGAAAACAGATTCGGACGCCCCGTATCAAAGTCTATCGGATGGACTAGGTCCGTTTCGAAATCCCACGGACACTTCATACACTTCCCTTGTCAGTTTTTAATCCGTCATTCCTGTTCAGCTGTGTACTAGTCGGCAGTTCCGTCGAACGTGAAGGCGGTGGCAAGCCCGGATCCAATGCGTTCAATGGGGACACTGAAAATTGTCGAGAGCACGTTTCTGTCAAGAGCACGGCCATGCCAATGCTGAACAGCAGACCTGACGACAGACTTCGCTGAGCGACAAAGATCGCAGTCCAAAATTAACACCTTTCTGGTTTTTCCCACTCGAGGAGATCACTGTCATTGCACGTGGACGTCGAGCAGTATCAAAGTGTTGTGACGACAATGGATGATTTCTTCCTCAGCCACTGTCGCATTTTCTGGGAGTCATTTGAGTAGCACTCTCGTGTTGCAAGCGGGAAGAGTCATCATTCACCATATGGGTAGGTTTCGTAAAATCAGCGTCGTTTTCATCTATTACAACTTTAAAAAGTCGAATTAGTCTGAATAAACGGTAGATTCTTACACTCACATATCAACCACAGATGGGTTTTTTTGTTTTTTCCCCACGTAGCCTTCGAATATCTCGTATGTACATCGCTTGTAACTACCATTCCAGCCTGAAATCTTTTTTTCTTTTTCATTCATATTAAACTGTGATCTTACGTTTCTGATCGAACCATTTCCGTGTTTTCTCTGCTTTTTCAGAGTCTCCGGGTATTTGTTGTCCGACTCTGTTGGCTTGTTGTAGGGCATTTCTTGCTTCTACAAAAAAAACATTTAGTAATTCGGATATGAAATTATGATAAATTCAAGGAAAGTACGTTCAGGATCACAAAAACCGAGGAGAATTGAAGAAAAAATAATGCGAGGACAGCTATTCCACGGCAAATGGTGCAAACACCACGGCGCACACATTGCGGACATCGTCTGCGTCTCTCTGCGAGAAACGCGTCTCCCGCAGCGTGAACAACTGACCTCTTGCGAGACCCGCAGGCACCTTCGCCAGGACTGAGGAGCGGTTGGCGATGATGTGACGATAGATGATAGACAAAGCAGATGTCGAATCCGAACACTGGCTTTCTCTCAGTTTGCTGTTCCCACCCAGATGAAATCGATAACCGGCAAGAGTGGCAACCCGAAAATTAGTGCATAGACAGCGGCTATGAGGCCTCGTTGTGCTCAGAAGACTGTTTTATTACAAATAAACTGGAAGCCAGCAGTTGACTGTGTGTGGACAACTTTCAGGTTTCGCTTGGTTTTCAACTGATTTCTTTCGCTTATCTCCGAAAATCGAAACTCAATGTCTTGTCCAGAAGACTACCATTACTCAAAATAACTTACGAACTGATATATAGTGTTGCGAATTGCACTTTGCATAACATCACATCCAATTCGTCCTCGAAACCATTCGCAAAATAACATTTAAAATCATTTTCGGTTATTTGTCCAATTTTATCACAAAAATCCTGAAAAAAACAGCCGAATCGGCTAAAATCCATCATTTCCAGTCGTTTCAAATTCGAAAAGCCACCAAAAATCGTCCGAGTGCGCTGCAAACGCGCTCTATCGGACGCCTCTCTTTTGAACATATTTCGCTCACTGCACACGTTTTTAACGATTTTCCGCCGCTTCTCTCTGGAATTCTTGCAGCTTTTTTCAAAGAACACATGACAGCAAAGGATAAAAGTGATTTGAAGACGGATCTGGTGAGCATTTTGTTTAAAAAAAAAGATGAAAATGGAAGAAAGTCGGCGGAACAGTGTAACTGACACACTACGAAAAATCGATGATGACACATCTTGCACTGACACCCGTTTTGAACCGTTTCCGAGGTGAAGAACTTTTTTTCCGCTCACTAGACAAACGAATAAATAGATAAACCAGCCTCCAATACGTGAGGCTGTAGTAGTCATTTCCGTTTGAAATCGGCCAAACCTCCGCCAAATGTCGTTCTAAGTGGAAACTTGCACTGACCAGACATGTATATTGAGCAGTGACATCTTGCTTTTTGATCAAAATGAGACAATTTTCCGAGAAAATTCGGAATCGTCGCCGGAATCGCCGTGACACTGCCCGTGGGCCGCAGGTGACCTCGTGCCGACCCTCGCTCGGTACGGTGCAATTAGGGGCTCTGTAAGGAGGTTGCAAATGACCAGATGTTGATCCAGATTATGACACAGATCAAAAAATGCGAGATGAAGTCTCTGGACAGGAATGGATTAACGACAGATATCCCGTCATCCCTTTGATGTTTTATAATACACTGCTCCACATAATTATAGCCTCACCCCCACTTTTCATGAAAAATCGAAATTTTGAAATTTTCCGGAAAAGTTCCTGGAGAGAAAATACATGAAATTCAAATCCATTTTTGATCCCAAAGTGAATTTGAGATTTTAAAAATACAACGGAACATTTTTTGATTTTAGTGAAAAAAAAAAGCTATTGAGCTATTCCACATAATTATAGCCTCACTTGAGAAAATAAAGGATTCTGGAGTTTCGAGATGCAAGACTGTGATGAATTTGTTTGTAATTCATGTAAAATGACTGATTGCATGGCTCCGCTGAAACAGAAATATTAAAATTCTCATGAGAGCGCTCTCGGGCTCTGTTTTTCGGAACAAAACGAGACTTCCACAAAAACTATTTTTCGGCTGAAATTCTCAATTTTCTTTGTGGTCGTGGTCTAATTTATTAAGTTGACCCACTCAACATGTGAATATGTTTTGGCTCCGCAACTTTCAGAACCAGCCATCCGTGGGCAAAAATCAGAGCCTAGATCTCCTAGGCACGGAAAGTTATAATCAACCCGATTGTGTGGGGGCTATTACTGAGGTCCTGGGGTACTTATACCAACTGTCTGTGATCTTTTTTTCAAATTGAGAATGATGGAAAAGTTGAATAGAATTGTTCTACTCAACGTGACCTATGCAAATAAAGGTGTCCGTCGGGAGGCTCTTTAGTTATAAAGAAAATAATTGGTTTTTGTTTCGGGAGGATTAATGATTCTTTCTCACATTAAATACCACGGGATTTTCTTGTTACCAATAGCTGGATGACCAAAGTTTTCGTCCTTGGGAAGTCGAAAAAATAGCTTAAAAGTTCAATTCTACTAGTGAAATAGGGTGATTTCGAACAAGACCAATTTTAAAGAAACCTGTATCTGGAATTTGGTTCATCTCTGGCAATCTACTGGGTCAGGGGAATATCGAAAGTGTATCTGCCCAAAGACTCATGACCAAGCTTGACTTTGAAACCTCAATGTTTTATCATCCGCACTCGTACTTTTTGAAGTTTCTACGGTTTCCTCCGTCTCCACTGAACATTGTTTCCAAGTCAGGAGACATCATCTTCTCTCAACTTCGCATTCTTCTTGGAGCATTCCGCTACGTCACTCTGATTTCGGTCAGCCAATCTCTTGCCAATTACATATTCCGAAGAAATGGTTTCCTTAAGAATAAAAACATGGAGTTATGATCAAAGAATCAGAGCAACTCATCAGATCAGAACAGAGACCCGACCGTCCGGTCCGAGAGGAGAGGTGACGAGTGACTGGTGAGGACCATGTCCACGAGACAATGCGCCGCCCGTGTCAGGTGTGCGGCGATCGGTTGTTGCGTGACCCGAAGGAGGAGGGGTTGGACAATATGTAGAGGGTGACCGGAAAGAAAGCTCCTTGTAAAAGTTTGCTTGTGGAGTGTCGTTAGCGAGAGAGCGCGGAGCAGCAGAGACGCAGGCAGCGAGGTTCGCGGGCACCGAAGACCCAACTTTTTCAGATAGTCATAACTTGGCTAAAAATGTACAGATCCGGCTGCAAATTTTTGAAAAAAACATACTAATGTAGTTTATTCAGATTCCACCATCAATTTTTCAACATCGAAACACTTTTTTTTTTCACAATTTTGGGGGTCTCAACCATGGATAATTTTTGACTCAAATATTTTTTTCTCAATTCGAACAAATCTGAAAATGCAATCGTAAGATGTTACTTTGGTGGGGTTTTTTTCTGAAACTTTGAACGTGATTCAGGCATATGCAAAAAAAATTATGACAGCTTGAGAGGCTTTTGGTACAAAAACGACAAAAAATGAACATTTGACCTTTTTCTCAAAGATCACGATGTTTCCAGTCTTGAAATTCTGGGAGAACATACACATTAGTGTCCTTACCATCTCAGAATTTTTTCGGATTTTTTGGAGCACAAACAAAAAAGTCGATTTTGTGCTCCTTGAACACCTATCGTACTACTCCAGGTGGAGCTCTTAGGCTAGGTCCGTGCAAATGAGAAGTACTAGTCCCTATCAACATAATCAGATAAAAATGAGCTTCTGAGGCACACCATTCTCGAGTCTTCCAGAGAACGTGTTATATAGGGAAGTTTCTCGAAGGATTCTGAACTTCTAACGTGCTGACTCGGATCAAATGTGTGCCAGAAGTAGTTTAATTGATTCCTGACTTCAAATAATTAAAAACACAATTTTCAATTTTTCCGAATTTTTCGTACCAGAAGCACCTCAGACGGTCATAACTTGCCTAAAAATACCTGAATCATGCTGAAACTTTCAGACGAGTGATGAAAAAGAGTCATATCTTGATTGACGTTTTAATTTTCTGATCAGCAGACAAAATTTTTGATGAAAAAAGTTTCCATGTTTGAGACCCCCAAAATTGTCGAAAATTTTTTTTCTCATACTATCGGCTGCATCCGAGATGAAGATTTTGACGAGTTTTCGCGAGAAAGAGTTTCCTAGGCCACCGACAGTTTCGCGCCGGCGCGAATTACTGTGGAAAAGTTTTGAAAATTTCAAATGACCAGGAAAATTCAGTTTCAGCTGTTTTCCAAATGTTTTTGTGTCAATTGATTCTCCTGTCATGCTTAATTTGTTTTATCGAGAAATCCGAATGAAAATCGGCCGAATACCGTCTTTTTAGACCAAGGGTTACGGTTACAAATGTTGAGCTGTACCTCGTTCGTTGCGAGACCCACCGGTGGCCGCCAAAGCTTTTTCTCGTCAAAATGTTCATTTCGGCTGCATCCGATAGTACGTGCCCGCTACTTATTTTTTGAAACCTCTCTCTATATTTAAAGCCTCTCTCTGTCTTTCTCTCTCTCTCTCTCTCTCTCTCTCTCTCTCTCTCTCTCTCTCTCTCTCTCTCTCTCTTTCTCTCGCTCTCTAACGAAAGATAACTCTGTTAATTTTTTTTTCAGAGTAACCATGAATTCATTTCAACGATTGCATACTGCGGCTTCTGGGGAAGAATACAGAAGGGAGTTGGAGGAGATCTTCGCCTCCAAGAGAAATCTCAAAGAGGTGTTCCCCTACTCCCACCGCCAAGTGAGTTACAGAATGAAAAAAAGTAGAAGCAATCGGTTTTCAGGCGGTGGATCGTGTCGTCAACGCTACGCTGGATGTGTTGAACAACGACGAGTCGCCGAACTTTGTGATTCTCGAGAAGTTGTTGGAACGCGTTGTTAAAATGGCCGGCAGATCCTTCGGTCTTGTGAGTTTTCTGCTGATAGTGAATTCACTGTTCATCTGTTCCAGGATTTGGTGGCTCGGAGATGGTTCGCTGACCATTTGGTCAGAATGTGCGAAGTCCACAACGTGGATAAGAACAGGCGAATCTCGATGCTTGCAGGACAGGAATATATGCAAGCCATGGAGGTTCATAAGGCTGCGTATATGCTCTATTTGAAAACCAAATTTAGGTTTTTGCTCCTGATTTCCACGACATTTGGGTCTGCTGGATTACCCACTTGACTGGTTTTGTTTCGAGGGACGAGGAAAAGGAGAGTTTCGTTTCGATCTACAAGGTCATTTTCGACGTTCTTGAAGAACTGGCAAAGAAGCAGCGTCACGGTTTCGATTTGATGCCCTATGTTCCGGTGAGTCACTTGACAAAATCAAAATGAGGATAGCCCATGTGGGTTAAACTGAAATAGCCCATGTGGGTTGAAAAAAGTATACCTGAATCCCACCAAATCAGTTTTCACGAGTTGGCGTGGGAAATACATATAGTCTCCAAAGATCATGGCTTGATGGTACAGAGAGTAGTTGAATGCAATCATGATCACACTATGCTGGTTCCGATCCAGAGTATCTGTGGCGAAAACAACCAATGTTTCTAGATGCTTTGCTACAACCGTAAAATTTGTTTGTAATATCTACATACATTTTCATATCCGTCACCAAAACCACCATCTTTCCAGTTCGAAGGAGAAGTCATCACTTTACACTAGATGATAGCAAGATGATAACAAGATGACAACACAAAGTGCCAATCGATGCCGAATCTCCGTTCCACGTTGTATTCCTATCAGTTTGCTTTATTCACTTCCTTCCTAATTTCATCTTCTCATTCTTACGTTTTTCATACTTCTCCGTTTTCGCTTTCGTTGTCTATTTGACTGAATTGTATCACAAGTATCTGAGATATTTCCATGATTCCATCTTGCAATCGTAAATCATGACCAAACATTTTTGAGATCGAGTAAACAAATTTTCGCAAATTCCTGGAAATTCAAGAACTATGGTCAGTTGTAACTGATATCAAACGCCAAACAACTGCACATTTTTCTGAAACGTGGAGTCTGGTAGTGTTCTAGATAACTCGGTAGCTCATCCTCTCAAGAGATCATCACTTTGTGTCATCTTTTTGCAGCATCCATATAGGATAATCAACATCCAAATCAACCGGGAAATAGAATTAAGACTGAAGTTTCTCGCATTACTGAACCGTTCTTCTCGTTTGGTGAGCCAGGCATTCGAACAAAACCGATTCTATGAAGAATGTTTAATTTACTGACTGCCAAAACTGAACAACGGTGCTAATTGTTGTAAAAGCGATAAAAAACACTTCACTTTTCCAGGTGAGCTTGGCAACAGTCGTGTGGCTGCAAATTTGTCCCAGTATCACTCCTGTTCTGCTGATTTTTGCCCTTTATATTGAAACGTTTATTCGAGTGAACAAAGTTAATAAGATGGTCTAGCACCGCAAGAAGCTGAGACCAAATGGTAAAGCGAAACGAGGGAGGGAGTAGAGAGAAGAAAAGAGAAAGAAAGAGAAAAAAATAAATAAAATGGAGGAGGGCAGAGGGAAGTAGGCTGTGAGGAGTAAATAGGAGGGGGGAAGAGGACATTAAGAATCAGTGAGGGTGGCGTCAAGGAAGTTACGGAACTGGGACGGGGATAAGAAGGAGGATTGGTTGCGAACAAGATGATTCCATCGGGAAATGATGGACGAGAAGAAGTTGCAAGTAGTAGGGGAGAGGCAAATGAGAAGCATGGGACGTCGGGAAGAAGAGGCGGGGCGGAGATGGCGTTTGAGATCGGGGAAGTGGGCGAGACCTGTTAGAATGTTATACAGAAAAATTAGTTGAGATTTGAGTCGGCGAGTGCGAATGGAAGAGATATAAAGGGTGCTGAGTCGATCAGAGTAAGAGGAGTAAGTGGAATTACAGCGTTGAAGGGCAAACCGTGAGAAGACCCGCAGAGGCTTCTCAAGAAGGGCAGCGAGACGTGAAGAGGAGGGAGGTGAGAAGGCGGGTGAGCAATACTCAAGGAGAGGAAGAACGTAAGTTTTAAATAAGTAAGAGTAAACTTGGGGGGGGAAGAAGATTTAAAACAGTTGAGAAGTTGACGGGAACGGAGAAGGGCGAGAGCAGAGATTTGGCGAATGTGTGGTTCAAATGAGAGGGCGGGGTCAGTGAGAAGGCCAAGGTCTTTAACAGAGGGAGAAGGGGAGATGGGAACGTTATTGATGGTGTACACATGATGGGGGTTGTTGGAGCCTAGATGGAGAATATGGGTTTTGTTGAGGGCGAGAGGAAGGCAATTGACAACAGACCAGCAGTAGATGAGATCAATGGAGGATTGAAGAGAGGCGGGAGAGGGGGAAAAACATTTCAAATCATCGGCATAGGCACTGAAGGGGTGAGCGGAGCAAGGGAAGTTAGAAGGTCGTTGATAAAAAAGATAAAGAGAAGAGGGCCGGAGACCGACCCTTGCGGGACACCGGAGGGAATGGGGACGCGGACAGGGTCGATGTAATCATCGACCTTAACGGAGAAGGTGCGGGAAGAGAGGAAGCTGGAAAACCAGGAAAGAAAGGGAGGGGAGATGCCAATGGTGGCCAATATAGTGAGAAGAAGGGAATGGGGGACACGATCGAATGCCTTTTGGAAGTCGAAAAATACAACATCAAGGTGTTTATGAGAAGCGAGAAGGGATTTGTACAGAGAAAGCGAGTGGATGAGGGAGGAGGGACAGATGCGGCGGTTAAGGAAACCATGTTGGTGACGACATATAATATGGGAAAAATCACATTTGAGGCGAGCGCAGAGCATGCGCTCCATAATTCGTGCGAAGGGGTCGGTAAGGGCGATGGGTCGATAGTTGGCAGGAAGGGCGGGGTTACCTTTCTTAGGAATGGCAATAACGGTGGCGTGTTTCCAGGCGGAGGGAACGGTGCCAGTGGAAAAGGAGGAGAAAAATATAATTGAAAGTGGTAAAGCAAGTGACGTGGCACAGTGTTTAATGACAAAATAGTTGAGGGGGTGAGGTGAGAAGCCACGACGGGGAGGGAGTTTGGTGAGGACACGTTCAACTAAGAAGGGGGCGAAAAGATCGCGGCAGAGGAGGCCAGTGCTAGCAGAGGGCGGAGAGGGAATGGAAGTTGTAGGGGAAGGAGGAGGTGCGGAGGGGGATGCAAAGTTAGACGCGAAGGAGAGCGAGAAGGCCCGAGCTTTCTCGGGGGCGCGGGAAAGGTAGACATTATTAACTTGAAGGGCGGGGGAGGAGGAGGAGGGTTTGAGACGTTTGGCGATGAGGCGTCGGGCAGCGGGGGCATGGGGCATAGAGGTGATGAGGCGCTCGGCTCTGAAGATAGAGCGGCGAGAACGTCGAAGGAGGGAGCGCTCGCGACGGCGGAAGGAGGAAAGAAGAGAGGGGTCAGGATTGGGGTTGGCGAGGGCGGAGGTGTGAGAGCGACGGAGCTTGCGAAGGCGGCGAAGGGGATTGGGGATGTGGGAATCAGGGCGGACAGGGAAGGAGGGGGTGAAGGCACGAACAATGCTAGAGATGAGGGCAATAAACGCGGAGTATTTGTCGCAGGAGCTGTGGTGCGCGCTAAGGAGAGAGGGCCAGTCAGTGGAGGCAATGTGATAATTGATGGCTGAGAAATTAGCTTTGGAATAGTTAAGAGGGGAAGGGCGGGAAGAGGATGGAGAGGGAGGCGCAGAAGGGCGGGAGGCAGGGAGAGGAAACAGAAGAGAGAAGGAAAGGGATAAGTGATCGGAGCCGAGAAGGGGCAATTCGGGAACGAGGTTAGCAACCGAGACATTGGGGGAGGCAATTACAAGGTCAAGAATGTTGGAGGTGGATGGGGTGACGCGGGTGGGAAAATTGACTAGTTGAAGGAGAGAGTGGGATTGGAGGAAATGTTGGAACTGGTGGGTGGGGGAGGGAGAGTGCCAGTTGACGCCAGGGAGATTGAAATCTCCAAGGAGGAGACAAGAAGAGAGGGGAATGTAGGTGGAGAGATGAGAAGCCCTTCTCGTTAGTTGAAACTGTTATCCGACGTAAACTGAGCTCATTTTGGGGATCTTCGCGAGGTCAACTTCCATGCTGCTCCCGATGACAATTCTTGTCGTTCGATTCTTCTATTTTGGCACTGAGCAGTATTCCGTTCTCAAAAACTAGTTAATGCTTGGACATGGTCGTTGCTCTTGCTCGATTCACTTCCAAGAGACGCGAAGTGCAGGCGACGGGTCGAACTTGGTTGGTTTCTTTGTTATACAGTTTGATCGGCACTGTGGTCTTTGCGGTAGGTTCTGGACGATTCGGTGGTGGTAGGTTGATGGCGGAAGGAGACTTCTTCATGACGGATCGCAGAGGTGCCTTTGGCGGCAAATTGAGCACTTTTTTTCACTCTCCGGAATCCGTAGAATTTCAGGAGTTGGAATCCGGAGAGTCCTGAAAACTGCAAAAGTTTGGCATCGCAGAAACCGGAAACCTCACGAGGGAGGGGAGACGGTTGTCCGCATAATTGATGAGCTTACATGAATTTGCGATGGAATTTTGTTCTCTTCCCAGGTTTGGCTGAAGTTCCAAATTGTTGTATTATCGATGTTCTGAAGCAGTTAGAAGTTATTGCTTTTGACTGCGGGAAGCAGGAGAAGTGTCCGCCAAAAAGCAGCACACAAGAGAAATGAGCGGGTGACTGCCAATTAGGCTTCTCCGCAAAGGATGCGCACTGTTCAACGAGCCATTGCGGAACATACGTAGAAGTACACGCGCAGCAGGTGGAGGAAAGGGGGGTTCCCTGCACACACAAAAACCTAACCATGGCGGTAGAGGGACTTTGAAGAAATTTTTAATTAAAATTCAAAACGATGTTCTACTTGTTCATGTTTTATGTTACATCGGAAAAAGTACATGATAATGACATAAAGTGAATGATAATGACATAAAGTGAATGATAATGACATAAAAAAATGTTGATCAGAATCGGTTTTGTCAGCCTGTTTTCCTCCCCTTATCGCTTCCATTGAAAAGCTAAAAGCGGGTGGAACTGATGACAGATATGATAGAAGAGAATGATGTGGCGAATGGAAAACAAAAAGACAGAAAAGATAAAACGTTCTCTGTTATGTTCATGGCACCATGACGCTTTTTGAAATCACTTTCATCACTTGAAATTCAACATAGTTCAACAGGGCAGTAAGATAAACCTGTAAAGCCCAACAACGGGCATGAAGCTCACTCAGAACGGTCTTCCTGTCAAGTCGACTTTTTGGTAGTGAACGAATGGCATCTTCCATTTCCGAGGGTAGGATTTCTGGGACCATTGTGGTCGTGGCATAAATGGTAAGACATGTTTGATTGATTGTGGGTTCGAGTAAAAATTTCTAGATTTCTTTCTCGATTTTTAGTCTAGCGGCCAGTATTTTTGCAGCTGCATGTTTCTCGTTCTCACTGCTCCTTTATATGACGAATTTGACCCCAGCCACCTTGAAGACCTTACAGATGTTATCACTGATGATAAGATCCATTGCTGACATTGTCGTCATCGGAGATCGCTCGTCAGCCTAACATTTCAAGTTTTCAAGTGTCACAGTGACAACGCAAATGAATAAGTACTGCTATCTTGAACTGACCAGTAGCATTCATGTTCAGGCGGATTTGGGATCCATTCAAAAAATGGACTGGTTCCCCAAGTTTTCAAGTGCGCTGCTGAGAGACTCAGCTACAGTGCGCGTCATAAGTATAAGCCCCCCCCCCTCGATTTCGGGTGTATCGGAAGAACCAGAAGTTTTTGTGAAAATCTGTGAATGCAGTTCGATTCAGAATCCAATATAACCCCCGGGTGCAAATATTTGGGATAATAGGCCTTCCAGGGACCTCACACCATCACAAATTCGAAAAAGAGGCCGCGTCAAAAGTATAAGCCCCCCCCCCTAGCGATTTTCGATATTTCGGTCCAAAAACTCGATTTCTATGGATCCAATCATGTTGATTCACTGTTTTTTGTTGTCTTGGGTAAAGAACTCACAAGTTGGATGAAGTTTGCAAAGATACCGATCGAACTCATACTCCGAAAACGGATAAATTCATTGAAAATGAAGAAAAGTTGAAAAATTGGAAGAATAACAGTGATACATGAACACAATCGATGATAAATAACTTTTCCATTGTTTTTCATTATTTTTTGAAGATTATCTGATTGCTAGTCAATCTATTTCTTCGTCTGAGCCACAGTTATATTATATATTTCAAAAATCTTTGATCACTTTGTGAGATATGAACGGAAGGAGAAGTCTCTTGTTCCTTCAGAACGCCCCTCAAACCATCACGGTTCCTTCTCCAAAGCTGTTCACTGAGCAGATCACAAGATCCTTGCCTGTGTATTTCCAACGTGAATGCCTTTTGTCTGAACCGTCAAAAATAATGTTTTTCTTGTTGCCAAATACCATCTGAACAGTTTTCCGTTTGTTTGGCAAGATATAGGCAAGCATATTTTTATCTGCTGGAACAGGGACAATGGAGGAGGATCAGTGATGATTTAGGCGGCATTCTGAAGGAAGAAGAGACATCTCCTTCTGCTCATATCTCACAAAACAATCATTCTCAACTACTAGAACGTTTTTTCTCAAGAATTTTGTGTCATTCTTGGACTGTACAAAGAGAAAAACCACTGTTACCAGTAGGACAACGCATCTATTCATTCTTGCAGCGCTATAACTGTGGCTCAGACGAAGAAATAGGTTGACTAGCAATCAGATTATGTATCTTCAAAAAATAATGAAAAACAATGGAAAAGTTATTTATCATCGATTGTGTTCATGTATCACTTATATTCTTCCGATTTTTCAACGTTTCTTCATTTTCAATGAATTTATCCGTTTTCGGAGTATGAGTTCGATCGGTATCTTTGCAAACTTCATCCAACTTGTGAGTTCTTTACCCAAGACAACAAAAAACAGTGAATCAACATGATTGGATCCATAGAAATCGAGTTTTTGGACCGAAATATCGAAAATCGCTAGGGGGGGGGGCTTATACTTTTGACGCGGCCTCTTTTTCGAATTTGTGATGGTGTGAGGTCCCTGGAAGCCTATTATCCCAAATATTTGCACCCGGGGGTTATTTTGGATCCTGAATCGAACTGCATTCACAGATTTTCACGAAAACTTCTGGTTCTTCCGATACACCCGAAATCGAGGGGGGGGGGGCTTATATGTACTTATGACGCGCACTGTATTTCTGAACACGAAGAAATAACTTTCTTCTCTTCTCAAGAGTTGGTAAATTTTTCTGGGAGCCCAAATAATTGAGCTCGGGCGCTTCCAGTATCTTGGTTACTAGTAAAAAAAGTGCTTGTTTTCCAACAGCCGCCCGCCTATCACGCTTCAGTATGCCTTTCACAGCCTTGTCATATCGTCGCGCTGGAGAGCTCTTAAACATCGCTTGATCCGGCTGATGCCGACGATCCTTCAGTTCAGGGCTACGTGAATGATCCGAATCCGTTCGAGATGTGTTTTGGTTGGCAATGCTTCTGCGTAGCAGAGTGCGAGCGGGACGGTCGTGTTGAACAGATTTGCTCGGCTTCTTGGGTTGGTGATCCAGTCCGACACTTTTTGAATGAATCCCAAGGCCGCCCAAGCGAAAAAAGTTCGTAATCTTGATGCAAGAAAAAGGTTATTTCGATGAGCGTTCTGAATTCAAAATATAAAATAAAGGATTCATGAGAAAACGTATCTATACTCGAACCACTGACTAAGTGCTCTCAACGTTCCCTAACTTGCCAGATCGGGCAAGATGGCGCGTAAAAAGCAGCTTGAGAAAGCGACGAGAACATTTGTGTTTGGTGTGTAGACAACCTCGGTGCTTTCTCTTGTGAGATGAAACAAAATATCAGATGGGACGCCTTGAAAACGGAATATTATCGAGGCCTCGCAGTTTTTACTGCAATCTACAACTATTCAGCTCTATTTTCACATTAAACGCAACTATCTCGAAATTAGAATACTGACGGCGGTAATTTCAGAATTATGAGGTTTCTTGAATAGAGACGAACTAGTGAGAAAATAAGAAACACAGTTTCAAGACCGTGGGAAATGAATTTATACTTCTTTTCTTCATGGAAATAATGCAATTGGTGAATCAAGGATACAGTCATAATAATAAGACCACATGGTGTAAACGCGATGATTTGAAGAGTTTTCGTAACTACGATCTCAAAAAGCATAACAGTTTCAGAACAGCGTTATTCGTTATTCAGCAATCCTGTCAAATCTAAATTCGATGGAAACTCATTGATGTCATCTTGGTTGTTTTGTTGCTCTTCAAATTCTGATAGTGATCGTGGAACGTGATAATCAAACTGCTCATCCTGTTCGTGGAAGAGCTGGAAAAGGAACAGATGTTGCTTAACTGGGAAGGCTGGAACGACTTCAAGTGCAAGATCCTGTGAATTGCAGTCGAAGTTGAACAGTTCGGATGGACTCTCCTCGACTTGAAGAGGTTCCCATTGATGGTGATCCGGTGGCATGTGAACGGTAACGTCTTCCGTTGGATATTCTGTGTTCGAGTTGTCAGAATTGGGAAGTGCGGGAAGTAGAACAGTGTTTCTTTCTGGACAGTTCGACATTGAGAGGGAAGAATTCAAGACTGTCGGAGTTTTAATGGATAGAATATCCGTAATTGGCGCCTGTAAGAAAAAGTCAAAACTTAAAAAAAAAATCCCCGAATTACCGGGACAAGACTGCTATCAGTTACCAGTTGAGCCCATCCGGAACTCGAAATCTGGAAAACGATCGTGCATAATGACCATGACATCCACCCACCTCAGTCTCTTTCTCCCATGCTGTCATTGGTCGCTCAACTCTTTGAATTTGCGAAGAAGGGACTTCCGGATCAGGCTTGGTCGGAACCGGAACCGGAATTTCCGAAAGTTCCGAAAGTTCCGAAAAATTCCGGAACTTTTTTCCGACGGAATTTTTCCCGAATTTTTTTTTTCCGACGGAACTTTTTCCGAATTGTTTTGTTCCTACGGAACTTTTTCCGAATCCGGAATCCGGATGGCGTTTCTTTCTGTGAGCTTCATAAATTGCAAACGTGAGAAATGGTCTCCGTTTGCAGTCACTGCACTGGAATCTCAAGGTGTTCGGATGCTTGTTGTTTTTATGATTCCAGAGTCCCGATCTCGATGTCAATGAATGGGAGCATTCCTGGATGACGTTTAGTGAATCTGGTAGAAATTCTTTTGAATTCACTCACATCGCATTTGTATTGTTTTCCAGCGCACTCTTTTTCATGGTTTTCCAAAAGCTCTTGGGTTGGAACTTTGAAGTTTTGACACTTGGAGCACTTGAATAAAGAAGAGGCATCGTGGTGAATAAAAGACATCAATTTCTATTCATCGGAACGGTCGAGGCAGAAAAGAAAAGGAAGAAAGTGAAGCCGACTGCGGAGTCCCGAGGGCGGAATAAACAAATCGAATTAAAGCTATGGCGGTTTTACGGCTGGGAATCAAGTGCTAAAACGCCCGAGAGAGTTTTATAGTTCCATGAGATAACTGTGATTATTTAGACTAGGACGTGGACGGAAAAGACGTTTGACACCTGTGTGTGAGAGGCTTTGCACTCTACGGCACGGCAGCCAGCAATTCGGCTGCAAACGGTAGCGCCATCAGTCGCCCAATTATAAGCGTTTGATATAAATTGACTCATGAGGACGGAATATTTCAATATAGTCTTAAGAAAATAGCAAATAATGTTCATCAACTGTGCTCCATGGCTGTGCCCTCTTGACGATCGAATGCAATATTATTTCAGATTGGCTTCTATTGGGAAAACCTTTTGAGAGATCGCCTGTCCGTCAACTCGCATCGAGCAATAACTCCCATTTCAAGCTACATGTCATGCTCATTTGTATTCAATCGATTTATTCAATATGTATGATGTTCTCAGTGTTGCCGGCGACATTTAAACACATTAAGCCCGAAATTTCCGGAGTGCTCATAAATCTTATGACAAAACGAGCAGCGGAATCGGGGCTCATCCGGATGCTCCTTCTTCCGGTGATCGAAGAGACCTTTGACTGAATTGTACTCCCGAGAACAGTCCTGAAGAAAAAGGATGTCCACAAGGCTCTATGCTGTCACTCACATTACACTTGAAGTTTCGCACGACACACCCCTTCTTATGCTCTTGGAACTCTTGTTCATTCAAGCAACGGATACCACAAAACGAGCACTTGAGTAGCGCTGAATGAGTGCGTTGGTGCCGCAGGAGACTCTTTGGCATATGTTCTACCGCACACCTGAAGAAATGAAAGATGTCAAAGTCCGATCGCTGATCGCTTACCATCATGACACTATTCGAAATCACTTTCATCACTTGAAATTCAACATAGTTCAACAGGGCAGTAAGATAAACCTGTAAAGCCCAACAACGGGCATGAAGCTCACTCAGAACGGTCTTCCTGTCAAGTCGACTTTTTGGTAGTGAACGAATGGCATCTTCCATTTCCGAGGGTAGGATTTCTGGGACCAGGCGGCTTTGGAATCCATTCAAAAAGTGGACTGGTTCCCCAAGTTTTCAAGTGCGCTGCTCAGAGACTCAGCTATTTCTGAACACCAAGAAATAACTTTCTTCTCTTCTCAAGAGTTGGTAAATTTTTCTGGGAGCCCAAATAATTGAGCTCGGGCGCTTCCAGTCTCTCGGTTACTAGTGAAAAGTGCTTGTTTTCCAACGGCCGCCTGCCTATCAGGTGCTTCAGTATGCCTTTGACAGCCTTGTCATATCGTCGCGGTGGAGTGCTCTCAAACATCGCTCGGTTCGGCTGATGCCGAATTCAAAATGTTTGCATTGGCAACTACTCGCGCCAGGTTCCACAATAGGGGTTTCACACCCCTCATGCCATCTCTGCATAAATCTGCATTACACCAAGAAATGCCAATGCAAACATTTCGTCGGAACGACGCAGCTGCCGCTCGCACCGAGGTTGTCTACACACCAAACACAAATGTTCTCGTCGCTTTCTCAAGCTGCTTTTTGCGCGCCATCTCGGCCGATCTGGCAAGTTAGGCAACGTTGAGAGCACTTAGTCAGTGGTTCGAGTATAGATACGTTTTCTCATGAATCCTTGATTTTATATTTTTGATTCAGAACGCTCATCGAAATAACTTTTTTCTTGCATCAAGATCGGCAACCAAAACACATCTCGAACGGATCCGGATCATTCACGCAGCCCTGAACCGAAGGATCGTCGGCATCAGCCGGACCGAGCGATGTTCAAGCTCTCCACCGCGACGATACGACCGGCGGGCGGCCGTTGGAAAACAAGCACTTTTCACTGGTAACCAAGAGACTGGAAGCGCCTGAAAAAGGAACTGCTGACACGTTGAGCCGGCGTGTTGAAGAAGGATTTGTCTATCCGGGACAAAAAAAAACAACTTACAACAAACTGGATAACCCTGGCCAGAGACCGTCCAACGTGGAAAGCTGTGATCCGCGCCACAACGGCAAACTATGAATCGTCTAACAAAGGAAGAGTCTAGAGTGACCATCTTGAATTTGGCTGAAATTTTAACCAGGGGTAGGTAATGGTCAAAATAGACACCTCCAATGCTCGGTTTCCGCGAGAGAAGCTTTTGAAGCTTCATCCCAGCGAAAAACCGTAGGCGCTTCATAGAGATGTCGCGCAGTATCGTTTGGAATACTGAGATCACAAGGATCTCGAATATTTAATAATATCTGGGATACATCGAAGTCAGCTTCAAACCCTATGGTTAAGGGCTAAAACATGAGGCTCGGCGCATTAAACCCCACCGCGAATCTTAACGCTCTAAAAACTGACCGCCGGCAGCGGTTGAGTGGTTCGGGGGGTGAGGGCGCGGGTAACTGGTGGGAGAAAATGAAAAACTTCGAAATTTCGTGAAATGCATGCCACGGGTCGCAAATTTTCGACAGATTTCTTTTTTGGGAAATTGCTGAAAAATAATCCTACACCCATTCCGAGCATGAAAAATCCGTTTCAAACTGATTTTCAGACAAACCAAGCATTTCTCGGAATTTTCGAAGTTTTTCATTTTGTCTGAAAATTGAGCAGTACTATTATTCTTAAATTTTTTTTTTGCTCACTTGGAAGAGAAATCTAAATCTAGTCCCCCGTTGGTCTCGTAGCGATGGGGCGGATCCTGCCATGCTGGTTGGTAGCAGAGGCCAATCAGCGTGGTGACCGAGTTTTTCCCTCCTCTTCCAAGTGAGCGAAACATTTTTAAGCATAATATCTTTACCCCATTTCTAATTGTTCAAACCCAGAATTCCAGACAAAAATTGTTAGACTGAAAAAATTACAACAATTTTTAACTAATTGGAGGATCGAACCCACACCTCCCATCTGTACCTAACTAAGGGACCTTTGAAGTACAGATATTTTCTTCAACAAACCATGTGCGAACTGACAAAATCAACTGAAAAACATCGAGTTTCTGACTTCCGACTGATTCTCAGAACGGATACGGAATAAGCGACAAAATGACAGACGTAATGTTGAAAAGTGTGTTAAACCATCAGATAAAAGACACATTGTGTAGACTTGACTATTTTTCTCTTATTGCTCATGAAATTTCTCCAAGAATGAGTGTTTTTGAGAAGAAAACCGTAAGTCCCGCCCATTTCCCATGTAAACCACGGCGGGCGGCGGAACCCGTGAGATGTCGGCTGCCGAGATGTCGCATAGGCACGTGCCTCTCTCGCTACACCGATTCTCACCGAGGAATGGGTCTATGTGCCTACCCGGTGATTGGCCAACTCTGTGATTAACAGTGAGAATTGCGCTAGTCAGTAATTGATATTATTGCAAGGCCGACCCTCCTCGTTTAATTTTTTGGGTGGGAGCTCAACTATTTGGGCTCCCAGAAAAGTTTACCATCTCTTGAGCAGAGAAGAAAGTTATTTCTTCGTGTTCAGAAATAGCTGAGTCTCTGAGCAGGACAGTCGTGTCGAACAAATTTGCTCGGCTTCTCGGGTTGAAGAACCAGTACGCTTTTTGAATGGGCCGCCTGAACATGAATGCTACTGGTCATCAATGATGACATCTGTAAGGTATTTAAGGTGGCTGGGGTCAAATTCGTCGCAGTCATGACTTACGCATGCGAGACCTGGAATAAAAGACGTCAAGAGAATCAACAGAGCTGTTAGTCACATCTGGTACGCAGCCAACGCAGGAACACCTCCGAATCTCGAGAATGTTATCATCAAGGAGAAGTTGAAGTGGGCCGGACACGTCGCCAGAATGCCACCCGCGAGAATTTGTAAGAGAATCACCGAATGGGAAATTCCGAGAGGAATCGATGAATTCAAGCGACGCAAAGGCAGACCGAAGAAGAGATGGGAAGATGACGTGGTGAACGAAGTGAAGATACATCAGCACAGCCGAAATTTAATATTCCTGGGAAGATCAGGAAGGAGACGGATAGGAATAATCGCCGAACACGTCCCCTGGCCACGCCTAACAAGATCCAGAAGTTCCTGGAAGTGTCCAGTCCACAGCCACAAGCTAGATATGGACTATCCAAGTATCCAAGTGAATAAGTATCTTCTGTTATCTTAGGTAGTGTGACAATTATATACACACACCAATAGGCATGTATGTATCGTCGGAACTACGCAGCGGCCTCTGGCACTGAGAATGTCTATTATGAATTTCAAAAATCTTGAAGCCTGCTCAAACGCGCTCTGTTGGACTCGTGTTGGTCTCGCCACGACTCTTGTCTGCGTCTCTCGTGGAATACACGAAACAGAGACAACAGTCGTGGCGAGACCAACACGAGTCCAGCGGAGCGCGTTTGCGCAGGTTCCAAGATTTCTGAAATGCATAATACACTCAGTGTGTCGGGAAAACAATATATCCTATATTGCTTCAAAAAAATAGCTTCGTTGCGGGCAGCCTCTGCATGGAAAGTGAGAACATTCACACCCCTTGTGTCCATGTTGTCCATCTCTGCAAGACACCGAGGTATAATACAAATGCAAACATTTCGTCGGAACAACGCAGTGGACGCTCGTACCGAGGTTGTCTACACGCGAACCCACATGTTTTCTAGTCTTCTTCAACTGCTCTTTGCGTGCGCCATCGTCCCGTCCGATCTGGCAAGCTACGCAACGTTGAGTGCAGTTAGTCAGTGGTTCGAGTACACACTCTTCCGACTCGTTCGTTCAGTTTCACAAATTGTTGTTTTGAATCAAGAAAGTGTTTGATGTCATTGTTAAATTCTCAATTTGCAAAAATACGCTAACAAATCAAAAAAGTCGAAATCAAAAGTGCTGAGGAACCGGGAAGCCAACACAGACCAGATCAAAGTGAACAACTTTCCACTCGAAGACGTCGAAAAGATGAAGTACCTGGGAAGAACTCTCCAGAAAGACGGCGATCCAAACTTCGAAAGCGACCGGAGAATACTAGCTGGATGGGTACTCCATTGACTTTGATTCCCCAGTCTTCATCGTCTTCTTCCGATAGAAAATCCGCTTTGTTGACGCGGCTGCCCGCACAGAAGCTGTCTACACACCGAACACATATGCTTTTGCCGCCTCCATTGCCGCTTTTGCCCGCTCTGACGTCTTTCATCTGCTCCGGTTTTGACTTCTTTTCGATCAGTTTGAACTTGATTTCGTTCCAAGCTGCAGGAGTGATCTCCTTGGTGATGGATTCGTTGTACAGGGTGACCAATAATTATCGAGACAGTTTTAAACTGGGTTTTTTTCAAAAAGTAGAAGTCCAATCGAGATGAGATTCAACAAACATTTTATCGAATTCCACCTCAGTATGCCGAAGCAATCAGAAGATCGAACAAAATCGGGACTGGCAGGATGGAAATACTAGGAAAGCAGTTGGAGATACCAGTGGAAAAAGGAGTACGGCAAGGAGACTCCTCCTCGCCAGCACTCTTTGCCATCGCGCTGCAGTTGCTACTTAACGAAGCAGATCCGTTACCAGAAGAAGACGACGAAGACTGGGGAATCAAAGTCAATGGAGTACGAATATCTCGACTACTCTTCGCAGATGACCTGGTTCTCATCGACAAGTCACCCGCCGACGCCTCGACGCTCTTCTCGTGAGAGCGGGACCTCAATGTTTCAAGAGAGTAGCTGGTAACTCGTCGATTCCTGGAGCTGCGCAGGCTTTCGTCGTGGAGACTGCTCACACCGGTTTACTGTAGTGCGCGCGTCGGAAGTCTGCCCTTCGAGAATCGGTTCAGAGAAACACGGAAGAACCAGCGAATTTTATTAAAAACCAAGTAGATATTCGGAATAAGCGTATTTTTTACTAGGGAAATGGATGAAATCTGGTGAAAAAAGATGCAAAAAAAATTTTTATTGCGAAATCGACTACGACCGCAGTAATTTTTTAGAAAAACATTTTTTGTCATTCAAATCAATGGCCAAGCGGGTGAAACAGTTGCCAAGAGGTATTTCCAAAGCTTGACCTATCAGCGGTAGCAAGTAGTCCAGAAGGACAACCGAATCTGATGGCCCATCCCCAAATAACACAGTCTATTCTCGCCGTTCCCTTCTGAGTCGCTGTTTATGAAAATGTAATTTTATTTTCCTCGCATTTTTCAGTTTTCCCCATTTTTTTTTTGATTGTACTCTCTCCTCTCCACCATCAGACAACGTTGCGAAAATCGATACCGTCTCTGTATGTGGAGAAGGGTTCCAGCCATCTGTGCTGAAAGGGGACGTTCACCAGATGTACAGTTGGTTCGTCTAATGACGTTGACCGCGCGAGTGTGCGCGTCGCGGTCGTTGGCTGTAACAGACCTGCTCATTCAAATAGTCATTCAAGAGATTAGATCTCACGCACATCCATTTCTATTGTTTCCTTAACGTTTCTTTGTTTGTTGTTCCTTTCTTATCTTCCTTTTTGAATGTCGGTCGCACGTGCGGGTGGGGTCAGTGCGCGATCCGTGGTGTTGTGGTACGCGTCTTTTGATCCGAGCAGTGTCGCATACTTTCTCAGAGCTCAGCGGGAGCGCGCGCCTGGGCTCCGCCGAATACTTTTTGGTATCTTAGCTCACAATCAAACGATTTTGACCGTGTTTAGATCATTCGCGCGGAGTGTTACACAGACTTAGACTATCGCAGACAGAACAGGCCTCAAAGCGGCCTGGAGCAGAGCGTAAGCATTTTTCGAGCCCCGCAGGGTTAGGGAATTTAGGATAAGAACCCCTAGTTCGTGAAAATCATACAGAAAACAATTGTACAGCTTATTCATTTCTCTCGTCTCCTCTCCGCCATCAGACACCGTTGCGAAAATCGATACCGTTTCTGTATGTGGAGAAGGGTTCCAGCCATCTGTGCTGGAAGGGGACGTTCACCAGATGTACAGTTGGTTCGTCTAATGACGTTGACCGCGCGAGTGTGCGCGTCGCGGTCGTTGGCTGTAACAGACCTGCTCATTCAGATAGTCATTCATGAGATTAGATTTCACGCAGATCCTTTTCCATTGTCTCCTTAGCATTTCTTCGTTCCTTGCCCCTTTCTTATCTTCCTTCCCTATTCGTTTCCCCCAACCCAGTTCTCATGTTTTTTGGAATGTTTCTCCGCCTCACGTAGATTACTCATTCATCATTTATATCACGTGACCTCCGTCTCTTGACGTCGCATACTTTCTCAGAGTTTAGCGGGAGCGCGCGCCTGGGCTCCGCTGAGTACTTTTTGGTATCTTGGCTCGGAATCAACCCATTTTGACCGTGCTTAGACCATTCGGGCGGAGCGTCACACAGACTTGGACTATCGCAGACAAAACAGGCCGCAAAGTGGCCTGGAACAGGGAGCGTTAGCATTTTGCGAGCCCCGCAGGGTTAAGGAATTTAGGATAAGAATCCTCTAGTTCGTGAAAAACAATTGTATATTCAATTCTCTCGTCAGACAACGTTGCAAAAATCGATACCGTCTCTGTATGTGGAGAAGGGTTCCAGCCATCTGTGCTGAAAGGGGACGTTCACCAGATGGACAGTTGGTTCGTCTAATGACGTTGACCGCGCGAGTGTGCGCGTCGCGGTCGTTGGCTGTAACAGACCTGCTCATTCAGATAGTCATTCATGAGATTAGATCTCACGCACATCCATTTCCATTGTTTCCTTAACGTTTCTCTGTTTTTGTCCCTTTCTTATCTTCTTTCCCCAATCATTTGCCCGTACCCAAAGTCTTGACACGCTTTACTATTTATCAAAAACAAAGTGCTCCATATTTGTTATTTGAGTGTCCATCAATACACACTTTTACAAAATAACTTCATGTAGCATAGTTGAAGGACATGTATTCATGTATTCCCTTACCGTAATCTTCCAACTTTTCCGTTTTTACAAGCTCATTACATTATTTCAATATCTTATTCTGCAGATTCCATCATCCTAGAATGCCGCGCCAGCGTAAGCTTCAAGCTACTTCTTCCGTTCCTGTCAGGTATGTTGATTACAGGTGTCTCAATCGGCCTTTGCTGGTGACGATATTGCTATAGTGGTTAACGGTCATTCTCTGAACCGTTTCTTGGTGGAATTGTACGATATCAAGGAAGGAATAATCTATTTGGTTTTAATAACCAGTTATACAATTTTATCGATGCCTGTGTGCAGGACATCGCTGTGTGCTTTCTGGAATATTAAGAAAGCACTTTGCTATGTATATATGCGTGTTTCTCAAATGACGGAACAATGCGCTTCTATAATGCTCGGAACAGTTTGAATTGTCCAGAATCGCTTGAATTGCAGAATGAAAGACAGCTGTTCCAGCCACAGGAATTAGTTGTTGAAATCGTTGCTGAAATCTACCGCATATCAAGCAGGTTGAAATTTCAGAACTGTCGGCGAGTCCTTTCAAACAGTTCTGGACAGTTGAAACAGTTCCATTATGAGAAGAAGCAGAGATAAGCTTTATATATAGTTTGTCGAGCACAATGAAAATGTGCCGTTATCTTGAAATTTTCTAATCTATATGGAGCAATAATCGATAGTGGATAGTTGAAATATATCTCGACCTCTAATCGTCACTACTTATTAACACTAATAATTATCGTTGATGAGTGTTTCTGGCCAAAAAGGTATGTTATTTTGGATTTATTGGCTGTTTTCCGTAAATTTTGGATTGATCTGAAACTCAGCATACAAATTTGTTGATCGTCTACAAACACTTCCCCAAATTAGTTTTATTCAACTCTGAAAGTTTTCACTTTTTCAGTGGGAGCTCCGCGTCAAATTAATATACTAGTTTCCAATATGTTCCGCCACCGGGATATCCGCCACTATGGTCATCACGACAATTCACAATGATAATTTTCCCTAATTCGATTATTTTTCGTGTTGATGTACGGATGCGAACGCAATTTTAAAGTCACCAACAATCCGGCGTTGACACGTCGCGTTTGCTGATTTGTCTATGTGACGCGGAGTCTTCAAAAACAGTTACAGTGCTGGCCATTTAATACTATTTCGTGTTTTCGGAAAATCTACAGCCAATAGTCGGATTGACTTCCAATTTTACATATATACTCCTTGATAGTCCACAAGCATACTTCTGATATGATTTTGCTCAAATCCGAAAACTGACAGAATTTCAGTTATATTTGGATCTTAAAATCGACATTGGGTCTCGTAAAGACAATTTTAGCTAGATTGCAGTTTTGAAAACAATTATGAAATCCAGTACGTAGCTCCAAACATTGAGCATTTCGAGGGTAAAGTTTTCAAAAAGTGCTTCAAACAGGTTGAAAATGATCTCCGATTGCTGTAATGCGTTTTTAGAACCATATCATAAATTTCCGTAAAGAATGAATAATTTTCGAGCATTTTTGAAAACTCGAACCTCAAAATGCTCAATGTTTGATGCCTGGATTTCAATCATTTTCTCCTATCCAAAACTCAACTTCGATATTGAGTTTGAGATCAAAACGTTGTTAAGTAAGGGTATTTTCTGTATGTAAGTGGTCATTTGGTGAGAAAACTGAAATTCTGTCAATTCACGGATTTGAGCATAATTATTCCAAAAGTATGTTTGTGGAGTCACCGAAAACTTTTAAATGTTGCCTTCATGGCCAGCACTGTACGAAAATCCGAAAAGACACAGAGTTGAATAAAAGTAACTACGTGTTTGGCGGCAAACAAACGTGTGCTAGTTCAATCGCAACAAAAAAAAGTGTTTTTACACAAAGTTTGGAACTTTTTATAAATTTGCACTTGTTTATATCTAAAGGTGTGCCTTTAAAAATTTGTAGAAAACTCCAGAACTTTTTGTGAAAACACTTCCTTTGTTCCATGAAATAAACGCCAACAATCCCAAAAGACTTACTTCTTCGGCCAGAACTGTAGTTAGAATGTGCCATAAATATTTTTTTGAAATTCGATGCTTCTCTTGTTTTCAATCCGAGCTGGTTTCGAATTGCGCCAATTGCTGTCAGAATCTTTCTCTCTGCACTTGCTTATTCTTCAAAATTCCGTTATCAGCATATTAGCAACTCACCAGAACAGAACAGAGACCCGACCGTCCGGAACAAGAAGAAATGGGAAGAAAGGGGGAGAGAGGGGAAGAGAGGAGGCCATGTGATGCAATGCTGTGTGAGATGTGTCCATAAGACTGACATAAGGAATAGATGAGAGATAATTACCCTGCCACCTGGGTAACCCAGCTACCTAGTCTTGTTTTGGCGATGCGGGAAGGTAGTAGGAAAGACATAACGAGATGACTGAACATGATTCACAAGCACGATTCGGAATAAAATGAACAAAACCCAAAACAACGTGAAGTTTGAAGTATCATTTTGTAGAGTAAAATCGAAAAAAATCGGCCCTACAAGTTTTACCTCGACGAGCACCCTCAATGACTTTGACTGTATAGCTGTGTTGATGGGGCAGTAAATTGAACAAGGTGAAAACCCGGTAAACCGAGTTTTATGAGAGAAAGGTGGTGTTATGCGTTTAGCGATCCGCGCTAAATTCTTGAATGATGGGATGATGGGAGCTGCGCGCCAACGGTGCCATGTGACAAAACCGGAAAACATGAAATGGGCTTTGACTAGATCTTACACTCACAGTACAGTGCTAGCCACAAGTATGTATAAGCAATTTTGGGATTTTGTATGTACAAGTATGTGATTTTGACAGTCTGGGCAGATGCGGTCTCATGAAATTCTGATAACACCATTCGATACAGCATCCGAAATAAGTCCAGGGGTCAATTTTTCATATGGATAGGTGCGCTATCGTGCCCATGATACCAGAAATTCGAGACAAAAAACAATGGAAAGTTTGGGAATCTCAGCAAAAATACGCTAGATTTTCACATTTCTTGGTTTGATTTGAACCTCTTTTGATGTTTTGATATCTTTCCGTAATCATTAGACTGTTTTCGATATATTTCTCCAACTTTGGGATTCATCAATTTAGCACTGATGTTAACTTTTTGTCATTTTTTTGACAGTAGACACTCCCTACAGCCCACAAATGTTATCTGGAGGACAGAGCCAAAAGCCGTGGATCAGAATAATAATGGAAAGTTTACAAAATCTCAAAAAAGACTCGAATGAAGCGAAGAAATGTTAAAATCTATCACATTTTTGATTAAGCTTCCAAACTTTCCAGGGGTCATATACTTATGGCACAAACTTTTTCAAAAAATTCTTTCAAACATTGTATTGGATTAGAAAGAAAAGGGAATGCCGGAAAAATGCGAAGGAATTTTCGAATTCTGTTGGAATCACTGAACACCTCATATTCCTCTACAAACGACACATTTCGCAAAATCAAGGAATTCTCATGACATGAAATCGGGGATATTATTATATTTATTGGGATGGAGCAACTAACACTCATTCTCTAGATTCCAAAACACCAACCCATGTTTTCAGCGGAGGTATTGCTGCCAGTGTCAAAATGGGCCGGAAGAGAACTGTTCAAAAGGGAGGGTATCAAAACCCAAAGCCATGGAAGTTAGTGGCGCTGGGTGGAATTCAAGAGCAATACACAGAAAGCTGTGATTTGGAAGAGTCGCCAGTCGAAGACGTAAACAACAAAGAGAATAGTCAGACACGGGTCACAGGGCAAGGATCTAATGGAAAGCCGAAAGCCCGAGCAGCCAGAAAGAATCCAAACGGGAAGTCATCTAAACCGTCTACACCGGAGACGTTCCAAGAATTCGCGCTCAAGAGTAAACCGCTGCACAACAACTACCCAAAACGTGAGCTAACCATCTTCTTATATTCATCAAATGATTCATTTTTAGACGTGTCGCATCAGAAAAATCGTTTCGATTTCACCGAAGATGGAGACATTATGGTACTTGCAACTAACAAGACATGCTTTATATGCAAAGAATCGGATTCGGAAAATAATGGAATTTTGGAGAAATGCGAAGGGAATCTCTGTGTGAAAGAAGATGGATCCGTTCCTTGCAATAAATATATGCACCGAGCTTGCACCGAGGTGAGTGAATCAGCGTATATTACCTATGCATGTAAAAATTAATTTTCAGAAATATAACAGTGGAGGTATGATGATTATCTATGCCGCCCGGCCGGAGAATCAAGATAAACTCTTGTGCCCGGACCACGTATGTCGCGCATGCGACATGGAAAACAGGAAACAACGCGCCTACGCCGGGGAGTTCATCAGGTGCAAGCTGTGCATTAGCAGCTATCACAGGGAGTGTTTGCCGGCGGGATCGAGAATCGAAACGGTCAAAGTGCGAATTCCGGCACAAGAAGAAGCTGTTGAAATTGAAACGCTGATTTGTCCAGCACATTTCGAAAAGCACCAAGTGCCTGCTGCTCTCCGGTTGTGCTCATGCGGTTCGTCCCGGAACTTGTCACAATGTGTGAGCTGCCCGCAGGCGTTTCACGCTTCATGTAGGAAGGTGCGGACCGTCGACGGAGAAAGAGTAAGCAAAGAAGTTTGTGACGATTGCGCACAGCAGCGCGTCTTGATGATTAAAGATCTGGTCATCGTGTCGCTTAAGAGTCGTCAACGTTGTGTCAAGTGAGTTGTTGACAAGACAAATCAGAAATAGACTGTGAATCTTTCAGTTTCGATATTGGTTTCGTCGAGGAATCTGTGGAGGAAGGCATCGTGCGCGTGAAACTCGTAAAGGGCGGAAACGTCGTCTCTGTCCCACTCTCTGCTGTTCTTCGAATGAAGAAAGAGTTCATCACGAAAGCAGCCAAAAAGGATGTGAAGCTGTGGAAGGACGCGTTTGAAGAGTACTCAAAATTCAAACGATTTGACGCTCTCTGCAAAATAGTTCGCCACAGAGTTCGAGTGAGTGATATCATGTGTGCGATGATCATAAATACTAATTTTTTAGACGCTCGTCAAAAAAGGAACAAAGGCGATAATGGAGGATGATGAGAGTGTTGATTGTGATTGTACCGGCGAGAACCGATGCGCGGAAGGGAGCGACTGCATTAACAGAGTCATGGAAATCGAGTGCCCTGAGAGCTGCGAAAACAAAGGAGGATGTGGAAATCGGGAAGTAGCTCAATTCAAATTGAGCAACAAAATGGTTTTGATCAAAGACAAAGTGAAAGGTTATGGCGTCGCTGCCACGCAACTCATCAAGAAAGGCGAGTTTTTGGGCGAGTACGCCGGCGAAGTGATCAGTAAGAAGGAATTTGAGAAACGACAGAATGCAAGAAAATGGTCAAAAGACACCGAGGTAAGATTTGGATTGGCTTAGATGAGCTTAATTTTCTTAATCCACAGGTGCAGCGGTATCTGATGCAGCTTGCTTCTGGGGCACACGTAGATGCTGCCGCCTACGGAAACATTACGAGATACATAAACCACAGCTGCGAGCCAAATGCAGTGTCTCGCAACAAGTCAGTCCCAAAGAAGAAGAATGTGCAGACAGCCGTCTTCATTGAAGCGGCTCAAGACATTCAAGCTGGTGATGAGATCACCATCACTTACAATTGGTCGAAAAATGACTTCAACTGTCAATGTGGTTCGGCAATCTGCATGAGCAGAGCATAGAGGTACGCAAAAAATTTAGAAAAACGTCAAAACGGAAGTTTTTTCAGCGCCTCGTCAGCTTTTCTGCGGTCAACAGTCTCACTATTCGATAGTTACCAGTCAATCAAAATCTGCGATCAATGTTCCATTCGCCAACATTCCAACTGTAGCTGCGTCCGAATGCCGCTCCGTCGCCCCTCCACTCCAAACCTCCACTGCGTTTTCTCTGATCTCATCACTCGTTATCTCCTTTTTTTGTTGCAGTATTTCCTCACAACCTGAATGTTTCTTTCGGATTAAAATCTTCCCAACCTTGACAAATAAATCCCATTTCCATCCAGATTTTGATCCTGTATTCGTTGAGTTTTGGGTCTCCAAAGTGCTTTCGTCTCTTTACATTTTCTCGCAAATCGAATTCTCCAAAAGCAAAGCTGTCTGAAAAACGGATAATGGAAACATGTCATATAAACGATAGCGACTCACCAGAATAGAAGAGACGCCCGACCACCCGGAACAAGAAGAGAGGGGACGAAAGGGGGAGAGAGCGGAAGAGAGGAGGCCATGTGATGCAATGCTGTGTGAGATGTGTCCATAAGACTGACATAAGGAATAGATGAGAGATAATTACCCTGCCACCTGGGTAACCCAGCGACGAGCAGGAGGGTTGTCGACCATGTGCGCGGAGCGATGAGCCGCCCGTGGCAGGTGTGCGATCATCGATTTTTGGGAGACGGCAGAGAGAGCGGTTGCATAGTCCTCTGATTGTGAGGGGGACGGGAAGACGTTCCACATGCAAGACAATGTAAGCTGAAAAACTGTTTTCTGGGAAAAAAAAGAGGGATTTAGAAATGATAGCATAAAAATGATGAGTCTTTTGCTCTTTTTTTTCTAAATCCCTTTTTTTCTACATAAATCCCTCTTTTAGCGGGTAGAGCCGACTTGAAAACATGATCTGAATTTGGCCAGAGGCGAGCCGAATCTTCTCTGAATTTATGTATTGTGAGAGGTCATGCCGTTCTAGTACACTGTAGCTGGTTCTAATTTACCGGAGACATAAACTGCAACTTTGAGAACCAGCCATCCGTGGGCAAAGGTCTAAGCATCGATCTGCTAGTAACGTGAAGTTAGATAGGGCGGGGGCTATTATTGAGGTCCTGGGGTACTTATACCAACTATCTCTAATCTTCTTTTGAAATTGAGAATAATCGAAAAGTAGAATGAAATCGTCTAACAAGACACATTTCAAAGAAACCTGTATCTGGGATCTTGTTCTTAACAACCGGATAACTATCACAGATGCCTACTATGAACCCCCATTAAATTTGGTTCATCTGTGGCAATCTACTGGGTTAGGGAAATAGCGAAAGTGTCTCTGCCCAAAGACTCATGACCAAGCTTGACTTTGAAAACGGCACCTCAATGTTTTATTATCCGCACTCGTACCTTTTGAAATTTTCGGTTTCCTCCGTCTCCACTGAATATTTCTGCAAGTCAGCAGACATCATCTTCTCTCATCTTTGCATTCTTCTTTCGCTGCTTCTCTTTCCAATTCCATATTCCGAAAAAGCGGTTCCTTAAGAATAAAAACATGGAGTTATGATCAAAGAATCAGAGCAACTCACCAGATCAGATCAGAACAGAGACCCGCTTGCAGTTCCGAGAGGAGATGTGACGAGTGACTGGTGAGGACCATGTCCACGAGACAATGCGCCGCCCGTGTCAGGTGTGCGGCGATCGATTGTTGCGTGACCCGAGGGGGGAGGGGTTGGACAATAGAGGGTCTGTGACTGGAAACAAAGCTTCTTGTTATTCTATCCCATACTTCGTGGTCCATTCTATTGAGGGCTTTTAAAAAACGCCCCGTGCTTGACACGATGAGCTGCAAAAATAATTTGCAGTGACGGTATTTCTTGAAATAGGTGCGGAGCAAAAACTGCACGAACTAAAGATTGATCGATATCCTGAAGTACCGTGAAGATTCGTAAGATTCGAGCACTGTTCAAATTACACTCCTATGTCACGTAGGCATGAAGTCTCCATTGCTCACTTGCAACTCGCAGGTATTTCGCAAGACTTTGTCCCCCACTTTCACAAAGGCGACCACCAGATTCCTGTAAGGGCGAGCACAGTCATCTCTCTCGAGAACTGTCCAAACACTGTAGTCGGGCGGATTCAGATTAGGAAAATTCCGATGTCCTCTGGTCGAGCGTGTCCCTTGCCCCTGAAGGCTCACAAGGGAAGTGTTTTTACACAAAGTTTTGGAATTTTCTGTAAATTTGCAAATGTACACTTTTTCATACTGGTAATCAATCCCACATAGTGGCTGCCTGCGCAAACTTCCAGTTTTTTTGATATTTTGTCTCAAAGTGACCAAAAACAGCCGATTTCGTGAAATAACGCATATTATGCCAATTCGAGACAAAATATCAAAAAAACTGGAAGCTTGCGCATGTAACCACTATGTGGGATCGATCACCAGTATCAAAAAGTGTACCCTTGCAAATTTACAGGAAATTCCAAAACTTTGTGTAAAAATACTTCCCTTGTCAGTTTGGGAAAGAGGAAGGCCTTCAGGAACCCTTCAGGAACAAGACAAAAGAGAAAGATGGAATAATGAAATCCCCAATTAATCATTGATAAAAAATTTTTCCAACACTCGAACCCCGTCTACAGACTGGTTCATTAACGACCTGATTTCCGGTGAAAAGAACAATTTTTGAACTCTCTGATAATGGGCTCTTGCTAAGGTACAGTGCATGTAGCATTAGGTGAAGACCAGGCCAATCGAGGCGGCTAACGCCGCCTCTCTGCCTGGGCTATGCCCCAAACCTGCCTCTGGGAAGATAGGCGAGTCGAGTCGACACAACCTTCCCAGAGGCGCAATTAAGAGGGTAAATACACAAAAATCAGTCCAGAAGCCGTAAAAGTTGACGGATCGCTTAGAAAATTGACGTGCACCTTGTGGACAATACTTCTGACCTCTGTGCCAAAAATGGGCTTAAACGGTCCAGTAGCGGCTGAGAAACGGCTCTGGACAAACAAACGGACAGACAGACAGACAGACATCCTTTCCCTTTTAGTATAAGAAAGATATTGAGAGAGGTGAAGATATTGAGAGAATGATGATGAATAAGCCTGGAGCAGGGATGCACGGAATTCCGTTTCCGTCTTCCGTTTCCGCATCCTTTCTCCGTTAGAAAACATGGTCATTCCGTTTCCATTTCCGTTTTCCGTATGAGAAAATTTTCACTTCCATGCATCCTTGGCCTGGAGGCTCGTCTTCTTCGCGATAGAAGAAGACCGTGCAGGCCTTCAGAGTTGCGCGAATATTCGTTTTCCGTCTTCCGTCTTCTTTCTTCTGTCTTTCGCCGTGTTTTCTCTTCCGTCTTCCGGTTTCCGTGTTCCGCATAGACCATTGGCGGATAGACAGGGTGGTCCAAAATTACCAGTACAAAAGTTTGGCGCCATGGTGTAGGGGACTGAAGCATTTTGGTGCGCCCAGAGTTATTATTTTCATTTATTATATTGTTTTTTGAAGTTCTTTAAAATTTCATGTCTCAATGTTGTGTTTCAGCCAAATGGTAAAGGCTAGTAAGAGAAGTGTGGTAGCAAACTGCGTATTCCTAAAGGATGCCGCCTCGATGAGTCATCGATGAGTCATCGGTACCCCTGCCCCCTAGTGATGAGTCATCATTTTAATTACCTAATTAATTACCTCATTAATTTTAATTACCTCATTAATTTTAATTACCTCATTAATTTTAATTACCTCATTAATTTTTAATTACCTCATTAATTTTAATTACCCCATATATGGTATTCATTCGACTCCATTTTTTGAGCTCTATCCAATGATGCTACTCTTATCTATTTTTATTGATTTTTATCGTTTTCATCACTTTTAATTACTTTTAATTACTTTTAATTGTTTTTCATTACTTTTCATTACTTTTAATTGATTTTTATTACTTTGATTGGTTTTCATCGAGATTTTTGCAAAGTTGGTTTGGTCGCCGCGGGGGTTCGAACCCGTGGCCGTGTGCACCTGGTCGGCGCCCTCAACCAAAACACTAAAGGTGTAAGCAAACACCCAGGGGCATTGGTCGTTTATATACCCGGCGCGCGGGGCGCGGGCGCGCGCCGGGGGGTGGGCGCCCGGCGGGGCTCGCCCCGGCCGTCCCTCATGTTTGCCTATGCTGCGTCTCTCCCGAACTAGCACTATCTCGCTGGGGAACTGCGTATCTCGCGAACTAGCACTATCTCGCCCGAGAACTGTCTCTCAGGCTTCACACCCCGAACTGAGAGCGAAATTTGAGAGGGAAAGTGAGTGCGCCAAAGTTTTCCGCGAAAGCTGTTCCCGCATTTTCCCTGGTTTTAATTAATTGTTGTTTTTCGTTTTTAATTAACAGAGGTTTATTCGAGATAATAAAATAAACTAAAAAGATTTAACAAATTTAATCAGTGGAAACATGCAATCCTCCAGATTGATCTTTGTAAATCTTCACAAGTCCCACAAGTTCCAGGAAAGGGTGTTGTTGAACAGTGAGTGGGAGAAGCGATGGATACGTGTCTCTCGTTTGAGTGAACACTGGGGGCTTCTTCTTCTTCTTTTCCGAACCATTCGTCATATTGGCCGATGGCGTTGGTGGGGGAGTTGTTGGCAGGGGCACTTCGGAAACAGCTGTCTCCTCCATAAGAATTTGAGCATCCGGAATTGGTTCGTAGATAGACGACATGTTCAACGAGTGAAGTGCGACGAATGAACCTTCAGCCTATTTATACCAAATTCACAACTCTTCAAATGATGGTTTACCCATCGAACCACGTGATTATCGTTTTTAATCAGGTTTTTCGTGAAACAAGCTCGAATTCTCTTGTTTCCCCACTTTTCCCCATTATTCTTAATTAGTTGTTGTTTTTCGTTTTCACGTTTAATTAACAGGTTTATTCAAAATAATAAAATAACGTTATTTAAAGATTGTGACGTCTCTTGACCAGGGGCAGCTCATGCTGGAAGAATCTGGCACTGCGCATCGCGTTGATGGTTGAGCGGCACACATTGCACAAGCACATCGCTATAACCAGGAATAATTATCGCGATTTACAAGGCTCTACTCACGGATCTGCTGATGTTCCTCGTCAATGGTCTCCATGGCGCGACCTGCATTGAACCGACGGCAGTCGAAACACATGTGGACAATCAGTGGGTTGGGGTCGAAGAAGAGATGAGCTGGTACAATAGTAGCAGCTTCTTGAGAAGGGAGCTCCACGTTACGAGCTTTCTCTTTCAGAAACTCCTGAACATTAAATTTTCAGAAAGGGCGCACCCTAAATCTATACCTCTCTACGTTCCCACGAGCTTTTCGTCTGGGTGCCTTCGGTAATCTTCTCTTCTTCTTCTCCTTCCGACGGCTTATTTATTTTCTCCTGCTCGGAGGTCTTCATGATTAGCTTCTTGCTCTTCTTGCACACGGGTGTGCCATCCGAATCAGCGCATCTCTTTGAGGTTACCTTTGTCTTCTTGATAACGTGGGACATGATGGTAGTGGTGTTGAGAAGCTTAATGGTAGGTATGAGTGAAAACACTAATGGAAAGTAGCGACGACCCACAGTGTAATAACGATGGGGAGAGAGCAGAAGAAAGTGAAAGTGAAAACCTTTTAGAACACCTAATGGACTGGGTGACGTCATCATTTCGAAACTTTTCGAAATATACTTGGCACCGTGCCAAATGGGCGGAGCCTGTGTGTTGCTAACTGCGAGAAATGAACAAAAGTGCACAAAGTAGCGACGACCCACAGTGTAATAATGGGGGGAGAGAGCAGAAGAAAGTGAAAGTGAAAACCTTTTAGAACACCTAATGGACTTGATGACGTCATCATTTCGAAACTTTTCGAAATATACTTGGCACTGTGCCAAATGGGCGGAGTCTGTGTGTTGCTAATTGAGAGAAATGATCAAAAGTGCACAAAAAAGAGTTAATTGATGATGAGGAAAGTGACGTCATAGTTTCGAAAGTACCTCACCCTGTGCCAGGTGGGCGGAGCCACCTCCCTGATAATGACACATTGTAAGCGAACACTCGGAACACTCGCTTTGTTTGGCTATCTGTGACAAAACTAGCAAATGAGTAAAACGAGTCACCATACAGGAGCACTGGACAGCACGGGACTCTGCAGAAAGGGGCGTGGCCTTGATGAGGAAAAAGCTGGAGCATTAGGAACACATTCATTTATTGTTATCACTTCGAGCAGCATGGACAACGTCAACGTATGGCTACAGGATCCGAACAATTATTTTAACCAAGTGGGTTTGAATACACATAAAAAGTAGGGGCGCTTCCTTTCGCAAAGTTGAACTGTATCCCTTCCGGCTTTCCTTTCCTTCCTGCCGGGGTGGGGATGGGATCCGTGTAGACAATTCTCGAATTATCTTGTTCAATCAAATTCGTCGTCATCATCATAGCATCATCTGTCTAAAAATACTCTTCTTGTTTGAATCTGTTTTTGTATTTTACATACCCTAGGTCTTTTCCCTGTTTTCTGTACTTTTTGTTGTTGTTGTTGTGTCTGGTGATTAAAATGATGCTGTTGAGGTTGCGACGTTGGGGGAGTTAAAAGTGGAACTTCCTGAAAATGTGATCTAGCTATAATATCTTTGAAAAGTTGAACTTACTTGATCAAAAGAGAACTCCGGCATGATTGTGGACTGAGAGTTAATTAATGCGTGTGCCAAGAGGCGTGAGGAAACGAAAGAATAAGAAAGTGAGGGTGAGATAAAGAGAGAGAGAGAGAGAGAGAGAGAGAGAGAGAGAGAGAGAAAGAGAGAGAGAGAGAGAGAGAGAGAGAGAGAGAGAGAAAGAGAGAAAGAGAGAAAGAGAGAAAGAGAGAGAGAGAGAGAGAGAGAGAGAGAGAGAGAGAGAGAGAGAGAGAGAGAGAGAGAGAGAGAGAGAGAGAGAGAGAGAGAGAGAGAGAAGAGAGAGAGAGAGAGAGAGAGAGAGAGAGAGAGAGAGAGAGAGAGAGAGAGAGAGAGAGAGAGAGAGAGAGAGAGAGAGAGAGAGAGAGAGAGAGAGAGAGAGAGAGAGATCAGAATATTTACAAATTTCGTTAAAATGGCCCTTTTATATAGTTTTCTTCACAATTTGAATAATTCTCTGTTTCCAGTTTCTGAACGGGGGTCATCTTTTTGGTCGCCCTACTCCTTTTTGGTGGAACTGGTTGGAAACGCCGGTTCTCCACGAACCCCACACCGTGCGGCGCGGTGGTTTCTCCATTGCCGATTTGCTGGGTAAGATTTCTTCACCTTCCCTCATAAGCAAATACAAACATTTCAGGTGACGAGGAGGACGAGGGAGAGAGTGAACTGAACGATTCGGTGGTTAATGCAGAAAACGAACATGGCGGAGAAGATCGTGAAGATGAAGAAGAAGAAGAAGTGAACTCTGATTTTGATAATAATGAGGAAGAGAATGTTGGAGAGTTCATCCAAGTGGGAGGTCAGTACCCTGAAATTGAGTGGGTGAAACGTCTCCAACCAGCAAAAACCCCACCCAAATTTGTGGGTATGCACAAACGCGAGAAGGTTCGGATTCGATTCCACCAAACAGTTTTCCAAAACTGGAAAAATCCTAATCGGCTAAGCGAGATACTGGTTGATCTTGCGAAACGATTGCCATCTGGTTGGAACGCTGATACCCGAGTAGGGGTTGTCATCGAATCGGACGAAATAGCAGAACCGATCGGGATCACTCATTGTCCAGTGCAAAAGCTGACCGCCCAACACTTGGGCACTCAACTCGACAAGTTAAGTCAATCGTCGAGAAGTCCTCTAGCTGTGAATCAACCCGAGGTGAGTCGCTTCGTCTTTTGCATATCTAATTATTCTTACAGTTTGATATATCCCTGGTGTATACAAGAGGCCCCGTTGGAAGTGGGAGAAAACAGCTGAGCAGAGTGCGCTTGTTCGAAATGCCAGCCTTACCAGAGAGAAAACGGAAAGCAGCGAAAGTAAACAACGGTGTCACAAAGAAAAGAAGAAGACGAGAGAACGATGGAAACGCGTTGCTAGACACCTGCGCAGTGGATACCGACGATGACGATGAGGAAGAGGAAGACGAGGAGGAAGAAGACGAAGAGAGTTGTGAAGAAGCACCAATAATTGATGATGGAGCCTCGGAAACCGTAGAGAACGCAGGACCTTTGGATGATGAAGACATTGAGCGTTTGGAGGATGAAGATCAAGAACGGATCGTGTCCAGAAAAAGTAAAAGGAGTTGTAATGTAATGAGAAATGCAGGTATTTATTATTTTTATACGGACAACTAAAATAGTCAACCGAGTTTCAGTTACCGATAATTGTTTACCGCACGCTCTCTATCAAGCGAAATGTTACTATGATTTCACCAATGAAGAAGAGAAGAACGTTAAAAGAATTCTTCGTCAAAAATATGAGGCCTCGACAAGAAAAACCGACTCCCATCCAGAGAAGTTTGGGGAAGTTTTCCAAATAGTAGAAGATATGAAGAACCGGGCTTACTCGCGTAACCCGAAAAGCCACGACTACGGAACGATGGACATCGCGCTGTTTGCACGTCTTAAGGAGTTCGAAGAATTCCAAATACTCGTTTTTGATTCACGTCGGACACTTCCGTGCTTCAATAACAGCTACAAAAACGGGAAGACACTCACCCTAGTTCTCGAAAATGGTCATTACTCGGGTGTGAGGAGTATCGGGGGTCTGATTGGGGCAAGCTTCTTTTGCACTCTGTGTCTCAAAAGTGCCCCATGTATGAGCTTCCACTACAATTGTCCTTTGAAACACCAGAAATGCGGGGCTTTCAAAAAGCAGTGTATCACAGAAGATGATGGAACGGGTCAACAGTGTGAAAAGTGTAAGGTTCACTTTCCGTCATCCAAATGCTACGAAAATCATCTGGCGAAAGGTTCGTTTGTCTGTTTTTCATTTGTTTATTTCATATTTGTAGGGCCTCGAGGAGGAAAAAATCGTTGTGAGTATACCAAATTTTGTAACAAGTGTAAAGAAGTGTACTACACCAACAAGAAGACCGCAGAAAAACATGTGTGTGGCGCGAGCTACTGTCACAGGTGTCAAGATGTTTGTGATAGAGAACACGTGTGCTACCTTCGCCCATTACCACGGAAAGACGAGAAAATAACCCACAAACGGATTTTCTTCGACATTGAAAGCCGTCCAGGAAAAAACGGTAGACAAATACCCGTCTTATTTGTGGCCTTGAAAGTGTGTGTCGACTGTGGGGCGAGTTGGCCAGAGAACATCGAATCAGCAAAGTGTGACTCATGTTCTCCCGAAGGACGCTTGAAGATCATCGAAAAGACAACAAAGGACAAGGTTGGGATGGACATGGAGGTTGAAATGGTGAAATGGTTGTTCCAACCAGCTCACAAAGGATCCGTGGCTATGGCACACAATATGAGTGGGTACGACGGACATTTCCTGCTAAACGGATATCTCAAATCAACCCCTGACGAGCTGACGCACTTCAAAGACGTAAAGCTGGCAATGCGAGGACTCAAGATAATTTTCATGACATATGGCGGCGTGAAAGTCATTGATTCCATGAATTATCTTCCCGGAAGTTTGAAGAGTCTCGGGAAGACCTTCAAAGTTGACTCACAAAAAGGGTGGGTAACAAAAAGAGATAGAGATAACAAGAATATATTTGTGTTTCAGAGATTTTCCCATCCACTTCATCAAGCCAAAAAACTACGACTACGAAGGACCGGTACCAGGAAACGAATTCTACCCCCTGGATCGAAAATCGAAATCTGAAAGAGAAGAGCTGGAGAAACATCTCGACGAGTTGAGAGCAGAGGGATATGTGTTCAATTTCCGCTCTGAACTTAGAAAATACTGTCTCGACGATGTTCTAGTGTTGGCAAAGGCGATGACGGACTTTGAGAGGGAGACGGAGGCCATGACGAATGTGACTCTCTTTGAGGTGAGAACGCAGATAAACAAACAGTTGAGAAAGAGAAAGATAAATGTTCAGGAGTCAGTCACGTCGGCATCCGCCGCCATGTGTATTTTCCGAAGAAACCACGTTGACCCTGAGGTATTCCCCATTGCTCTCGATGAAAAGCCAGTGGCTCATGTCCGGTCATCTGTGGTCAGTCAGGCCTACTTGGCGTGGTGGGAAAAGAAACACATGGTGACTGTACAAAGACAGTCAACATGTGGTGAAGCTGTACTGGTGGGGCATCATGTGGATGGATATGTCGAACCTTGTTTGGAATTCCCGAAAGGATTAGCAATCGAGTTCAAGGTGAATTGTTTCTAATTTCTAAATATACATCCTGTTTCAGGGTTGCTACCATCACGCCCACAGCTGTCGCTACTCGGACATCTCGAAGATTTTCAACATGACGGGGGAAGAAGTAAGAAAGCGGGACAAGGAGAGGTACCACGAGATCGCCCGCGCCGCAGCTGTCCAAGAGATCTGGGAGTGCGAAGTGAAAGAAATGAGAAAAGTTGACCCGGAAATGGATGTATTCATGAGCGAACACCAACCACAAGGGCTCGTCATTGATAGGGAAGCTCTTTTCGGAGGTCGGACCGAGGCGTTCAAGCTCAAAGCGGACAACAAAGGGAAAGTATTGAAATACGTTGATGTTGTCAGGTATGTTCAGAATAATAAATCTGAAACAGGTAACTTTCATTATAGTCTATACCCGAACGTGATGACGCGATGTCCATACCCCGTTGGAGCCCCTCGTGTCTACAAAGGTGCCGGCGTCGACGGTTATACTCTTCCTATAACTTCGCCCGATATAATCGACACTTTCAACGGCTTCATTGTGGGAAGATTTCTTGCCCCACGTCGTCTCTGTTTACCATACCTCCCCTTCCGGTCAAACAACAAACTCTTGTTTGCTTTGTGTAAAAGTGAGCCGAATTCGGCCCTCTGTTTTAGTTTCTGTGGAAATTTTCAGAATGTGGGGATGAGCGGCGATCGGATTATTGCAGCCACACGGAGAAAGAACGTGAATTCTCCGGAACGTATTCCACGTTCGAACTCCGCGAGGCATTGGCTTTAGGGTACAAAATCACAGATGTGGCCACGGTTGTCGTATATGAGAAATGGGTCGGAGGAAATGATGAAGCGACACCGTTCACTTCATATATCAAACAGATGTTAGCAGAAAAGGTGAAAGCCAGCGGATTCGACCCGAGTGATGACACGGATGAAAAGAAAGAAGAGTTTGTTAACCGGTACAACAGATTGGAAGGTCTCGAGCTCAAAGTCGAGGACATCGCAAAAAATCCCGGAAAGCGGCAGGCGGCCAAGTTGAGTTTGAACTCTTTGGTAAGTGTATAATGTTTATGATTTCACAAGTTTGTGAAATATTCAGTGGGGAAAGCTGGCTCAGATGGTGGAGAAGGTGAACACGTCCATCTTCACCAACCCTGAAGATTTCTGGGACTTGATGCAGTCTGATACTCAAAACGTTATTAACGTGACTCCTGTGGCCTGCGGAATGATCGTCGAGCACGAGACAAAGGAAGAGTGTTTGTCGTCTCTGCCAACAGGGGCAATGCTAATCGCAGCCCTGACAACATCACACGCGCGGCGGCATTTGTACCGATACATGCAAAAGGTTGGGCCCGAAAGAATTGTGTATTGCGGTAAGAGATTTGATTCAACAAACAGAATGACCAAGTGGTTTTAGACACTGACTCCATAATCTATGAGATTAAAGAGGGTGAGCAAGACCCTCTCGCAGATGACATTGGCCCGTTTCTTGGCCAGCTGACAAATGAGCTGGAGGGGGAAATGACGGAGTTCTTCTCGGGAGGACCAAAATCCTACACCTTCAAAGAAAAGTTAAAAGACGGCTCGGAGAAGACGGTAAACTTTCGCGAATTTACAATTCTAGTGGAGCATTTACAGACAATGAAGATCAAAGGGTTCCGACTCAATGGTGAAGCGGAGGTCGGGTTCGATACTTTCAAAGACATCGTGGAGAAGGCGATGGGTGGCGATCGAGAGGAAGGTGTGGATGTTGGACAGTTCACCATGGTTAGAAACAAGGAGCATCAAGTGTTTGCGAAAGAAACTCTTAAAAAGTTCCGATTCACTTTTGAAAAACGCTGGTTGTTCCCCGATGGAACAACTCTTCCTTTCGGGTATTGTCAAAGTTGAGTTAGTATTAATTTGAACTAAAAACTATTAATGTTTGCGTTTCTAGTCGTTTTGCCCTCCCATTTCTCACGCTTTCCCTCTGACTCAGATTTCGCTTTTCTCTGCTTTCTGGTAGTTATTTGTACAACCATTTCTCTTTTTTCTCTCCTATTTCTCTCACTTTCTTCTTTAGCTAAAGGTCTCTTACTATTTTGTTTATTATTATAATTATTATTGTTATTACGGTTATTCATGTTATTTGTTAGTTCCGTTTGTAGTGTTTCCCTATTTAGCCCTGTTTCAGTCGTTATTTGTTTTCATCAACTGACCTATTTTCCTCTGTCTCATAATTCCTTCTTTCTTTCTCCACTGATCTCTTACTAATTTTTTATTTTCGGAATGAAACTGTCTTGGCAAACAACTGTTCTGATTGTTGGACCATCCGGTCAAGGAAAAAGCACTCTTGCCAAAAACATTGTGGCGCAAAGGAATGAGATTTTCGATGCCAACAGTCGTGTGTGTTTTTGGTACTATGACACTTTTGAGAGTGTTCCTCAAGAAATACGACACCGAAATGATGTAATTTTACGTGAAGGGCTACCCGACATGGAGGAACTCAAAAAATACAAGGATCACCAGGTTATGGTCGTTATTGACGATCTGATGACAAAAATTGATCAAAACTCGGGAATGGAGCGTTTAGTGTCTGTTTTGGCCCATCACTACAACATGACAATTGTTTTTCTCCTTCACACGATATTCTACTCGAAAACAATCAGAAACCTTCGTTTGCAGGCAAACTATATCATTTTGTTCAAAAACAATGGAGACAAGATGGCTGTTCGATGTTTGGGTACTCAGTTGATGCCCGAAGCTAGTAAAACATTTCTTCAAATTTACACGGACGCAACACGTGAGCCGTACTCCTACTTCCTCATTGATTTACATAAAAACTGTCCCGACGAAATTCGGTTCAGGGACAACCTTCTTCCCAACAAACTAACCCATGTCTACCAACCAAAGTGACGCCCGATGGACGGCGAAAACATTCAACCAGATTATTGAAATGGCTTCCACTAAGGATCAAACAGAACGAATTGAGCAAATCAAGGAAATGGATGAAAATACTCTTATTTGTCTGGTTGAGTTAATTTCGAACGTGATTAAAGGAAAACTCGTAGTAAAAAGAGAAATCGTTAGAAATCTGAGAAAAAACGCTGAAAGTCTACGAACACTAGCCCAAATGCGCGATGTAGAAGCAACCCGAAATCACCTTGTGCAAACAGGAGGACTCCCCGTTGCGGCATTGTTACCTCTATTAATTTCCACAGCGTCTACTATTCTTGGACATGTCTTACAATAAGTATGTATTGTTATCACAGGATCAGTATGATGACTTGGTATCCAAAAAGAGTCCCATCGAAAAACAACTAGACGATGTACTAAGTTCGAATTCCCTGAATCATGATCAAAAACGTGCAATATACAACAACAAACTAGATGAAATGGTAAGAAATCGAACACACGTTGAAAACCCCGATGTATCGAATAATAAACCCTTGGACCTTGATAATGAGGAAACTTCTGAGGAACGAAATAAAACTATTGTTTTTGACTATAGAGACACAGGTAAACAAAATGAGGAGTTAGACACGGCAATGGATGTTGAAACTGGTGATACCCCGTCTAATCACGCAAACGACGATAAAAAGTCGGATTCTTTTATAAACCCCTGTAAAGAGGATTATCTCCATCATTTCAAGAAACACAGGAGCGTCTTCAAGATTAACCCACTCACTCATAAACTCACAGTTAAAGGAAAGCTGATACCCAAGATTACTGTTGACGAGATCATTGCCGACTACCTCAACACATCAAAACAACCGCGATCGTCCGTTGGATTCCGCGAAATAACCGAGGCCTTGAGAGAAACCTATTTTGACGAACGCTGTATTTTGAACCCATGGCGAAAGTACGTGGCTCGAAAAAGTTCAAGAAACTTCGCAATCGGGAGTTGGACGATGAAGTAATAACAGAACATCTCAAACGATTATACACGCAGGAAAAAGGCTCTGAAGGTCTGAGTAGTGTCAACAAACTTTGGAAAGCAGCGCAAAAGAAATACCCACAACTGAAGAGAAAAGACGTTGTCAACTATCTACACACTGACCGTGTCTATACAAGACATTTCCCTGTTCGGAAAGTCAAGCACAATTCTTGGATAGTCGATGGACCAGATTGTTATCACATGGCTGATTTGGCTATGTTACCTAGTCTGAAACCCGAAAACGATGGCTATTGTTATATTCTAGTAGTCGTGGATGTTTTCAGTCGGTATCTGTTTGCTAGAAAGTTAAAAAACAAAGAGTCCCGTGTCGTTACTGATGCTTATGAAGATATAGTTCTGAAAAGCCGAAGACTACCTAGTTATCTGTATACGGACAAGGGTAAGTAATTTTGATTTGATATCTAATATTGGGTATTTAAGGTACCGAATTTATGGGTAAAGAGTTTCAATCATTTTTGAAATCCATCTGTATCAACCACAGAGTCCCGAAGAACACCAATGTCAAGGCTTGCTATGCGGAAAATGCAATTATGCGCATAAAGAAAAGATTAGAAAAACATTTCACGTTGACAAACACAACGCGTTGGATTTCCACCCTTGACAATGTTGTTGACGCACTGAACAACTCTTATATGGAAAGCATCGGCACTTGTCCGGCTAGGGTGACCTGGAAAAACGCGAAACGAGTTTGGAATAGACTCTACGGACAGTTGGAAACACGATCAGCAAAGTTTTCAGTTGGAGATTCGGTACGAATTACACGTGACAGAAATGTTTTCGAAAAGGGCACGCGGGCAAAATGGACTGAGGAGGTGTTTACCATTTCAAAGATTATACCATATCATCGGCCAGTCTACATTATTAAGGATTATTCCGGCGGAGAGATTGACGGAATTTGGTATGAGGAAGAGCTCGTGAAGTACAAAAACACTGACGGTCGTTATCTGGTTGAAAATATTCTTCGGAAGAGAACCCGACGTGGTGTTTTGGAATACTTTGTCAAATGGAAAGGATATAACGACTCTTTCAACCAGTGGATACCAGCAACTGACATTGACTAGTGAATTTTAAAATTCCATCTATCGTCATAATGTTTCCCAAAGTTTAATAAATTAACTCACCTGTTCTGGAAACCAAAATGAATAACAATAAAACAGGAAGAATGGCGAGGAATAATGTAAGTTTTCTTGGCGGCCCTGTCTGCCAGGTGGTGTAGGCGTTCTTAACGTTGTTAACAAACAGTGACTAATTCCTTTTGAATCTTTCCGCCAATTCTTTTGTGGTCAGTTCTTGACAACCTCGGCGGTGTTCCTATCATCTTTTACATAGGGAGGGAATTGGTGTTTGCGCAACTAGAGGGCCCAGAAAAATGGAACAAACTCATAATAAAGTACGGAAAACAGAGAAATAAACTAATAAAATAGAAATAACCTGAAATTCTTTAAATTGACAACTGTAACACCCTTTTCTTGTATTCTTTGATACGTAACACCAAATTATATTTCTTATCGAGTGGGCATACCGTCGACCGTCTAATACCTCTCATTTCAATGGAAACGTGGAAGTGTGGCACCACGCAGTGTTCAAAGTCGCTGATCGTCTTTTGCGCACAGGTTTTCCTGGTCTATCTTATTATTTTTGTCTGTCTATTCGAATTGTGTTTCCACGGTTGCACCAAAGACAATAATCAGTGGTTGGTGATCCTCGGATCGTGTATCGGCTATCTTCTCCCAAACCCCAAAATCTCTCGTAATGAGTGATTATCATATAACACTTATCAGCAACTCTCAAAGGGATGGTTCAACAATTTCAAATTTCACAACAAAACTACCATCCTCTTTACATTTCGGAAAACCGTATGAAGTTGGCATTACTTCTGTTATTTATCCGTCTTCTCACGATCTAATTTCGAATAACATGGAAAGCGACGGAATCAGGGAAAACGAATTTCACTTGGAGTACTCTGATCGGCGGGTCGCGTGTACTGTCCCGCCATGTTCTTTCAACTCTGGTTCTCTGTTGACAAAGATTTTGAACCATGCATACACCAAGGCCGTCAAAGCGGAAACTAACAAAACTGAGGAAAACAAGGTCCTTTTCACCTTTGATCAAACATTTCAACGGATAACTATCGAAAAGTTAAACAACATTCAGAAAATCACATTTTCGGCAAGAATAGCCTATTTTATAGGTCAAGCTGAAATAGTAGCGAAATTCCCATCTACTGCTATTTTTCCCGTATTTTCTGGAAATGATCTCATGTTTCTCTATTCTGATGGGTTGGTTGAACCACAAGTTACTGGTAACCAACAAACGCCCTTGCTACGCATTATCAATCTAAAAGTTGGAAATGGTGGAAATATTGAAGAATCTTTCCCAAAACCCCTCTATGTCCCTGTGCGTGCTTCTGAAGTAAACAGTATTTGTCTCCAGATGAAGAACGATCGGAATCATTTCATTCCTTTCAACTCTGGCAAAGTGGTTGTTGTCTTACACTTTCGTCCGCGTCACTTGACATTTGATGCGTGAGAAACCATGCTGTCCATATCTCGTGTTCATAATCACTTTGATCCTGACTCTTCTATTGATTGGGTTGATTTCTTCGAAAACCCAGCAAACCAAGAAGGTTCCGGTGGATATCGTGCCGGTACCGCCTATCAGCGAGGAAATGGCTCAATTTCTCAATTATTGGGGAAATTGTTCATTTCGGTGGTCCCGCTGCTGAAAAAAGTGGGAAGAGTTGTTGGTGGAGAAGTGCTGGATTCATCACTTCGTGTTGCAAACGACGTGGCTGCTGGTGACTCTTTCAAACAGTCTGTGTCACGCAACGCTTCTTCATCGTACAACAATTTACTTACTCGTGCCGTCAACAATCTCGCTCAACAAGGGCAAGGACGGCGCAAACGAAGAACGACCACTCGCATAAAGAAAACATCCAAGCGTGTGAGGAAACCGACTAAGAGAACAAACAAGAAAAAGAAGAAAGTTGTCCGACGTCAAAACAAGAAAACAAAAAGAGGAAAGAACGCTGTCAAGTCCAAGAAACGTGACCTTTTTGGAAAATGGCTAAGTTAGTTAACGAAAAGAGTACTCCGTGTGCGCCAACCAATTTGTGTCTATTTGACACACCACCAACACAAGTTGCTTATCAGAAGGGGACATGGATGACCTTTGCACCTGCGAATCCAATTGACTCTACCGGCCCGTATACATTCAACATTTATGACAGTGCACACTTCTTCCAACTATCCAAAACATTTGTCTCCTTCAAGTTGAAATTTAAACAAGTTGTGAAATCTGAAAATACCACTTCAAAAGCAGCAATTGCCAATTTTATTGGCTCCACATTCTTCAATCAAGTAAAATTGGCATTCAACAATGTCGTTGTTTACGATTCCACTCATTATGCTTACAAAAACTACATTCAAACGCTTCTCACTGAATCGGATGATTACAAGAAAGGTTACCTATCGGCGGCTGGGTGGGTGGCCGATGGCGAAACGAAAAGTAGTGGCAAAGCGTCATCTTTCCAATTGAGACAGAAACTTTTGCAACAAACAGATATCGATGTTTGTGCGCCACTTTTATTGGAACCATTTCAAACTGATAAGCTGCTCGTTCCCCATATCAACATTCAGCTAACATTCTACCGCAACAATGACCAATTTTGTTTGGAAAGCGAAAGCGAAATTGAAAACTGTGGATTGGAGATTACCGATTTCAAGTTACACATGAAAGCAGTAGACGTGGTAGCCTCGGCTGCAATTGCCATTGAAAATAAGCTTCGTGTGACGCCGGCGCAATATCCTTACACCGCATCAAAAGTGAAAGTAATCTCTATTCCGGCCGGACGCACTGAACTTCCGTACAATGTTCTGTATCACGATATCATCCCAAGACGAATAATCATTGGTATTTTGGCTCCGGATGCAATGAACGGAAAGTTCACCTCCAATTGTTTTGATTTTGCCAATCACGATGTTTCTGAAATCCAAATCGACGCCGGAGGAACTGTTTACCCATCCCAACCACTACAGTGCGACTTTGAAAACCAGAATTATGCACAGGCTTTTGTTAGACTGTTTGAAGAGTTGGGATGCTCCAGTGAGAGACGCTGTCCTCCAATTACGTACAAGATGTTTCAAAACGGGTTTGCTTTCTACGCTTTCAACTTGAGCCCAATGGATACTTCGAACGCTTGGGAGTTGATGAAAAGTGGCAGTACTCAGATTTATATAAAGTTCAAAAAGTCAACACCGGAAGGCGGACTAAATGCAATTGTTCTTTCTCAATATGACGGAATGTATTCTATTGATGGTTTTAGAAATGTTATCACGGTCCCAGCTCATTTTTAAGAAGCTCCAATAAAGTATGCAAACAAAGACCCATTAGTGTTTCCCGTTCTCAACACGAGTCGTGGTCAACTCGCTGTAATACTTTTCACTTTCACTTTCACATAATCAAACAATTACTCGCTTATATTTCTCTTTTTATTTTGTGAGGGTGAGATTTCAGATTACAGACATGTCTTCTGGTTCCAAGTCCAAACTTTTCCTTCATGAGCCGAAACTCTTGGACCGACCGAGCCTTGAGGTGGATTGTTACTACATGTTTTTATGAAAACTTTCGTATCAGTGTTTAGGCTTTCGACACTCCCTTGATCAGCCTTTTGATGAGCGAGAATCTTGTTGTCTCTCTCCCCCACAGTCGTCTCCCGTTGCAGAAAGTTGAGGAGTTGAACGAATATCTCGCCACTTTCCGACTCGTCGAAGCCTGGCACGGTTTGAACGGTGATATCATTCACGGCCCGTTGACAATCTCTCCGTAAGTCGTGTCATTTTGAACATCGCACTATTTTTATAATTCAGAGACGCTACTGCACTGTCACATCGTTTCCGGTCCAGCCACTTTGGAGGAGCTCTAGTAGGACTCACTACGCATTATCGCCAATACCATGAAATACCCCTCCGTCACCCTCACGCTCCACTTGTACGTGACCGTGTAGGCAACTTGTTTCCTCTCGAAGTTGTATGGGTTCGTCTAGTAAAACATTAATGTTTGGCAAGTGTTGGTGAAATAAAATATTATTCCCGCAATACTATCTCACAGGAGAACTCCCGTTTCCATCAACAACTGTTAATTAATTGGGTTAGTGAAAACGAAAAGCAACAACAACTAATTAAAACCAGGGAAAATGCGGGAACGACTTTCGCGGAAAACTTTGGCGCACTCACTTTCCCTCTCAAATTTCGCTCTCAGTTCGGGGTGTGAAGCCTGAGAGACAGTTCTCGGGCGAGATAGTGCTAGTTCGCGAGATACGCAGTTCCCCCGCGAGATAGTGTTAGTTCGGGAGAGACGCAGCATAGGCAAACATGAGGGAGGCTCGGGGCGCCCGCCACAGGCGCCCTCACTTCTCGCGCGAGATAGTGTTAGTTTGGGAGAGACGCAGCATAGGCAAACATGAGGGACGGTTGGGGTCGTTCCCGAACGCCCACCCCCGGCGCGCGCACCGGCCCCGCGCGCCGGGTATATTACCTTATTTTCGCATAAGTGAAAAGAGTCAGTTGAGCACAGAGTACAGTCGTTTTTCTCTCATTAAGCCAGGATGTCCCTGACAACAAACGACCTAAAGACTGTTCTCGAGATTTGCAAATTCACCCGGTCTCACTTTAGAGGTGTTTTCCCGAGTGATTTTTCGCCAAATATAAGAACCACACAACGTCCAATTGGTTTTATCTGGAATACCGCGCCATCATCCGATTCTGGAGAACATTGGATTGCTATCTGGATAGATGACCGGAACTATGGGTATTATATGGATTCTTCCGGGAACAGCCCTCAACCTGCGTTTGTCGACTTTTTCAAGAAAAACTGCATCAAATGGAAAAAAGTGTTCGAATCACCAGTCCAGGATATGCTTTCAACTGTTTGTGGATATTATTGCCTCTATTTCCTCATCAAAAAGGCAATGAAGTGGGGAAACAAGAGAATTCGAGCTTGTTTCACGAAAAACCTGATTAAAAACGATAATCACGTGGTTCGATGGGTAAACCATCATTTGAAGAGTTGTGAGTTTGGTATAAATAGGCTGAAGGTTCATTCGTCGCACTTCACTCGTTGAACATGTCGTCCATCTACGAACCAATTCCGGATGCTCAAATTCTTATGGAGGAGACAGCTGTTTCCGAAGTGCCCCTGCCAACAACTCCCCCACCAACGCCATCGGCCAATATGACGAATGGTTCGGAAAAGAAGAAGAAGAAGCCCCCAGTGTTCACTCAAACGAGAGACACGTATCCATCGCTTCTCCCACTCACTGTTCAACAACACCCTTTCCTGGAACTTGTGGGACTTGTGAAGATTTACAAAGATCAATCTGGAGGATTGCATGTTTCCACTGATTAAATTTGTTAAATCTTTTTAGTTTATTTTATTATCTCGAATAAACCTCTGTTAATTAAAAACGAAAAACAACAATTAATTAAAACCAGGGAAAATGCGGGAACAGCTTTCGCGGAAAACTTTGGCGCACTCACTTTCCCTCTCAAATTTCGCTCTCAGTTCGGGGTGTGAAGCCTGAGAGACAGTTCTCGGGCGAGATAGTGCTAGTTCGCGAGATACGCAGTTCCCCAGCGAGATAGTGCTAGTTCGGGAGAGACGCAGCATAGGCAAACATGAGGGACGGCCGGGGCGAGCCCCGCCGGGCGCCCACCCCCCGGCGCGCGCCCGCGCCCCGCGCGCCGGGTATATAAACGACCAATGCCCCTGGGTGTTTGCTTACACCTTTAGTGTTTTGGTTGAGGGCGCCGACCAGGTGCACACGGCCACGGGTTCGAACCCCCGCGGCGACCAAACCAACTTTGCAAAAATCTCGATGAAAACCAATCAAAGTAATAAAAATCAATTAAAAGTAATGAAAAGTAATGAAAAACAATTAAAAGTAATTAAAAGTAATTAAAAGTGATGAAAACGATAAAAATCAATAAAAATAGATAAGAGTAGCATCATTGGATAGAGCTCAAAAAATGGAGTCGAATGAATACCATATATGGGGTAATTAAAATTAATGAGGTAATTAAAAATTAATGAGGTAATTAAAATTAATGAGGTAATTAAAATTAATGAGGTAATTAATTAGGTAATTAAAATGATGACTCATCACTAGGGGGCAGGGGTACCGATGACTCATCGATGACTCATCGAGGCGGCATCCTTTAGGAATACGCAGTTTGCTACCACACTTCTCTCTAGTATCCACCGCACACCCATTTTGGACCTTCATCGCCGAGGTGTCAAGGCATCGTCCGTCGTTTAACGACTCGGAATCGCTCATAGAACGGTGTAGGACACCATTAAACGTTTCAAAGAGCTTGGATCTACTTGTGATCGCTCGGGGCGAGGAAGAAAAGTCACTGCTTTCCCTCCAGAGAGGATCAAAGCCGTCAATGAGCGGATCAGGAGAAATGCGCATCGGAGCATTCGATCGATGTCAAAAGAGATGAAAATGTCGTCGATGGAAAGGATTGTCAAGACCACGCTGGGAATGACCACGTATCGTGTGAGCAAGGTCGCCATTCTCTCGGAAGCCAACAAGGCAAAACGGCTCGTCAAAGCCAAACTGCTTCTTGCCCGGCACGCACTGGCACGGGCACTTGGTGACGGTGTTCTCCGACGAGAAATTGTTCACTGTAGAGGCCAAATTCACCTCCCAAAATCATCGTGTGCTTGCTCAGGATGTTCAACAAGCTGCTGACAAAGAGCGGACCATTCTCCGAGTTTCTCATCCGGACAGCGTCATGGTTTTTGGCGCGATTTGCTCAACTGGCAAGTCTCCACTGGTTTTCATCGATCAGGGAGTCAAAATCAATAAGGAACTCTACATTTCTGAGATTTTAGAGAAGTCACTGCTCCCGTGGGCCCAATCTCACTTCGGAGGACATCACTGGGTCTTCCAACAAGACGGAGCTCCTGCTCACACCGCCAAGATCACACAAAAGTGGTGCGACACCCGTCTGCCTGGGTTCATTCGCAAGGAGGAATGGCCGGCTTCTTGGTCAGACCTAAATACCCTCGACTACTCCGTCTGGGCAGTTTTGCAGAATAAGGTCCCCGCAAGGCCCCACTCAAATGTGGAAGCCCTGAAGAAGACAGAAATATCTCGTTGGTAGGTCTGATTTCTGGATCGGTTTCGTCAGAACATTGACTTACTGACACCTCTTATCACTCATCTTCAGTTAGGAACCGTTAATTTTCTCCGCAACGCAGCCTAATTTGACTTGTCTCTGAGCGCAGAGCGCTCGCTGAACCATCATTCCTCGAACCTGGAAGTTTTGACGAGAATATCGCATTTTATCTCCCCACAGATGGTTCCAGTTATCAGGATAGCCAATCCGCACACCCAAATCACAATTTTTTATTGGTAGAGATGAATTCGAATGAAAACTGAAAGATCCAATGATTGATGGTTCAGCGAGCGATCTGCGCTCAGAGACAAGTTAAATTAGGCTGCGTTTCAGAGAAAATTAATGGTCTCTGACTGAAGATAAGTGATAAGACGTGTCAAGACGGCAATGTTCTGACGAAACCGATCCAGAAATCAGACATACCAACGAGATATTTCTTCATTTCTCTGTTCTCGTAGAATGATCCAGTGGATAAGTGACAGAGAAGTTCATGTTTTGGAGTGACCGATGTGTCAATCTTTTTTGAAATTCTTCGAAAATAATTGGGAATCCATGTTTTCATTGTTTTAAGACGGAATAAGAAGATGAGGCAGTGTTCCGGTGCTCAAAAGAGTCATCGACGCTTTGCTCCAAACGGACCAGAAACAGTGAGATTGTCATCATTTCTCTACAGATTCGCTAGCTTCTGATATTATTCACATAAAAGAACGTCCATCAATCAATTGAACTCAAAATGTTGCTCTTTTTCCACATTACTCAACGTTTTTGTTAGGGTGTCGAATCATTTTGTGGAAAAAATTTTTCCCATTTTTCTAAAAAAGTGATTTTTTTTGCAAATGTTGTACTATCGGATGCATTCGAAAAGAAGATTTTGACGAGAAAAAGATTTGGCGGCCGCCGGCGGGTCTCGCAACGAACGAGACACAGCTCAATGTTTGTAACCGTACAGGTCTAAAAAGACGGTATTCGGCCGGTTTTCATTCGGATTTCTCGATAAAACAAATTAAAAATGATAAGAGAATGGATTGACACAAAAACATCTGGAAAAACGGCTGAAATTGGATTTTCCTGGCCATTTGAAATTTTCAATATTTTTACACAGCAATTCGCGCCGGCGCGAAACTGTCGGTGGCCTAGAAAACTCTTTCTCGCGAAAACTCGTCAAAATCTTCATCTCGGATGCATCCGATAGTAGATGGATTCCAAGTTTCTGTACTCAAACTGCTAATAAAAGTACACAATTTCTCAAAAGACTTCAGATTCCGAATTTCCCCCGTTTTCAAGTTTTTCGAAATGTTGGGGGTGTCGTAATAAGTGGAGCACTGTACAATTACATCAGGAATGTGCAGCACCACCGACATCTCGTACTAGAAGGATTTCGCAGCCAATCTTCTTCTTGCTCTTTGCAACACGCTGCTCGAACCTCATAAATGTAGATCAAAACGACTACAGTGAGTTTTTTAAAAAATTGTTGTGAAAAAAGATAGTTTCGTCTCTAATTCTCTGCAGACCAAAGGGTGTAGGCGCAGTTGGGTCTGCTAAGTCAGCTCAACATCAAAGTTATAGACCGATACCCCGAGTCTGCTTCTATACTGTTTCCAATTTTCAGATATGTTGAAGCACTTGTGCGACAACGACCATGGCGTCTACACCCAGGGCATGCTCTACACCAACTACAATCAAGTCTCACCCGACGCCGCCACGTGCAGATTTACTTGTCATATCGTGGAGAATTCTCGCCAAAGTCGGAACAACGCACCGGAAGCTGGAACGCGGCACGTCTCATCGCCCGTGGATGATGCTGACCGACCCGAAGGCGCCGACACTCGTTCTCGGCATCGACTTCACGCTGGAGATTTTCACGTAAAATCACCCGAAAGAGCTTAGGAATTGAGTAAATGGTTGTAATCTTGCGGAAAGTTGTGAAGAAGTGAACAAGCATCTCTTTGCCAACCGACAGCTGGTGTTTTCATCGGATCCCGCAAATCCGTTGGTGCGTTGCCTTGGAAGCGTGTCGGGTTGACGATATACGAGCACAACTCCATCGGGTAAAGCACCCTTATATTACAGGGTGGCGCAAAAGTATAGGTGCATCGAAAAACCGATATAACTTGGTTGAAAAAAGTGAAAACGGCACCGGATTCAACCAAAATATATTGAATATATACAAAACAAAACTGCATTGTCACTTGTTGATTCTTCCTTCTTGATTTTCGATGGCATCCTCGAGAAGGCACGGGTGAGCATCGGTCAAAGTACGCAAGTAGTCCCTGCAGAGATCGTACCACGCTTTCACCAAATCAGCTCTCAACGACTTCAAATTGGCGCGAGGACGAGCACAGACACATAATTGAAGGTATCCCCAAACGACATGGTCCAGCGGACTCACATCCGGTGACCAAGATGACCATTCCGACCCTGGTGAATCCCTCAAAACGGGCTTCGCACCGCCGTTGAGCCGTTTTTGCTGTGTGAGAGGGAGTATCCTTCTGTTAAAACGTCAAATTGCTTTCAAAATGTTGCTGAGACCATGAGAGAACTTCTTGTTCAAAAACGTGTACATCTGATTGACGTCCACTCCGGATTCATGAAAATGAGCGGAGTTTTGCCATTCGAGCAAACTCTTTCAAAGACCATAAATTCTGGATGGGGAAAGAGTCTGTGAATGGTCCTATCTTTTCGATCAGCATCTTGGGCATCGTTAAAAAACCCTCTGTGGTTTTGAGAATAGAATTTGGCTTCTACGCTGAAAAATTTCTCACCGGGAACAGCATAGCCAAATGTTCACCGCTCACCGTTCGGGAGAGGGGAGATTTGCACTCCAAAATGGACCTTGCAAGCTATTTTCATGCTGCCTTAAGTGAACATTACGAAGTAAAATTATGGGAAATGTTAAAACAATAAACAAGCAAAAAAAACAAAAAAAATAGACCCGAAAAAAATGCGTTAGCGCCCGCACCAGGCCTCAAGCTCGTGCACCAATACTTTTGCGCCACCCTGTAGTCCTCGCCGGCTTCTTCTCAATACACGGAAAGTTCGGGTAGCGAAGTCTCACATTGTGCCGCTGAAGATAGTAATCGGCGACCGTCGTCGTTCAATTGGAACTCCTCCTGAAGCGCCGACCTCGCCAACTTGTGGAATTTGAAATTTCTCGGCGCGTTCGGGTCACGACGCGTCGTATCTACCATCGGTTTCTTGCTCTTTCGAAAAAAGGTTCCTAATAAATCGATTAAAACACTTTATCAACTGGTTTTTGCAAAAGTTTTCCCGTTGTAACGTACGCCGGAAAAGTCGAATTTCGTTTCGCAACGGTCTCTCGTAAATGTACCCAAAAGCTTTTCTGCTTTGTCGCGTGGAAAAATAACGAAGAATGGAAAAAATGTTGAAAATTCTGTCAATAAAGTAAAAAATCACGCGTTGTGTCTGGCGTCTCTCGGTTGGAATACTCTCGAAAAAATTAGTTTTTTTGCCGTGTTTTTTGTGCTTTTCGGTAATTCCAGTCTATTTTTTTAAAACATTGAACAACACGTGTTAGACAAAGGAGCGTATTAGATTTTGTGAAAATTATTCTTCAAAAATCGCCAAATTGGCCGTATTCGTGTGAAATAGGAAATTGTTTTCAGCTCTGTTGGTTTTATCTCTAAAACTGCGTCTCCCACGTGGAAAGTCGGAGAACAATCATCAAATGTTTGAACTCTAAAGAGAAGACGAATTATAGTTTCCCTCCACATCCACCGTTTCCACACGTGATTCGATTAGCGAGTTTCCGCTTTAAGCTGGTCGGAGAGGACAACAACCATCTTTTCTTCCGATTCTTCCTTCAACTGTCAGCGAGCACAATGTCTCGCTGCAATTCATGTGGGATCGTCATCCGAAAGAATAAAATGGGCGTCGCTTTGAAGAAACACATGGAAAAGCACGAAAAGATGAAGAACAACCCGGAATCGAGGACTTGCGAGGTAAGCGATCGGCGATCGGACTTTGACATCTTCCATTTCTTTAGGTGTGCGGTAGAACATATACCAATGCAAAGAGTCTCCTGCGGCACCAACGCACTCATTCAGCGCTACTCAAGTGCTCGTTTTGTGGTATCCGTTGCTTGAATGAACAAGAGTTCCAAGAGCATAAGAAGGGGTGTGTCGTGCGAAACTTCAAGTGTAATGTGAGTGACCGCATAGAGCCTTGTGGACATCCTTTTTCTTCAGGACTGTTCTCGGGAGTACAATTCAGTCAAAGGTCTCTTCGATCACCGGAAGAAGGAGCATCCGGATGAGCCACGATTCCGCTGCTCGTTTTGTCATAAGATTTATGAGCACTCCGGAAATTTCGGGCTTCATGTGTTTAAATGTCGCCGGCAACACTGAGAACATCATACATATTGAATAAATCGATTGAATACAAATGAGCATGACATGTAACTTGAAATGGGAGTGAGTGCTCGTTGCGAGTTGACGGACAGGCGATCTCTCAAAAGGTTTTCCCAATAGAAGCCAATCTGAAATAATATTGCATTTGGTCGTCAAGAGGGCACAGCCATGGAGCACAGTTGATGAACATTATTTGCGATTTTCTTAAGACTATATTGAAATATTCCGTCCTCATGAGTCAATTTATATCAAACACTTATAATTGGGCGACTGATGGCGCAACCGTTTGCAGCCGAATTGCTGGCTGCCGTGCCGTAGAGTGCAAAGCCTCCCACACACAGCTGTCAAACCGCATTTGAGCCTCTGAGTTCGAACAAGTGGTTCAATATTGAAACTTGCCCGTAATAAAAAAAAATTTTGTCGAATTCCCAACGACGTCTTTTCCGTACACGTCCTATTCTAAAAAATCACAGTTATCTCATGGAACTATAAAACTCTCTCGGGTGTTTTAGCACTTGATTCCCAGCCGTAAACCCGCCATAGCTATAATTCGATTTGTTTATTCCGCCCTCGGGACTCCGCAGTCGGCTTCACTTTCTTCCTTTTCTTTTCTGCCTCGACCGTTCCGATGAATAGAAATTGATGTCTTTTATTCACCACGATGCCTCTTCTTTATTCAAGTGCTCCAAGTGTCAAAACTTCAAAGTTCCAACCCAAGAGCTTTTGGAAAACCATGAAAAAGAGTGCGCTGGAAAACAATACAAATGCGATGTGAGTGAATTCAAAAGAATTTCTACCAGATTCACTGAACGTCATCCAGGAATGCTCCCATTCATTGACATCGAGATCGGGACTCTGGAATCATAAAAACAACAAGCATCCGAACACCTTGAGATTCCAGTGCAGTGACTGCAAACGGAAACCATTTCTCACGCTTGCAATTTATGAAGCTCACAGAAAGAAACGCCATCCGGATTCCGGATTCGGAAAAAGTTCCGTAGGAACAAAAACATTCGGAAAAAATTCCGTCAGAAAAAAAAAATTCGGGAAAAATTCCATCGGAAAAAAGTTCCGGAATTTTTCGGAACTTTCGAAACTATCGGAAATTCCGGTTCCGGTTCCGACCAAGCCTGATCCGGAAGTCACTTCTTCGCTAATTCAAAGAGTTGAGCGACCAATGACAGCATGGGAGAAAGAGACTGAGGTGGGTGGATGTCATGGTCATTAAGCACGATCTTTTTCCAGATTTTGAGTTCCGGATGGGCTCAACTGGTAACTGATAGCCGTTTTGTCTCGGTAAATCGAGGATTTTTTTTTTAAGTTTTGACTTTTTCTTACAGGCGCCAATTACGGATATTCTATCCATTAAAACTCCGACAGTCTTGAATTCTTCCCTCTCAATGTCGAACTGTCCAGAAAGAAACACTGATCTACTTCCCGCACTTCCCACTTCTGACAATTCGAACACAGAATATCCAACGGAAGACGTTACCGTTCACATGCCACCGGATCACCATCAATGGGAACCTCTTCAAGACGAGGAGAGCCCATCCGAACTGTTCAACTTCGACTGCAATTCACAGGATCTTGCACTTGAAGTCGTTCCAGCCTTCCCAGTTAAGCAACATCTGTTCCTTTTCCAGCTCTTCCACGAACAGGATGAGCAGTTTGATTATCACGTTCCACGATCACTATCAGAATTTGAAGAGCAACAAAACAACCAAGATGACATCAATGAGTTTCCATCGAATTTAGATTTGACAGGATTGCTGAATAATGAATAACGTTGTTCTGAAACTGTTATGCTTTTTTAGATCGTTTTCGTTGCATTCTGTACTTACGAAAACTCTTCAAATCATCGCGTTTACACCATGTGGTCTTATTATTATGACTGTATCCCTGATTCACCAATTGCATTATTTCCATGAAGACAAGAAGTATATATTCATTTCCCTTGGTCTTGAAACTTTGACCCATTGTTTCTTATTCTCTCACTAGTTCGACTCTATTCAAGAAACCTCATAATTCTGAGATTACCGCCGTCAGTATTCTAATTTCGAGAAAATTGTGTAACACCGCCGCCAGTATTCTAATTTCGAGACAGTTGCGCTTAAGATAACTTTGTTTTGTCCTCCTGGTGCTGTGCCTGGTGTCGTCGGTAGGTGACTTTTGTTTTGAGAAAAGAACCACATTTCTGGAATTACACTGCTAACAATGTTCTCGGAACATCTAGGTAAGTGGCCAAATTGTACTACTAGTATCATAGTAACATTTGATCGTATTCTGGCTAATTGGAGGTTTTTCAAATCGTTTGGTTTTTGCCAAGGATTTCTTTCTCCCTCTCACACAATGGCTCATCGCAAGTTTCAAATGACGAACAACTCACGTCGCAGCAATACGGCCTGTTGCCGGTGTGCGTGTTTATGTGGTCGTTGAGGACTGATGGACACTGACACACTCGGGACATGCGTACTGATCGACTTCATTCTTCTGTCGGGACTTCTTTGGTGGAAACATGTTCTCGAAATCAGACGATGCTCGGGGTTGTGAGCAATATGAGAAAGATTTAGAATGATCTGTTAGGGATGTGATCTGTAAAGACATTTTGATGACAAGAGAAAATGAGCGAACGATCATCTGGTAATGTGCCAAAGAAAAAATAATAAATGAGATGGGAAAGATTGGGAATAATCGGGGAATCTGGAAAAATCTGGTTTCCATCGTCCTGGAACAAGCGAGCAATAGATCTCAAGGGATGAAAACTGGTGAAAGAGACGCGAAGGATTTGGGAAATTAGTGGGTGTCACAAAGTTCAGAGAACTGTGTTAAACGAGCAAGTGTTTGAGAATGAGTTTGAATTGTTGAGGACGGAAACATCGAGAACAGGAAGCAACAAGAACCGAAAACATTCTTTCTAGAGTCTGGCGAGCACCTGACTTTCCAGAAGGCTCTTATAATCAGACTTCACATGACAATCGTTTATAAAGGATTACCTGGTTGGGGAGGAAAGACTCCGCGGCGAGCGCGCGGAGTGCCAGACGACTAATTACTTTAAGAGCACGCGGGATGTCTCACATTGGCTAGAAAACTTTGCCGAATTTCACATATTTGCAGGTTCAGGTATTAATTTTTCCGTGGATTCCGTGTTTTTTTTCATTCCGTGTTTTTTTTCACGCAAGGTGTGAGTTTCTCCGGTTGGCCGAATGGCGAAAGGCAAAACGAAGAAAAATGACACGGAATCATCTCGGAATCAGAACGGAGGCCGCCCATATCTGAGGATCGACTCAGAAGAACTTAGAGAAATCGTCAAAGAAGCCGTCAGGCAAGCAATGGAGCAAGTTTTTGGAAAAATAACCGAGAAGACCAAAGAAATCAGCAAGGAACCGATCAAACAAGAGAGCAGGGATGAGGAACAGGAAGGTGCACCAATACCAGTCGCGGTGGAAGGATGTAAGCCCAATGAGACAGTCAGCATCTCCAAGTGCGGACCCGAAGCGAGAAAGTTCACTTTGGAAGTTCGATCTTACTTGCCCATTCACAAAAGGCTCGTCTCCATACCAAATGGACCAATGATCAAAGCCACAAGGACAATGATTAGAGGACCTGCGCCAGATGACGTTTGGCACAGGTGGAGACAACGCAAAAGACACCGATAAATTCTAGATCTCGCCCATACGTTCACTATGTATCACTATACTCCGCACCTATACGTTTTTTAAAATTCGAATTCACTTCTTCATGAAGTATAGAAATAAATAAATAAATTTAGTTATCCATCAGTCTGTCTACTCCTTCGCTCGTCTTTTGCCTCGAAAAAGGCTGAAAATGAGCTCATTTTCAGAGCGAAAGAAAGTGCTCGGAATCTGATCATTATCACGCTTTTCAGGACGGCAATTAAGCGTAGGGAATAATGCCGCTTTCAGAATTGAGAATTCTTGCACAGGAACCGAGAAATGGCTGATAATGTGTTCATTTTCACAAGGGAGGTCATTTCACCCAAGGTTTCAGAATTTTTTGCAACTTTGCAAGGGAATAGAAGAGACCATTCTGAATGCACTCGCGCAATTCTAGCCTCCACTTTTGCGGATTTCAGGAGATACGACGTCTCAAAGTTTCGAATTTGCACTGAAATCTGTTGATTTTCTCAATGCGAGATTTAAGGACGCTTGTCAGAATTACGTGAAATGAAGAATTGAATGGAGTTTTGCCTCGGAAATCAATTGGAAATTACCGTAAAAACTCTATTTTAACGGCATGCCGTTAAATTGTTCAACCTCATTTTTTTAGTGAAGTTAAAAAAGGGGTGCCGTTCACTTAGGGGTGCCGTTATAATTTTCAATTCTGTTGCCACAGAAATTTTCCCGATTTTCGATCTCTTGTTTACGACTTATTTGACTACCGTAAAAACTCTGTTTTAACGGCACCCCTAAATGAACGGCACCCCTTTTTTAACGGCACCCTCCATATTATCATTTCTCATTGAAAAAAATAAAATTTCGTCACATTTTGCATGTTACCTTTGAGTGTTAAGACACATTCTCTGAGATTTACTAATTTCCCGGGAAAAATATCCTGTGATACCGAAGAAACCAGTCGAACAAATAGTAAACGGCACTTTAAAAAATGAGGTTGAACAATTTAACGGCATGCCGTTAAAATAGAGTTTTTACGGTAATTTCTACGTAAATCTACGTTGTCAATGGACGTTTTTTGTGGGAAAATAGTAAATCTTTGAGAAAAACGTTGAAAACCCCGAGGTAACATGTAATATGCGGAGAAATTGAATTTTTTACAACGAGAAACGACAATATGGAGGGTGCCGTTAAATAAGGGGTGCCGTTCATTTAGGGGTGCCGTTAATTTATTCAACTCCATTTTTTTAGTGCCGTTAAATTAGAGGTGCCGTTCATTAAGGGGTGCCGTTAAAATAGAGTTTTCACGGTAGTAATGGAATATCTCCAGAATTCGGAAAAAGTGAAGGTTCGAATTTCGCCATTCAGAATGGTCCCTTCTATACCCTTGCGAAATTGCAAAAAATTAATTTCCAATTGATTTCCGAGGCAAAACTCCATTCAATTCTTCATTTCACGTGATTCTGACAATCGTCCTTGAATCTCGCATTGGGAAAATGAACAGATTTCGTGATTCAATCACTTAGTGTTGAACCGTCCTTCTTCACAGGAACATTTGCGTTTTGAACAAAATGTTGAGTCAACTTTGAAAACTTCATCGAAAAGAAAAAGATTCAAATGTGACACAAACTGTCCAAATGTTTTAACAAAATCTGACATTCAACTGATTCTGACAACAGTTACGGAATACGCGATAAAATGACAGACGTGAGGTTGAAAAGTGTGTTTAACCATGAGATGAAAGACATATTGTGTAGACTTGACTATTTTTCTCTTATTGCTCATGAAATTTCGTCCAAAATGCGTGTTTTGAGAAGAAACCCGTAAGCCCCGCCCATTTCCCATGTAAACCACTGCGGGCGGCGGAACCCGTGAGATGTCGGCTGCCGAGATGTCGCATAGGCGCGTGCCTCTCTCGCTACACCGATTCTCACCGAGGAATGGGTCTGTGTGCCTACCCGGTGATTGGCCAACTCTGTGATTTACCTGTGGGAATCGCGCTAGTCAATAATTTATTATTGCAAGGCCGACCCTCCTCGTATAATTTTTGGGAGGGAGCTCAACTATTTGGGCTCCCAGAAAAGTTTACCATCTCTTGAGAAGAGAAGAAAGTTATTTCTTCGTGTTCAGAAATAGCTGAGTCTCTGAGCAGGACAGTCGTGTCGAACAGATTTGCTCGGCGATCTCTGATGATGACAATGTCAGCAGTTTATCTTATTATCAATGATGACATCTGTAAGGTCTTCAAGGTGGTTGGGGTCAAATTCGTCATATAACGTGTTCTACGTAAGGATCGAGTATGGTCATAAGGGAGTGTACCTTAGGATGTTATGGATGAGATAGTGACAAGAAATTTTGGGAGTATGCTGATAGGGACTAGTACTACCCAGCTGCACCGACTTAGCCTTCGAGCTCTCACACCCCCTTATGACCATTCTCGATCCTTACGTAGAACACGTTATATGACGAATTTGACTTCAACCACCTTGAAGACCTTACAGATGTCATCATTGATAATAAGATAAACTGCTGACATTGTCATCATCAGAGATCGCTTGTCAGTCTAACATTTCGTGTTTTCAAGTGTCACGGTGACAACGCAAATGAATAAGTACTGCCATTTTGAACTAACCAGTAGCATTCATGTTCAGGCGGCCTTGGGATCCATTCAAACAGGGGCGAGCCTGAGCGAGACAGTGGAGATCCGCCTACACGGGTCCACCAAGCCTCTGAAGGGGGGTTATATTGGGGATGGGCCATCAGATTCGGTTGTCCTTCTGGACTACTTGCTACCGCTGATAGGTCAAGCTTTGGAAACACCTCTTGGCAACTGATTCACCCGCTTGGTCATTGATTTGAATGACTGCTGTCGGTGGTTGCTTCTAAGGCTATAGCCATTGCCAGCCCAACTTTCTTTCTAACCATCTCAGGATTCCTCTAAGATCATGACCGTCGGGTCCGGAGACCACTAGTCATGACCATGCGAGTTGCCCGCCTTGAGCCTCACGGCCAACACCGTCCGTCCTCGGCCCTTCGACCTCAGGAGGGTGGCTCCTGTGACTAGCCCTCAGGTTTCATCCCACCGTCCTCGATCCACCATCTATGCTTTTTTACGGACATATCTGGTTTCCCGACTGGGCCGAACTTTGCCTTCATCGAGTTTCGTCGACAGGAAGTTTGATTCTCTCCAACCAGTGGGCTTTTACAAGACGAGTGGCAGCCTTATGTGCTGATTTTGCACTGGCCAGTCCACTTCATTCTTGGCCCTTCTTTCTGGGAGAAGGCATTGGTTTTGTTTTGCCATAATCATCGCCAGTTCCCTCTTGTGATCTACTGTAAGTCGGGTTGGTTTTTCCCTGTCTGCAGGTTCTCACAGAGTTACACTGACTGTCTCGTTTAACTCCGTTTCCTGGGTACCGTCATCAAGTCTTGGGGGAATGTTCGGGCGGTTAAGCCTTCATCTTCCTTCTCCAGTCCTTTTCTTTCGGTTTTTCGTCCCCAAAGGTAAACGGAGCTGGCTTGTACCCATCACCGTATATGTGGTTCCAGTAGCAGTTCTTACTGTATTCAACCACCATAGACGTGATTAGCGGGATTTCTTTTCGGATCGAAGTTTTCTCAACACCAAGCTGGACGAGTGAACTCGTTGTCGGTGTCCACCAGGTACCCAGTGAACCTACCACCAGCGGATGGATTAAGGCCTTCTTTCCTTCTCCCCGGAACAGGTCGCACAGTTGTTCGTACTTTCTAACCTTTTCGTTCCATGAAGCTATCATTGCCTTGGCGCCATTTTCATATGGCACTGCCACGTCAGCAAGGATCACTTCTGTTCCGTCAGGACTTTCCAGATAGATGTCTGGTCTCAGTCGGGTACCCGCGTGCACTGTCTGATCAATTTTTATCTTCCAGTCACGTTTCGAGCCCTTTTTGATCATTCGTGTCATTCTTTGGAGCACGGCGTCGTGTCTTTCGACTATGATCTTTGGTAGCCCATACGTGCATGTTTGCAGTATGTGCCATGAATCCATAAATCCATGAAAAATGAATATATCCATGAAACGATGAAAATGCACCTTTTTTGGACTTCACCCCATACAATTTTTTATTTTTTATAATATCATCCAGAATGTCGCCCCTAGGGCTAATTTAACGTCCTGAATACGTTTCTGAAGTCAGATTGAACCAAAACCTCCCAGTTCTCCTGATAACTTCAATTTGAGGGGTGCCCCTATAACCATGAAACGCAGTGTAGTCCTCCTTTTCCGGTGGGCAGTTGTACGTATTCGCACGGGGACCCTCTGTAGGGGATGTTATGGAACGATTTCACTGCTCTCATCGTCATTTTTCCGAACGCCTCCAGTTCTTTTAGTGGGGGTGTCGTGTTGGCGTACATGTACGTTACTTTGGGCAGGACAAAGGTCTTGAGGCAGTCTAGCTTCTGATGAGGGGCTAGAGTGCTCTGATTCACAAGATCCATTTCTCTTGTCACTCTTGCAAGGAGATCTATTTCAGACACTCTCGTCTGTACTCCAGTTAGCACGCCCAAGTACTTGTACGTGTCGTTTGCGCCCAGGCTTCTGATTGGTTGAGCTTTCAGGGCTATTTCAGACTCCGGCTGCACAATTCCTTTCTCGATGATCAGGCTGGCACATTTGGCTGGCTTGAAGATCAGATTGAGTGGAGTACAGTCTTCGTCCATTTTGGTGAGTTCTTTTTGGAGTTGCTCCTTGGATGATGCCAGAATAGCCATATCATCCGCGAAAGCTAACACCTTCACTCTTGTGTTCAGGCATTTGTGACCTGCTGCCGAATCGAGATGTCTGCGTATGACATTCTCGAGGCACATGTTGAAGAGGGTCGGAGAGATTGGGTCGCCTTGTTTTACGCCCGACTGTATCTCAATCGGCTCACTCTTCTCAGTCTTGTTTTTGACTCGAATGGCTGCACCTCTGTACATGTCCATTACTATTTCTCTGATTATATCTGGAAATCCGTACGATTCCAGAGTGTGTTCGATCAGTTCGTGGGGTACGGAGCCGAACGCATTCGTCAAATCGAGCCACGCCACCGAAAGGTCCTTCCGGAATCCTTTGGCTGCGTCAATGGCCGTTCTCAGAATGCCGATACTCTCGTTGCACCCTTCACGTTCTTGGAAGCCCCTTTGACACTTGCTCATCACCCCTTTTACAGAACGGATTCTTCTGTTCCACAAGCTGGAGTACAGCTTGTAGATGGTGGGCATGAGACTGATTGGTCTCCAGTTCTCTGGCTTCTTCTCGTCTCCGTTTTTGTATAGGAGTACGGTTTCGGCCTCCTTCCAGTGTGCTGGAATTCGCCGATGTTCTTTGCACTCGTTGTACAGTTTCGTCAAGAGTGTGGTTTCTGGGTCAAACCACTCCAAGTGGTAGTATCTTAGACCATCCACTCCTGGCGCTGTATCTTTGGTTTTCTTGAGTGCTTGGTTCACTTCTTGTGCTGTGAAGTCGCCCTCGATCCATTCTCCAATCTCCACTCTTGGGATCTTGGAGGACTTCTCTTTGAGCACTTCCTTTGGCACATTGGTTTTGGAAGTGGTTCCTCTGAAGAACTTCTCCAGTTCTTTTATCGGAATCTCGCATTGCAATGATTCCTGTCCTACGATTCTGTTGTAGGTTTTCGCACGGTTCTTGCCGTACTGACAGGCGAGCGGTTCCGTGCAGAGCACTTCTGGCTTCTTGCTCGGCCTCACCTGATCATGTCTTTTCTTTTCGGTTTGGGTTGACATGCACCCTTGGTCCACTTCCGGAGGTGCACAGCGCTTCTCGATCAACTCGATTGCCTGTACATCTCCAACTGAGGCCTTGAAGACAGCTGCCGCGAGGACATCTGCCAGCCATTCCAGTCTTTGGAAGCTTCTCCCTTCTTGCAGGAAGGTCTCGAATTCTTTGTCGAACCATTTCCTGACGCGCAGCACCAGTGTGTCCGGGACTCCGGCTGGTATCTTGCTCCATTTCTTTGGCTTTCTTTGCCTCTCAGCTGCCTTTGGAGGAGCTTCATGCACTGATTCCACCTGGTTTGTGGTGGGAGCACTATCTCTCTCTTCCGGTCTCGCCGTCTTTTCATGTTCAGCTTCCCCTTTGTTTTGGTGTTCAGCTTCCCACTTTTCACTGTGTTCAGATACCCACGTTTCTTTCTGTTCAACTTCCCGCGTTTTTCCGCTTTCAGTTCCAGATGTTTTCCCGTGTTTCTGCTCACAGATTTCTCTTTTTGGACTATCCCTCTTTTGCTCAGGAACTCTCTCCTGAACGCTTTCGAGTATGATAATCTCATCTTCTTCAACCACCGAGTCTTCCCTTTTTCTGGAATTTGCCCATGTGGTTCCGAGTAGAGTTCGTACTCGGTGTCTCTGAGTGACTTTTTCAGGTTTGTTCTGAACATCTGGACATCTGTCTCAGTATACCAGAACTTCCCCGTCACGATTGCCTTGGCTGCTAGGCAGATATGGACTCCGCAATTCACCAAATCTTTTTGAAGAGGCGACGGAGAATCATACCATTTTCTGTCCCGATTCATGTCTTGTATGAATTCAAGGACTTTCCCCTCGGGTTCTTTTCCTTGGGGATCCACAAACCACACAGATGTCTGATTCATGATGATCAGGACCCAATGATTCCTCTCGCACACTGGAAACAGGCACGTGGAGTCACCGGCCATCAACATCTGCATGTATTCATGGTCTCTTCTGCTTTTGTACATGAGCCACAGACATGGATCTATCAGCTTGTACTTTTCTGTCTTCTCCACCAGCCTCTCAATGGAGTATTTTACTGTGGAGTCGTCCAACCATGCGTTTGTGGTTGTTTCATGGTCCAAGCACCATGTGTTGAACCGTCTCTTTACGGGCGATTTCACTGGTGTCTTGGCTTTTGCTGGTTTCGCCTTCTCCACGGGCACCGTCTTCTCGGGGGCTGCAAGTAGGATTTCTCGCTTCTCCGCCGGTCGGACAGGTGCTCTCATTGGAGCTCTCGTCCACACACGCATCCCAATCATGTTCTTCTCTGATGACGTTGGCAAACCGGAGGGTTTAGCGCCAGTGCTCAATCGTCGGTTTTCGAACGAGAATGGTTTGACAGTGGTGGCGAGACTGCGTCTTGCTGTCTTTGGAGGTGCAGATTCTTCAGATATCACTGGAAGTTTCGGTCTTTGACTCTTTTCCAACTGACGGGCTTCTGCATCTCTCTTTTGTTTCTCGGCGCTCAGTGACTTTGTCATTGACCTTGTCATCACTGCACTGGTCTTCACGGGCAGCACCTTGGTTGGTGTTGTTGGCTTCACAACAGTTCTCTTGAGAGTGGATAGTGAGGGAGCTGCTTTTTCGAGTTCTGAGACCGCTTTTGCTGTAACTGGCTCCTTCGCCGCTTTCACTTTTCCAGCCTCATAGCCATGCTCCTCTTGTAAGTGTTTCTTCATCCAAGCAACTTGCTGAGCACCCGGTGGCATTGACCGGCACACAGAGCACTTGTATGACCACTTTACTTCGAGGCCGTGCACTTGTCTTATGTGCATGTTCATGTACTTCACCCCATCTGGTCCAAGACCTAGTTTCGACGTGGCTCCGTTACACAAAGGACACTCCATCCGCACCTCTGATGGCCATGCCACCCGCAGCCAGATTTGGTTTGCATCTCGCTTAAGGGGCACCATCTTGTTCGGTGTGGTGGAAGTTTTATCCTCACCACCCCCGATTAGAAGTGGTGAGTCGTTGGCTTTTGCTTCGCCTTTGGTATCCACGCCCGTCCACTGCACCTCTTGACGCCCCGGCTCTAGGCCATTCGGGGTCAAGAAGCCGTCAGTTTCACTGTACGCTTCAACGGAAGTGCTTCTCGGTTTGGGTACTACCGCCCCGATAGAGCTTTGCACTGGCTCTGATGCAGTCACTCCTTCCAGTGATCCAGAAGGAGATCCCACGGTCATTTGGCTGCCCTTCCTTTCCGGAGCCCTCAGTACTGCTCCATTCATTTAGAGATAACAGACATGGGGTGCTCTTTCAATTCGGAGCAACCGTCGGTTCTTGTTCAACCGTTGGTTCGTGCAGCTGTCTTTCCTCTCCGGAGTTGTTTCCCCCAGTACCGCTCCGGCCTTGGGATCCATTCAAACAGTGTACTGGTTCACCAACCCGAGAAGCCGAGCAAATCTGTTCGACACGACCGTCCTGCTCAGAGACTCAGCTATTTCTGAACACGAAGAAATAACTTTCTTCTCTGCTCAAGAGATGGAAAACTTTTCTGGGAGCCCAAATAGTTGAGCTCCCACCCAAAAAATTAAACGAGGAGGGTCGGCCTTGCAATAATATAAATTATTGACTAGCGCAATTCTCACTGTTAATCACAGAGTTGGCCAATCACCGGGTAGGCACATAGACCCATTCCTCGGTGAGAATCGGTGCAGCGAGAGAGGCACGTGCCTATGCGACATCTCGGCAGCCGACATCTCACGGGTTCCGCCGCCCGCCGTGGTTTACATGGGAAATGGGCGGGGCTTACGGGTTTCTTCTCAAAAACACGCATTTTGGACGAAATTTCATGAGCAATAAGAGAAAAATAGTCAAGTCTACACAATATGTCTTTCATCTCATGGTTAAACACACTTTTCAACCTCACGTCTGTCATTTTATCGCGTATTCCGTAACTGTTGTCAGAATCAGTTGAATGTCAGATTTTGTTAAAACATTTGGACAGTTTGTGTCACATTTGAATCTTTTTCTTCTCGATGAAGTTTTCAAAGTTGACTCAACATATTGTTCAAAACGCAAATGTTCCTGTGAAGAAAGACGGTTCAACACTAAGTGATTGAATCACGAAATCTGTTCATTTTCCCAATGCGAGATTCAAGGACGATTGTCAGAATCACGTGAAATGAAGAATTGAATGAAGTTTTGCCTCGGAAATCAATTGGAAATTAATTTTTTGCAATTTCGCAAGGGTATAGAAGGGACCATTCTGAATGGCGAAATTCGAACCTTCACTTTTTCCGAATTCTGGAGATATTCCATTACTAATTTCCAATTGATTTCCGAGGCAAAACTCCATTCAATTCTTCATTTCACGTAATTCTGACAAGCGTCCTTAAATCTCGCATTGAGAAAATCAACATATTTCAGTGCAAATTCGAAACTTTGAGACGTCGTATCTCCTGAAATCCGCAAAAGTGGAGGCTAGAATTGCGCGAGTGCATTCAGAATGGTCTCTTCTATTCCCTTGCAAAGTTGCAAAAAATTCTGAAACCTTGGGTGAAATGACCTCCCTTGTGAAAATGAACACATTATCAGCCATTTCTCGGTTCCTGTGCAAGAATTCTCAATTCTGAAAGCGGCATTATTCCCTACGCTTAATTGCCGTCCTGAAAAGCGTGATAATGATCAGATTCCGAGCACTTTCTTTCGCTCTGAAAATGAGCTCATTTTCAGCCTTTTTCGAGGCAAAAGACGAGCGAAGGAGTAGACAGACTGATGGATAACTAAATTTATTTATTTACTTCTATACTTCATGAAGAAGTGAATTCGAATTTTAAAAAACGTATAGGTGCGGAGTATAGTGATACATAGTGAACGTATGGGCGAGATCTAGAATTTATCGGTGTCTTTTGCGTTGTCTCCACCTGTGCCAAACGTCATCTGGCGCAGGTCCTCTAATCATTGTCCTTGTGGCTTTGATCATTGGTCCATTTGGTATGGAGACGAGCCTTTTGTGAATGGGCAAGTAAGATCGAACTTCCAAAGTGAACTTTCTCGCTTCGGGTCCGCACTTGGAGATGCTGACTGTCTCATTGGGCTTACATCCTTCCACCGCGACTGGTATTGGTGCACCTTCCTGTTCCTCATCCCTGCTCTCTTGTTTGATCGGTTCCTTGCTGATTTCTTTGGTCTTCTCGGTTATTTTTCCAAAAACTTGCTCCATTGCTTGCCTGACGGCTTCTTTGACGATTTCTCTAAGTTCTTCTGAGTCGATCCTCAGATATGGGCGGCCTCCGTTCTGATTCCGAGATGATTCCGTGTCATTTTTCTTCGTTTTGCCTTTCGCCATTCGGCCAACCGGAGAAACTCACACCTTGCGTGAAAAAAAACACGGAATGAAAAAAAACACGGAATCCACGGAAAAATTAATACCTGAACCTGCAAATATGTGAAATTCGGCAAAGTTTTCTAGCCAATGTGAGACATCCCGCGTGCTCTTAAAGTAATTAGTCGTCTGGCACTCCGCGCGCTCGCCGCGGAGTCTTTCCTCCCCAACCAGGTAATCCTTTATTGATTGATTTATTGAGGAAGGGCATTACCACTTATACATCAACAGAAATAAGAAGAAAATGTGTGTCAGTAGTTGTGACAATTGAGACGGAGGTGTTTAGATAAATCTAGGGAATTTAAATTTTTACTAAAAGAGGAAGCTGAGGGCTTAAGGGGAAACAGTAGAGAGGGGAGCTGGTTCCAGCATTTGAGGGCGCGATTAGAGAGGGGTTGGGATGATTTTTTGTTAGTATTTTTTAGGTTACAACGAAGTTGATAGGGGTGACGGCGAAGAGAGGGAAGATTTACACGGGCAAGGAAGAGGGAATGATTCACAATGGTTTCACCGGTGACAACAAGCTTATAAAGCATTACAAGATCAGCGAGGAGTCTTCTTAACTCAAGAGACTGGAGAGAACACGTAGAAAGGGAAGAGAAGTATGACACATAGGGAATGTTAAACTTTTTGAAAAGACGAAATATGAAAGATTTTTGAACAGATTCGATGTGGGTGATGTGGGTGATAGAGATAGGGGAGAAAACTTCGGAAGCATACTCAATGATGGGTCTAATATAAACAGTGTAACACCGAATATAGGAGGCGAGAGGTGCATATCGTAAGATGTTGAAAATAATATTGATTCTTTGGTGGCATTTAGCGATAGTGGTATCGATGTGTCTCGAGAAAGATAGGTCGGATTGAAACAGTATACCCAAGTCACGGATAGAGTCAGTAAAAGGGATCACGGAGCCACATACAGTGAAGACAGAGGTGTTGATATGTTTTTTCCCAGTTGGGAAGTTAGTGTGGAGACATTTGTTGGGTGCGACATGCAACTGCCATTTATCACACCAGTCGTGCAGAGAATTATTTTATAAACGATTGTCATGTGAAGTCTGATTATAAGAGCCTTCTGGAAAGTCAGGTGCTCGCCAGACTCTAGAAAGAATGTTTTCGGTTCTTGTTGCTTCCTGTTCTCGATGTTTCCGTCCTCAACAATTCAAACTCATTCTCAAACACTTGCTCGTTTAACACAGTTCTCTGAACTTTGTGACACCCACTAATTTCCCAAATCCTTCGCGTCTCTTTCACCAGTTTTCATCCCTTGAGATCTATTGCTCGCTTGTTCCAGGACGATGGAAACCAGATTTTTCCAGATTCCCCGATTATTCCCAATCTTTCCCATCTCATTTATTATTTTTTCTTTGGCACATTACCAGATGATCGTTCGCTCATTTTCTCTTGTCATCAAAATGTCTTTACAGATCACATCCCTAACAGATCATTCTAAATCTTTCTCATATTGCTCACAACCCCGAGCATCGTCTGATTTCGAGAACATGTTTCCACCAAAGAAGTCCCGACAGAAGAATGAAGTCGATCAGTACGCATGTCCCGAGTGTGTCAGTGTCCATCAGTCCTCAACGACCACATAAACACGCACACCGGCAACAGGCCGTATTGCTGCGACGTGAGTTGTTCGTCATTTGAAACTTGCGATGAGCCATTGTGTGAGAGGGAGAAAGAAATCCTTGGCAAAAACCAAACGATTTGAAAAACCTCCAATTAGCCAGAATACGATCAAATGTTACTATGATACTAGTAGTACAATTTCGCCACTTACCTAGATGTTCCGAGAACATTGTTAGCAGTGTAATTCCAGAAATGTGGTTCTTTTCTCAAAACAAAAGTCACCTACCGACGACACCAGGCACAGCACCAGGAGGACAAAACAAAGTTATCTTGCGACACATGCACCTTTGTCTCTACCTCTAAACGATATCTCCAGACTCATAAGAAAGCACACGGAGATCAAAAGAAGTACAAATGCGAAGTTAACCTTTAATGCATGGTAGTCAAAGAAATTGAGCGTTTCAGGTGTGTGGGACAAAGTTCAATCAAAAAAATCAAAAACGTATTCTGGTTAATTATCAGAAACAGTATTATCAAGTGTCAGTGGTGTGCGGCCACATCGGGAACGTTCATTTGCATTGAAGTGGGTTTGTGAGTGAAGAATGCCCAGGTGCGGGTTTTTTGAGCTCCAACTGGGAGCACTGCTGCTCTTACCGCCAGCCAAGGCATTTCTTCCATTTGCGCGCGTCTTCTGTGATTACATGTGTTCTTATTCTGCCTGAATTTCATCTGAAGAATTCATCTGTTGTTCTGCATGAGCAGGATTGTTCCATTCTGTTACTTCATCCATAAAGCGTTCATCCAAAGGCAAGCAATTTTCAGAAACACAAGAAGAAGTATCATGCTTACATGGAAGAGCCACGTGTTGTCGACCCTACTGTGTCAGTCACGAAGAAAACAAAAAAAAGGCAAATCAAAGTCTCTGGAGAAAGTGCACACCGAGTGGACACAGAAAGAAAGAGTTGAGTACACGGAACACTGTGTGACCAAGGGAACCTTCACGGGATACACGTATCAATACTCTGAGGCGCTTGCGCCTCCTCAGAAACATCAATATCATTATCCACAAAATCAACAATACGAATTACCAAACTTTCATTGTCAATGGAACTCACCTCAGCCGCTGCCCCAGATAATGCTTCCCAAAGTCTGCTATTCAGAGCACCACATTATCACACCGACGAAAGAGGCAGAGTTCGACGAAGCGTACTTCATCCAAGGACAACCACCTGCTCCGATTGCTTCAGAAAGAGAGAGGCATTTTGTAAGTGCCCCAAACTTGAAACAACTTCTAAAGTTTGATTTTCAGTATGACAGATCTCCGAGCTCTGAGGCAGCTCCATGTAGTTCAAATTTTCGCACCAAGGGGTCAGAGGACTTCAGTGAAGTGAGTACTCGAATCTGTCATTCACTTCTCAAATGTCACCTTTTTCAGGGCACGGATCAATTAATGGTTCGCTCCTCCTCAAATTCACATAGTTCTTTTGACTCATTCAATGTCTCTAATGATTCGATGTGTTCCTTTTTACCTGATTCCTGTTCTGCAACCACTGAGAGAAACTCGGAAACCAATGGAAACTACTGCCTTTCAGACGAAACGGATCCTTTGGAGGATTGGAGTATTTTCAATCTTTAACTTGGCACAACGCCAGCTCCCAGAAGAACACATTCAGTCTGCAACATATTATAACTGCTCCTCTTAATTAGTACTGTTAATCAAGGATGAAGTGGAAAGATCTTATGAGACATGCAAAAGAGAAGTCGCAACCGCCATCATTTGAACCGCAAGAAAACATCAGCATCGAGTACACGAAGGTACACACAAGAAAACACGTTTCTTTCGAACCAGTCTGTTGCAACTAGTTTGTTAGGAAGTAAATATGGGGGAATCTAGAAAGGATGGGAGGCGCAGCCTCCCAGTAAGTCTGTCTTCTCCTAGACTGAGGAGCAAGCGGGGCGCCATGCCCTTGATGTCATGTGCGCGGCTTCTTGCGTGTCCTATTTTTCTCTATTTTTCCCGTCTCTGGCAGCTGACCCTTTTGTGGAGCGGATGCTCCCGGCTGACCGTTCACAGTATGATGGGACCCAGAGTTTCTCTATTGCTCTAGAGTGTTCATTAATCTTTTCAGCCAGAGGTGCTGGTTTTCTAATGACCTCCCGCCTATCACGTGATTCAGTATGCCTTTGACAGCCTTGTCATATCGTCGCGGTGAAGAGCTCTTGAACATCGCTCGGTCCGGCTGATGCCGAAGTTCCTTCGGTTCAGGGCCGCGTAAATGATCCGGATCCGTTCTAGATGTGTTTTGGTTGGCGATGCTTCTGCTCAGCAGAGTGCAAGCGGGACGGTCGTGTTGAACAGATTTGCTCGGCTTCTTGGGTTGGTGATCCAGTCAGACACTTTTTGAATGAATCCCAATACCGCCCAAGCAAAGAAAGTTCGTAATCTTGATGCAAGAAAAAGGTTATTTCGATGAGCGTTCTGAATTCAAAATATAAAATCAAGGATTCATGAGAAAACGTATCTATACTCGAACCACTGACTAACTGCTCTCAACGTTGCCTAACTTGCCAGATCGGGCAAGATGGCGCGCAAAAAGCAGCTTGAGAAAGCGACGAGAACATTTGTGTTTGGTGTGTAGACAACCTCGGTGCTTTTCCTTGTGAGATGAAACATGTCAGACGGGACGCCTTGAAAACGGAATATTATCGAGTGCCATCAGAATTGCCTCGCAGTTTTTGCCGCAATCTACAACTATTCAGCTCTATTTTCACATTAAACGCAACTGTCTCGAAATTAGAATACTGACGGCGGTAATTTCAGAATTATGAGTTTTCTTGAATAGAGTTGAACTAGTGAGAAAATAAGAAACACAGTTTCAAGACCGTGGGAAATGAATTTATACTTCTTTTCTTCATGGAAATAATGCAATTGGTGAATCAAGGATACAGATAATAAGACCACATGGTGTAAACGCGATGATTTGAAGAGTTTTCGTAACTACGATCTGAAAAAGCATAACAGTTTCAGAACAACGTTATTCGTTATTCAGCAATCCTGTCAAATCTAAATTCGATGGAAACTCGTTGATGTCATCTTGGTTGTTTTGTTGCTCTTCAAATTCTGATAGTGATCGTGGAACGTGATAATCAAACTGCTCATCCTGTTCGTGGAAGAGCTGGAAAAGGAACAGATGTTGCTTAACTGGGAAGGCTGGAACGACTTCAAGTGCAAGATCCTGTGAATTGCAGTCGAAGTTGAACAGTTCGGATGGACTCTCCTCGTCTTGAAGAGGTTCCCATTGATGGTGATCCGGTGGCATGTGAACGGTAACGTCTTCTGTTGGATATTCTGTGTTCGAGTTGTCAGAAGTGGGAAGTGCGGGAAGTAGATCAGTGTTTCTTTCTGGACAGTTGGACAATGAGAGGGAAACTGTCGGAGTTTTAATGGATAGAATATCCGTAATTGGCGCCTGTAAGAAAAAGTCAAAACTTTATAAAAAAAATCCTCGATTTACCGGGACAAAACTGCTATCAGTTACCAGTTGAGCCCATCCGGAACTCGAAATCTGGAAAACGATCGTGCATAATGACCATGACATCCACCCACCTCAGTCTTTTTCTCCCATGCTGTCATTGGTCGCTCAACTCTTTGAATTCGCGAAGAAGGGACTTCCGGATCAGGCTTGGTCGGAACCGGAACCGGAATTTCCGAAAGTTCCGAAAAATTCCGGAACTTTTTTCCGACGGAATTTTTCCCGAATTTTTTTTTTCCGACGGAACTTTTTCCGAATTTTTTTGTTGTGAATCCGGAATCCGGATGGCGTTTCTTTCTGTGAGCTTCATAAATTGCAAGCGTGAGAAATGGTTTCCGTTTGCAGTCACTGCACTAGAATCTCAACGTATTCGGATGCTTGTTGTTTTTATGATTCCATGGTCCCGATCTCGATGTCAATGAATGGGAGCATTCCTGGATGACGTTTAGTGAATCTGGTAGAAATTCTTTTGAATTCACTCACATCGCATTTGTATTGTTTTCCAGCGCACTCTTTTTCATGGTTTTCCAAAAGCTTTTGGGTTGGAACTTTGAAGTTTTGACACTTGGAGCACTTGAATAAAGAAGAGGCATCGTGGTGAATAAAAGACATCAATTTCTATTCATCGGAACGGTCGAGGCAGAAAAGAAGTGGAAGAAAGTGAAGCCGACTGCGGAGTCCCGAGGGCGGAATAAACAAATCGAATTATAGCTATGGCGGGTTTACGGCTGGGAATCAAGTGCTAAAACACCCGAGAGAGTTTTATAGTTCCATGAGATAACTGTGATTATTTAGAATAGGACGTGTACGGAAAAGACGTCGTTGGGAATTCGACAATTTTTTTTTTATTACGGGCAAGTTTCAATATTGAACCACTTGTTCGAACTCAGAGGCTCAAATGCGGTTTGACAGCTGTGTGTGGGAGGCTTTGTACTCTACGGCACGGCAGCCAGCAATTCGGCTGCAAACGGTAGCGCCATCAGTCGTCCAATTATAAGCGTTTGATATAGTGCCAAACGGTGGGGTCCCAAGGCAACTACTCGAGAAGATCCGCAAGTGGTTCGATCAGCGAATGGATCACTACGAAGACGAAGGGAGGGTCTTCCAGCGACTGGAGTGGGTAGCAGACTGCCTCACAGCAGCTCTACTGAAAGGAAAGGACGGTAACGTCAAGATCGTCGATCTGATCACCGCCCGTTTTCCGCCGCCGCTTCCAGAACAAGGAGAACGCTCTACTCAAACTTCAAGAATCCAGGAGCCAATCAAGTGTCATGCAAAACCGAAACAGGCGGTCAACGAGCCTCTAAGGATCGCGTATGCCAAAAAACGGACAAAGACATACAACATGATCGTCGCCAAAGAAGAACCAAGATGTAACATCAAAATTGGAGAAGTGGAGGCGCATTTCAGAGCCACGATGAAGCCACAGAAGATAGCCGAAGAATCGATAGCCGAGATCTGCACTGGAATTCCGAAAGTCCACGTCAATCCGTGCATCGAGGACAACATAACCGCCTGCGAAGTCCAAAAGATTCTATCCAGAATCAAGGACACGGCGCCCGGAACCGATGGCCTAGCCTACAGTGGGTTACGGTGGTTCGACCCCGACGGATCAAGACTTGCCAGACTGTTCGATGAGTGCCGCAAGCATCGGAAAGTGCCAAATCACTGGAAGGAAGCAGAGACAGTGCTGCTCCCAAAGGACTGTTCGGATGAGGAAAGGAAGAAGCCGGAAAACTGGAGACCAATCAGTTTGATGGCGACCATCTACAAACTGTACACTGGAATCTGGAACAACCGAATCAGTGCAGTTCCAAATGTGATCAGTCCATGTCAACGTGGATTCCAAACGATGGACGGTTGCAACGACAGCATTGGAATCCTTCGAACGTGTATCGACACGGCAACGACGCTCAATCGGAATCTGGCAGTCAGCTGGCTGGACCTCACCAACGCCTTTGGAAGTGTCCCGCATCGTCTCATCGAGAAGTCGCTGGAAGCCTTTGGATTTCCAGAATCAGTCATAGAGACGATCAAGGACCTATACAGCGGAGCGACGATGAGGGTGAAAACTGGAAAAGAGAAAACAAATGCGATACGGATCGAAGCCGGAGTGAAACAAGGAGATCCGATATCGCCAACACTTTTCAACATTTGTCTGGAAGGCATCATCAGGAGACACTTGGCGCGAAAAGTCGGACACGCGTGCGTCGGAACGAATGTCAGATGCCTGGCATTCGCAGACGACCTCGCCGTCCTCGCGAACAACAAGGAGGACCTGCAGTCACTGATCTCCAAGCTGGACAGTGACTGCAGAACTCGGACTCGTGTTCAAACCAAGGAAATGCGCGTCGCTGATGATTGAAAAAGGTGCCGTTGACAAGTTCAGCTCGATCACAATCCAGGCGAAGAAAATCAGAGATGAGGGAGTTCGAAAATGTAGTGATGAAAGCAGTGAAACTCTACCATCACATCCCAATCAAAGGCTCGCCAAGAGAATACGTGATGATTCCGGTGAAGAAAGGAGGGCTAGGACTCATGTCGCCACGCTACACGTGCGTCATGAGCTTCCTATGCACCATCCTCGGAAAACTGTGGACGGATGACAGCTACATATCAGCCCTCTACAAGAACGCGCTCAGCCGGATAGGCGCGAAGGCCCTAGGCCTCAAACAGGCAGCCATATTGCAGTACAATGCGAATGGTTGAATTCAACCAAGACCCTCTCCAAGAACGGATACAACGCATTTGTCCGCATGAACGAATCGATAAAGACGCTGGCACGGCACAAAGGAGCACCACTTCATGCAATGGAGTTCATCCCAATGGACGGACAAATTGCACTCGAAGTGCAAGCGACGAAAGACTCAACGCCGAGAATCTTCTCGAGAGACGACGCGAAGCGAATGCTCCCGAAGTTGACAGATCTTGTACGCGACACGATGCTCAAGACATTCCTCTCCGTGAAGAACGTCAAGAGCAAAGTGGTACAAGTCCTGCAGCTTCACCCGCTTCGTCCGCGACGGGAAGGACACGAGCATCGCCTCGCAGAGGTTCGTTCATCGAGCCCGTCTCAACCTTCTCGTCTGCAACGCCAACAGCTTCATGAAGGATGCGCCAAAAGGATGCAGACGCTGCGACAACGAATTTGAATCCCAGATTCACATACTCCAGAACTGCAGATATCATTTGAATCGAGGAATCACAGAAAGACATGATATGGTTCTAAACCGAATACTCGAAGAGACCATTCAAGGTAAGAAGAAAGACTACTTGCTCAGGGTCGACATGGAGATCGGCCCGTCCAGAGAACGACCGGACATCGTGATGGAACAGCGCGACGGTCCAGAAGTGCTCCTCGCCGATGTCACTGTACCAATGGAGTTTGGCGTCGAGGCAATGGAGAATGCATGGAAAAGAAAGCTGGATAAGTACGAACACTTTATCGAGCACTACAGAAAGCAGGGGAAAAGGCGGAGATCCTTCCACTGGTGGTCGGAAGCCTTGGAACGTACTGGCCAGAAACATCAAAGTTGTTCAAGGAAATGGGTCTCGGTGATGGGCAGATCAGGAATCTGATTCCCGAGCTCTCGAAAATCACACTCGAAATCTCGAAAAACATCTACTGGACCCACATCTTTGGTGAGAACTATAAATTCGCACCAAGCCTATACTGCAGAAGAGACGCGGACTGCGACGATAGGATCCAATGCGACGACAGCCATTTCAGAACTGTCTCGACGAGATTCAAGCACGAGTACGGGGAGTCATGGAGACCTGGAAGGGCGAACAGACTCGACAAGGACGAATGCTGGCGCCCGGAAAGAACCAGGAAGGAAAAGGAGCTCGGGAGGAGAAGCGCGTGGAACTCCATCAAGGAGGAGCGGCAATCGGCGAAACGCGAACGAAGCAACTCCGGAAGCAAGAAACGGGCACAACAAGATCGGCCCACTAGTCGCAACTTCAAGAAAACGGCCACGCGTGCCGTGAAGTTCGACTAGACACCTCATTTTGGGTGGGTGGTTGGGAGGTGTCGGGCACACGTCCCGCAAGTCCGGATGCCCAACCCGCAGATTAACACCCAGGCAAAGTGACCCGGAAGGAGCAACCAGCTAGAGTCTGGTGTTCCGGATGGGTCACTCGTGACGCGGGTTGGATGCCGCCCTGAAGCCACAGTCGAAAGACTGCGGTCGAGGGGCGAAGGCCGTGAGGCATTGGGCGGGTAACTCCGTCAGTACTAGTGGCAGCCTAGCCCGACGGTGCTGACATATGGAGGAATCCTGATGAGTTCAAGGAACAAGGGGCGCGTGAGGGCCATAGCCATTGGGTCCACTGCGGCAGCCATTCAAAAACACAATGGTGATGCGGGTGGATCAAACCCTTTGCTGGTGTTCCCCAATCCCGACCCATCAGCACTAACCAAGAAGTGATGACGGCCCTACGCCGAAAGGCGTCCTTACAATAATCCCCTTACGTCGCAGTCCACCCGCAAGGGTGACAAACTGCTGCTGTACCAGGCTCGCCCCCGACTCATGAGGACGGAATACATATTATACTTCAATACGTTTTTCAATATAGTCTTAAGAAAATCGCAAATAATTTTCATCAACTGTGCTCTATGGCTGTGCCCTCTTGGCGACCAAATGCAATATTATTTCAGATTGACTTAGTAGGAGAATCCATTCGGAATCTCGTGGTGTGGCTACGAACATCAGGATAAGGTGCACAGAAAGTGTTTATTTCCAATGCCACAAACCAGACACTCGAGAATCCTAGATGCGATGACGAGCGTAGAACTTAGACCACTAGAAACTAGAAACTAATTATCAGAGGAATGAAGAAGCCCCGAAGGGAGAGGTTAGTAGGGTACCACGTGAGCTGTGCGTACATCAGGCAGTCTGGCCAGCGGGAAGGGTGATCTCACCCCAACTTCCCCCCTCCTCCAAAGCTGGTCGTCCCGACCAGAACTGCGCACTACGCTCACGGGCTCCGAGGTGTCCCCCACTCCCCAACACGTCTTATGAGTCGTGCTTGAGTGAAACAGTTTGACCAGCGGGAGCCCGTAATCCACAGTTCCCCTTCCTCCAAGACTGGTAGTCCCGGTCAACACTGTGCACCGCGCTCAGAGACGGTTCTCCTCTCACTCTCTTTCCCACCTACAAAACTACCATTACTTGGTATTACGATCAATACCAAAACTACAATACCTCTTAAAACGGATTAGCGATTCAACTGCACCCCGGTTATCAGCCTAAACTAGCCCCGTTGCACTAACCGCCGAGTTATTAGGGTGTTCCATAAGTTCGTGAACATTTTCATTTTTTTTCGATTTTTTATTAACAACTCGAGATCAATCAAACATCAATCAATGATATATTGGCCATGATAAGCAATGACCTTCCTCTATCGATCGGGCAGACTGTCGAGGCCAGCCTTCCAGAAGGCAGTCTTCTTCGAGGCGATCCAGGCGTCGATGTCGCCAACGACATCTGCCCTTGTCTTGAGGTGCTTCCCATCAAAGTGGTGCTGGAGCGACCGGATGATGTGGTAATCACAGGGACTGATGTCCGGTGAGTACGATGGATGTGAGAGCGAATCGGTTCCGTGACGATCGAGAGCAGCCTGGGTCGCGTTCGCCTTGTGCGGTCTCGCGTTGTCCCATAGGAGACATGGTTTGGCCAGTCTCGGCGAGAGGAGAAGAGCAGCTGACTTCATCTCTTGCAGTTCCACAGCGAGGGTCTGGGCGGTGACGGTTGTGTTCCCCGCAAGAATGTGATAGTGCACGAGACCGTACCGAGAGAACCCCAACGACAGCAGATGCTTCTTCGAGTGAATGTCTCGTTTTGAGCGGGTGGGCACGGGGTCTCCGACACTGCACCAAATCGGATTGTGGGCAGTGTTGGAGAAGTATACCCACTTCTCACCATGACAGAATAGTCGGCAGATGATCTTTCTCGTTTCCGAGTTTTGGACATTTTTGTCGCAACTGTCAATGCGCTTCTGGAGCTGCGCCGGGCTCAATTGATGAGGAATGGTTTGAGGGCGTTTCGACACCTTATCAGCACGAATCGGAGATCGATACACGGATGTACATGGGACTCCAGTAGCCTTCTGTAGTCCGCGTACAGAAGATTCCGGCTTGTTCTCCAGGGCGGCGAGAATAGGGACCTAATCCGTAGACATAGGGCGTCCGGAGCGTGGTTTATCCTCGAGCTCAAAGTCTCATTTTTGAAACGACACCACCATTTGAACACCCAGCCTCGAGAGAGCATTGAAAGGTCAAACTGATCCTTCATGAGCTTTATCGATTGACTCATCGAGTGCCCAGAACGGAAGTGGTTTTTCAAAGTGATGCGGAGGTGAATCTTGTCATCCATATTGCAATAACCGTAATACTCGATAGAAGAACGACAGAAACTAAACTATTACATGTAAACAAAACACAAGTAAACTACATTAGAATAAACCACAACATCAATCTCAATTGCTCAGTACACCTAAAAAATTTGAATTCAAATGATGTGTTCACGAACTTATGGAACACCCTAATACTTGTGGGTGAGTTCAATTGGGTCCGCTTCGGCTTTAGCGCCTCGTCGTCCACCGGATCAGTCACATCCGTGACTCCTCTCCCCCCTCCGACGTCTCCGACAGTCTCGTTGGTCCACTTTCTCTTCATTCGAACTTTCCACCTAGTGGGCCACAATCCGATCTGAATCTGCGGTCTTACCTCGTTTATGGGGCGATCTGTTTCGTACCCCGCCCAATCACTCTTACCATTGATCCGCTCCGCTAGGTTTACCCAACTAGCTATGCGCTCATCCTCGTTCCGACCTGATCCCCGACGCTTTGCTCCCGAAGACTGCTCGACTTTGTCCGGCGGTGCTCTCCAGCGAATTCTCTCTCGCGATGGCCGTCTCTCCGAAATCCCATCTTCAACCAGCTGCGGCCACTGCGGCGTACGTCTTCGGTCATCACGATCCTTGTTCCTCGGCGTCAGCTCTCGTACCTTGTCCGGTGGAACCCTCGCCTGCGGCCGTTCTTCCAGCACGCTCCATCCGTTGGCCCGTGCCGTGTCGCCTGTCCCATCGCTCGCCATGCTTGTCTCCTCACAAATCCGCTGTTCCCGAAGCTTGTCGATGTCCGTACTCTTGACGTCCATGACCGTCCGAGGCTCTTCGACTGCATCCATTGCCAGCGGTGTGCTCTCTCGCACCACTACTTTCTCCAAAGCTGTATGGCCCTTCGCTGTCATTTCCACATCATCCGGAAAGCCAACTGGTTGAGCCAATCCGTCGCCCTCATCATCCTCCATCCTGCTTTCCGGCAACCCCGTTGCATCGTCAATCCCAACGCCACAATCAGCGGCATGTCCACCACTCGTCTTGTCGATCGAAGTGTTTCCATCCGGGTCAGCGTCTCGTTCCGATTGATTCACCTCAATGCCTGATGTGAGCGTCGCTTCCAACCGCGGTCCTTCGCTGCTTCCCGGAATCGGTTTCTCGTCTTCAACCGTAGGAGTTGTCTCCTCATTGGTTGCGTAAGACCCCAACTTCCACCTCCGCAGAAAGGTCAGCTCGTCGTCACCGCCCAACCAATCGCTAAATGTCCCTGGACGATTCGAACATCCGCGAAGCAAGTCTCTCCCAGTAAACCTCTTTCCGAGTTCCGTAAACAGCTCGTCCAAGGATAGCTCGTCTCGCGGCAACATCCAGTAGATCGAATTCGCGATACCCTTCAGAAGCCTCGTCCCCAACAGCCATTTTGCGTACCTTTCTTTCACCACTGCGAACTTCAGGAGGAACGACTTTCTGAAATTTTCGAACGGCCCGTACCCATCGAACGGCATTAGTGCCGGTTGCCTCATCGTTCGGAGCCAATTTGAGACACATTCGTCGTCGAAGTCCAGTAGCTCGTTCTCCCCATCCTTCGTGCTTACCTTCCATCCTCGTTCGAAGTTGGGTCGGTAGGTAATGATCAGAGTACTAATGAAGAACTGCTGCCGACTTTGTTTCGCCTTTGACCAATCAACTCCTTGCGTCACCTGCTCCGCTACTCCCCTCGCGTACTCTTCCCACTGTTGCTCCTTCAGCCACATCTTTGCGACGTCTTCGTCTTCCCAGACGACTTCTTCGTCTTCGTCTTCCCTCCAGTAATCGTTTCCTCCGGTAACAGGAAAACTGTTCCACCGGCTTGAGTCATGCCCACGAGGCGATAGCGCTCCGAACTGCGGCGCCGTGGCTCCCCGCAACTCACCGCATCTTGAGGGGGTGTAGTCGGAAACGTTCCCGTACGTCCAAACCCCTCTCAGCGTCTCTTCATCGACTCCTCGGGAGATCATAGTCCTCGGGAGATCACACTCAGTCCCGTCCGGGCGACTCCCTCCATTCACAAAGCTAGTCATTTCGGCTCTGTTTGTTCTTATCCTGTTTGTCTGTTCGCACCGGTTCGGGCCCCAAGTTGCAGAATCCATTCGGAATCTCGTGGTGTGGCTACGAACAGCAGGGAAGGATAAGATGCACAGAAAGTGTTTATTTCCAATGCAACAAACCAGACACTCGAGAATCCTAGATGCGATGACGAGCGTAGAACTTAGACCACTAGAAACTAGAAACTAATTATTGGAGGAATGAGGAAGCCCCGAAGGGAGAGGTTAGTAGGGTACCACGTGAGCTGTGCGTACGCCAGGCAGTCTGGCCAGCGGGAAGGGTGATCTCACCCCAACTACTTCTTCTAGTGGGAGAACCTTTTGAGAGATCGCCTATCCGTCATCTCGCAACGAGCACTCATTCCCATTTCAAGCTACATGTCATGCTCATTTGTATTCAATCGATTTATTCAATTTGTATGATGTTCTCAGTGTTGCCGGCGACATTTAAACACATGAAGCCCGAAATTTCCGGAGTGCTCATAAATCTTATGACAAAACGAGCAGCGGAATCGTGGCTCATCCGGATGCTCCTTCTTCCGGTGATGGAAGAGACCTTTGACTGAAATGTACTCCCGAGAACAGTCCTGAAGAAAAAGGATGTTCACAAGGCTCTACAGTGCGCGTCATAAGTATAAGCCCCCCCCACCTCGATTTTGGGTGTATCGGAAGAACCAGAAGTTTTCGTGAAAATCTGTGAATGCAGCTCGATTCAGAATCCAAAATAACTCACGGGTGCAAATATTTGGGATAATAGGCCTTCCAGGGACCCCACACCATCACATTTTCATAAAAAAGGCCGCGTCAAAAGTATAAGCCCCCCTAGCGATTTTCGACATTTCGGTCCAAAAACTCGACTTTCCCGGATCCAATCATGTTGATTCACTGTTTTTTGTTGTCTTGGGTAAAGAACTCACAAGTTGGGTGAAGTTTGCGAAGATACCGACCGAACTCATACTCCGAAAACGGATAAATTCATTGAAAATGAAGAAAAACTGAACAATCGGAAGAATAACAGTGATACATGAACACAATCGATGATAAAAAACTTTTCCATTGTTTTTCATTATTTTTTGAAAATAATCTGATCGCTAGTCAACCTATTTCTTCGTCTGAGCCACAGTTATAGCGCTGCAAGAATGAATAGATGCGTTGTCCTACTGGTAACAGTTGTTTTTCTCTTTGTATTATCCAAGAATGAAACCAATTCTTGAGAAAAAACGTTCTGGTAGTTGAGAATGATCACTATGTGAAATATGGGCTGAAGAGAAAGTCTCTTCTTCCTTCAGAATGCCCCTCAAACCATCACGGTTCCTTCTCCTTCAACGAAGAAATACGTTTACTAGCGATCAGATAATCTTCAGAAAATGATAAAAAACAACGGAAAAGTAGTTTATCATCGATTGTGTTCATGTATCACTGTCATTCTTTTGATTTTTCAGTTTTTCTTCATTTTCTATTGAATTTATCCGTTTTCGGAGTATGACTTCGATCGGTATCTTCGCAAACTTCATCCAACTTGTGAGTTCTTTACCCAAGACAACAAAAAACAGTGAATTAACATGATTGGATTCGGAGAAATCGAGTTTTTGGACCGAAATGTCGAAAATCGCTAGGGGGGCTTATACTTTTGACGCGGCCTTTTTTTTTGAAAATGTGATGGTGTGGGGTCCCTGGAAGGCCTATTATCCCAAATATTTGCACCCGGGGGTTATTTTTGATCCTGAATCGAACTGCATAGATTTTCACGAAAACGTCTGGTTCTTCCGATACACCCGAAATCGAGGGGGGGGGGCTTCTACTTATGACGCGCACTGTATGCGGTCACTCACATTACACTTGAAATTTCGCACGACACACCCCTTCTTATGCTCTTGGAACTCTTGTTCATTCAAGCAACGGATACCACAAAACGAGCACTTGAGTAGCGCTGAATGAGTGCGTTGGTGCCGCAGGAGACTCTTTGCATTGGCATATGTTCTACCGCACACCTAAAGAAATGGAAGATGTCAAAGTCCGATCGCCGATCGCTTACCTCGCAAGTCCTCGATTCCGGGTTGTTCTTCATCTCTTCGTGCTTTTCCATGTGTTTCTTCAAAGCTACGCCCATTTTATTCTTTCGGATGACGATCCCACATGAATTGCAGCGAGACATTGTGCTCGCTGACAGTTGAAGGAAGAATCGGAAAGAAATATGGTTGTTGTCCTCTCCGACCAGCTTAAAGCGGAAACTCGCTAATCGAGTTACGTAAGGAAACGGTGGATGTGGAGGGAAACTATAATTCGTCTTCTCTTTAGAGTTCAAACATTTGATGATTGTTCTCCGAGTTTCCACGTGGGAGACGCAGTTTTTGAGATAAAAACAACAGAGCTGAAAAAAATTTCCTATTTCACACGAATACGGCCAATTTGAAAAATATTTTTCACAAAATCTAGTACGCTCCTTTGTCTAACACGTTTTGTTCAATTTTTTAAAAATAGACTGGAATTACCGAAAAGCACAAAAAACACGGCAAAAAACTAATTTTTTCGAGAGTATTCCAACCGAGTGACGCCAAACACAACGCGTGATTTTTTTCTTTTTCCGACAGAATTACGTTACAATGGGAAAACTTTTGCAAAAACCAGTTGATAAAGTGTTTTAATCGATTTACTAGGAACCTTTGCATAATGATTTTTTTTGCAGGCAAACCAGTTTCACCGTCTTCAAACGCGCCCTTTTCGTGAGGATGCGCTTCGGAAGAGCAAGGAGCCGGAGGTTGATACGGCGCGTCGTGACCCGAACGCGCCGAGGAATTTCAAATTCTACGGGTTGGCGAGGTCGGCGCTTCAGGAGGAGTTCCAATTGAACTTCGACGACGGTCGCCCGCCGATTATGATCTCGGTCGCCGAATACTATCTCCAGCAGTACAATGTGAGACTTCGCTATCCGAACCTTCCGTGTATTGAGAAGAAGCAGGGGAGAAATAATATAAAGGTGCTTTACCCGATGGAGTTGTGCTCGTATATCGTCAACCCGACACGCTTCCAAGGCACCGCACCGACGGATTTGCGGGATACGATGATTCGCGAGACGACGTACACGCCGGACCAGAAGAAGCGCCTTTTGCAGCACGTGATGGGTCAGTTGGCCATATCAAACTCGCCATCCATCATTGACAACAATGATACGTACATGAGAAAACACCAGCTGTCGGTTGGCAAAGAGATGCTTGTTCACTTCTTTACAACTTTCCGCAAAATCAACCATTTACTCAATTTCCAAGCTCTTTTGGGTGATTTTACGTGAAAATCTCCAACGTAAAGCTTCGACAACTTAAAGGCGCACGCCTTTATCGCACTGCACTGCTGGTGCGAGTGCGACAGTGTCCCGGTGGTGGTTTCGCCACGATTAACAGTTTTTCAGGTTTCAGGACGATTTTGCGGCGTCCAAAGCTCGTCGAGGACCTCTATAGAGGCGACCTCGACGCGTCCAAAGTGCGCGTAGAGGTCGTCGAGGCGTAGAGGTGGTACGGTAGCAAGAATGTCTGTATTTGTGGCTTCTTCTGACTAATTTTTTCTTGAATAATTTTTGGATGGTTTGAAAAAAATTGTTATACCATCGAGAGTTTGAAAAAGTCTTTAATAGTTATTAAAATTGCCATCCATTTGTTGCGCAAAAAAAATGACGCAATAGTTGCGTCGTGGTGTTCACAGACACAGAACATTTTTACCTCGACACCTCGACGACCTCTACGCGCACTTTGGACGCGTCGAGGTCGCCTCTATAGAGGTCCTCGACGAGCTTTGGACGCCACATTTTGGAGGACAAGCTGCACTTCAACGACGTCTACGGCAAAACCACGCCCGTTTTTCTTCCGATGTTTACATAGTTTTTCTCACCCTTTTCTTCTATAATTTTCTCTGCACGTCTCCCTCGCCGCGCTTCCTCAGTTTCTAATTTATCGCCCTTCCACAACTTTAGGCCCAAATCACATTTTTTCTTCATTTTTCTTCTCTCTCCAAAATGTTGGTTCCCAATGCGCAATTACTATTTTTCTTCCATTCTTCCCATCTTCTTCAAATTTTACCCAATTCTCACCTTCTCGCTCTCTTCTTTCATCGCTTGTCCGCTCCCCCCTCTCGCTCCTCGCCTCCATATGCTGTCGGACGCAACTCCCCTTCGGCGGAACGCGATCCCTGATTGACCATCGACGTCTCCCTTCTTTTTTTCCATCCATCCGATGTATTAATTTCTCATTCCACTTCATAGTTTATCCCATTGTATCTTCTCTCATTTTCGTCAGCCGATCTCTCTCCGGCTGAAGTCGACTGCACGTCATCATCCTAGTCACTATCGCAACAGTGTATTCCATCCTTTCTCACCTCTGACTTCTCACATTCCATCCCTTCTCACATTCTCCCTTATTCAACCCTAGTCACCAAATCTATCCCTGTACATGCTAGTCTATTTGTTAAGCTCTTTTCACTTCTCATCCTCACCTATCTTTCCGTTCCCTTCGGCGGAGCGTATGAGGTTTTTGGTTCCTTTAGGCGGATCTTTTGATCCTCGCAATAAATAATTTTATATGGAAAGTGTAATCTTAAATACCACAAATCGCTTGCTTGCACATACAAATCATCTGATGATGATTTCCATCTCTTTCACGCATCCGCCTTAAGCCGCGCGCCTAATGCTCTAGTGTTCCGGCCCGTCTTTCTTTCATCACCGCCTGGAAGATGCCGCCAACAATGCTCTCACATTGTTTCTCAGAATCGGATAGTGTGCTGCATTTGCTCTTCCCTGATTATTGAGTTATTATTGTTAATTCATTCAATGTAAAAAAAAAAATTGAAACGTACCAATTATGTTTGTGAAGGTTGCGAGAAATTTGCGGGAGATTTGAAACATAAGTGAAATGGGAATTTTCAATAAAGAAATATGGGATCTTTGACATAAAAAAAGTACAAGAACCTGAATGAGACAGTGCATGTGAGCAAACTCTTCAAAAGCAGAACATCAAAGAGATTGGGAGAAAAATCAGATCAGAATAAAAAAAACGAGTTGAGGAATGAGAACGGCTCGACTCTAGACGAAAACCATTCCATCAAGTTTTTCGCTCATGTGGATCTTCTTCTCGTAGTTGAGCAGTACCGTCAGTTCTGACATGTTTGGCATCTGTCCTCCTGGCGGTAGAGCGAGCCTGAAAATTTATAGTTTGGTGAAAAAAGTCGCAAAGTTTTAATTGCACATGTGTCTGGAGTCTTTTGCTCGAGTCATTCGTGATTTTTTAGACATTCGATGGCTCAAAATAGGCTTCGATGGCTCAAAATAGGAAAGGCGTTTGCTATGTAGAACCGTCGACGCAGAATTGTCTCAAGAGAGAGAGAGAGAAAGAGTGCTCGCGAAATGAAAGAGAAAACTCACATGTCGCAGTGTACAGACGCATCAAACGTTTCCTTGGCGCGTTTCGCGGCGAGATGCGCGTACATCACAGGCGCCGGAAGGGCAATTGTGGACGTCGTTCTGCAGAAGTTGTACGTGAACGCGTGGGTGATAGTGGGCCAGAACGAGTCGAGTGGCTTCCACGTGTCGTGCAGCACATAGTAGTGAGTAGGGCGCGAAGTGCCCTTCTGACCAACTTGGGTGGCGAGGAAGAAGTCGTAGTACTTGGACGAAGTGACAACATCCTCCACCAGTGTTCCCGGCTTCACATTGAACTCGTGCGCCGCGTACGTGTCATCCGGGTTCACGGGGAAGAACATCGTGTGGTGTCGCTTCGAGACGACAATGTAGGTGATCGTTGGTGCGCAATCATACTTCTCGCACGTTTTCTCAATCGCCCTTTTCTCCTCGTAAAGGTACCTTTGGAAATCGCCCTCTGAAATTCCGTCGCGATAGACGACGATATGGGCCGGCTTCGTCTTTGTGTTCAAAATGAAATCCCCGAGCCGAGCCTCAATTTGATTCGTCATGTCAATGATCTGCTCCTGCCCAACGTCTTGAATGCGCGACGAGGCGCGGAACTGTGTCACGTCCGTGTCAATGTTTCCGACAATACTGGCGACCGAATACGACTCCGGTCTCTTCTTGTTGTCACGATCCTCAGGCTTCGGATGAGAGACGTCGATGCCGAGAACGAGCGTCGGCGCCTTCGGGTCGGTCAGCATCATCCACGGGCGGTGAGAAGTGCCGCGTTCCAGTTTCCGATGCGTTGTTCCGACTTTGGCGAGAATCTTCTCCACGATATGGCAAGTGAATCTGCACGTGGCGGCGTCGGGTGATACTTGATTGTAGTTGGTGTGGAGCATGCCCTGCGTGTAGACGCCAAGGTCGTTGTCGCACAAGTGCTTCAGCATATCTGAATGTTGGAAACATCAGTATAGAAGCAGACTCAAGGTATCGGTCTATAACTTTGATGTTGAGCTGACATTGGTCTGCTGAACATTAGAGACAAAACTACTAGTTTTTTCACAACAATTTTTTAAAAAACTCACTGTAGCCGTTATACTGTGCACCTACGAGGTTCGAGCAGCGTGTTGCGAAGAGCAAAAAGAAGATTGGCTGCGGGGAGAATAAATTCTTCTGCTCCATATCCTCATGGTATCGGCTGTCGGTCTCCACGTGGTGCTGCGCACCCCTAATGTACTCGTACAGCTCTTGCGGTGTCTGCGTATTCGGGTAGAAGTGATGAATATCCATACACCACGGAATATTCTTCTCTCTGTCAGCCCAATAGATGGGCTGCCCGGCAAGCTCCACCGCGTACATTAGGCGGTTGAATGGGGCCCTGAAAATAGAAAGCGAATCATGAATATAACATCAAATCACTCACGTATCGATATTGGTCATCACCGAGTCATCGTGACCAAACGGATGGTGAATTGCAATGATCGAGCCGACGAGCACCTTCACATGCGACGTCTTCCGATCAATAACTGCTTCCGGCAGAACGGTGCGAACGGGTTCGTTGCGAATCGCCTCCCACTCTCCACAATGCTCCGAATCGACCACCTTGCCGTTTCCATAGACGATAGTCGGCGGTGGCAGAAGCGTCGCCTTCGATTCGAGCATCTCTTTGCCAACCGACAGCTGGTGTTTTCTCATGTACGTATCATTGTTGTCAATGATGGATGGCGAATTTGAGATTGCCAACTGACCCATCACGTGCTGCAAAAGACGCTTCTTCTGGTCCGGCGTGTACGTCGTCTCGCGAATCATCGTATCCCGCAAATCCGTCGGTGCGGTGCCTTGGAAGCGTGTCGGGTTGACGATATACGAGCACAACTCCATCGGGTAAAGCACCTTTATATTATTTCTCCCCGGCTTCTTCTCAATACACGGAAGGTTCGGGTAGCGCAGTCTCACATTGTACTGCAGAAGATAGTATTCGGCGACCGAGATCATAATCGGCGGGCGACCGTCGTCGAAGTTCAATTGGAACTCCTCCTGAAGCGCCGACCTCGCCAACCCGTAGAATTTGAAATTCCTCGGCGCGTTCGGGTTACGACGTGCCGTATCCACCATTGGCTCCATGCTCTTCCGAAGCGCATCCTCACGAGTGAGCGCTGTGTCGAGCGAATAACACAGCGACATTTTGTTCATGATTGCCTTCATCACATCAATGTTGTTGTCGCGCGGAGTGCACTTCTGGAGAGTCTCATCGTAACTCTGCTCGAACTCCTCGTCAGTCAGCGTGCGGCCCATACAAAGGTCGACGAGAAGGCGAACCACCGGGTATCCGGGCTTCGAGAAGAGCGTGTGCGTGAGATCGAAGCACGCAGTGACACCGGCGCGAACGTTCATCTTGATGGCGAACGAAAAGCCGACACGCGCCTCGACTCCATAGCTGAGATGCGTTGCGAGGTCGATATCGGCGAGTGTCGTCTCCACCGGTCGCTCCTCGAGCACGAAAAGGGCGCGTTTGAAGACGGTGAAATTGGTTTGCCTGCAAAAAAAATCATTATGCAAAGGTTCCTAGTAAATCGATTAAAACACTTTATCAACTGGTTTTTGCAAAAGTTTTCCCATTGTAACGTAATTCTGTCGGAAAAAGAAAAAAATCACGCGTTGTGTTTGGCGTCACTCGGTTGGAATACTCTCGAAAAAATTAGTTTTCTACCGTGTTTTTTGCGTTTTTCGGTAATTTTCCAGTCTATTTTTTAATTGAAAAAAAATGTAAAAAATGACAAAGGTAGAGCGTACTAGATTTTGTGAAAAATATTAGTCAAAAATCGCCAAATTGGCCGTATTCGTGTGAAATAGGAAAATTCCCTCATCTCACTCAATTTTCAATTATTCTTGACCAAATTCTCTCCTCTATTTGATAAAACAATTTTTTAAAAATCCACTCACTCTGGCCTGCGAGCCCGACACGTGGCTATCGCATCTATTATCGTTGGCAGTATCTGCGCGTTTTGTCCTTCCGATGGACGGTCTCCGAGGAAGAACTCGCCTATGTACTTAATAACCATGCTGACTCTCGAACGCGCGGGGCCGTAGATTTTTTCAGTGCCAGCGAATCCCGAAAGCGCCTTCTGAGACCACAATTTGTCAACGTCGTTGAATACAATGTCCGACTCGCCGACGCCGAACTTCCCGCGATTGCGACGGAAGAGCTCCCAAAAGATGGGCGCCGTCTTCTCGCGCTTCGTCACAATCCTCGATTGCATCTGAATTTCGATGTGGTACCCGAAAATTCTGATGGGCGTCTCCGGGAGCGTCACGACCGCATGGTTCGTCATCACCGACAACTTTTTGCCGAGCGTCTTGTCTTGAACCATCATCTGCGGTCGCTCGGCAAACGTCTGGAATGTGTGTGCAGCATCCTCTCTGCGAACGTTTTCAGCGACCGCCGCTCTGCTGACTTTTCCGTCTCCGACCGATCCGTGAACCCATTGGTTGCCAGACACTCCTTGACGTGGGTTGAATCCTCGTCCTCTGCTCGACTGGCTCGAACGGTCCGAATGTTGCGCATACATTCCACGACCGCGGGATCCTCCGCTGAACGACGACGACACGTTCATTGAGCCCATCCGCTCAGTGATCTCGCCGTAGGCTCCGCGAGCCGACTGATTGTCATGGCTCGATCCGCTTTGGGCTCTGTAGCTGTCGTCTTGGTGGTAGTAGTCCTGACGGCCATTGAAGTCGGTAGTAGTCCTGACGGCCATTGAATGACGCTGATTCTGGCGATTGTCATAGTTCTGGCGATTGTCGTAGTTCTGGCGATTGTCATATCCCTGACGATGACCGTTTCCACCATCGCGTCCGTAGTTGGCGTCGTTGCCTCGTCGGTCTCCACCGCGGTTCCCACCGTAACTGTAGCTGCTGCTGCCGCCGCCGCCTCCGCCGCCTCCGCCGCCTCCACGTTGATCGTTGTACTCGTTGTAATGATTGCTCATGACAAAACCTGGAAAGAAGGAGAAAGTTATGAAAGACATGTGAAAAAAGAAGAAGAGAGAAAGAGAAAAACGAAAAAAGGACCGATTCTACTGAATGAAAGAGTCGTACCCTCCCAGAGAGACAAGAAACGACGGGAGGTGAGCCTAGGGGAATGAGAGGACGAGTGTGCATTGCTAGGCCGAGATGGGGCGGTTAGGGGCAGGTGGAAAACGAGCGGAGAATGCCTCTCCAAAAAAGAGCTCTGGATAAGATGTTCTGACTAGGAGAGAAAGGAAAGAGAGGAACGGTGAAATTGAGTAAGAGGCTGATGAAAAGATCCGCGTTACTTGCTCGGGACAAGTGAGAGGATAAAACATGACGAAATACGGACTATTAGAAAAAAGAGGTTGATGGAAATGAACCAGGGTGGTACGGGAATAATGAGATGGAGGAGGAAAGGTCGATGAGAAGAACGCGCGAAAATGGGTGTGAGTGGAACCGATTGATTGAATCAGGGAACGGAGGACTGCTGCGATACGAGGTCGTCTGCTGGCAGCCCTTCTAGCGATGCGAAGTGCTCTGGACAAGAGCATCTGGAGATGGTATGATGCGATGTGAGATGGTCGATTGCGAATGCAATGTGGTCTGCTGACCGCCGCAACTCGGTGGGAGTGGGGTGGCGAGGCAAGCAGAGATTCGCGAGAGAGTGCGTTGGGGTAAGAGAAACAGACGCGCGCGCACACCCTCTGCCTCACTAACTCCGTTGGGAACTGGCGGTCACACACACGAGGCGAGCGAGAGGGGTAGGGGGAGGGAGGGATGAAATGGATGGCTGGGTTGGGTGTGGATGGACATTGGACAACAGCGGGCCGCTTGGACACAGAAGAACAGCCGTCACCCGCATCGCCCGACCCCCGGAGACTCACTTTTGTGTCTCCCGCCCGTTATTCCTCCCGCGAGAGGTTATTGATCGAAAGAAAGAGTTCTTGGAAGTGGTGTTATTCGGAAAGAGCTCGATATGAGGTGGTGGGAAGGTTTGTTCACCGGAAAGTTAGGACAGAGTTATCCGGAAAGGTTCCGGAACACAACGATTTCTTTTATTGAAACAATCAAATTAACTACCTATCCGGAAACCATTTTCTATGGTTCTACTGGCTATCTACCTTTCCGGAAAAGAGTTCAGTTACTTTTGGGCTCTTATTTCCGGAACAAATGTTCGGAAAACCGATTCTTTTCCGGATTAGCCATTTTAAAAACCAAATGAATTATAGTTTTCTAACGTATTCGAGACAATAAGTACAAGTACAAAGTGTTTCCGATAAGGGAAGTTGATTCTTATCTGGCTGTTTATCTTTGGTTCCGTGCGTCGATTTCAATTTGGAACTGTACAGTCGTCAGACGAAAAATAAAAGGAAGAGGGAGAAGCGACGGCGACATCTAGAATAATGATGTCGCAAGATTTGAATTACGATTAGCGCTCCAAAAGGCGATTGGCATGACCTTGCCTGATGTGAAGTGGTCTGCTGGATGCCCGCACAAATAGAAGTGGTCGGCTGGGGCGCCTCTCGCGTTACGAAGTGGTCTGCTGGCGCTTCTATCGGCTTATGGACATATTCAAGTTTCGATGTCATTTCGCGACGTGTTTTTCCAATTCAAACGACGTCGCGAAACGTCGCAAAATGACGCGAAACTCGAGTTACACGACGTTTCACAACAATGCAAAAACGTTTTTGGGCATATTATATATATACCCACAGTCACAAAACTAAATAGTACTGCTGTGAAATGTCGTGAAACTCAAGTTTCGAGTCATTTCGCGACGTTTTGCGACGTCGTTTGAATTGGAACAAAACGACGACATAGGTCCATCACAAGGTGGTCCGCTGGCGCGCCTCCTGCGCTGCGAAGTAGGCTGCTGACGCTTCTATCGCCTAACAAGGTGGTCTGCTGGCGCCCCCCTCGCGGCAATGGAAGCTGCCATTCGTTCACTCCCAAAAGGCAAAGCTGCCGGTCCAGACGGAATCACCACCGTCCTTCTGAAAACGTGTCTGGGAAAAACGGAAGAATGAGTGATGAGCTATGCGAAACTGGAGACAAAGGGAAAGAGGGTAGGAAGGACTGGAGAAGGAAAGAATGAGCGAGTGTGCTGACTACGACGACTTTCATACCGGGACGGCGAGAGATGGTGTCCTGGTGAAGAGACGCACAGTCTGATTTGGGAAGGAGGGGTGAGCCCACTGAGAGATGGACGGAATTAGAGAGACGCAGACAACAAGGTCAGATGAGACCATCGGCTCATCGGCAGTCGCCCACCGCGCGCAACACCTCTATGACACCAACGACTCGGGAAATTTTGTCACGATTGCCGGCAAGAAACGGGAGGACTGCCGGCGAAATGGGCAGAATTTTTTCATAACGTCTCGCCTTCGTCTATATCTCAGTGCAATTTACGAAAAAAAAAACCGATCTTTCGAGAGAAAGTATCGAAGTATTGTATTTTTTGAGGGCAGTAGTAGGCACGATCAAGTTTTGACTATCGCATTTACTGTTTTCCTCCCGAATCCAGAAGAAACATTGAAATTCTCTGGCGCCGAATCTTGTCGGCGGCACAAAATCGGCATGATTGCCGGCAGGATTCGGGCAAAATTCGGCACATTACCAAATTTTTGACGTTTTCCGCCAGTCAATCGTGCCGAAAATATTCCGAGGACACTTGACTTATTAGAGGAACGACAATAAATGCCCGCGATATAATTTTTTTCATTATAACTAATAACGTCTATGATAGCGTCTATGTGATGAATTTATTTTTCATTCTCGTGTTTGTCTGAAAAAAAGCTGAATTATGCCTCAAAAAAACTATGAAAAGCTGGCAAAATTGGAGAAAAAATGATGACAATGATGCAATGGGCGATTTGTGTGCAGTCTCCCGTCGCGGTGTTTGCGGACATCAGCGCGCCATTTGCCCTTTGTTTCGTTTCAGTGTGTCCGATTTCACGGGAAATTTCAGATATAAAGCGAACGGAGCATGTTAGGAAAACGCAACCTTCCCAGAGGCACAGAAGAAGGTTTTAAGAAGGGAAAATGCACAAAACGTTGTCCATTAGCTGTCAAAGTTGACGGATCGCTTAGAAAATTTACGTGCATCATAGGGCCAAAATTTTAATAAAAGTAAGGATAAGGATGAGTGACTGGTGGAAAATGGAGAAAAAAAGATGAGAAGAAGAGTAGGAAAGGAGGAGGAGTGACAGGAGTGAATGGATGACTGGTGAAAAATGGGTTGAAGAGTGACGATGGCGAGAAGTGGAACAATACAGATACAATCGAAATGAGAGAGGGTGACGGAAAATAAGTGAAAAGATGTAATCTTTCTTATACTAAAATTCAAAAGATGTGTGTCTGTCTGTGGGTTTGTTTGTTCGCAGCCGTTTCTCAATCGCCACTGAATCGTTTTTGCCCTTTTTTGGCACAGAGGTCAGAAGTATTGACCGCAAGGTGCACGTAAATTTTCTAAGCGATCCGTCAACTTTTACGGCTTTCGGACTGTTTTTTGTGTATTTTCCCTCTTAATTGTGCCACAAAAAATTAATTCGAAGTTAACACATTTTTTTAGTACAAATAACGTTCGCAACGTTTGTGAATTATTTCAAAAAAAAAAAAAAAAATTTGAGCCAGAAAAAGCAAAATTTTAGGCCCAAAAAAAACAATTGCTAACGCCGTTCGCGTTTTTTCTCGCGCCTCTTTGGGTCTCGCCGCGGTAAGCAACAGAGCGCGTTTGCTTGATCAGACCGGTCGGACAGTGCGCGCGCATTCAAATCCGGTTTTTTCGACGCCATCGCTTCGTTTTCTCTCATTCCAGTTCGGAATTATCTAGTTACATTGCGAAAGAAATATGGAAAAAAAGTTGGAGATTTTTGTGTTTATGGATTAATTTTATCGAGTTTTATTTTCATAATTTTGCGATGCAATTGTGAAAATACGTTGTTTGTTCGTATTATTTTTGACGACGACTGTAGAAAAATTTCAAAAAAATCTTTCATCCGAAATATGCACAGTTTCAGATTTTTGTTGCATGGCAAGGTTGTAGAAGAGACCTGTTTTCTTGAAACCGTGCACGTTTTGAGCGTGTTTTTGTCGATAATTGCGCTAGAAAACGTTATTTAAAGCAAAATATAACGTTTTGCTGTGAAAATCTGCACAAAGTTTGTACAAAGTTTGTTCTCCAGAATTCCGCAAAGTGAAGGATTGAGTTTCCCGAGTGTATTCAGAATGGGCTCTTCTACAACCTTACCATGCAACAAAAAATCTGAAACTGTGCATATTAGCAATCAGTTTATCGCGAAAAAACAGCTGTTTCCATATGAATTCCTCTTATACTGTTCTCTATCGGCAGCAGAAAATCCATCAATATAATATTTTCAGAAAAAACGATACAATGAACAGAGGCCGCAAGTGTCACAAGTGCGGGTATAACGTGTATATATCCGCCAATGGGTAAATTTTGAGTGTTTCCTTTCGAATGTTTAATGTGTTTTTATTACAGAGTGCACAAATGTTCGATTCCCGACTCGGATGGCAAAGAAGAGGCGTTCGCGGTGGATCTAGGGAAATGTCAAAACGTCGAATATAGACGTGTGAACAAAGTATTTTTGAAGCATTTCTAAAAAAAGACGACAGACAAAACTGCGGAGCCCAGGCAGAGAAGCGGCGTTAGCCGCCTCGATTGGCTTGGTAGTGAAGAGAGAGCTGAGGTCGATGAAAAGATCGCGGTTGTTCTGCTGAGACGATTCAAAATTAGTCTACTGGGAACCCTTATGCAATTCTGATTGGGCTACTAGGAGCCGCTTGAATGTCAAAATGTTGAACTTTCTCTTTTTTGCCCCTTTTCTGTAAAATTGCCGGCTATTAGACCTTCCATACAGAAGACGTACCACCATTTTATCCCAGGCCCATTCTCACGGTCTGTGTAATCTCACTTCTCCTTCTTTCCTCTGCACAACGGGTTAAAAGATCTTCGCTTTGCGGAACCATTAATCACTGTCTGCCCTCGCATCTGCTCTCCTACGTCAACTGGCGGGGTTTGATCCGATTGCATTCAGACTATGCGTATGCATCGTTTGAGAGTAGTTGTGTCTCAAACTACTCTTCATACCGGTTCACAATAAAGATTTGTCATCTAGCACCAATCGATTGCGACATTCCACTTACAGGCAAAAAGTAACCAAAAGGCAAAAACGTTCTATTTGTAATAATTTGAATGAGAATCTCAGATTAGCCCTCTTCATAAGAACCCGGAGGTCGCGACGTTTCGTTCCAGCTTGGTAACAACTATTCGCGCAGCTTGGTCTTCCGCAAACGCAGCGATTGAGAAAGCACAGCGGTTGCAGCAGCGTCAGTTCGACGAAAGCGTTCGCGAGAACCCCATCGGCGTAGGTGACTTAGTTATGCTCAAGTCTTTCGTGGTAAAACCAGGGTTGGCTAGGAAGTTAGCACTACCATGGCTGGGTATTGTTCGTGTAGTTGAGTGTCCCACTAAGCATCACGCGATCATCGAGAGTTGCACAGAAAGGCACTCAGAAAGATACAACTTCAGGCCTAGAAACTCAAAAAGCCCACAAAAATTGAAATAATTATAGATTGTTTTCAGAGCACACCTCAACCCATCCGAGTCAGCAGACAGATGGCGCCGTCATGGTTATCGCGTCATCCGTTTCTCCAAAATTAGTCGGAAACACCACCACGAACACCAACGCGACAGTTAACAAAGACGTCACCGCAAATCTCGCCGAAAACGCGGTTGAGGATACCTCCGACATTTCGGACAGGCTCCACGCCACTACAATCTCCACACCACCAACTGGAGCCGAATCACCGATTGTCGGCGAAAACATCGTTGTTCCGTCGGCAATCATCCCAGAGTCAACCAGCTCGGAAGATTTCCAGATTGTCAAGTCGAAGAAGACATACTCCATCGACGACTTGAAAACCGCTACAATCGCGAGACTGCCGAACCGCATACCCTTCGGTGAAGCCATCGGAAAAGGCGAAGCCTCGAACGACGCCCCTTACATCACAGGATACGTTAAAATGACCTTCGAGGACGGCTTCATCATCGCTGCCGACATCGAAGGAGAAGAAGTGAGCTTCCGAACCATGAAGCTGACGACAATTGCGGGAACCGAGATGTCCGTAGTGCCAAAGTCAATCAAACTGACCGCGGTAGTTCGGATTTACAAAGCAGTCCCTGTCACGAATCCCCTAAGAAAAGGACACCGAAGACCGCTGGACGATTGTAAGCTGGCAGCTATGATCATAAGGCTGCCTTACGTCGAGGGAGTGGATGGCCTGTCATCGGAAGGAAAGAACGTCGTGGGAATCACTACGAAGGGAGACTCCCTAACCGTCGTGAGAGTCATAACGGAAAACTTGAAACACGGATTCTTGCTTTCTACCCCCACGTTCCCCAACCCAGCAGAACACTCGCCGCTCACGGACGGACGGATGTATTGGGTCTGTCGGTACCAAGCCCGCCCCTTCTTCAACTTAGAAGAGACGGCTGACGGGATGTTGGAAGTACGAGACGAGAACTCTCGACGACAATACGAAGCCGTGCCCGACCAGGATCTGCCGAGAGGAAAAACGGCGATTAACAACCCCACAGTTAATCTCTGACCATGACCTCCGTCTGATTTATCAGCGAGAAAGTGGTCGTGGAGCGAACATCATCTCGCCGGGAAAATACATCCGATCCGTCCTGGCCGCTGACGGTGCGATCCGTGCTCGAGTCGACCAGGAACTAGCCGACGAAAGGACTCTGCGAGGATTCCAGCCGGGGCTGACGAAAGTCGGCGAGGAGTTCCACTGCCGAGTGGACGTCGGCTCACACGGGACGTCGGAGGATCAGCAGAACAACGGATGTGCATGGACAGTCGGAGCAACACTCGTGGCTCGATTCCCTGGGTCGACGGACGAGTCTAGCACTGACGTCAACGTCACGATCCGCGGCACTCAGACACTGAAGGATCCGCAGAAAACAAGAGTAACTCTGGGCTTCCCAATCTCCCGGAACCACCTCTTGGAAGCTGCTTCCAAGACCCCGGTCCTCATCGACGTTGGACCATCGAACCAGGTCGATTTCAGCGCCTGGAAGGCTATTCGAGCAGGATTCCACAACTTCCGCTCATCCAACCTCTTTCCCCAATACGCTGGGGGAACGCTGCCTGAGCGGAGGAAGTGGGATTCACCCTCGACGATTCGCAGGTCTCCTTGGTCAGCTCCATTCTCGAGGATAAGGGGATCTGCGTCGGCATCGCCCCCCTGGAACCGGAAAGACCACCGCAATCGGCGTATCTGCAAAGATGATGCTGAAACCGAAAGAGACCAAAATGGTTGTTATCGCTTCGGCGAAAAACATCCCCGTCGGAGGTGCTCTTTCTGCAATCGGAACCGCCGACAACATCCGTGCCACCAGACTGATGTCACGGACCGCGGAGCAAACTGCGTCGCCGGAGGAGAAACGAATGGTCATTCAACACCAAGACAGGCGATATCAAGATTGGATCCCGCCGACGGAGAAGCACGAACACCTTGAACGCATGCGCGAGCAGGTGGAGCAGGCAACCGACCAGATGCTCAAGACGATGGACCCGGCCGTTATCGTCGATTGCTTGGAGGGACTCAAGGGCGACGAAGCTTTCATGACGGCGCGCCGAAGCTTTCATGACGGCGTACCGACCGAACATCGTTGGAACCACCATTGCGTTGCTCCTCCGCTTCAGCTCGACAACGGCGATGAAAGAGGCGACGCACCTCATCATCGATGAGGCCTCCAAACTCGCGCCGTACCAGCTGCTGGCAGTTCTCTGCGCCCTGCCGGAGCTGCAGAAGGTGGTGCTGATTGGAGATCCTCTCCAATTACCCCCCTACTGCCCGTTCCCGGGCCACGCCGACGTCACCAAGACCATGAAGAAGTCGGACATGGAGCGGCTCGTCGACATGAACCCCGGACGCGTCAACATCTTGACGCAGATTTATCGGTGTCATAAGCTGATGACGGAAAATATAATCCGTCCAGTTTATTCCAAGATCGAGGTCGCCTCGCCACTGCACATCACCGACAAGAACGCCGCCGAGAGGATGGGTCTACCGAGAGCTGCGGACGGAACACTGTGCATGTTTTTCAATGTGCACAGCGCCGACCAAGTGGGAGTGAGCATCAGCAGAAGAACCCAGGAGTTCAGTGGACGGATTTCGTGGTCCTGGTCTACCATCGACGACAGCCGAGCCTTCTCACCACCATAGTCCCGCCCGGAGTCGTCGTAAGGATCATCGATGGATATCAGGGCCAGCAGACCAAGTTCATCCTCCTCTCCACGGTCAAGAACAGCCATTCTCGGAATGCCGCACTAACTTAAATGTCTTATCGAACGCGAAAGTCGCTGCTTCTTCGATCTGCAGGGAGATTGCGCTGAGCGATGCGGCTAGAGCTTCTGGCGAGATGTATTTCGCGGTTCTTACTATCGGATGCATCCGAGATGAAGATTTTGACGAGTTTTGGCGAGAAAGAGTATTCTAGGCCACCGACAGTTTCGCGCCGGCGCCAATTACTGCGGAAAAGTTTTGAAAATTTCAAATGACCAGGAAAATTCAATTTCAGCCGTTTTTTCAGATGTTTTTGTGTCAATTCATTCTCTTTTCATGCTTAATTTGTTTTATCGAGAAATCCGAATGAAAACCGGCCGAATACCGTCTTTTTAGATCAAGGGTTACGGTTACAAACGTTGAGCTGTGTCTCGTTCGTTGCGAAACCCGACGGCGGCCGCCAAAGCTTTTTCTCGTCAAAATGTTCATTTTGGGTGCATCCAATAGTAGGAAAGATGCGTCGTAGGTGTCGGGGAGCATACCCTCAAGTTCGCGTCTCTCAGTCTCTTCGTCTTCCTCAGTTTGCGCTGGTTTGCGCGTTCCTCCCTCACGTCAATGATCTCGTTGCGTTGCACGGCTAGCCCCTGGTCTGTCACGACTAGGAGGTTCCCATAGCAATCGCGCTTAGTTACCGTAATCCTCCTGCCAAGAGACCGCTATCTCTCCCGATTGGTCGAGGAATGTGTACCCAGTTTGGTGCCCCCGAAGTGTTGCGGCATGGATGAATTCGCATTCCTGGGACTTTTAGGGGGTCCAGATCACTGTAGCTCCATCCTTCATGGCACAACTGCCCCGATCGTACTGGCATGCGTGAAAATTGCCTGCTGGACTGTACACACGGTTACTACCGTAGGCGGCGTGGACGCTAGTCGTCGTTAAGTAGCAGTTGTTTGTGCAGCACGCGAAGGGATTGTAAGGATGGACGTAATTAAACGCGTGTCTGGATGGAGAATTTCCCGTCAGTCTCCGTCATCTTACCATGGCTGCAACGCTGGGACGCTACCATCATACTACACTCCTCGGGAGTAACCGGAAGATCGGTTCTCTCATACCACTCAAACTCGCCCCCGAAGACCCCTTTATAGAAGTGCCCTATGGACTTGACGATACGGCAGTAATGGGCTTGCTGTTCATATCGCTCCACGTTCGGCTTATAGATGGACAATGTGACCGGCATAGGCGTATCTTGGTGTGTGAAGGTGGGGGACCCTCATTCTAGGGTCTTATTGAGGGAGATGAAATACCGAGAGTTTGTTGACTGACAAAGCATTGGCATTTCTGGGTGCGTGAGTGCAGCTGCTGGTGTGAACCAGAACAGACCGGACATTGTGAGGACGAGAAGGAGTGGGGTGGGGAATGTGGATTCTGTGATGCGGTTGCATGATGGGTGTGATGTGGGTGATCCCGACCCTCCCTCCTGGAACAACGATGCGAGCTGGTCATTGCGGAGCTTAAGAGAAGCGATTTGTTGCTGCGCCACTAGTAGCTGATCTCTGTAGGATGTCTCATCGATGTTTTCCGCGAACGCAACTCGTTGGCGGCCGCGGCGCTCCTCGGATTCTTCCCGACGCCCGTGAGAAACGCGAGAGCGCTCCTTAGGCTGGTCGCGATAATCTCTAGTGTTGCAATTGCGGTCGTGAGACGGATTGCGGCGGTAGTATGGACTAGGACTACGTTGGTTGCGTGGGCCGGGACTTCTACTTCTGCGTAAATCTTCCCGTCCTCTCGCGAGCATCTGACAGTCGGTTTTCCGATGACCCTTGTTTCCGCAATAGAAACAGGTAACTCTCTCGTCGAAAGGTGGGGACGTGGTGCTGGGCGGACGCGTCGTGGGTTGCGTAGGCTCATTGTCTGTTTCGGCTGCGACGAGCGATACTTCTGAGCGCGGCAGCGGCAGCGGCAGTAGGCTCTCAAACGTCCGCGCTTTTTGGCTCTCAAGCGTCCGTGCTTTCCAGATTATCTCGTTCTGGCCAGCGGTATCAATCGCATAATCGTTGGCTATGGAATCCCACAAGAGGGTCTCTCTGTGGGAAGCAATGGGTTCATATGGGGGTTTCTGGTCAGATAATACAACTGACTTTCGACCTTAAGTAGCATACGGATTGGGCGTGACCACGTGGTCAAGTTTGCTTACCGATTCTGCCGGGGTGCCAAACACCGACAGGGCCTCTACACTGCCCCCTTACTCCGCCCATCCTATCCTGACAACGTTGCAAATATCCGCTCATTAGCGATTCTAGGCAACCCGGATTGCTTGAACGTCTAAATCGTCTTAAACCCATTTAATTACAATGACTTACCGAAAGATGTGCCCATGGGGAGGCTAGTGTACTCCTTCGTTGCACTCGCTGCTACCAATGTAACGATCTGGCCTGGATCGTCAATAAGAATAGAAGAGAGGCTGATAGATTACAATACAGTTTATTAAGATATTGGAGAGGTCAATACAGGGATAGAAGGGACGTTCCCAGCGCCAACCCGGGAGGCAACTCCGGGGAGTGAAGGACTGCCTTATCAGTGCCACCTGTTGGCTTAAGTAGCCGAGTCTTATCGGTGCGGTGGTCTTCTACCCGTTACAGTACCTTAACAAGAGCCTATCATCTGAGAGTTCAAAAATTGTTCTTTTCACCGGAAATCAGGTCGTTAATGAACCAGTATGTAGACGGGGTTCAAGTGTCGGAAAACAACTTTTATCTTTACTATTATTAAAGGACAAAGTTTGTGTGTCTGTCTGTCCGTTTGTTTGTCCGCAGCCTTTTCTCAGCGCCTACTGGACCGATTTGGACCGTTTTTGGACAGGGGGATCAGAAAAGTTGGCCCGATGATGCACAAGAATTTTCTAAGCGATCGGTGAAGTCTGACGCCTTCTGAAGCACATTTTCTGCTTTTTGCTTGATTTCCGTCTTCATTTTTGAATAGGCACATGTCGACACGTCGAATTTAGACGTGAGACCAAAACAATTTTGAAGCATTTCTAAAATAAGACAACAGGCGAAACTGCGGAGCCCAGGGTGAGAGGCGGCGTCAGCCGCCTCCATTGTCCTGGTCAATGATTAATTGGGGATTTCATTGTCCCATCTTTCTCTTTTTTCTTGTTCCTGAAGAGTGCACTCTTTCCCAAACTGAGCCTTCATTCTGAAACGTCGCGGCAAGGGACACGCTCAATCAAAGAACATCGGAATTTTCCAAATCTGAATCCGCCCGACTACAGTGTTTGGGCAGTTCTCGAGAGGGATTACTGTGTTCGCCATTACAGGAATTCGGTGGTCGCCCCTGTGAAGATGGGGGACGGAGTCTTGCGAATTACCTGCGAGTTGCAAGTGAGCAGTGGAGACTTCATGCCTACGTGACATAGGAAAGTAATTTGAACAGTGATCAAATCTTACGAATCTTCACGGTACTTTAGGATATCGATCAATCTTTAGTTCGTGCAGTTTTTGCTCCGCACCTATTTCAAGAAATACCGTCACTGAAAATTATTTTCGCAGCTCCTCTTGTCAAGCACGAGACGTTTTTTAAAAGCCCTCAATAGAATGGACCACGAAGTATTGGATAGAATAACAAGAAGCTTTGTTTCCAGTCACAGACCCTCTTTTGCCCAACCCCTCCCCCCCCCCCCCCCCCCTCGGGTCACGCAACAATCGATCGCCGCACACCTGACACGGGCGGCGCATTGTCTCGTGGACATGGTCCTCACCAGTCACTCGTCACATCTCCTCTCGGACCGGGCGGTCGGGTCTCTGTTCTGATCTGATCTGGTGAGTTGCACTGATTCTTTGATCATAACTCCATGTTTTTATTCTTAAGGAACCCTTTCTTCGGAGTATTGAATTGACAAGAGAAGCAGCGAAAGAAGAATGCAAAGATGAGAGAAGATGATGTCTGCTGACTTGCAGAAATATTCAGTGGAGTCGGAGGAGACCGAAAAATTTCAAAAGGTACGAGTGCGGATAATAAAACATTGAGGTGCCGTTTTCAAAGTCGAGTTCGGTCATGAGTCTTTGGGCAGAGACACTTTCGATATTTCCCTAACACAGTAGATTTCCACAGATGAACCAAATTTAATGGGGGTTCATAGTAGGCATCTGTGATAGTTATCCGGTTGTTAAGAACAAGATCCCAGATACAGGTTTCTTTAAAATGTGTCTTGTTAGACGATTTCATTCAACTTTTCGATTATTCTCAATTTCAACAAAGATAAGAGATAGTTGGTATAAGTACCCCAGGACCTCAATAATAGCCCCCGCCCTATCTAACTTCACGTTACTAGCAGATCGATGCTTAGACCTTTGCCCACGGATGGCTGCTTCTCAAAGTTGCAGTTTATGTCTCCGGTAAATTAGAACAAGCCACAGTGTACTAGAACGGCTCATGACCTCTCACAATACATAAATTCAGAAAAGATTTGGCTCGCCTCCGGCCAAATTCAGATCATGTTTTCAAGTCTATAAAAAATTCACAGTGAATAATTTGCGCTAATTCCAGTTTTGTGGGGGTTCGGGGGGGGGGGGAAATCAAGAACTTCTCGAAAAAATGACAGCCAAAAAAATATTAAGATTTTGAGTGGGACAGCCTGATCGTTTTGAGAAGAATGTTGATCTGGAATAAAACTTTGCTCTCTTCTTTCTGACTTTTTGATTCGCAGCATTCACGAGATTCTTTTTATCGAATCTGCTATCTGACATCACGACCCCCTGCTCAGAAAACAGTTTTTCAGCTCACTTTGTCTTGCATGTGGAACGTCTTCCCGTCCCCCTCACAATCAGAGGACTATGCAACCGCTCTCTCTGCCGTCTCCCAAAAATCGATGATCGCACACCTGCCACGGGCGGCTCATCGCTCCGCGCACATGGTCGACAACCCTCCTGCTCGTCACTCGTCCCCTCTCTTCTTGTTCCGGGTGGTCGGGCCTCTCTTCTGTTCTGGTGAGTCGCTATCGTTTATATGACATGTTTCCATTATCCGTTTTTCAGACAGTTTTGCTTTCGGAGAACTCGATTTGCGAGAAAATGTAAAGAGACGAAAGCACTTTGGAGACCCAAAACTCAACAAATACAAGATCAAAATCTGAATGGAAATGGGATTTATTTGTCAAGGTTGGGAAGATTTTAATCCGAAAGAAACATTCAGGTTGTGAGGAAATACTGCAACAAAAAAAGGAGATAACGAGTGATGAGATCAGAGAAAACGCAGTGGAGGTTTGGAGTGGAGGGACGACGGAGCGGCATTCGGACGCAGCTACAGTTGGAATACTGGCGAATGGAACATTGACGGCAGATTTTGATTGACTGGTAACTATCGAATAGTGAGACTGTTGACCGCAGAAAAGCTGACGAGGCGCTGAAAAAACTCCCGTTTTGACGTTTTTCTAAATTTTTTGCGTACCTCTATGCTCTGCTCATGCAGATTGCCGAACCACATTGACAGTTGAAGTCATTTTTCGACCAATTGTAAGTGATGGTGATCTCATCACCAGCTTGAATGTCCCGAGCCGCTTCAATGAAGACGGCTGTCTGCACATTCTTCTTCTTTGGGACTGACTTGTTGCGAGACACTGCATTTGGCTCGCAGCTGTGGTTTATGTATCTCGTAATGTTTCCGTAGGCGGCAGCATCTACGTGTGCCCCAGAAGCAAGCTGCATCAGATACCGCTGCACCTGTGGATTAAGAAAATTAAACTCATCTAAGCCAATCCAAATCTTACCTCGGTGTCTTTTGACCATTTTCTTGCATTCTGTCGTTTCTCAAATTCCTTCTTACTGATCACTTCGCCGGCGTACTCGCCCAAAAACTCGCCTTTCTTGATGAGTTGCGTGGCAGCGACGCCATAACCTTTCACTTTGTCCTTGATCAAAACCATTTTGTTGCTCAATTTGAATTGAGCTACTTCCCGATTTCCACATCCTCCTTTGTTTTCGCAGCTCTCAGGGCACTCGATTTCCATGACTCTGTTAATGCAGTCGCTCCCTTCCGCGCATCGGTTCTCGCCGGTACAATCACAATCAACACTCTCATCATCCTCCATTATCGCCTTTGCTCCTTTTTTGACGAGCGTCTAAAAAATTAGTATTTATGACCATCCCACACATGATATCACTCACTCGAACTGTGTGCCGAACTGTCTTGCAGAGAGCGTCAAATCGTTTGAATTTTGAGTACTCTTCAAACGCGTCCTTCCACAGCTTCACATCCTTTTTGGCTGCTTTCGTGATGTATTCTTTCTTCATTCGAAGAACAGCAGAGAGTGGGACAGAGACGACGTTTCCGCCCTTTACGAGTTTCACGCGCACAATGCCTTCTTCCACAGATTCCTCGACGAAACCAATATCGAAACTGAAAGATTCACAGTCTATTTCTGATTTGTCTTGTCAACAACTCACTTGGCACAACGTTGACGACTCTTAAGCGACACGATGACCAGATCTTTAATCATCAAGACGCGCTGCTGTGCGCATTCGTCACAAACTTCTTTGCTCACTCTTTCTCCGTCGACGGTCCGCACCTTCCTACATGAAGCGTGAAACGCCTGCGGGCAGCTCACACATTGTGACAAGTTCCGGGACGAACCGCATGAGCACAACTGGAGAGCAGCAGGCACTTGGTGCTTTTCGAAATGTGCTGGACAAATCAGCGTTTCAATTTCAACAGCTGCCTCTTGTGCCGGAATTCGCACTTTGACCGTCTCGATTCTCGATCCCGCCGGCAAACACTCCCTGTGATAGCTGCTAATGCACAGCTTGCACCTGATGAACTCCCCGGCGTAGGCCCGTTGTTTCCTGTTTTCCATGTCGCATGCGCGACATACGTGGTCCGGGCACAAGAGTTTATCTTGATTCTCCGGTCGGGCGGCATAGATAATCATCATAGCTCCACTGTTATATTTCTGAAAATTAATTTTTACATGCATAGGTAATAAACGCTGATTCACTCACCTCGGTGCAAGCTCGGTGCATATATTTATTGCAAGGAACGGATCCATCTTCTTTCACACAGAAATTCCCTTCGCATTTCTCCAAAATTCCATTATTTTCCGAATCCGATTCTTTGCATATAAAGCATGTCTTGTTCGTTCCGAGTATCATAATGGGTCCATCTTCGGTGAAATCGAAACGATTTTTCTGATGCGACACGTCTAAAAATGAATCATTTGATGAATATAAGAAAATGGTTAGCTTACGTTTTGGGTAGTTGTTGTGCAGCGGTTTACTCTTGAGCGCGAATTCTTGGAACGTCTCCGGTGTAGACGGTTTAGATGACTTCCGGTTTGGGTTCTTTCTGGCTGCTCGGGCTTTCGGCTTTCCATTAGATCCTTGCCCTGTGGCACGTGTCTGACTATTCTCTTTGTTGTTTTCGTCTTCGACTGGCGACTCTTCCAAATCACAGCTTTCTGTGTATTGCTCTTGAATTCCACCCAGTGCCACTAACTTCCATGGCTTTGGGTTTTGATACCCTCCCTTTTGAACAGTTCTCTTCCGGCCCATTTTGACACTGGCAGCAATCCCTTCGCTGAAAACATGGGTTGGTGTTTTGGAATCTAGAGAGTGAGTGTTAGTTGCTTCATCCCAATAAATATAATAATATCCCCGATTTGATGTCATGAGAATTCCTTGATTTTGCGAAATGTGTCGTTTGTAAGGTAATAAAAGGGGTTAAGTGATTCCAACAGAATTCGAAGATTCCTTCGCACTTCTCCGGCATTTCCCTTTTCTTCCTAATCCGATACAAGGTTTGAAAATTTTTTAAAAAAGTTCGTGCCATAAGTTTATGATCCCTGGAAAGTTTAGAAGCTTAATCAAAAATGCGATAGATTTCTTCGCTTCATTCGAGTCTTTTTTGAGATTTTGTAAACTTTCCATTATTATTCTGATCCGCGGCTTTTGGCTCTGTCCCCAGATAATATTTGTGGGCTGTAGAGAGTGTCTACTGTCAAAAAAATGACAAAAAAGTTAATATCAGTGCTAAATTGATGAATCCCAAAGTTGAAGAAATATATCGAAAACTGTCTAATGATTACGGAAAGATATCAAAACATCAAAAAAGGTTCAAATTAAACCAAGAAATGTGGAAATCTAGCGTATTTTTGCTGAGATTCCCAAACTTTCCATTGTTTTTTCTCGAATTTTTGGTATCATGGGCACGATATCGCACCTATCCATTTGAAACATTGGCCCCTGGACTTATTTCATATGGTGTATCGAATGGTGTTATCAGAATTTCATGAGACCGCATCTGCCCAGACTGTCAAAATCGCATACTTGTACATACAAAATCCCAAAATTGCTTATACATACTTGTGGCTAGCACTGTACTGTGAGTGTAAGATCTAGTCAAAGCCCAAAATGATACTTCAAACTTCACGTTGTTTTGGGTTTTGCTTATTTTTTTTCCGAATCGTGCTTGTGAATCATGTTCAGTCATCTTGTTATGTCTTTCTGTTTACCTTCCCGCATGGCCAGCCAAAACAAAACTAGGTAGCCGGGTTACTCAGGTGGCAGGGTAATTATCTCTCATCTATTCCTTATGTCAGTCTTATGGACACATCTCACACAGCATTGCATCACATGGCCTCCTCTCTCCCCCTCTCTCCCCCTCTCTCCCCCTCTCTCCCCCTCTCTCCCCCTCTCTCCCCCTCTCTCCCCCTCTCTTCTCCTCTCTTCCCCTCTCTTCTCCTCTCTTCTCCTCTCTTCCCCTCTCTTCCCCTCTCTTCTCCTCTCTTCCCCTCTCTTCTCCTCTCTTCTCCTCTCTTCTCCTCTCTTCCCCTCTCTCCCCCTCTCTTCCCATTTCTTCTTGTTCCGGACGGTCGGGCCTCTGTTCTGTTCTGGTGAGTTGCTTTCATTTCTTTGACACATCTTCATATTGTAGCTTTTGGAAAATTGGAAGTTTTTGGAAGACGGATCTTCGGCACAGCACTCAAACCCAAAACAAAACTAAACAAATATGGGATGACTATTGATAACGGAATTTTTAAGAATAATCAAGTGCAGAAAGAAAGATTCTGACAGCAATTGGCGCCATTCGAAACCAGTTCGGATTGAAAACAAGAGCAGCATGGAATGTCAAAAAAATATTTAAGCAACATTCTAGCTACAGTTCTGGCCGAAGAAGTAAGTCTTTTGGGATTGTTGGCGTTTCTTTCATAGAACAAAGGAAGTGTTTTCACACAAAGTTCTGGAGTTTTCTACAAATTTTTAAAGGCACACTTTTAGATACCAACAAGTGCAAATTTATAAATAGTTCCAAACCTTTGTGTAAAAACACATTATTTGTTGCGATTGAACTAGCACACGTTTGTTTGCCACCAAACACGTTATTGAGTTATTTTTATTCAATTCTGGGTTTTCGAATATTCGTACAGTGCTGGCCATGAAGGCATCATTCAAAAGTTTTCGGTGACTACACAAACATACTTTTGGAATAATTCTGCTCAAATCCGTAATTTGACTGAATTTCAGTTTTCTCACCAAATGATCACTTACAGACAGAGAATACCTTTACTTAACAACCGAACTTAACAACGGATTTGAGCTTAGGATGATTGAAATCCAGGCATCGAACATTGAGCATTTTGAGGTTCGAGTTTTCAAAAGTGCTCGAAATTCTTCACGGAAATTCATGATATGGTTCTAAAAACGAATTACAGCAAGCGGAGATCATTTTCAACCTATTTGAAGCACTTTTTGAAAACTCGACCCTCGAAATGCTTAATATTTGGAGCTACGTACTGGCTTTCGTAATTTTTCCAAAACTGCAACCTAGCCAAAATTGTCTTTACGAGACCCAATGTTGATTTAAAGATCCAAATACAACTGAAATTCTGTCAGTCTTCGGATTTGTGGAAAATCATATCTGAAGTATGTTTGTTTACTATCAAGGAGTATGTATGCCAAATTGGAAGTCAATCCGACTATTGGCTGTAGATGTTCCGAAAACACGAAATAGTATTAAATGGCCAGCACTGTAACTGTTTTTGGAGACTCCGCGTCACATAGACAAATCAGCAAACGCGACGTGTCAACGCCGGATTGCTGGTGACTTTAAAATTGCGTTCGCATCCGTACATCAACACGAGAAATAATCGAATTAGGGAAATTATCATTGTGAATTGTCGTGATGACCATAGTGGCGGATATCCCGGTGGCGGAACATTTGCAAACTAGTATATTAAGTTGACGCGGAGCTTCCACTGAAAATGTGAAAACTTTCAGAGTTGAATAAAACTAATTTGGGGAAGTGTTTGTAGACGATCAACAAATTTGCATGCTGAGTTTCAGATCAATCCAAAATTTACGGAAAACAGCCAATAAATCCAAAATAACATACCTCTTTGGCCAGAAACACTCATCAACGATAATGATTAGTGTTAATAAGTAGTGACGATAGTAGTGGTCGATATATATTTCAACTATCCACTATCAATTATTGCTCCATATAGATTAGAACATTTCAAGATAACGGCACATTTTCATGGTGCTTGACAAACTATATATAAATCTTATCTCCGCTTCTTCTCATAATGGAACTGTTTCAACTGTTCAGATTCTGCAATCCAAAAGATTCTGGACAATTCAAACTGTTCGGAGCATTATAGAAGCGCATTGTTCCATCATTTGAGAAACACGCATATATACATAGCAAAGTGCTTTCTTAACATTCCAGAAAGCACACAGCGATGTCCTGCACACAGGCATCGATATAATTGAATAACTGGTTATTAAAACCAAATAGATTATTCCTTCCTTGACATCGTACAATTATTAAACTCCACCAAGAAACGGTTCAGAGAATGACCGTTAACCACTATAGCAATATCGTCACCAGCAAAGGCCGATTGAGACACCTGTAATCAACATACCTGACAATCGGGACGGAAGAAGTAGCTTGAAGATTACGCTGGCGCGGCATTCTAGGATGATGGAATCTGCAGAATAAGATATTGAAATAATGTAATGAGCTTGTAAAAACGGGAAAATTGGGAGATTACGGTAAGGGAATACATTACGAATACAGTAGTTTCACATCATTCCAAATCAGCAGCAAAAAGTCTATGGGCCGTCGGAAAATAACGTGGTCGTCCTTCAACTATGCTACATGAAGTTATTTTGTAAAAGTGTGTATTGATGGACACTCAAATAACAAATACGGAGCACTTTTTTCTGATAATTAGTAAAGCGTGTCAAGACTTTGGGTAGAGGCAAATGATTGAGGAAAGAAGATAAGAAAGGGACAACAAACAAAGAAACGTTAAGGAGACAATAGAAATGGATCTACGTGAGATGTAATCTCTTGAATGACTATCTGAATGAGCAGGTCTGTTACAGCCAACGACCGCGACGCGCACACTCGCGCGGTCAACGTCATTAGACGAACCAACTGTACATCTGGTGAACGTCCCCTTCCAGCACAGATGGCTGGAACCCTTCTCCACATACGGAGACGGTATCGATTTTCGCACCGTTGTCTGATGGCGAAGGGGAGAGAGTACAATCAAAAAACTAGGGGATTCTTGACCTACATTTCCTAACCCTGCGGGACTCGAACAATGCTAACGCTCCCTGCTCCAGGCCACTTTGCGGTCTGTTTTGTCTGCGATAGTCCAAGTCTGTGTGACACTCCGCCCGATTGGTCTAAGCACGATCAAAATCGATTGATTGTGAGCCAAGACACCAAAAAGTGTTCGGCGGAGCCCAGGCGCGCGCTCCCGCTAAACTCTGAGAAAGTATGCGACGTCAAGAGACGGAGGTCACGTGATATAAATGATGAATGAGTAATCTACGTGAGGCGGAGAAACATTCCAAAAAACATGAGTACTGGGTTGGGGGAAACGATTAGGGAAGGAAGATAAGAAAGGGACAAGAAACGAAGAAACGTTAAGGAAACAATGGAAATGGGTCTGCGTGAGATCTAATCTCATGAATGACTATCTGAATGACCAGGTCTGTTACAGCCAACGACCGCGACGCGCACACTTGCGCGGTCAACGTCATTAGACGAACCAACTGTACATCTGGTGAACGTCCCCTTCCAGCACAGATGGCTGGAACCCTTCTCCACATACAGAGACTAAATCGATTTTCGCAACGCGTTCTGAGGGAAGACGAGAGAATTGAATATGCTATACAATTCTTTTATGTAGAATTTTTCACGAACGAGGTGATTCTAGGCCCAAAATCGGTTGATTGTAAGCTAAGACACCAAAAAGTATTCGGCGTAGCCCAGGCGCGTACTCCCACTGAATTCTGAGAAAGTATGCGACATCAAGAGACAGAGGTCGCGTGATATTAATGATGAATGAATGAGGCGCAGAAACATTCCAAAAGATATGAGCACTGAGTAGGGGGAAATGATTGGGGAATGAAGAAAAAGAAACAACAAACGAAGAGATGTTAAGGAGACAATGGAATGGAATCTGAATGAGCAGGTCTGTTACAGCCAACGACCGCGACGCGCACACCTGCGCGGTCAACGTCATTAGACGAACCAACTGTACATCTGGTGAACGTTCCCTTCCAGCACAGATGGCTGGAACCCTTCTTCACATGCAGAGACGGTATCGATTTTTACAACGTTGTCAGTTGTTTTCTGTATGATTTTCACGAACTAGGGGATTCTCGGCCTAAATTTCCTAACCCTGTGGGACTCGAAAAATGCTTACGCTCCCTGCTCCAGGCCACTTTGCGGTCTGTTTTGTCTGCGATAGTCCAAGTCTGTGTGACACTCCGCCCGAATGGTCTAAGCACGATCAAAATCGATTGATTGTGAGCCAAGACACCAAAAAGTACTCGGCGGAGCCCAGGCGCGCGCTCCCAATAAACTCTGAGAAAGTATGCGACACTGCTCGGATCAAAAGACGCGTACCACAACAGCACGGATCGCGCACTGACCCCACCCGCACGTGCGACCGACATTTAAAAAGGAAGATAAGAAAGGAACAACAAACAAAGAAACGTTAAGGAAACAATAGAAATGGATCTACGTGAGATCTAATCTCTTGAATGACTATCTGAATGAGCAGGTCTGTTACAGCCAACGACCGCGACGCGCACACCTGCGCGGTCAACGTCATTAGACGAACCAACTGTACATCTGGTGAACGTTCCCTTCCAGCACAGATGGCTGGAACCCTTCTCCACATACAGAGACGGTATCGATTTTCGCAACGTTGTCTGATGGGCGGAGAGGAGAGAGTACAATCAAAAAAAAACGGAGAAAACTGAATAATGCGAGGAAATTAAAATTACATTTTCATAAACAGCGACTCAGAAGGGAACGGGGGGGGGGGGAATTGAACAAGCTGTACAGCTGTGTTATTTGGGGATGGACCATCAGATTCGGTTGTCCTTCAGGACTACTTGCTACCGCTGATAGGTTTGACTTGGCGCCTCGGCGACACGCCGATATATGCACCAGCTCGCACTGGAATCGCTTCCAGGAGCCCCCATTCTCCGCACACAATGCGCGCGTTTATATAGGGTGGGGCTCTCAATGGGTCGACATCTCGCGGGCTCTGACCACCGCTACTGTTTGTGTGAGAGAGGCGGGACCACTGGCCGAGATTCGACCACACTAGTCTCACTTCTCTTCATCAATCTGGCAAGATAGACAACATCGAGTGCAGTTAGTCGGTGGTTCTAGTCTATTTTCTCTCTGTTCATTTGCCTTTTACGAATGATTTTCATTCAAGAGGTTGACAAAAACTGTAAAGTTGAAAAAAAATCAACAAAACATTATACAAGAATGAATTTTAAATATATCTTGCATTGAACCAGTGTTCCGTACCTTTCAGGTGTTTGTGCATAACATATACCAAGCACACGCCAAAAATGCCTAACAAACCGCACATTTTTCATTTTTAATGAAAAGAGTGCACTTCCAATTTTCTCCTGTCTTTTTCTTGATTTTCATGCAACGGGTGAAGTCTGTTGTCAACTTCTATCGCCCATCTATGGGTTTTTGACATCTTTCCGTTTACTTGGATACTCGGATGGCCCATATCTAGCAGTAGTAGCTGTGGACTAGACACGGATCTCGCCAAGCGTAAGCAAGGGACGTGTTCGGCGATGATTCTTATCCGTCTCCTTCCTGATCTTCCCTGGCCTATTAAATTGAGGTTGTGCGAATGTATTTTCTTTCTTCGGTCTGCCTTTGCGTCGCTTGAATTCATCGATTCCTTTCGGAATTTCCCATTCGGTGATTCTCTTGCAAATTCTCGCGGGTGGCATTCTGGCGACGTGTCCGGCCCACTTCAACTTCTTCTTGATGATCACATTCTCGAGATTTGGCGGCGTTCCTGCGTTAGCTACGTACCAAATGTGCCTCGCAGCTCTGTTGATTCTCTTGACGTCTTCTACTTTTGTATTCCAGATCTCGCATGCGTAAGTCATGGCGGGGATGGATGTGGTCATTAAGTAGTGGTGTTTCTCGACTTTCGGGATTTCTTTGATGTAACCCTTGTTGTTGTTGAAGACGGCACATCCAGCTAGTATTCTCCTATCGCTTTCGAAGTTTAGATTGCCGTCTTTCTGGAGAGTTCTTCCAGGTACTTCATCTTTTCGACGTCTTCGAGTGAAATGTTGTTCACTTTGATCTGGTCTGTGTTGGCTTCCCGGTTCCTCAGCACTTTCGACTTCAAGGTATTGTACAGGAAACCCATAGAAAGGTAGGTGGAAGCGATCTCTGTTGCTTTTCTGGAGGCGTCGGCGGATGACTTGTCGATGAGGACCAGGTCGTCTGTGAAGAGTAGTCGAGATATTCGTACTCCATTGACTTGCGCACGCAAAAAGCAGTTGAAGAAGACAAGAGAATAATAATGATAATAGTTTATTGAAGGACTAAAAGCCACTTATACAATACATAAAATAATGGTTAAAATGTTCAGTTGATAATTAGATGATGGGTTAAATTTAAACTTTTCAAAATTCGTTTGAATTCATTTAAGTTAGAGGGAAAAATAGTAGTTGGAAGGTTGTTCCAAGCTTTTAAGGATCTATTGGATAAAAATTGGGAAGCTTGTTTTGATTTGTTGTTAACAATAGAACGTGAATAATAAGGGTGTCGTCTAGGTGTTTTTAGATTTGGTTGATACATAAGTGGATTATGAAAAACGAGGGATTTGGAACCAATGAGTTTAAATAAGAAAATCAAGTCATTTGATAGTCGACGATATTCTAAGGTTTCTAGACAAGAGTGAGTGAGGGCATCCGAATAAGTGGTATAAAAAATATTAAATTTTTTAAAAACACGAAAAAGGAAAGATTTTTGGACAGACTCTAGTTTTGGGGCGGACATAGATGACGTAACATTTAATAAAAACTTCATAACTTGCACGGCGGAGAACGTTGAAGAAAATATTGATGCGTTGGTTGGCTTTCCGAACTACAGTGTCAATATGAGATGAGAAGGAGAGGTCTGAGGAAAGGATTAGGCCCAGATCTCTAATTTTCCCTGTCTTGGGAAGAGCAAACATCAATGGTGAAATCAATTTTGGAGTTACTGAGCAGTCTTTTGGAAGAAGAGAAAGAAATGACTTCACACTGGTTAGGGGCAACATCCATCTGACAACGTTCACAGCATGCACTGAGGCGATTAAGATCACCTTGTACAAATTTGGAATTAGTTGAGAAAATCTTCAAGTCGTCAGCATAAAGTAGGAAATCACTAGCAAATCTGTCACCAATATCATTAACAAACAATAAGAAAAGCAACGGGCCGAGAACTGAGCCCTGTGGGACCCCAGAGAGAACACTACTGTACTCTGAAAACGGTCATTTCGATGACATCCCATAGTTTTTCCATTTTTCAAACTTCGCAAACGGAAATGGCTCATAAACCGAAAAGGACCTACAATAGAATCCATATGTCTCGAGATTGGTAACAGAGAGCAAAAAAGTGTCAACAGCATTATTATAGCACTAGTTGTGTTCTACCAGTTCGTAGTTGACAACTTTCTGATATCTCTTATCAATCTCGAGATATTATCATTTCCTCGCAAAACATTCCTCGGTTACACGGTCATTTCGATGACATCCCATAGTTTTTCCAATTTTCAAACTTCCCAAACCGAAATGGCTCATAACCGAAGAGAACCTACAATAGATTCCATATGTCTCGAGATTGGTAACAGAGAGCAAAGAAGTTCGCCGCGCTCGTCTCCCTCATGGCTCCCCCTTCTTCGAAACGCCGCCCGACGGAGTCCAATGACACCTCCTTTGTTGCCTACGCTGACTACGTTCTTCTCCATTCTCAATTCGCCGCCCTGGTCGAGACCGTGCGTCTTCTCCACCGGACTATTGTCAGCAGCGGCTCTAATCAGCTGGCGGCCAAGGTTGCAGGTCTGATCGATGCAATTCTCATCGTTGCTGCCCTTGGTCCTCTCGCTTCTCTTCCGCCTCCTGCTACCTGCCTCCCATCCGCTGTCAACCTGCCTGCTCCTCCCGCTCCGCTCTTCTCCTCCCCGGAGCTCATGAAGCTGTCTGACGAGACTGTCTCCCAATCATCCACCGTCCTCATCGCCAAGGAGGCTGCCCAACTCATCGCCAAATCCAAATTCGCCGTTATTGAACGCCTTCCCGACAACCACGATAATGTCAACCAAAACTCCGACGACCTCCGCATGCTCCAAACCTTCGCAACCTCCAACTCTCTTCCTCTCCCAATCGCCGCCCTCCGACACAACTCGAAAGCTCAACTTCGCCCTATCCGACTCGAATTAGGCTCCTCCTCGGATCGTGACACCTTCTTGCACGGCTTCAACAAGGCTAAGTCTTCCCTCCCCTCTTTCTCTTCCCTCAATCAAATTCCCAGAGCTCGCCGTGACCTCATCCAGTCCGAATTTCTAATCCTCAAAAAATCCAGAAAGTTCATTTATGACGAGAACATCAAGGCCGGAAAATCGATCTTCACTTGAAACTCTTTAGCCCCAATCCCAAATCCCTCCAGCAAAGCATCAACCTCCTATGTGATTGGTGCTCCAAGTGGCACTTGGTCCTTGCCGAAAACAAGACCAATGTGCTCCACCTTGGCCCCTCCAACCCCCGTACCACCTACACCGTCAATTCAGTTGTCATTTCCCTATCCAACCGAGTCAAAGACCTAGGTCTCTGGTTCGATCCTAAACTCTCATTTTCTCACCACATTGATTATGTTTCCAACTTGGCCCTCCTCAAATGTCGACAAATTCTCCATTGTTTCCACCGTAAATCCCCCCAATTCTACTTCCGCCTCTTCAATTTTTATATTCGCCCCCTCTCGACTATTGCTGTGAAATCTACCATTCCTCAAATGCCCCCCTCAACAAGTCCCTTGAGAAACCACTTCGGTTTTTCTCCAAACGTGTGTTCCAACGGTGTAATCTGTCGTTCTCGTCCTATCCTAACCGCCTCCTTGTGTCTAACCAAAAGTCCCAAGAACAATGGCGCGTGATACTAATACTCAAACTGTACAGTAACATTATTCTTCATTTCACTCACTTCCCCCTTTTATCCTCTTTTGTACAGGTGATCTTCAGTTGTTGTTCTGCCGAGAGCGCCGTTGAAGTCTCCACAAAGGAAGATTTTCCATTCCTTGGATATCGTCCGATAACATTTCTCGATGTCTCGATAGAACTTGTCTAGCACCTCCGTTTTTGCAGAGTTTTTCGGGGAGTACACATTGACTACTGCGATTTTTGTAGCTCCGATTCTGAGCTTGAGAATGGCCAGCCTCTCAGAGTAGCTTTCCGTCTCCATAATCGGTTCTCTGTATTCTCTTGCAATCCAAAATCCGAGGCCTCCGACTTTTTTCTGTTTCATCGGCATGAAAATGAACTTGTTTCCCTCGTCCGAGATGATTGACTGCTCAATCGCGATTCGGGTTTCCTGCAGCGCTATAATAGCGCAGTTTGACTCGACTGCGAGGAGATTTTCGTAGAGGCGACGAGCTGAATCTGCGAGTGAGCGGACGTTGTGAGTTCCGAGCTTGAAGGTGAGGTTGGGTTTGATTGGGAAGGTGTGGTGATGGTGTTGGTGTTGTTGGTGTTGTTGTGGTCTTGCAGGTCGATTACTCGACCCGCTGGCGTTCCGTCTTCCTCCGACGCCGGGGAGGGGCGAACGCCTTGGCCCCTTTCCGTAGACCCCGTCGGGGTTTGATCCATCGGTTGTTCCTTTATTTATAGTATCTTTGGAAATTGATTTTCTCTTCCGGTCCGGGGCTCCAGCCCTTGCGGTTTTCCATCCAGTCTATCGACGTCGATTGTCCTATTGGCCTTGACTGGCTTGATCTCATATGACTGCTTGTCGACGGCAGCATGTTGATCCGAGTTCGTTTCCCGATCGCACCACGTGGAGGTTGAACACAAAGCGGATCTAATTTGTTAGTCATTATTTCTTTCTCACTAGTCAGACGGCTGAACTCGCACCACTAGTGTTTTGATCGTGCGATTCAAACAGGAAAGAAATATTCGGGAAAGCTTGAGAATCTGCAATTTACCGAGATACCAATGCAAACATATCGTCGCAACTAAGCAGCGGCGGCTGGCACTGAGATGGTCTACACTCCGTGTGCGGGACAAAAAGATATCCTATTGCTTCTAAAAATAGCAAAAGACATTATTCGAACCACTGACTAACTGCACTCAACGTTGTCTAACTTGCCAGATCGGACAGGATGGAGCGCGGGCAAAAGCGGCAGTGGAGGCGGCGAAAGCATATGTGTTCGGTGTGTAGACAGCTTCGGTGCGGGCGGCCGCTGCAGGGAAAGTAAGAACATTCGCACTCCTTGTGTCCATGCTGTCCATCTCGGCAATACGCCGAGGTACAAATGCAAAAAGCTACGCGACGGCCGCCCGCAGACTGTCTACACACCAAACACATATGTTCTCGTCGCTTTCTTAAGCTGCTTTTTGCGCGCCATCTCGACCGATCTGGCAAGTTAGGCAACGTTGAGTGCAGTTAGTCAGTGGTTCGAGAACAGATTTTTCCGGGTTGTTCATTTCTTTTTGTTCCGTTCTGAAAAAGAAGGTTAACCATTTAACATGCGAATCGTCAAGACCAAATAATTTAAAATCGAAGATGAAGAGATTGTGAGGGACAGAGTCGGAAGCTATTCGAAAGTCAAAGAAAGCGACATTAAAATTATCAGTGGCTGGGCACAAGGAGTGTGAATGTTTTTACTTTCTATGCAGCGGCTGCCCGCCCCGAAGCTGTCTACACACCGAACACATATGCTTTCGCCGCCTCCACTGCCGCTTTTGCCCGCGGGCATAGCTGCAAGCTACCCCAATCCCAGCGACAACGCATGCAACCCTCGGCAGGCGATGTCGATGACGTGCTCGGATGCGGAGGCATTTTTATTCCGCACGTCCTTTGTCGGTCGTCGCATCTCATCCTCATCGTCTGTTATGTTCCTGACGACGATGAAGAAGGCCTATTTAAATGGTTTTGTTCCTTAGAGAATGCCTGCCAATTGTGAGTTCTATTGGGCTTGTATGTATGGTCAGTTACTTCACGTCCGAGGACCACGGGTAATCTTGCCAGCACGTATGTAGCTATAACACAGCAAAAACCACGTTTTCATAAAAAAGTGTTTTAGAAATAGACAAGGGGTCTATGCAATAGCTAAGTGATCTGAGTGCTAGCTTGAAGTTCTCGCAAGAAAGCCTCACATCTATGCTCGCAATTACTGCATCAAGAGTTTTTTTGAAACGAGCAGTCGAGTATTTATTTATAGACAAAGAATACGGAGGATTTTGACAATATATGATCAGATATAAAGATATATATGGAGTGATACAAGAAGAACATGAATAAACCGAATAATGTGATCCTGTTCAATTATGGGAAACATTGGTTATTTGGCATAAAGTTGCATTAGAAATGCTGTATCAATATTTGTTTGCTTTGAGCAACTGATTCTGGAGATAATCCCCTTTGTATCCGACTGGAAATAAATACAATGGTGAATTGTAAGGAAACCGACTGGTACATACCTTCGAGTTCTCCTTTTCTGAATCGGTAGTTTTCTTGAACCTCAATGTAGTTGGCGACAACGTTCTTCACGTACTCCATTGCCCTTTCATCATCTCCGTCCTTTTCCCATTCGATTGCTCTTTGCAAATGCACATTGCTGCTGACAAGAGCATACAGATCTTTCTCGCACTGAAGACTAGTATCAAATTGTTGCAGTCTCCGTATTTTATGAATGTCTTTGAAGTGCAGCACAACGGCTGAATCCATGTTATCAATGAAAGCCGAACAGTACATGGCGCAATCATCATCCTTTCTGAGTGTGTGTCCATGCAAACGACTCCTCAGAAAGTCTTTGGCCGCAGCCTCGTCGAACGCTGTAAATTTGATCACTTGTTCGCATTAAAGACGGCATCCTTACGTTTTCCCCAAGTTCCTCCAACTTCTCCGTTGTCGCATATTCCAAAGATGAACCGGGGAGGTGTGCGATGGATAAAGCACCTCACAGCGAGTTCGATCTTTGCGCGTTTCTTAGCCTCCGCGGCCGATTTTTCGTTCTTGTCAGCCAGCTCTTGCGCCCGTCTGCTCCGCCTATCTCTGTCCTTTTGGTCTTTCTTTGCTTGATCATCCATTCTTTTGCGATTTGCTGCAGCTTTCCGTTCCTCTCTGAAGAAAAGATAAATGAAAGAGAATCATCTCAACACAACGTCTCCTTCATTTTCCGAATTTTAGAGAGGTAGTGGCTTGTGAGCATTAAAAATCTGTCAAAAACTGTCGAATCCGCATGAAAAACCGTCTTTGTACAATGGGAATTCATATAAAGAAAGGGTGCTCAGAAAACAACAGGGAACTCACTTCAGCTTCTTCTTCCTTCCTCTCTCGTCCACTTCACTTTCAGCAGCGTCCCCAACTGACTCAGTCGTTTCAAAAGTATCCTCAAAACCTCGTGGCCCAGAGGCACCAGAGGTTCCTGTCGGAATCGACTGCCTAGCCGACATATCATCCGAAGGGATTGGAGCATTCAATCCGGATGAAGAAGCCTCTTTACTTGTTGAAGGAAGTGGGAAAATCGTCGAATTATCTCTACCTTTGGCTGTGTCCTTCGGCTTGGAAGAGACATCTTTATTTCTGTCTCCGTACGTTGCCGGCTTTTCCAATTTCCCCCCAGGCGAACTGCCTCGCTTCAGCTTGTTGAAAACAATCGCAGACGACTGCCAATTGATGTTCTCTTCCACCGGGCGGCTTGGGACTGTTCTTGGAGTCACCGGCCGCTGATTCCTCGCTTGTAAAGCTTTATTTGAGTTGACTGGTCGGAAATCTTTTTTAGTTATTTCAGTGAAACCGTCCGATTGATTGCTGAAAAAAAAACACGGAAATATAAATGTATTTTATTAACAGCATACCTTTTTAAGGACATGGCCATATGAGGGAATTCCTGATTGCGTGAAATAGGTACTTCTTTCTGAATGTTCCTCCGCAAGCAAGCGGCATAGTTTATTGGCAGACGAACATTTACACGTGGAACCTCGTCGACGGCAAAACCATAAACCACTTCCGCAGAGTCCGACTTCGCCACCACTTCTTCTGCGATCGCGAAAGCGTCAACTTTCCTACCAACTGCGTCTTCTGCAGATTTCGAGGTATATTGCTCAGTCTTTAGATCTTTTATGCTATCGGTATCATTTGTTTTCTTGATTTCTGTAGCTTTGGTGCAATCAGACATTGTTGTTTCGTCTTCTGTGATCAAAGACTCACCAACGTTCTGATCAATTTTTTCGTCGGCTTTGGTTTTTGAAGCAACTGAAGCGTCTGGGTCTGGGAGCGAGTTTTCTTTGTTCGATGAGTCTACAAATGTTCCGATGACACCGTCTTTTGCAGTTTTCGAGGTACCTGGTACAGAATTCCTTTCGTCGATAATCGAAGAGTCATCAGCTTTCCCTTCAAATCCATCAAACATCGAGCTTCCCGCAGATTTTGAGTTATGCGGATTCATTGTCGCGACTTCTTCAGTCAGCGAGTCATCAATGGTCTCATCAACCTCATCAGATTTTTCGACAGTCTTTGAGGTAATTGGCTTGAAGAGCGAGTCTTTTTTGGTCGGGGAGCCAACAGCTTGCGTCACGGCGTTTTGCATTTCAATCTCATGAAAAGGGTTCGCCCTGGAATAAGAATCACGTGAAACATGACTTGTTGCCTCTCAAACTGACCTGAGCCATTCGATTTCCTCTACAATGAGTTTCCTCTCGTCACGCAGCTCTCCCATGTCTTCGTTCATTGTAGTCAGAGCTCTCATCAACACCTCCGCGATTCCGTGGACAACACCAAATTGACTTTCAAATTTACGCAATTTCTTGTTGTAAGCAGTGACTCTTCCTCCCAGGCGTTCCCGTCTTTCCCGAAGCTGATCTCCAGTAAGTGGGAGCATTTCCTCCGCATTCTGCGAATCGACTGGTGAATCAGGAGTGATGGGTTTGGATGGATTGCAAGTTTTTACACCAGACATTGGGTACTTGAGCGTTGAGAACGAATGTAAGATGAATCCTGAAACCGAATATATTATAAGAAAACACCCCGGAAATAGCAAAAACAGAAGGGAAGATAAGAAAATGAGAGACTGGTACACTGGCCAATACGGGAGGGTCGCACCATACGATGGAACGAAAAGACTGACGACAGGGCAATATCGATTTTCTGCGACTCTTCTCTCTCACCCGTTCGTTGTCTGTGTTAATGATGGAGGCATGTGTATATAGATGATGTGCAAATTTGAGAGCAATAAAAAAAATAGTCTGAAAAACACTGGGAACACATAGGGAACTCAAATAACAAATCGTTTTTTTCTTGGGCCCAACAACACGCGAAAAGTGGGTAAAATTGACAGAATGCGTTTCCAGCAAAATTATAAACTGTTGCATCTGTTATCGATGTTGGTCTAAAAATTTGAGAGCTTCAGACATTATACATTTGCCATCTACAAAGTCCACAATTGCAGCGAACGTATCACCAAAAAATTCTCAAAATCACTTGTAAATTAGAAAATTTCCGTTATTCTGGTCACTTTTACAGAAAGAAAAAATCAGAACAGTTTTTTCAACCAGTTTTCCTTCACATTTTAATAACTTCATGGAACAAACCCAATAAAATGACACCCAACTTGTTTCCATAAACTGGGATAATATTTGCCCCGCCCACTGACTAGAACACGGCGGATGGCGGAACCCGCGAGATGTCGGCTGCGGGGGGAACGTTTAGTCGGCAGCTCTGCTGGAGAACAATAATTACGGGTCATACGGGGTTCGCGGGTTTTTTATAAGGGTTCTTGATACGGGTATCTACATGGATAGAGGACAACGAGCAGTTGTCCTCGCACCCAATTTTTGCAATGGGGGCTTGACTATTGTGGTTTTGCCCCCGAAAGTCTTTCCGGGTCGTTCGTCTCGTTTCAGAAATTGTTGTTTTGAATCAAGACGGCGTTTAATGTCATTGAAAAGTTTGCAAGCTCGTATAATGCCAAACTTTTCAAAAACGGAACAAATCAGAAATCGATCGCAACCGATAGTCGCCCCTAAAAAAGGCGAAATAAACTTGTTAATCGAGTAGCTGATAGGTACTTTCGGGAGTTTTCGTAAACGTGAATTAATAATTGGAAATACCAATACTCCTCGCATTCTTCACAACTACACAAGATGTGAATTAAAGCTTTCTAACCCTATCTCTCACTTAACAGTGTCGCTGTCACTGACCAGACCGAAATTGTTAATATATTTGTGGCAACCTTCAGTCGTAATCTTTCTCTTTCTCCCGATTCGTTTTTCTTCTTCTTCGAAAAGAAACGAAACAAAAAGAACCAAAACGAACGAGTCGGAATAGTGTATACTCGAACCACTGACTAACTGCACTCAACGTTGCCTAACTTGCCAGATCGGACGGGATGATGGCGCACGCAAAAAGCAATTGAAAAAGACAAGAGAGCATGTGTGTTCGCGTGTAGACAACCTCGGTGCGGCCGGCCGCCGCGTAGTTCCGACTAGTTATTTGCATTCGAACTTCGGTGTATTGCAGAGATGGACAGCATGGACACAAGGGGTGGGAATGTTCTTACTTTCAAGGCGGCGGCCGCCCGCATCGAAGCTGTCTCCGCACCGAACACATATGCTTTCGCCGCCTCCGCTGCCGCTCTCGAAAATCAAATACGACATCATCGGTGTGTGCGAGACGAAGCGGAAAAACGCGAGGAAGGCAATTCACGAGAGCGGTGCCGGAATATTCATGGGACGCAGGCAGGAAGGCTCGACATCTGGAGGAGTCGGTTTGGTCGTGGCGCCTCGGATGATGAACAGAATAACCGATTATCTTCAAATATCGCACCGAATTGGATTGATCAAGCTGAGAGTAAACAGAAGATCCTCTCTCTCATTCTTCCAAGTATATGCTCCAACCGCGGACGCCGACGATTCAGAGAAAGAAGAGTTCTTCGAAAATCTCCGTTACGTAGTGAGAAGACATCGATCGCACTACATCGTCATCGGCGGGGACTTCAACGCCACCATCGGCCACGGAGCGCCCAACGAGACTTTCATCGGTCCTCACACGACAGATTGTCGAAACGAAGCCGGTGAGGAGATGGCTGTTTTCTGCGAGTCGAATCGGCTATTCTGCTACAACTCGTTCTTCGAGAAGCCCGCAAGCAAACGGTGGACTAATGCGAATCCGACTGACACCTCTCGCCGCGAAATCGACTATTTCCTCGGGAATAGGAGGAGCTGTACCGACGTCCAAGTTCTGACAAGTTTCGACACCGGAAGCGACCATCGACTCGTCCGAGCAATCTTCCACTTCTCCGAGAAGTTGGAAATCATGCAGCGGAAAGGAGACTCCAAAGGAGACTCGAGAGTCGCCCAGAACTGGCGCTGACCAGTCCTTTTACGTGGGCCTTATCAGTGAAACTAGAAGAGAGAGTAATGATAAGAAGAGAGTCAGAGAAGGAATGTTAGACGAGTGAGTCAGGGACATGACAACATCGTTCTCATCTCCCACAACTCCGCCGAATCAAGCAGGATGCTAGAAGACCTCGTGAGAGCCAGTGCCATAGCCGGCTTGAAAATCAACGAGACGAAGACAATGACGCTCAGAAACCGATTCTCCGACTCGAACCAAGTGAAGATCGGCACCCGGCCATTAGACGACGCAGATAAGTACATCTATCTAGGAAGACTTCTGAACGCCGAGAACGAGATTGCTCCGGAAATCACAAGAAGAAAGAGCGCCGGTTGGGCAGCGTTTCGGCAGTTGAAGGTCATCTTCGATGAGTGCGACAACACTGAGATCAAGGCGAAAATCGAGAGGACATACGTCGACCATCGAGAGGACATACGTCGACTTTCAAAGGTGCGAAACCCACTGGAACACATTGCGAAGCAGAAGCACGGCTGGGCAGGACACGTGGCACGACGAAGGGATGGAAGGTGGTCAACGGAGACGCTCAATTGGTACCCAAGGTGGAAGAAAAGACCAAGAGGGCGACCCCCGCGGCGTTGGATGGATCCGTTTGCGAAATTCCTTAACATCAAGAACACCTTCGACAAAACAACCGTGCCACATCATGAACACAGACCTCCAAAGTATCCAAAGTAAGTAAGTAACCCTATCTCTCACTTAACAGTGTCACTGTCACTGACCAGACCAAAATTGTTAATATATTTGTGGCAACCTTCAGTAGTAATCTTTCTCTTTCTCCCGATTCGTTTACCTTCTTCTTTGAAAAGAAACGAAACAGGGCCGTTCAAAGAGCACGAGACACCAAAAGAACCAAAACGAACGAGTCGGAATAGTGTATACTCGAACCACTGACTAACTGCACTCAATGTTGCCTAACTTGCCAGATCGGACGAAACGCAAAAAGCAATTGAAGAAGACAAGAGAGCATGTGTGTTCGCGTGTAGACAACCTCGGTGCGGCCGGCCGCCGCGTAGTTCCGACTAGTTATTTGCATTCGAACTTCGGTGTATTGCAGAGATGGACAGCATGGACACAAGGGGTGGGAATGTTCTTACTTTATAGGCGGCGGCCGCCCGCATCGAAGCTGTCTCCGCACCGAGCACATATGCTTTCGCCGCCTCCGCTGCCGCTTTTGCCTGCACGCCATCTCGTCCGATCTGGCAAGTTAGGCAACGTTGAGTGCAGTTAGTCAGTGATTAGAGTACACACTCTTCCAAGTCGTTCGTTTCGTTTTGTTTCGATTTTTTGCAGATGAAGTGGCGAATATATTTAAGAGAAGGTTTTTGAGAAAAGTCAACAACAAATTTGCAATGGGGGCTTAACTGTTGTGGTTTTGCCCCGAAAGTACCTATCAGCCACTCAATGGACCAGTGTTCTTTGCCTTTTTAGGGATGAATATTGGAGGATAATGCTGATTCGCTTCGTTTCATTTTAAATTTGTTGTTTTAACACCTTGTTCGCTCTGTGTGATCATCAGTTTTTTCAGAAACAATAATGTCTTCCCTGAAGAAAGCCACGAAGAACCTCTGAGCTCCCAACGCTGATTCGGATGACAACTATTTGAAATGTCGAACAGCTGGGATGCCCGCAACGCGTTTGATGCTTATTTCGCAAATAACACTGTCGAAAAGAAGTCGGAAGACGTTGAAAAGCTAGAGTCGAAAAGCAAGAAGAACGTCGATGACAAAGATGCTGTTGCAACTCATACAACGAACAGATGAACCCGGAATTGCAGACACGTTGCTGAAAAACCAACTGGGACCATTCTACACCTCCATCAAATTGATTTTCTTTATTGTTTATTTTTACAAACGACTCTTCGACAACTATCAAAAGGACTTTCCCGCGTTGCCGAGCTCTCCAAGCAGGTATACAGCGCTGTGTGTTCGACGGATGATTCAGCAATCCACTGGAAGCTTCTATTATCGTTAAATCTCAAAATCGGAGTCGAGAAAAAAATTCAAACGCTCGCGCGAGATATCTCGCAGCGGTGATCAAAATGTAAACGCCGAAACGTGCTGCGTCTTTAAAGCCCGACTACGGTATCGCGTCATAATTAATTTCGTATCTTTTACTCGATTTACTCAATATCAGCAGGTTTTCAACCGTTTTTCGCGCTTTTTCCTGTAAAAAAGTACAAAAAGTATATTTTCCGTGAAAAACGGTTGAAAACGGCTGAAATTGAGTAAATCGAGCGAAAAACAAGAAATTAATTATTTTTGATCTCCGTTGCGACATTTTGATCTCCGCTGCGAGATATCTCGCGCGAGTGTTTGAATTTCTTTTCTCGACTCCGATTTTGAGATTTAACGATAATAACAAAGGTGATTTACCATCAGCAGTGTCAAAGATTGGTTGTCGTCCGTCGAATCAGAGTCGTGGGACTCGAATCGCTCTTTTCACACCATTTGCCGATACTTCGAAACCACCAATTCCTCCTGCAGTGTAAGCATTAATCAAGCACTCAATTTTCACACTAGCTGAATATTATTGCAGCAGTACGTTCTTTTGCGTTGACTCTCTCGCACTTTTTGCGTTCAGCCATCGATTGTGACTCATAGTAACGGATTCCTTTCAAATTTCAGTTACTCGTTATTATAATTGAATGGGTGTGTTCCCATGTGAAACAACATGCGCATAATCTTTCGACGGAGGATTCGTTTCCCAGATATGATAAGAAAGGTCGAACTACCAAAAAGGAAAGAAGACCGGAGAGTGACAAACCGAGTAGACATGAGCTTCGATGTGCTCGTTATACAAAACTCGGTTTATTTTATTACAGACTGTACAATGTTTAAATTATGCGTAAGTTGTTTCACATGGGAACATGCCGATTCAATTATAATAACGAGTAACTGAAATTTGAAAGGAATCCGTTACTATGAGTCACAATCGATGGCTGAACGCAAAAAGTGCGAGAGAGTCAACGCAAAAGAACGTACTGCTGCAATAATAATCAGCTAGTGTGAAAATTGAGTGCTTGATTAATGCTTACACTGCAGGAGGAATTGGTGGTTTCGAAGTATCGGCAAATGGTGTGAAAAGAGCGATTCGAGTCCCACGACTCTGATTCGACGGACGACAACCAATCTTTGACACTGCTGATGGTAAATCACCTTTGTTATTATCGTTAAATCTCAAAATCGGAGTCGAGAAAAGAAATTCAAACACTCGCGCGAGATATCTCGCAGCGGAGATCAAAATGTCGCAACGGAGATCAAAAATAATTAATTTCTTGTTTTTCGCTCGATTTACTCAATTTCAGCCGTTTTCAACCGTTTTTCACGGAAAATATACTTTTTGTACTTTTTTACAGGAAAAAGCGCGAAAAACGGTTGAAAACCTGCTGATATTGAGTAAATCGAGTAAAAGATACGAAATTAATTATGACGCGATACCGTAGTCGGGCTTTAAAGACGCAGCACGTTTCGGCGTTTACATTTTGATCACCGCTGCGAGATATCTCGCGCGAGCGTTTGAATTTTTTTCTCGACTCCGATTTTGAGATTTAACGATAATAGAAGCTTCCAGTGGATTGCTGAATCATCCGTCGAACACACAGCGCTGTATACCTGCTTGGAGAGCTCGGCAACGCGGGAAAGTCCTTTTGATAGTTGTCGAAGAGTCGTTTGTAAAAATAAACAATAAAGAAAATCAATTTGATGGAGGTGTAGAATGGTCCCAGTTGGTTTTTCAGCAACGTGTCTGCAATTCCGGGTTCATCTGTTCGTTGTATGAGTTGCAACAGCATCTTTGTCATCGACGTTCTTCTTGCTTTTCGACTCTAGCTTTTCAACGTCTTCCGACTTCTTTTCGACAGTGTTATTTGCGAAATAAGCATCAAACGCGTTGCGGGCATCCCAGCTGTTCGACATTTCTGCCTCCTCTATTATATCGCGATTGCCCGAGCGTGCGCGTTTGGGGGCGTGGCATGTCAAAAAAAAAATGTGCGTATGTGACAGCGATTATCTCAACTCCCACTGAACCGATTTTGCCCAATTTTGGCACAGGGGTCAGAAAGGATGACCGCATGATGCACGTCAATTTTCTAAGCGGTCCGTCAACTTTTACGGCTTCTGGACTTCTTTTTGTGTTTTTGGCCTGTTATTTGTGCCTCTGGGAATGTGCGTCGACCTGATCTTCCCAGAGGCAAACTTCCCCAGAGGCGCACCACGAGCGAACCAAGGTGTTCCTAATGTTGCGAAACAGCGAGGATATGACCGTCGACCAGGTCAGCGCAATCTGTCGACCCTGTGGCGCAGTGGTAGCGCGCTTCCTTTTGGTTTTTTAGGTCCGAAGTTCGTGGTCACAGCGTGACAAATGTTTTTTTTCTTAGAAATGAAGATACTCATTCGACGTGGTAACAGGCCGCGAAGCGGCCTGAAGCAGGGAGCATCAGCTACCGCCGCAACGTTAGCTGCGGAGGTAGCGTCAGCTCCCTGAGCCCCGCAGGGCTAGGGGATTCGGGCCGAAGGCCAAGAATCCCCTAGTCAAATAGTTGTCATCCGAATCAGCGTTGGGAGCTCAGAGGTTCTTCGTGGCTTTCTTCAGGGAAGACATTATTGTTTCTGAAAAAACTGATGATCACACAGAGCGAACAAGGTGTTAAAACAACAAATTTAAAATGAAACGAAGCGAATCAGCATTATCCTCCAATATTCATCCCTAAAAAGGCAAAGAACACTGGTCCATTGAGTGGCTGATAGGTACTTTCGGGGCAAAACCACAACAGTTAAGCCCCCATTGCAAATTTGTTGTTGACTTTTCTCAAAAACCTTCTCTTAAATATATTCGCCACTTCATCTGCAAAAAATCGAAACAAAACGAAACGAACGACTTGGAAGAGTGTGTACTCTAATCACTGACTAACTGCACTCAACGTTGCCTAACTTGCCAGATCGGGCAGGATGGAGCGCGGGCAAAAGCGGCAGCGGAGGCGGCGAAAGCATATGTGTTCGGTGTGTAGACAGCTTCGGTGCGGGCGGCCGCTGCAGGGAAAGTAAGAACATTCGCACTCCTTGTGTCCATGCTGTCCATCTCTGCAAGACTCCGAGGTACAAATGCAAAAAGCTACGCGACGGCCGCCCGCACCGAGACTGTCTACACACCAAACACATATGTTCTCGTCGCTTTCTCAAGCTGCTTTTTGCGTGCCATCTCGTGCCATCTCGGCAACAGTGAGTGCAGTTAGTCAGTGGTTCGAGAACAGATTTTTCCGGGTTGTTCATTTCTTTTTGTTCCGTTCCGAAAAAGAAGGTTAACCATTCAACATGCGAATCGTCAAGACCAAATAATTTAAAATCGAAGATCAAGAGATTGTGAGGGACAGAGTCGGAAGCTATTCGAAAGTCGAAGAAAGCGACATTAAAATTATCAGTGGCTGGGCACAAGGGGTGGGAATGTTCTTACTTTCTATGCAGCGCCCGCCCGCACCGAAGCTGTCTACACACCGAACACATATGCTTTCGCCGCCTCCACTGCCGCTTTTGCCCGCGGGCATAGCTGCAAGCTACCCCAATCCCAGCGACAACGCATGCAACCCTCGGCAGGCGATGTCGATGACGTGCTCGGATGCGGAGGCATTTCTATTCCGCACGTCCTTTGTCGGTCGACGCATCTCATCCTCATCGTCTGTTATGTTCCTGACGACGATGAAGAAGGCCTATTTAAATGGTTTTGTTCCTTAGAGAATGCCTGCCAATTGTGACTTCTATTGGGCTTGTATGGTCAGTTATTTCACGTCCGAGGACCACGGGTAATCTTGCCAGCACGTATGTAGCTATAACACAGCAAAAACCACGTTTTCATAAAAAAGTGTTTTAGAAATAGACAAGGGGTCTATGCAATAGCTAAGTGATCTGAGTGCTAGCTTGAAGTTCTCGCAAGAAAGCCTCACATCTATGCTCGCAATTACTGCATCAAGAGTTTTTTTGAAACGAGCAGTCGAGTATTTATTTATAGACAAAGAATACGGAGGATTTTGACAATATATGATCAGATATAAAGATATATATGGAGTGATACAAGAAGAACATGAATAAACCGAATAATGTGATCCTGTTCAATTATGGGAAACATTGGTTATTTGGCATAAAGTTGCATTACAAATGCTGTATCAGCCACTGGTTCACAATGTGCACTTTCGACAGACCAGACTCAGATATCTACCATAGATAGATTCTTTTGAGTCTCCTGATGCATACATTCTCATAAGGACCCTCGAATCAGCAGCCAACACTCGACTCTCTGTTCTCGAGAACTCGGCGACAATCATAAAGTATAATCGCACCAATAACCTTGTTTCTTCGAAATAAGAGAGCATTTCGTGGAAGAATTTCCTTGTCCTTTCATAATCGACTTCGCCCCTTGGGAAATATTTGTTTGCTTTGAGCAACTGATTCTGGAGATAATCCCCTTTGTATCCGACTGGAAATAAATACAATGGTGAATTGTAAGGAAACCGACTGGTACATACCTTCGAGTTCTCCTTTTCTGAATCGGTAGTTTTCTTGAACCTCAATGTAGTTGGCGGCAACGTTCTTCACGTACTCCATTGCCCTTTCATCATCTCCGTCCTTTTCCCATTCGATTGCTCTTTGCAAATGCACATTGCTGCTGACAAGAGCATACAGATCTTTCTCGCACTGAAGACTAGTATCAAATTGTTGCAGTCTCCGTATTTTATGAATGTCTTTGAAGTGCAGCACAACGGCTGAATCCATGTTATCAATGAAAGCCGAACAGTACATGGCGCAATCATCATCCTTTCTGAGTGTGTGTCCATGCAAACGACTCCTCAGAAAGTCTTTGGCCGCAGCCTCGTCGAACGCTGTAAATTTGATCACTTGTTCGCATTAAAGACGGCATCCTTACGTTTTCCCCGAGTTCCTCCAACTTCTCCGTTGTCGGATATTCCAAAGATGAACCGGGGAGGTGTGCGATGGATAAAGCACCTCACAGCGAGTTCGATCTTTGCGCGTTTCTTAGTCTCCGCGGCCGATTTTTCGTTCTTGTCAGCCAGCTCTTGCGCCCGTCTGCTCCGCCTATCTCTGTCCTTTTGGTCTTTCTTTGCTTGATCATCCATTCTCTTGCGATTTGCTGCAGCTTTCCGTTCCTCTCTGAAGAAAAGATAAATGAAAGAGAATCATCTCAACACAACGTCTCCTTCATTTTCCGAATTTTAGAGAGGAAAGTGGCTTGTGAGCACTAAAAATCTGTTAAAAACTGCCAAATCTGCATGAAAACCCGTCTTTGTACAATGGGAATTCATATAAAGAAAGGGTGCTCAGAAAACAACAGGGAACTCACTTCAGCTTCTTCTTCCTTCCTCTCTCGTTCACTTCACTTTCAGCAGCGTCCCCAACTGACTCAGTCGTTTCAAAAGTATCCTCAAAACCTCGTGGCCCAAAGGCACCAGAGGTTCCTGTCGGAATCGACTGCCTAGCCGACATATCATCCGAAGGGATTGGAGCATTCAATCCGGATGAAGAAGCCTCTTTACTTGTTGAAGGAAGTGGGAAAATCGTCGAATTATCTCTACCTTTGGCTGTGTCCTTCGGCTTGGAAGAGACATCTTTATTTCTGTCTCCGTACGTTGCCGGCTTTTCCAATTTCCCCCCAGGCGAACTGCCTCGCTTCAGCTTGTTGAAAACAATCGCAGACGACTGCCAATTGATGTTCTCTTCCACCGGGCGGCTTGGGACTGTTCTTGGAGTCACCGGCTGCTGATTCTTCGCTTCTAAAACTTTATTTGAGTTGACTGGTCGGAAATCTTTTTTAGTTATTTCAGTGAAACCGTCCGATTGATTGCTGAAAAAAAACACGGAAATATAAATGTATTTTATTAACAGCATACCTTTTTGAAGACATGGCCATATGAGGGAATTCATGATTGCGTGAAATAGGTATTTCTTTCTGAATGTTCCTCCGCAAGCAAGCGGCATAGTTTATTGGCAGACGAACATTAACACGTGGAACCTCGTCGACGGCAAAACCATAAACCACTTCCGCAGAGTCCGACTTCGCCACCACTTCTTCTGCGATCGCGAAAGCGTCAACTTTCCTACCAACTGCGTCTTCTGCAGATTTCGAGGTATATTGCTCAGTCTTTAGATCTTTTATGCTATCGGTATCATTTGTTTTCTTGATTTCTGTAGCTTTGGTGCAATCAGACATTGTTGTTTCGTCTTCTGTGATCAAAGACTCACCAACGTTCTGATCAATTTTTTCGTCGGCTTTGGTTTTTGAAGCAACTGAAGCGTCTGGGTCTGGGAGCGAGTTTTCTTTGTTCGATGAGTCTACAAATGTTCCGATGACACCGTCTTTTGCAGTTTTCGAGATATCTGGTACAGAATTCCTTTCGTCGATAATCGAAGAGTCATCAGCTTTCCCTTCAAATCCATCAAACATCGAGCTTCCCGCAGATTTTGAGTTATGCGGATTCATTGTCGCGACTTCTTCAGTCAGCGAGTCATCAATGGTCTCATCAACCTCATCAGATTTTTCGACAGTGTTTGAGGTAATTGGCTTGAAGAGCGAGTCTTTTTTGGTCGGGGAGCCAACAGCTTGCGTCACGGCGTTTTGCATTTCAATCTCATGAAAAGGGTTCGCCCTGGAATAAGAATCACGTGAAACATGACTTGTTGCCTCTCAAACTGACCTGAGCCATTCGATTTCCTCTACAATGAGTTTCCTCTCGTCACGCAGCTCTCCCATGTCTTCGTTCATTGTAGTCAGAGCTCTCATCAACACCTCCGCGATTCCGTGGACAACACCAAATTGACTTTCAAATTTACGCAATTTCTTGTTGTAAGCAGTGACTCTTTCACCCAGGCGTTCCCGTCTTTCCCGAAGCTGATCTCCAGTAAGTGGGAGCATTTCCTCCGCATTCTGCGAATCGACTGGTGAATCAGGAGTGATGGGTTTGGATGGATTGCAAGTTTTTACACCAGACATTGGGTACTTGAGCGTTGAGAACGAATGTAAGATGAATCCTGAAACCGAATATATTATAAGAAAACACCCCGGAAATAGCAAAAACAGAAGGGAAGATAAGAAAATGAGAGACTGGTATACTGGCCAACACGGGAGGGTCGCACCATACGATGGAACGAAAAGACTGACGACAGGGCAATATCGATTTTCTGCGACTCCCCTCTCTCACCCGTTCGTTTTCTGTGTTAATGATGGAGGCATATAGCGATAATGTGTAAATTTGAAAGCAATTAAAAAGAGCAATTAAAAAAAATAGTCTGAAAAACACTGGGAGAACATAGGGAACTCAAATAACAAATCGTTTTTTTCTTGGGCCCAACAACACGCGAAAAGTGGGCAAAAATTGACAGAATGCGTTTCCAGAAAAATTATAAACTGTTGCATCTGTTATCGATGTTGGTCTAAAAATTTGAGAGCTTCAGACATTATACATTTGCCATCTACAAAGTCCACAATTGCAGCGAACGTATCACCAGAAAATTCTGAAAATCACTTGTAAATTAGAAAATTGTTGTTATTCTGGTCACTTTTACAGAAAGAAATAATCAGAACAGTTTTTTCAACCAGTTTTCCTTCACATTTTAATAACTTCATGGAACAAAACCAATAAAATGGCACCCAACTTGTCCATAAACTGGGATAATATTTGCCCCGCCCACTGACTAGAACACGGCGGATGGCGGAACCCGCGAGATGTCGGCTGCGGGGGGAACGTTTAGTCGGCTGCTCTGCTGGAAAACGATAATTACGGGTCATACGGGGTTTCGCGGGTTTTTTATAAGGGTTCTTGATACGGGTATCTACATAGATAGAGGACAACCGAGCAGTTGTCCTCGCACCCAATTTTTGCAATGGGGGCTTGACTGTTGTGGTTTTGCCCCCGAAAGTACCTATCGACCACTCGACCAGTGTGCTCCGATTTTCTAGGAGTGAATATCGGTTGACAACGATTACTGGTTTGCTTCGTTTTTATTAATTCACAATATTTTGGATGAGTTTGCTAGCAGTCAGTTATTGCTTTGAGTCCAAATCTTTCCGGGTCGTTCGTTTCGTTTCAGAAATTGTGGTTTTGAATCAAGACGGCGTTTAATGTCATTGAAAAGTTTGCAAGCTCGTATAATGCCAAACTTTTCAAAAACGGAACAAATCAGAAATCGATCGCAACCGATAGTCGCCCCTAAAAAGGCGAAATAAACTTGTTAATCGAGTAGCTGATAGGTACTTTCGGGAGTTTTCGTAAACGTGAATTAATAATTGGAAATACCAATACTCCTCGCATTCTTCACAACTACACAAGATGTGAATTTATTTATTTATTTCGATACTTCATTGAGAAGTGAATAAGAATTTTAAAAAAGTGTAGTGACCAGGTGACTCATAGTGAACGTATGGGCGAGAGCTAGAATTTATCGGCGTCTTTTGCGTTGTCTCCACCTGTGCCTTTTAATTTTAATTAAAGCTTTCTAACCCTATCTCTCACTTAACAGTGTCGCTGTCACTGAACAGACCGAAATTGTTAATATATTTGTGGCAACCTTCAGTCGTAATCTTTTCCTTTCTCCCGATTCGTTTACCTTCTTTTTTGAAAAAAAACGAAACAAAAAGAACCAAAACGAACGAGTCGGAATAGTGTATACTCGAACCACTGACTAACTGCACTCAACGTTGCCTAACTTGCCAGATCGGACGGGATGATGGCGCACGCAAAAAGCAATTGAAGAAGACAAGAGAGCATGTGTGTTCGCGTGTAGACAACCTCGGTGCGGCCGGCCGCCGCGTAGTTCCGACTAGTTATTTGCATTCGAACTTCGGTGTATTGCAGAGATGGACAGCATGGACACAAGGGGTGGGAATGTTCTTACTTTCAAGGCGGCGGCCGCCCGCATCGAATCTGTCTCCGCACCGAGCACATATGCATTCGCCGCCTCCGCTGCCGCTCTCGAAAATCAAATACGACAGAATCGGTGTGTCCGAGACGAAACGGAAAAACGCGAGGAAGGCAATTCACGAGAGCGGTGCCGGAATATTCATGGGACGCAGGCAGGAAGGCTCGACATCTGGAGGAGTCGGTTTTGTCGTGGCGCCTCGGATGATGAACAGAATAACCGATTATCTCCAAATATCGAATCGAATTGGATTGATCAAGCTGAGAGTAAACAGAAGATCCTCTCTCTCTCATTCTTCCAAGTATATGCTCCAACCGCGGACGCCGACGATTCAGAGAAAGAAGAGTTCTTCGAAAATCTCCGTTACGCAGTGAGAAGACATCGATCGCACTACATCGTCATCGGCGGGGACTTCAACGCCACCATCGGCCACGGAGCGCCCAATGAGAACTTCATCGGTCCTCACACGACAGATTGTCGAAACGAAGCCGGTGAAGAGATGGCTGTTTTCTGCGAGTCGAATCGGCTATTCTGCTACAACTCGTTCTTCGAGAAGCCCGCAAGCAAACGGTGGACTCATGCGAATCCGACTGACACCTCTCGCCGCGAAATCGACTATTTCCTCGGGAATAGGAGGAGCTGTAGCGACGCCCAAGTTCTGACAAGTTTCGACACCGGAAGCGACCATCGACTCGTCCGAGCAATCTTCCACTTCTCCGAGAAGTTGGAGATCATGCAGCGGAGGAGCCACACAAAAAGACGGTACGCAATACTCGATCCAGAAGTCGCCGCAGCACACTGCCGGAACAACCCGCCACCTAAATTGAATCCCACCGAAACGTCGCGAGACTACGAAGTACTATCCGAATACGTGAGTAAGATTAAAACAGAAGCGTCAAAAGAGCCGTCGACACATGCCGAAAGACGAAGATCGGAACCAACAAGGAAAATGATCGAGGAAAGGAAGAACATGAACCGCATGCTCCCCTCCTTCACCCCTTTTCCGAAATGGTGCCGAGCCCTCGTCGAACGGGATCACTACGAGTACACCAAGGACACACTCCTCAAAGCCGCCGCCAACCGGAAGAGCATCAAGGTTGCCACGAGGTCGCTGGAAGGATTTAAATAAGTAATTCCGAGCCTGAAGACGGCGTCAGGAGAAAGGGTAACATCAAAAGCCCGGATTGAAGAGGAGATCAAAGAGTTCTATACTGATCTCTTTCCCACTAGCCACACAACGATGACCCCCTCCAGCCACAAGAACTTCCCTTCAGCCCCGGCCTTCCTACCAAGCGAGATGAAAGCATCAAGTCAATTCCACCAAGGAAAGCTCCTGGAAAGGACGGATTCACAGCCGAGCTGCTGCGGGCCTGCGGCGATCCACTGTACAGCGCAATCGCGTCACGCTTCACCCACTACCTGCAGACCGGCTAGATCCCCGACTCTTGGAAAACGTCGAAAACGACGCTGCTCTTCAAAAAAGGAGGCCGCGAAAAACTGTCTAACTACCGACCGATCAGCTTGCTACTCGTTCTCTACAAGGTATTCACGAGGTGCATTCTCGCAAGAATACGGAAGAGACTCGAAGAGAACCGACCAGTTGAACAAGCTGGTTTCAGGAGGTCGTTCAGCACGACGGACCACATCCAGACGCTCAACAAGCTCCTTGAAGTTCACCGAGAACACCAGCTCCCTCTGATCCTTACGTTCATCGACTACCAGAAAGCATTCGACAGCGTCGAGCACGACTACATCTGAAACTCGCTCAATGACCAGGGAGTCGATGAATGTTACGTGGAAATCATCAAGGCTTGCTACACCGGATGCACAACATCTATAAAACCGTTCAACTCGGAGGTCCAAATTCCGATCGGCAAAGGGGTGCGTCAAGGAGACCCAATCTCCCTAAATCTGTTCTCCGCTTGCCTCGAATCGATCATCAGATCGTGCGATTGGGACAGCTACGGAGTTTCGATCGACGGAAGGGCACTGAATCACTTGCGCTTCGCCGATGAAATCGTTCTCATCTCTCACGACTCTGCCGAGCCTCACGGAGCCCAATAGCAGATTTTGAAAACTGATTCGGGGGTCTCAAACCTACCTCTTTCCATCCCGCAAAGTCTCATTCCAAACGGTTCTGGTCAGTTCAGACAGTTCCCTTGTCAGACGAATCAAGCAGGATACTAGAAGACCTCGTGAGAACCAGTACCATAGCCGGCTTGAAAATCAACGAGACGAAGACAATGACGCTCAGAAACCGATTCTCCGACTCGAACCAAGTGAAGATCGGCACCCGGCCATTAGACGACAAAGATAAGTACATCTATCTGGGAAGACTTCTGAACGCCGAGAACGAGATTGCTCCGGAAATCACAAGAAGAAAGAGCGCCGATTGGGCAGCGTTTCGGCAGTTGAAGGTCATCTTCGATGAATGCGACAACGTTGAGATCAAGGCGAAACTCTTCGATTCAACCGTTCTCCCCGCAATCACATACGGAACACAGACGTGGGCGTTCACTAAGAAGTCGGCTGAACAACTGAGAGTCGCACATGCTGCAATGGAACGAGCGCTCGTCGGGATAACACTGAAAGAACAACGAGAGAAGAACCTCCATCGAGAGGACATACGTCGACTTTCAAAGGTGCGAGACCCACTGGAATACATTGCGAAGCAGAAGCACGGCTGGGCAGGACACGTAGCACGACGAAGGGATGGAAGGTGGTCAACGGAGGGTGGGAATGTTCTTACTTTCTAGGCGGCGGCCGCCCGCATCGAAGCTGTCTCCGCACCGAACACATATGCTTTCGCCGCCTCCGTTGCCGCTTTTGCCTGCACGCCATCTCGTCCGATCTGGCAAGTTAGGCAACGTTGAGGGCAGTTAGTCAGTGATTAGAGTACACACTCTTCCAAGTCGTTCGTTTCGTTTTGTTTCGATTTTTTTTGCAGATGAAGTGGCGAATATATTTAAGAGAAGGTTTTTGAAAAAAGTCAACAACAACTTTGCAATTTGGGCTTAACTGTTGTGGTTTTGCCCCGAAAGTACCTATCAGCCACTCAATCGACCAGTGTTCTTTGCCTTTTTAGGGATGAATATCGGTGGATAATGCTGATTCGCTTCGTTTTATTTTAAATTTGTTGTTTTAACACCTTGTTCGTTCTGTGTGATCATTCAAACATCAGTTTTTTCAGAAAAAAGAATGTCTTCCCTGAAGAAAGCCACGAAGAACCTCTGAGTTCCCGACGCTGATTCGGATGACAACTATTCGAAATGTCGAAGAGCTGGGATGCCCGCAACGCGTTTGATGCTTATTTCGCAAATAAAACTGTCGAAAAGAAGTCGGAAGACGTTGAAAAGCTAGAGTCGAAAAGCAAGAAGAACGTCGATGACAAAGCTGCTGCTGCAACTCATACAACGAACAGATGAACCCGGAATTGCAGACACGTTGCTGAAATGGTAAACCAACTCGGACCATTCTCCAATTCCATCAAAGTGATTTTCTTCATTGTTTATTTTTACAAACGACTCTTCGACAACTATCAAGAGGACTTTCCCGCGTTGCCGAGCTGTCCAAGCAGGTATACAGCGCTGTGTGTTCGACGGATGATTCAGCAATCCACTGGAAGCTTCTAACAAAGGTGATTTACCATCAGCAGTGTCAAAGATTGGTTGTCGTCCGTCGAATCAGAGTCGTGGGACTCGAATCGCTCTTTTCACACCATTTGTCGACACTTCGAAACAACCAATTCCTCCTGCAGTGTAAGCATTAATCAAGCACTCAATTTTCACACTAGCTGATTATTATTGCAGCAGTACGTTCTTTTGCGTTTACCCTCTCCCACTTTTTGCGTTCAGCCATCGATTGTGACTCACAGTAACGGATTCCTTTCAAATTTCAGTTACTCGTTATTATAATTGAATCGGCATGTTCCCATGTGAAACAACTTACGCATAATTTAAACATTGTACAGTCTGTAATAAAATAAACCGAGTTTTGTATAACGAGCACATCGAAGCTCATGTCTACTCGGTTTGTCACTCTCCGGTCTTCTTTCCTTTTTGGTAGTTCGACCTTTCTTATCATATCTGGAAAACGAATCCTCCGTCGAGAGGTTCTATGATTCTATTAAGAAACGTTAGACCCGCAAAGATCGATCGATACAGAAACCAATGCAACAGCCATTCGCGCGCTCTCCTGTGTGTTCAATGCGAGAGATTGTGGAGTCTGTTGAACGCAGACATTGAGACAAAACCACACATCGCATGGCAATTAGCCACAGCTGGTCGCTCCTTCATTCTCTTCCCATTCTTTTTTGGTCCGTTCTTTCTCCCGTTATCTTATTTTTCTCTGGTTTTTTCGAGTATAGTCATGATTTCTTTTCAAATGGTTTCTTCCAGCTTGGATTTATGACTACAAATCCGATGTCTCTCGATATGTCCAGTGAACGTGCATCAGATACAATCGATGACCACGAAACCAAAGGAAGTTTCCAACTTGGACCGAAGGACTCCGACTCGAATGAACTCAGCAACTTGCACAAAAAGATCTTCGAATACAACAGCCTTTGCGGCGAAGTCAAGACTGGGTATGATAAGATTGATGATATCAACCAGATGCTAGTCACTGCTATTGTTGATGTTTCGAAAAAAGCGGAAGAGTTGGGCGTGCGGTACAAAGACATCGTTGAGACTGTCACTGCTCTCAGGTACTTTCTGAGTTTCACAATCAATCGTTTTAATGATAATTAATTTCAGAGAACGACGAGGAACTCACCATTCCACCGACACAAATAAGTATTCTGAGGAGAATGAGTCTGCCGCGAATGGCAAATCGGCTGGAAAGGGAACTTCTATCGTAAAAGAGAAGTCTGCTGGGAACGACATGTCCGTTAGTATGGAGATGATTGGTAAAAACGACACGTTTGTCAACTCCGATGTTCCTCTCAAATCTGACAAATGTGCCGTGAAACACGAATTCGCTGAGAAAGAGAAGTCTGTCGATACATTCAAACATGTCAAAAATGGCACGTCTATTCAAAACGACAAATCTGCTGAAAAAAACAAGCTTGCTGGAAAAGACATTTCTTCCGGGAAGAAGAAATCTAAGAAAAATAAGTCTACCAGCAAGAAAAAGAAAGGGATGACTGTTAAGCAGGAAGAACAAGTTTTGGCCAAGAACAAGCCCACCGAAAAAGTTGCGTCCATAGGAAACGACGAGCCGGTTAAAAAGGACAAGCCTTTCGAAGAAACAGACAAGACTGCCGGACACGACAAATTTGTGTTTCCCATGAGGTCCAGCTGTCCTAGCAGGTATATAGACCCCATTTATAGCATGCCTTCAACTGATCATTCAGCAATCCAAGGGGAGCTTCTGGCGCGACTAAGGACGACGACTTAACTCTGGCAGAGTCAAAGAAGAGCCGTCATTTGGCAAATAAGATTCCAGTCGCTCAAGGAGCCGTTGTCACTTCTTCTAGTTCAACGTAAGCATTAATGGTACCGAATCTTTCTCAAAACTAAACAAACTTACAGAAGTTTAAAAGCTGCAGTGTTATCCAGTCCGATGGACCAAATGTCAACTGAGAACGCAAAAAAACAGTCTGGCGACAAGCGGAACCAGAAAGATTCTATTCCGCAACAGCCAGTGAAAGTGAATAATCAACTCCGTGCGCCGAGTGTCCAACAAACTAAAGACAAGAAGCCAACTGCAAAAAGTGCTCCTAAGATTTCCAACAACTCCACGATTTCGATTACTCAAGCAAATCCCACTAAGTTTGGCGAGCAAAGTGATCTAGTGCAGCCAGGCTCGAGTGTCGATATTGATGAGCTGACTGCTTACGTTGCTTCAAAAAGAGATGTTTTTGAGAAATTGACACCGATTGATACTGTTGTTTCAAAGTTATCTCAGCCATTAGATACGTCGGGAACAAAGAAGTGAGTCAGACAAGTAGTAGGTTTTCAGCTCCAATGCTTCATTTTCAGTAACGGAACATTGTCAAATAAGAAACTTCGCAAGATTCGATACAGAGAAAGAAAAAGACTTGAGAGAGACGTCAAGAGGATGACACAGAAGAAAGACGATGAAGCAGGACGAGATGAGGAAGAAAACAGAGCGGAAACGGTCCCAGAAAAGAGGCAGGGTTACAATGCGCTAGTGAAACTATTTTTCCGAAACGGTGACATTGGAGATGAGAAAAAGAACATAACACGGGCTTTCTCGGACGGTGGGTAAACACTTTTTCCATCCATTCGAATGCAGTTATTTCAGATTTCAAAGAGGCTGAGGCCAGGCAGTTTCTCATGGACCGAATTCGTGCACACAAAGGAAGACAAGACGAGAATCTCATCATGTGGTCAGAAGTACTCCTCGAAAACATGTGTCCACTTTTAGCGGAAATGTTGTACGATGTCTACCAGAAAAGAGATGATCTCGTGAAAAGCCTTGTTGCTGAGAAGAGTCTTATCGCCGACATCTTCAGCCATTCCTATGTGATAGTCGCCTGTCGTTCTCTCAGATCAGGCAACTTTGAGGATGCCGAAACCTGCGCGGAGCGATTAATCCAGAACTATATCAGTGTTCAGCAAGAGATTCGTAGCCAGAGGGAAGATTTGCCAGGTACGAAACATCTTTTCATAGCATGACACTTATCTTGTATTCTGTTTCAGATGGATTGGGCAACTTCGTTTCCGATCTCCTCCACTCACAATACAAACTGGACCCGGAGCCTCCAATGAATTGGGAGAAAGCCAACAAATTTTTCGCTGCTATGTACGTGTTCTACGCGAGACATGATCAGTTTAATGGATTCATGACTATGTTGTCGCTGGAGCTCGTCAAAGCAGATGACCCGATTCTCAACTTCGACGGAGTCACTCTTCCGAAACTCCTCTCCCCTCAACTACAACTCGAACAGGTCTTCCGTTCCTATGCGATGTCGATCACCAGATTCAACGCATATGATCACTTGTAAACACTGTGCATAATAGGCATAGGCACTCTAATTCATCCAATCTTTGTTAAAATAGTATTATTGGAACATGCGTTGTATGTAATTAGCATAAAATGAATGCGATACGTTTATTAAAAATTCCCGTGGTGATAAACTGGATGTGCAATTGATATTCGTGCGGAAACCTCTATTCGTTTCGTTTTTCCCTTTCAGCGAAACCTACTTTGTGAACATCCTGCCGAAAGAAATAGTTATTAAACATTCGTAATTACCAAGACAGGCGAAACTCCTTCAAAAAATAATCACCAGCGCTCGAATTGGACTGTCAACTGTCAAAATCGTGGCATTTTTTTTCGAATACGCTAACATTTTCCTCGAAACCTCTATCCTGAAGTCAGTCAGACTTGGAAACATTGAACCCAAGTTTTGTCTAGTAAACTCCCTGTACACCTGGATAGCTCAGCAAAGTGTTATTCCGTTTCGAACATCGTGCATTGAATAGCAGCGTGTATACTTCGCCCTCAAATCGGACGGAACTTCCCATTGAAATGCGATTGCAGTTGTTCATCCAATTTTATTTTTTTAATTTTATTATTTTCGCCGCACACATTTTCACCAATTCTTAAAGGTTAGGACGATAAGAGTTATGAAAATTTATGAAAATGAAAACACAGAATTAGTGAGTGTTTTGCTTGAAAACTAATTTTAAAAAACGAAGTATTTGTAGAGAAAACAAGACTATCATCGTCGTGGAAAACTATTATTTTTATTATTATTATTGTTATAAAACGAGTAAAGTATTATAAAACACGGTATTCAATCAAGTTGCATGTCAGCAGGCTCGGCGTTCTCATCTTCGTCGTCTCTTTGTGACCGTCCCGGTATCAGTCGGACGTGTGGCTTCTCATTAAACTGGACTATCTTCCTCATCCTCCGATACGACGCCAACAGATCCATTCCGAAGCGAACCAATCTCGCGAGAACTTCTTCGTCGGGTTTCCCGGGCAAGTCCAAGACTGAGTTGATGGCGGTCTTCAGCCGGACGAGCATTCCAATGAACCGATCCTCCTCGCGTCCCTCGGCGGCGTTCTCCGCGTCGCGAAGAACACGTTCGAGGAGTGAACTGAGATGACCGACTCCCGCCCAGTCTGCCTTGGCCACACAGAATGCGAAGCTTTGGAAGAACGGGTAGAGGAACGACGCGAGTGGATGCTTCTCGTCGCTTTTCAGAGAACGCATCAATTCATCGCCGGTGTTCCGTCTTCTTCTGCTTCTGACCGCTGATCGTATCATGTCATCTTCGTCGTCCGGTTCACTTGAATCCCACCGAACGAGCCCTGAAACGGTGGTTCGTGAAAGGGAAGAAGAGATGTTCGACCGCGGATCTCAGTGGAGCAGTTATTGTCCGTTCATTTTTTGCAATACGCGCTCCAGTGAGAGGATCTAAATGCTCGTCTGGCGTCTCTGGTGGAAGCACAATCTCTCGCTCGACACACGGGGGACGTGTGTCGTGTGTCGAGCGAGAGAGTGTGCTGCCACCAGAGACGCCAGACGAGCAGCGCGTATTGCAGAAAAATGAACGGACAATAGAGAATTTCGACAATTCGCATGCAATGCAATCGCGCTCTATTCATCATTCTTGTACTATCGCATGCCATCGAAATGGCCCCGCAACCGAGGAGAGCTCAGCCGGAGAATCATTATATCTCGAGATTGATAAGAGATATTATTTTTCGTGCGGATTTTTTGATCAATAGAAGCAACAAAAAAATTTCAACACCCAAATTTTCTGGAAAATCAGACGTAATTGATTTTTCCTGGCCAATTGAAATTTTGAAATTTTTTCACAGTAACCCGAGGGGCCTAGAAACCGCCGCTGGCCTAGAAATTTCCCAGTTCATCCTCACTGCCACTGTTGGAGAAAAATATAACATCAAAAAGTTGTCAACCGCCAACTTGTAGTCCTAGTTGTGATCTGCTAAAGCGTTGAATACTCGGGCGACGCCGCGCGCTGCCAAATTAGGAAACTGTGCAGTTCGACGACGCGCGATACAAAACTGCACATCTCCGAAGCGCCTGTGCATTAATTCGTCTGATATGATAATCAGTAGAGCGCATTTACACCTGACCCGCCCCACTCACAATGTTTCCCGTCGTTCTTCGCCGACAACTTGTTTCGAATGACCACAAGCGCAATGTCGACCGCGGCTCGGAATCCATCGGCCCATTCGCATTCCTGCGAAAAGTTCACCAGCTGCATGATCTGTATCCAACTGTTGTAGAAGACGTTCTTGTGCTTTATAGACTCGATTTTCTCAATCGCCGGATTCACATCGATAGAGTTTTCTTCAAGGAAGTAATCGTTATTGACCATGGTTGATTTTTGGATGAGTATCACGACGGCGTCTTGAATCTTCTCCTTCTCTTCAATCGTCACGTTCAACAAAGTGTCGTTGTAATCAGCTTTATGTACTCTTCTCGCCACATTCTTGCCCCAATCCACAAACAACGTCCTCAACAATTTCTCTGCCATCTTCAAACTCCTGCTCGCGCTCTGACGTCGACGCGCCTCGATATTCTCTTTGCTTTCGAACATGAAAATATTAAGTGCGTTGAGTTGCCATTCCGGATGCAGACGCGTGTTTTCCTCCCAGTTAACATCGGGGTTATGGCCATTCAGGAATCGCATGCGAGTCTTCAAATATTCCACAGCAACTTCCTTATCCGAATTCTTGAGTATATCCAGCCCTTCTTCTAGTTCCTCCGCAGAGAGCGGCTCCACATCACGATCAAGTCTAAACAGACAAAGAGCGTCCGTTTCCTTTGGGGGTGGAGGCAGATCAAGAGGCGCCGCAATGTTACCCACCGGCACAACTATTCTCGTCGCTACATCGATGAGTTCCCTCACAATCGAGATCCGACCGTCGCTGTTCGCCTTCAGCGCCGCACTCAAAATGTTGCTCAAGTCGACGTGCCACGCGTGAAACGGTTCGTTGCTGTACTCCAGCTCCTCCGGTTCCTGCGGTTCCTGCGGTTCCTCCTGTTCCTCCGGTTCCTCGGGTTCCTCCATTTCCTCCGATTCCTCCAGTTCCTCCAGTTCCTCCAGTTCCTCCAGTTCCTCCAGTTCCTCCAGTTCCTCCAGTTCCTCCATTTCTTCCGGTTCCTCCGGTTCCTCTGGTTCTTCCTGTACCTCCGGTTCCTGCGGTTCCTCCTGTTCCTCCGGTTCCTCGGGTTCCTCCATTTCCTCCGATTCCTCCAGTTCCTCCAGTTCCTCCAGTTCCTCCAGTTCCTCCATTTCCTCCGGTTCCTCCGATTCCTCCAGTTCCTCCAGTTCCTCCATTTCCTCCATTTCCTCCAGTTCCTCCATTTCCTCCGATTCCTCCAGTTCCTCCATTTCCTCCGGTTCCTCCGGTTCCTCTGGTTCTTCCTGTACCTCCGGTTCCTCTGGTTCCTCCGGTTCCTCCGGTTCCTCCTGCATCTCTCTCCATTCTCCGATTTTCTTCATTAATTCTACATCCACGGCTCTTTGGCACTTTCTGAGGCGCGATTCGCCTTTGCTGGTGTACGATTCGACTTGGTTCTCTGCCAGTTCGAAGGCTCTCCGAGCGCTCTTCAAACAGCCCAACACATCATCCGCATTCAGAGTAGGCGCCTTCGGTTCCACGACTTCCGTGTCCAGCTTACTTTCCAAACGGCACGCGTATTCAGTGATGTGCTTCACGAACATGTCAGAAGTGCGATTCAGTTCCACAAGACAGTACGACGCCTCCAGAATCGGTCCGATCATCGGCGTCTCGTCCATCCGGATATCATGCAAATTCTCTTTGATTCGATTGAATTCCATGAGCACCGCGTTCTTATTCGTCTTCTTCACCGCCTCCACGATCGACCGCATCTTGTTCAACAACTCTCTCGAATGCTCCTTGTTCTCGATTTTCCGTTCGGCAATCTGTCTCAATCGACACACGGCAAGAACAGTTTTCCGGAAGAGCTCAGTGTTTCCGGCCGACGATTCGGTGACATCGCGTAGGCAGGGGTCCGTCTCCAGCAAATCAGTGATAACGCGACCTTCCGATTGTTCAGTCTCCAGAAGTTTCAGGATGAGAAGAGGAATTCCGTCGCTATCTGGGAAGTCCGAACAGTTTTCGCGTGTCTCAAAGACAGTCCTCAGCCATTTGTCTTTGCGCATGAAGTTATCACTGAACCAGATGCAATCAGTTATTACTTCGCCTTCATTGTTCAGTTCTTCGACTGGCTCTTCGACTCGCTCTTCGCTCTCCAACCGTCGTTTCTTAGCCGGCGATTCCATCACTTCTAGTCCATCTCTTTTTCTAATTGGATCCATCAATGATTTACAGGTCACGGTTGAATTTCCGGATGACGCTGAATCTCCGCTCATCACCGAACTGTCCACTGGGGCTTCAATTGACGTTGATTGGCCAGTTGTCACTGAATCATCAACTGGATCAACTGAATCATCAACTGGATCAACTGAATCATCAACTGGATCAACTGAATCATCAACTGGATCAACCAGTCGAACTTTGGTCATCAGCGGCCTTCTCATATCCATTTTACGGTCGATTAAAAAAGGATTTGCGGCTGGATGTTGAGGCATCACTTGCTCATCGATGACTCCCTCCTCGTCGTCACGGGGCACGGTGAAATACTCCACACCGGAATCGTCTTTTCTCTCTGGACGTCTGTAAAAAAATGAGAACGATGATCGGTCGCTCACTTCTCATACTCACGTTGAATAGTCCGTATACTTGATGAACGTACTTGTCACCACTTGATCAATCAGATCATACTTCCCAGTAACTCCTTGTCGGCGGAGCGTCTGATGATTTCTGAAAGAAGATGTTTGTCAGATACTTCGAACGAGAACCACTTACATTCGGAGGAACTGCGAGAAGTTTTGATAGTATCTGTTGACGCGGTCGAACTCCAGGTCCGACCATCGGTCCAGCGAGAACTTGAACCGATTGTAGATGTCGACGAGGAATCGCTTGCCCGTCTTCTCATTCCTCTCGCACTTGAAGAATCCGTGCAAGTGGCGATTGTGGGTGTGGAACTCGAGCAGCTCGTCGGGAAGCAGATGGTCTTCTCTGAATCCTTTCTCGCGGGGCACTTCCGTGAGCAGATACTTCGCGTGCTCCTCCACCGACTCCTGGTATCGCTCCATCAGATATTGTTTCTGATCCTCCAATCGATCGCAACCATAAGGCCAGTAGCCTGGAAGAAGAGAGCCAATTGGTTTGAAATCCCTTATGAGAACTCACGATAGTCCATTTGCTCCGGTTTGGTCGTGTTCGGAACTTCCGTCTTTTTCTGCATGCGAACCTTCACATTGTATCCTAGAAGAGCCCACTTCTGGAAGTAGAATACGGAGTCCGGAATCGGTGCCTTCAGGTGCTTGATCTGAAACTGTCTAGTTAGTGCGAACACGAATCCGTGCAAATACCTTCTTGGCGTTACTCTCCGGTTCCTGCCAATTGAAGCGGTAGATTGAATCCATAGTGTTATACATGTGGAAGTGCGAATCTCTGACGATGTAAATGGCGTTGTCCACGAAGAACGCCTTCGGCACTTCGATCATCTTCAACTCGGGACACACTGCTCTCTTTGAGGACTCGATGAGATTCGTGGCGTGCGCGATGAAGAACTTCCGAATTCGGACTGTGGAATTCGGAAGTTCCTCGAAGAAGTGATCGGCTTCATACGGCTCCACGGGGTCCTCTTCCTCGTCATCGGACACCATGTAGTCGGCATAGATCTCTTCCAGTTGGTCCATTGTTCCCCTGAAACAATAGAGAGTGTTTTATCAATTGAGTCAAAGAGAGGAGAAGATATAGCAGGACATTTGCACAATTCGTTGATAATTCAGCGACACATTCGCGCACTGCCGCAGCCGGCGGCATCGAGAAAATGGACATACGACGCTACGCTAACATGTAAGAGGTGACCACTCTCTAAAATAAGCTCTCTAAAAATAAATTTGAACGGATTTTGCCTGAAAAACTGAGTGTATCGTTCTCCGAATCATTCGGGAGTTATGGTCACCAAGAACGCAAAACCAGCAAGAATAATCATTTTCGCCAAAATCGCGTCAATCAAGACCGTTGTTGTGGATAAGAAAGGACCAACAGCTCGCCAAATGGTATTTTCAGAATGCAGGCACGATACGTTTCGTGAAGTTTGCTATTTCAACCCAGATCCTGAAATAACCACTGTCATCGAGAAACCGTGGGGTCTCATGTCTTTGACAACGTTTTTGCAGAATCTCCGCCGCAGCTTCCAGCGAAATGATTCTTCTTCTTTGAAATTTCGGCGAAAATGGCTGTCATCGCCGGTTTTGTGTTCTGGATGCGCATCAATTGAATCTCTGATAGATGGAAAGCTAGAGAACGGAGAACGATACACTCGGTTTTCGGAGAAAAATCCGTTCAACTTGATTTTTACACAGCGAAGCCCTTCTTCTTTACGAAAACTTCGTTTTTTAAAATCCGTTTTCAAGCAAAACACTCACCAATTCCGTGTTCTATCGTCCTTCCACAACTGCTTTCCGCAAAAATCGTCGAAATACGCGTCAATAACCTTTAAGAAATGGGTGAAAATGTGTGCAGCGACGGAAAATAAATTCGAATGGGTGTGTCCGATAGAGCGCGTTTGCAGCAATATTGACACTGCGTCTCTTTTGTATTTCTCGCGTGGGCACTGTCTAACCTGTCTGCGTCTCTCGTGCGTGCGTGGGTGCTGCCCGATCGCCGCTGGCTCTGGAGCGCGCGCCCGCCTCCGCTTCAGGGTCATTTTTGGGAACTCTGCTTCTAATTAACCGTCGCTTCTCATAAACACCTTGATGTTGTATTTTTCGACTTTCAAAAGACCTTCGACCGTGTCCCCCACTTCCTTCTTCTCACTATATTGGCCACCACTGGCATCTCCCCTCCCTTTCTTTCCTGGTTTTCCAGCTTCCTCTCTTCCCGCACCTTCTCCGTTGAGGTCAATGACTACATTGACCCTGTCCGCGTCCCCATTCCTTCCGGAGTCCCGCAAGGGTCGGTCTCTGGCCCACTTCTTTTTATCTTCTTTATCAACGACTTTCTTACTTCCCTTCCTGCGCTCACCCCCTTCAGTGCCTATGCCGATGATTTGAAATGTTTTTCCCCCTCCCGCCTCTCTCCAATCCTCCATTGATCTCATCTACGGCTGGTCGGTTGTCAATTGCCTTCCTCTCGCCCTCAACAAAACCCATATTCTCCATCTAGGCTCCAACAACCCCTCTCATGTGTACACCATCAGCAACGTTCCCATCTCCCCTTCCCCCTCTGTTAAAGACCTCGGCCTTCTCATGGACCCCGCCCTCTCATTCGAACCTCATATCCGCCAAATTTCTGCCCTTGTCCTTCTCCGCGTCAACTTCTCAATTGTTTCAAATCTTCTTCCCCCCCCCCCCAAATTTAACTCATACTTATTTAAAACTTACGTTCTTCCCCTCCTTTAGTATTGCATTATTATTAATATATCCAACTATATTGAGCCGACTTGTTGCTGCTCCGCCCGGGCTCGGCGAGCCGAAGGTCAAAAATCAATTTTTTTTGTGTCCCTCAATTTATTAAAATCTTTGCACCCGGGGATTTTTTGGGTCGTAGAATCCGAATATAACACTGAAATGGATGAATCTTCGACCAAAAACAACGAAATAATGAAATTTTCACCAAAATTTGACAAAAATGATGTTTTACTCGAAAACTAGTATAGAAAGGGAAAAAGTGACTATGTTCATTCGATTCTACGTCAAAAAAGACCCCCGCATGCAAAGTTTCAGAATCAAAAAACAGGTATATTGAACGATTTTTTGGTCCAAAGTTGCTCCATTCGAGAATGTCAGAAACTGATTCTGGTCGTTTGGCGTTTTTTGTAAAATGCGTATACGACACGCGTGTAGAGAATTCAATGCTGATCATTTTTGTAGTTGACCACTTTTTCATATCTCTTCTCGTTCTGGAGATATTTGAGTTTCTGTGAAGAGTGTTTGCGGGGAGGCTGGAAAAGTGATGGAAAACAGACGCCAACTTTGAAAAATCATAACTTTTTTCGAAATTGAGTAAATTGATAGGTTAAAAAACCAAAAAAGAGCATTTTACATGAGCATAATTATCAAAATATTTGATTTCCGATTGCCATCAAAACAGGCCACTGTAGGCGTGACTTCTCACGGTGTAAACTGGCCATTCCGAAATTTGGAATTTTTTTGAGAAATGAAAAATTGGATTGTACACCTTGTAAGACCATCTGTTGGTGATACTTTTTGTAGTTGATCACTTTTTGATATCTCTTATCAGTTTCGAATAACGATCAGTAGCTCATAACGTACATATTGGGTATGATGCAAAGTGTTTGTTTCAGGTTTAGAAAATTTTCTCAAAAAATATGAATTTTTTGGTCGAAGATTCATCCATTTCAGTGTTATACTCGGATTCTACGACCCAAAAAACCCCCGGGCGCAAAGATTTGAATAAATTGAGCAACACACAAAAAAGTTGATTTTTGACCTTCGGCTCGCCGAGCCCGGGCGGAGCAGCAACAAGTTGGCCCAATATTGTCGGTTTGGTAACTAGGGACCCCTAAGGTATCCACACAGGGAATTTCAGGTCTCTTAAAAATACTTTCGGGAACTGTGCCAACTGTTATCAACTTTTCTCAAATACCGCCTCTTAAATGTCGTGTACTTCTTCTCCTCGAGTACTGTTCCCTTGCCTACGTCCCTCCTCCTTCTTCCCGCCTCTCCACACTTCTCGAAACACCCCTTCGCCTTTTTCCCGATTAGATCTGCGTTGCAATATTCCGTTCTCCTCATATGATTCCGTTCTCCGAGTGCCTCAACCGACCATTCGTGACGTTTCAAGACATCCGCGCCATCGTGAAGGCACCGAAAGTCAGTGGTTCGGTTCGTTTGCTTACCACTTGAAATCACGACAACCTGAAAACCACTCTTCTCATGGACGTCGACTTCCCAGTGCTCATAAACAATATCGCCCGCAAAGTCATAACGGAGGAGAACCCACTCGACCGACTTACCGACTTACAGACGAAAGACTGCTGACAGAATTCAGTCATTTTCTATCCTATGTTGCACCCCAGTCATCCGTTCACGTCTCCAGAAAGAGAAACTTGCGAAATTCATGCTGGCCGCCGTCTCCTTCCTCAGAATCGCTCAACCACCAATCCTGGAAGCAACCATCGACACTGAGCTCGCCTTCTAAACATCGGGTTGGGACAAGTCAGCGAGAAGACCGCTTCGGGGCCCTTCTTCTATCCCCTTTCTTCCTCCGTCACCCCGACGTCCGACTTCTATTGTACTTTTTTAAAATTGTATCTCAATTAAATTGCATTAATATTTACAACTTCTCACGTTGTAACAAAAAAAACGGGCGAATTCTCGTGGAAAGCGTTCGTGTTCAATGAGTGCGAATGCGCGTGAGGGTGTTTGCACACTTGTCCACCGTAGCCAGCAGGCCTCGACGGCAGTCGGGCGGCCACATTATTGATTTTTCACGGAACGACATTTGCTAGGCTCAATTCCAGTGATTCTCGAAGGCGAAAAAAGGATGTATTCGTGAGTGTATTGTTTTATACAGTTTTTTGACAAAATATGGAGGCAGTTGCAGACGATGCGTCAAATGTCAAACATCAAATGCTGTCAATTGAAAAAAAATGCAAGGAAAACTAACCAGAAATTTTTGCATCTGTGCGCAAAAAACGACGAATATCTTAAATATTTCATTCTCTAAACTATGCAGATCACAGACGTCTGAGGTTATGTTTGACTATGACGGTTGCCACGTTTAAGCGAACAAATTGCACAGATCGCCTGTTGTCGTAGACCCAAAGCCCAAAGCAACCGATTCTTTGGTTTACGAAGATTGAAATGGCTCCGCAAAGTAGGAGAGGATGGCAACACTTTTATCACTGCTCGTTCGATGTAAGTCTATTATTTTAAAAATGGATAACTCTGTTTTTGAGTTTTGGGAGGCTGCTGAAACACATTTTGTGTTGATATGTTCAGCCGTTTGCTTCTGGAAACCCCCAGATTGTTCGGGTAAATGTCTTGCCAAACTCTTCTCATGAACACTGAACAAGCCAAGCACAGAACAGATTTAATAGAATGAAAGATGTATTTATCTGAAAGTGACGAACGTTTATGTCCATTGCACAGCGTGCTGTTCAGAAAAAATGTTGAAATGGTGCGCTGGGAGTTAGATAGTGTCACTCGATAGATACTGAACCTTGAATTGAAACTTTGTCGAAAACATGACCAAATTGAAATTTTGTCGAAAACATGACCAAAAAATCGAACGAAGAACGGAAAATAAATGTCTCACTTTCGGCTTGTTTCTATTGAGACACGATTGTGCGGGTAATTAACAGCCACCGTGTAGAAAGCGGAAGCGCACTCAAATGTGGCAAACACCTTTGCGAACTAAAAAATAAGATCTTGATTGATAGCTTAGAAAAGTTAGTATGTGAATGGACGCTCCTTTACGAAAATACCGACTAGGTCAAAACGTTGCATACTTAATAGTCAGCATGTAGTCACTCAACGGTATCTCCCCTTCTCGTCCTATCTCGATCCATCAAACCTTTTTTTCTCCTCGATAGATCTTTACTCAAAAATAAACATTTGTGTCGAGAGAGTTTCACCGCAAAACGCGGAATATTAATATTTCGCATTTTCAGGGCGCAATAAGAACATTGCAAGTGAGTACTCGATTGATGACGCCTTCATTGTGTTCACCTGAAACATCAGCCTCGACGCCAGGCGCACAGATTGCCAAGCCCTCCACAAGGAGCATGTTCAGGAGTTTCAGACTCTCTGTATTAAAAAATTTCATCTTCATTAGAGACATACTTGACTGAAGAGTCTCGAAATTCACCAAATCCGAATCCGTTCGACTACAGCATTTGAACAGTTCTTGAGAGAGGTGCCCCTGCTCGTCCTCACAATATATTCGGAGTCACTGTTGGTTGGCCTCGTACAAAATACCTGCGGGAGCACGAGTGCAAGAAGGATCGCGTACCTGGTGGCCACCAGCGGAGCTAATTTCCAGCGATCACTTGTGGCATCGATGCCATCTAAACAAGCTCTGTTAACAAAATTGAACAACGGTTCACGAACATGAGTACCACGACAATACGTTTCGCGTGCAAAAGAAAATGGGAATGTTAGATCATTTGGAGGAAGGGAAGAGAGTGATCGAATACTGGGATAAGACCGAATGCTCCAAATGCTGACAGCGGCATTCGGCAACAATGCCTCCGACGGCAAGTTGCTCTTAGACACTGCAGCGGTTGTGTGTCCTGTGTGCCTGTATTCCGTGGCAGCAGTGAGGATTATGTATTATAACAGGCGATGGCGTACTGCCGAAAAAATGACATCCGAAGACCACGAAGTAGAAGATAAAAAGAAATCGTTCACCAAAGCTCAAATGGAAATTATAAGAACTGGAAAGAGATGAACAAATTTTCATATCAAGTTTCAGAGAAGCGAATGAAAAGCATCATCGTAAACACTTCGAAGCATCAACGTAAACACTTCGCTCACAGTCTAACAATGAGAACACACCATTTTAAGACCACGAAAAACTAAGAATGAATTCAGAAAATGATGGTCAGGTGGATAGAGAGTTAGGAATAGGTTTCAGATGCTGTATTGTATAACGTGTTCTCTGTAAGGATAAGGGGGTGTGCCGTAGGGTGTTACAGATGAGTTAGAGTCAAGAAATTATGGGACATGTTGACCTCGCACCGAACAAAAACCTGAATCAAAAATACATCACTCACCTTATCAAACTGGTAAGAACTCATACGATGAGGAAAATGAAGAACCTATCCGCTCTCTGGAGGCGCTCAAAACCAGCCAACCGGCTGATTCAGACTGCGAAAGCCAAGGAAAGCACCAGGACCACGAGCTCCCATCCACGATCTGAGCCGACGGATGTACACACTCGTCTCTCCGTTTTGCAAACGTCAAGAGCCCCCACAAACAAGCAGGTAGCATTCTGACCAACGCCGGCGAAGCACAGCACATCGTCGACTCGACTCGGGAGTTCTGCCGCATCCGCCAAACATCGTCGATTGCGGTGCTGACGTTCTATCGCGCCCAGCTCCTGCTCCTCACCGCCCTTCTCAGCAAGGAACCCGACTGCTGCGACGTCTTCTTGGGAACCATCGACAGTTCTCAAGGCCGGGAGTTTGACTTCGTCATCTTTGCGACCACACACTTCGTTCATCTCGGATCCCAAGAGAGTGAACGTGGCTCTCTCGCGCACCAAGGACAAGTGGTCAAGAGAGACTTCCTGAACAAGGTCTCTGCTTGGAAAAACTCTCATCGGGACGACCAGGAACGCGAGCGAGAAGAGAGTCTATGGAATCCCATCATCGCGAGGACATTTGTCACTTGCGGTGCGTGTTCTCGTGGCTTCATCTTCTCGCGCTTTCACTCCACAAAGTAACCAAGGTGAGCATGGGATGAACATGGTGAGGACCCTCATCATTTACTACAACACCCTAATCCTCCAACAAACAATAAACTGTCTGTCACTAAGGTGTCATGCAACGTGTCTGCCTCAAATCCCAGCCCAGTGTAATGACCCGACACGTTATTATTGTCACCGTTAATTAGCTCCTAGTCTATCGGATGGTCTCGGACTATTCGTTGAGCAGCCAAGACAACCGGCTCATCCAATGTCATGAAGGATCCCGGAAGCACAATCACTGGTAAAAACGCACAGGAAGAAACGACTGAAAAGGTGACAAGATAGGACTGGAGTTATGGGAATCGAGGAGATTGACGAGAGAAAGCAAACGGAGGCGGAGTTGGGACGCAGAGTTGGCTCATTTGTATTTTTTCATTTGTGCATTTCTTATTTCCAAGTGGAACCACAAAACATTCACGATTTCGTCTTTCCCTTTTTCTTAAAATCAATTTGAAACAATTGGGAATTTCTCTTTTTTTCCATAAAAAAGCAATTGTTTGCTTATTTTCACACATGCACACGGTAAGCAGTTAGCTATAATGATAAAGTTGCTCCGTTTTTGTGCATTCTTCTGTGAGCTCATCCTGTTGTCTTAAAAAAAAACGTTATCTCTCGCAACACATTTTATGCTATCCGGGCGTTTTTCTTCCACGGCCTTGTCTTCTCCAAGCGTTCACTCCGCCCGTTCTACTGCTCCATGGCCCTTCTCGGCCTGCTCACACCGCACTCCAATCCGCCTCCAATGCTTGCACGCCCACCCCGCTCCAACTATGCGTCCCAACTCCGCCTCCGTTTGCTTTCTCTCGTCAATCTCCTCGATTCCCATAACTCCAGTCCTATCTTGTCACCTTTTCAGTCGTTTCTTCCTGTGCGTTTTTACCCATTTTCAGCCATTCCCAGTTAAATTCAAACGTTGTTCCACCTTATCTTCTGTTTTCAAAAAACTTTCCTATATCTGGATCATTGGTTGCATCTCAAAACAAGCCAAAAAATTGTACATTTCAACAGTAAACAGATTCATTATCAATTCAACATTTCAACATCAATCAAACAGAAGCTGATCAAAGAAAACACTTTGGATGTTACTGGTGTTCTTAGAAAGAGAATGAGTCTCTGGACTTGACCCAGCCAAATGAAAAGAGTGAACGAAGAAGGGAAAACAGAGAACAGAAATAATGAAACTGTCGGAAGAGAACAACACAAAAAAGACAAAGCAAGAGTTCCAAGTGAACATCGTTTCGAGAAAGGAGAGTTGAGAATAAGTGAAGCTGCTCAAGTTGCAGAAACTACCGGAAGCGTAAAAAGTGAACTCAAAACGAAATAACTCAAAAAAGAAGCAGCTTTGAAAAGAGAGAAACTTTGAAGCATGTAGAATGGAAAATAATCGTGTTTTTTGTTGTTGAAAGTTTTCGAAAACCGGACCTATTTCGATTTATTCCGACAATAAACCTCAGACCTGACATTTATTTAGCAGCATGTTTTGTCACACCAGCCGTTTCTCTCTTTTTGGTGCACACCTCTTTTTTGCTCAAAACCTCCTTTTTCCAAACCAATAATCAAACAAATTTCGATTTACTCACTAAAAACCATCGGCATTGTCTTAGTCGATGACGACAATGGCGCCAATGCGGAGCTGCTCCTCTTGTTCCTTGGCTAGCTCTCGATGGCGTGCTTCGAAAGTGGCTTTCTCTTTCTCCGAAGCAGTTCCCCATGCTTCGGCTGCAAATAAAATTGTTTTTGGTGTTCCACCTACTTTCTATTACTTACTGATCTTCTTGTTGTTCTTCATTCCCTTTTCCTCCATTTTAAACAGAGCAAAAGGTGAGGGTACTTTCTGCACCTCCTGTGGGATCCCGTAAACGGATCCCTGCTCATTCCACAAACATTTGAGCGTCTCTGAATAGTTGACAACTGTGAAGTTTTTTCGCGAAATAGTGAATAAAGTACCTGGATTTTTCGACTTGTAGACGGGGTTCTTGACTCTCTTCTTCATTATTTTCCGCATGCGTCCTGCCTCTTGATTGCGAACTTTCCACACCTCTTCGATTTCCGTCTTGGTGGCTTCGAGCATGTCGCTAAGCTTCTTCTTGAGATCCGTCTCAACGTTGCCCTGCTTCTTGAGGACAGCCTCAAGATCCTTTTTTTTCTCAGTCAATTCTTCGATTTTTTTATTGTATCCTTCCATTACCTGTGAAAAGTGTAATTGATGGGAAACCTAGAGAAATAATTGAAGAAAATACACAGCGAGTGGCCGAAGTTTCGTTCGGAGACGAGCATGACGGAGAAAAACTGGGTTGCAAAAATAGGAATTGTTACAAATATAGGAAAAAGTATTATGATACTTGAGAAGGTAATCAATATTGGACGGATGAAAGACTCAAAAAACGTTCAAGAAGATTTTTTGTCGAAAACGAGCGGTTTTCTAACAAATATTTCGAGAAAAAATTGTGAAAAATACTGAAAACAAAAAAAAACCAGAAATTCCTACTGAGCTAGAACATAGAAACGGCGAAGTTTGGCTATTCTGAAAAAGAATAGGCCTGTACATAACTTCCTAAATCATCAAAACTGCGTGTCTAGTTATAAATGGCAATGGAGCGCGTTTGCGGTATCACAGTGGAAGAAGAGGAGTATGCGCAGACACGGCCGCTTCCTAGTAGAGAACACATCTGCTCGCAGAGACGGAGAGAAACAATGCAACCGGGGGAAGCGGGCGGATGGGAACGCAACAGGGCACGCTCCTCCACACGTGCTATGCGCCAAGGAGGCTGGCGCCTTTCTCGTGAAGGTGCGTTTCGCGAGCGCCGAAGAAAACATGCACTGAAAAACCATTAATATTACGTTTTCATGTGTTTTCAATCAATTTTTTGAAATTTTGTAGATATAGTGGTAGTGGATAGCAACGTTTTGACATCAAAAAATACTAGAATTATGCAGAAATGACGGAGGAGCAGCAATATCAAAAAATGGCCGCCAAACATTGTCGCTTGCGGTGCTGACGTTCTATCGCGCCCAGCTCCTGCTCCTCACCGCCCTTCTCAGCAAGGAACCCGACTGCTCCGACGTCTTCTTGGGAACCATCGACGGTTCTCAAGGCCGGGAGTTTGACTTCGTCATCTTTGCGACCACACACTTCGTTCATCTCGGATCCCAAGAGAGTGAACGTGGCTCTCTCGCGCACCAAGGACAAGTGGTCAAAAGAGACTTCCTGAACAAGATCTCTGCTTGGAAAACTCTTATCGGGACGGCCAGGAACGCGAGCGAGAAGTGAGTCTATAGAATCCCATCATCGCGAGGACATTTGTCACTTGCGGTGCGTATTCTCGTGGCTTCATCTTCTCGCGCTTCTTCTTTTCACTCCACAAAGTAACCAAGGTGAGCATGGGATGAACATGGTGAGGACCCTCATAATTTACTACAACACCTCAATCCTCCAACAAACAAACAAAAACACTTCTCACTCCCTCTTAAAACTCTCTCTCTCTTTTTCTCTCTGGAAAACATCTAAACTGTTCTCTTTCCACCTAATTATGACAAGATCGGACCAAGGACGGTCCTAATAAAAATATGGGAAGTGCAACGGATGGTCCGGAACCATTCAGAACCTATGGACTTTGCCCCATTCCTCCCACAGAGGATAGAGTCCGCAAGACGCCCATGAATGATCCAGGCACACGGGACAACATCGTCACCGCCCTCCGTCTTCACAACGACGACTGTATTAAATTCTCCGCATTTCCTCTCTCGTTACATATGCTCTCGGGCCTCTGGCTCGAGGAGCGGTCTCTCACTTTGTACTTGGTCCCACTTCATCTCAATGAACCGTCTGTCAATAAGATGTCATGCAGCGTGTCCGCCTCAAATCCCAGTCCAGTGTAATTGCCCGACACGTTATTATTGTCACCGTCAATTAGCTCCTAGTCTATCGGATGGTCTCGGACTATTCGTTGAGCAGCCAAGACAACCGGCTCATCCAATGTCATGAAGGATCCCGGAAGCACAATCACTCACATTCCTTACAAGCCACAAGCGGATGCAACGCTCTGAGCATGAATATTTTCCATTTTAAATACTTGAAAGTTTCTCTCTTTTCGAAGCTGCTTCTTTTTTGAGTTATTTGGTTTTGAGTTCACTTTTTACGCTTCCGGTAGTTTCTGCAACTTGAGCAGCTTCACTTATTCTCAACTCTCCTTTCTCGAAATAATGTTCACTTGGAACTCTTGCTTTGTCTCGTTTGTGTTGTTCTCTTCCGACAGTTTCATTATTTCTGTTCTCTGTTTTCCTCTGTGACTTCGCAGTCTGAATCTGCCGGTTTGCTGGTTTTGAGTGCCTCCAGAGAGCGGATAGGTTCTTCATTTTCCTCCTCGTATGAGTTCTCACCAGTGTGAGAAGTTGAGTGATGTATTTCTGATTCAGGTTTTGTTCGTCGCGAGGTCAGCATGATCCCATAATTTCTTGACTCTAACTCATCTGTAACACCCTACGGCACACCCCCTTATCCTTACAGAGAACAAGTTATACAATACAGCATCTGAAACCAATTACTAACTCTCTACCCACCTGACCATCATTTTCTGAATTTATTCTTAGTTTTTCGTGGTCTTAAAATGGTGTGTTCTCATTGTTAGACTGTGAGCGAACACTGAGTGTTTACGATGATGCTTTTCACTCGCTTCTCTGAAACTTGATATGAAAAATTTGTTCATCTCTTTCCAGTTCTTATAATTTCCATTTGAGCTTTGGTGAACGATTTCTTTTTATCTTCTACTTCGTGGTCTTCGGATGTCATTTTTTCGGCAGTACGCCATCGCCTGTTATAATACATAATCCTCACTGCTGCCACGGAATACAGGCACACAGGACACACAACCGCTGCAGTGTCTAAGAGCAACTTGCCGTCGGAGGCATTGTTGCCGAATGCCGCTGTCAGCATTTGGAGCATTTGGTCTTATCCCAGTATTCGATCACTCTCTTCCCTTCCTCCAAATGATCTAACATTCCCATTTTCTCTTGCACGCGAAACGTATTGTCGTTGTACTCATGTTCGTGAACCGTAGTTCATTTTTGTTAACAGAGCTTGTTTAGATGGCATCGATGCCACAAGTGATTGCTGGAAATTAGCTCCGCTGGTGGCCACCAGGTACGCGATCCTTCTTGCACTCGTGCTCCCGCAGGTATTTTGTACGAGGCCAACCAACAGTGACTCCGAATATATTGTGAGGACGAGCAGGGGCACCTCTCTCAAGAACTGTTCAAATGCTGTAGTCGAACGGATTCGGATTTGGTGAATTTCGAGACTCTTCAGTCAAGTATGTCTCTAATGAAGATGAAATTTTTTAATACAGAGAGTCTGAAACTCCTGAACATGCTCCTTGTGGAGGGCTTGGCAATCTGTGCGCCTGGCGTCGAGGCTGATGTTTCAGGTGAACACAATGAAGGCGTCATCAATCGAGTACTCACTTGCAATGTTCTTATTGCGCCCTGAAAGTGCGAAATATTAATAATCCGCATTTTGCGGTGAAACTCTCGACAGTGTTCATTTTTGAGTAAAGATCTATCGAGGAGAAAAAAGTTTGATGGATCGACATAGGACGAGAAGGGGAGATACCGTTGAGCGACTACATGCTATGCAACGTTTTGACCTAGTCGGTATTTTCGTAAAGGAGCGTCCATTCGCATACTAACTTCGCTAAGCTATGAATCAAAATACTATTTTTTAATTCGCAAAGATATTTGCCACATTTGAGTGCGCTTCCGCTTTCTACACGGTGGGTGTTAATTACCCGCACAATCGTGTCTCAATAGAAACGAGCCGAAAGTGAGACATTTATTTTCCGTTCTTCGTTCGATTTTTGGTCATTTTTCGACAAAGTTTCAATTCAAGGTTCAGTTTCTCTCGAGTGGCACTATCTAACACCCAGTGCACTATTTCAACATTTTTTCTGAACAGCACGCGGTGCAATGGACACAAACGTCCGTCACTTTCAGATATATATACATCTTTACACTACGTCATTCTCTTAAATCTGTTCTGTGCCTTGGCTTGTTCAGTGTCCATGAGAAGAGTTTGGCAAGACATTTACCCGAACAATCTGGGGGTTTCCAGAAGCAAACGGCTGAACATATCAACACAAAGTGTGTTTCAGCAGCCTCCCAAAACTCAAACATAGAGTTATCCATTTTTAAAATGATAGACTTACATCGAACAAGCAGTAATAAAAGTGTTGCCATCCTCTCCTACTCTGCGGAGCCATTTCATTATTCGTAAACCAAAGAATCGGTTGCTTTGGGCTTTGGGTCTACGACAACAGGCGATCTGTGCAATTTGTTCGCTTAAACGTGGCAACCGTTATAATCAAACATAACCTCAGACGTGTGTGATCTGCATAGTTTTGAGAATGAAATATTTGAAATATTCGTCGTTTTTTGCGCACAGATGCAAAAATTTCTGGTTAGTTTTCCTTGCATTTTTTTTTCATTTGATGGCATATTCCGTTCGTCGTCTGCAACTGCCTCCATATTTTGTCTAAAAACTGTATAAAACGATAAACTCACTAATTCATCCTTTTTTGCTTCGAGAATCGCTGGAATTGAGCCTAGCAAATGTCGTTCCGTGAAAAATCAATGATGTGGCCGCCCGACTGCCGTCGAGGCCCTCGTGCTACGGTCGACAAGTGTGCAAACACCCTCACGCGCATTCACACTTCGCATTCACACGAGCGCTTTCCGCGAGAATTTGCCCGTTTTTTTTTGTTACAACGTGAGAAGTTGTAAATATAAATGCAATTTATTTAAGATAAAATTTTTAGAAAAGTACAATAGAAGGCGGACGTCGCGGTGACGGAGAAGAAAGGGGGTAGAAGAAGTGCCCCGAAGCGGTCTTCTCACTGACATGCGGGAAAAATCGGTCTTGCGAAAGACAAATTGGCCAGTCGCTTCGGAGTGTCATCACATCACAAATCAGATCGTGATAGGCGCGACATACCTGTTTTTCCTTTTTCTTTTTAGCCCTCCCTTTCTCCTTTTCCTCAATTTTATATTTTCATTTCCCTCAGTCTTTATCTCTAGGCGAAATAAAGTTGAACAACAGAAAAAAACGCCAATGTGAACATACCCGACTACGTAGATTGGCATTGCGTTATGAGTTTTATCAGAAATCAACTATATTACCCGAATATCGAGAAAACTGGGAAGGCGGTCAAGTAGTCATTTTTCCTGTGGATATAAATCTCTGTCACTTCTTTCCAAAATTGAATCAGCTAGTTTTGGTGGAACCTTGAGGCCTTGTCGATTATGATAATGGACACTATCGACGTAGTGTTCCAACCCGATGTTTAGAAGGCGAGCTCAGTGTCGATGGTTGCTTCCAGGATTGGTGGTTGAGCGATTCTGAGGAAGGAGACGGCGGCCAGCATGAATTTCGCAAGTTTCTCTTTCTGGAGACGTGAACGGATGACTGGGGTGCAACATAGGATAGAAAATGACCGAATTCTGTCAGCAGTCTTTCGTCTGTAAGTCGGTAAGTCGGTCGAGTGGGTTCTCCTCCGTTATGACTTTGCGGGCGATATTGTTCATGAGCACTGGGATGTCGACGTCCATGAGAAGAGCGGTTTTCAGGTTGTCGCGATTCCAAGTGGTAAGCAAACGAACCAAACCACTGACTTTCGGTGCCTTCGCGATGGCGCGGATGTTGGTGGCGGCGGATGTCTTGAAACGTCACGAATGGTCGATTGAGGCGCTCGGCATATGAGGAGAACGGGACATTGCAACGCGGATCTAATCGGGAAAAAGGGGAAGGGGTGATTCGAGAAGTGTGGAGAGGCGAGAAGAAGGAGGAGGGACGTAGGCAAGGGAACAGTACTCGAGGAGAAGAAGTACACGACATTTAAATAAGAATGAGTAGAAGGAAACGGAAGTGGACTTGAACGAGTTGAGGAGTCGGCAAGCGCGGAGGGTGGCGAGGGAAGCAATTTTGAAGATGCGAGGTTTCAAGGTGAGAGAAGAGTCAATAAGAAGGCCGAGATCTCGTACAGATGATGAAGGGGTATGGGAGATTTGTTTATATAATACAAATATTATATATTCCATTGGATCTGGCGCGATGGCAGAGTGTAGGAGGAATCGGGTCTCGCCACGAGAACATAATCCCTCCTCGGTCGGCGCCCAGGCGCCGGCCCTCTATTACTCTTTTAGTAAATACGAGACTACAGGGTCTCATTCCCTCTTTTCTGTACTTCTTTTTGCTCAACGAGGAGAAGGTCGCCCTTCTGCGAGCCCCCCCCCCTAAAACTCTCTCACCCCCTTGTTTTCTGGACAGAGACGAGGGTACCAGGTAGTGTGCGAAGTACGAAAAAAGGAAGCCGCAGTCCAGTGCGTGACAATCTGGACATCACCGCCGTAGCGACTGCAAGACGTACCCCCTTGTTCTGGAGGGGCAAGAACCAGACATCCCCGCCGGAGGCACTGAAGCCGGGCATTTTTCTTTCTTTTTCTTTATTATTTTGCAAGGGAAGTGTTTTTACACAAACTTTTGGAATTTTCTATAAATTTGCAAAGGGTATACTTTTTTATACTGGTAATCGACTCCACATAGTGCCTAACTGCGCAAACGTCTAGTTTTCTAGATACTTCGTCTCAAAGTGGCCAAAAACGCCCGATTCCGTGAAAAAAATGCAATTTTGGGCACTTTGAGACAAAATATCTGGAAAACTAAACGTTTGCGCAGTTAGACACTATGTGGAATTGATTACCAGTATAAAAAAGTATACCCTTTGCAAATTTATAGAAAATTCCAGAAGTTTGTGTAAAAACACTTCCCTTGTTAGCCAATATTCATCTTATCTGCAGATCAATGGAACAGATGGCGTTCTCTCTCCGTTGGAGGCTCTCTTCGCATGTTCCCATTTGTGATGGCCCTCGTATACATTTTTTTCCGGTGTAGGTCCTGAACAAACCAATAAAATTACACGAGCACGACAACCGGAGAAACGTCATTCTCATGTTATCATCGATCACGCAAACCGGAGACGACTACGTCAGATGCCTACTGCTGCGAAGTTGCCACGCGGTTATGCCGCCGGTTGTACACGTACCAATCCGGTAAGATAAGGTCGGCAGGCAATACGTTTAACAACTCGCGCGCGGACTCGACGTAAACAGAGCCCGACGAGCAAGATGCAACAAGCGATAAGGACACTCGGATACAACACCATGTCGACACAGGTATTTACAACCATCCGCGGAGCAACTCACAGCAGATTAGATGCAAGCAAGGACCACAAGGGGCGGAGCAAGCAACTACAGTCAACATTCTTACAAACAGTATTGGTTTCATTCTCGAAGACGTTGACTATTAAACCCTCTACATACGTCGGCTAACAATAATCATCCTCATTACAGATTTTTGTATTCGTTCCCAGTTTCCCGCAATCCGCATCTACTACGCCCACAACCGACATCGCCCAAAACTCAGGGTGGGTACCATCATCCACCAGTTGTCCTTTGAACATACTGCAGCACCCCTCACCTCACCCCCCCCCCAGTTGTGCGAACAGTCTTCTGGACGTTCCACAACTCCCCAAAGCCACCTACCACCATCACGTTGTGATGGAGATCCCAGCAAAACCGCGCGATCTACGCCATATAACGCGTTCTCTGTAAGACTCGAGTATGGTGTGCCTTAGGGGCTAATTTTTATGTGACTATGTTCATTGGGACTATCACTACCCATCTGCACCGACTTAGCCTCCGGGCTCTACCTGGAGGAGTACGGTAGGTGCTCAAAGAGCACAAAATCGACTTTTTTGTCTGTGCTTCAAAAAATCTGAAAAAATCGTGAGATATCAAGTACACTTATGCGTATGTTTTCCCAAAATTTCGAGGTTGGGAACTTTCTAATTTTCGAGAAAAAGTTCAAAATGTCCATTTTTCGACAACTTTTCGGAGAAACGTGGAATTTTCGGGTCTTAGTAAGAGTTACCGGCAATAGTTATTCACTGCGAACCATACCCATATATGATGGCTTCAAAGTCCACAAGACGTGGTTCCAAAAGATTTCCGACTTTATAGTTTTTCTGACCATTTTTTGAGATGACGTTCACAGAACCAAAACACTTTTTCTTGCTCCGGAGCTCTTCAAAGGCTGTAAATTCGTCTAGAAGTGTTTTTATGTTCCTAAAGCAAGTTTCCACTCGATTTTGTGATCTTTGAGCACCTACCGTACTCCTCCAGGTGGAGCCAGGAGGCTAAGTCAGTGCACATGAGTAATACTAGTCCCAATGAACACACTCCCAAAAATTCTTGACTCTAACTCATCTATAACACCCTAAGGCACACCCCCTTATGACCATACTCGATCCTTACAGAGAACACGTTATATAACCCGCGCCATCGAAGCTCTCGAGCGCACTTCGATCTATCAAGACCAGCGTCTTCAGACACTAGAGGATAGCACCGCGTATCTCGCTCGCCAACTTGCGATAATGACCCCACACTTCATAAACCTTGAGGACATAGAACATGCTGAGCCTTTTAGGCCCGCTAATCGCTAAGGCCCCGGCTCCGTTAGGCTTAGAAGCACAGGAGGCTCTCGCAATGGACGCGATTGATGCAGAGATCGACGAGTGGAATGCGCTACGCGCCTTAGGAGAGCACCCGATCCAGCAAGACCTCGAGGCGCCACTAGACGCCGTGGACAATGATAACCCACCGCGTGTAGCCATGTTAAAGTCTATCAAGCTGGAAAAGTTCTCCGGGCGCGAGAATATTGACCGATGGGTGGAGATGTACGAGGATTACTGAGCCGTGACTAACCCAAACGCCGATGACCGCACCAAAGCGCTACTACTGGGTTTCTTTGTAGAAGGCGCCGCGCAAATATTTTCGAACGTAAAGCCCAGGGAGACGCCATACGTCGATATCAAGCCCTACCTTTCCGAGAAGTTCACCGCCAACCAGAACGTAGCACTTCGAGCAGAGCTGAAATCGTGAAAGCAGGAGTCGCATGAGAACTAGCCAACTATTGTTTCCTAGCGGTCACAGGTGCATACATATTACGCCTACGCGTGCGAAGCAACTTTGCGAGCTTCTAACTCGGCTCTCGAGGTCGTTCCGCAAAATTTGAAAACAGATTCGGACGCCCCGTATCGAAATCTATCGGATGGACTAGGTCCCGTTTCGAAATCCAACGGACACTTCACACACTTCCCTTGTTAGTAAATTTAGTTTATTTTTTAAAAAATAATTGAAGAACTTGAAGTCTTGATCAAATGTTTGTTAAAGAAAAGTTTTAGGTTTAGAATATGGGACTTCACGCAGTTTTTGCACAGCAGTGGTGGACTATTTCAGCAGGAATTTTGGTGGCTTGAGAAAAATGTTAATGAACAGTTGCATGAAAAAAGAGGGAATGATTTCGGAAAGAGTTCTGTAGTATCCACGTCTCACATGGTTTCCCTGTTTGCGCAGTCCAACATGTGCGAGTATAGGGCATCGGTGTTCTCGAAGTTGGTCTTGTTGCACATTGTACACTTGACGTGAGTGACGTCCCGTTTCGCTGCAACATGGTGCATCAGGCTGTGCTTATGCTTCATGTTGAACACTCCCGTTTTGTCGCTTTTCTGAGTTGTTTCACTTGATGAAATAACAATAATCTCAGGTTTACCTGTGTTTTGCAGTAGTTCGGGAGTGTTTTGTTGCATGCGCCATTGTTGAAATCAGCACGCAAATGGAGTTGATACTGATTGAAAGTCTCGAAGGAGACTTTGCAGGTGAAGCAGAAGACTCCTGCTTCATCGTGTCCGAAGCAGTTTATGGCCGGGAGAGTGGTTTCCGGACGGATTTGCTCCGATGGAACAAGAACCGCATTGAGTGGATAGTTGTAACATTCGATTGCAGATTCTTGTTGTTGGACCTCAACCGATCTAGAACGTGACGAATAAGTAAATGCTTCTTTTCGATAATTACTTTTCATCCAGTCTCTTGTGGATTTTCTGGAGATCAGTCACCTCTTCGACAGTTTTAGGACGCTCCCATTCAATCTTCTCGGGATTCAGTGATTTTTCCATCACGGCCATCGCGCTGAATCTCCATTGTTTTCCAAGATTTTCAGTGAGCTTATTATCTGCAAAACGTTATCTTAACACCCAGATGCAAAGATCATAACATTACCACTTTTGTAGTCATAAGCAGCTAATTTGCGCGTAGCTTCATGTCGGCGAGCTTTTCTGACCTCATCTTTCTGGCACGTGTGATCCTTAACAAGTGAGAAACTGCGGGTCGCCAGTCTACACTTATTGCAAAAGAACGGAAGGACTCTGGGCTTGGGCCGTCTTTTGTATTTCCGCACGATGTTGACGGCGATTCTATGCGGCGGATTCTTGTTCTTCCATCTTTTCTGATGGCTGAAAGTTTGGTTCCGTGCAAGACACAGGACACATTCTGCAGACTCACTTCAACAAAATGCCACGTAGTTGAGGGTGCAGGAGATAGGCTACACTAACTGGCAAATCGCGAATCAGAAGCTTCCGATTCTGAGGACGTTTCATCTTCGAACGTCGATATCTCCACGAATATCAAGATAACCTGCGAATTGATTACGTTACCTACATTTCGTAATTTTTTCACTCTACGGTATCATGTATAAGTAAAATTTAACAACGAAACGAGAGAAAATCGGTAGAGGATGATATGACTGAGAGTGTGCAGAGAAAGGTGAAGCGAAAGGAACCACTCATTTGCATAACTTTTTTCTGTTCGGAATATGATTATGTAAAATATTAATAATTTGTGATTGCAGAAGAGAAGAAATCATTGATTTAGTTTCACAAAAACACAGTCGTGTGAGAAAATAGCTGCACACGTGGCAGGAATCCCGTTGACACGCTGAAATGGTACCGCGGCTGCTTACAAACATAGATTTGTCCGGTGAGAGAAGTGGAGGAGGGAATCCCTGGATGGGAGTAATTGATGGGTCGCGAGAGGAGCGGGGAATACGAGAGAGCGGGTACAGGAACGGAGCGCAAACATGTTTGAAAACATCTCTCTTTCACACGTCGCTGTTAAGAAATCCTACTAATCTATAATAGAAAACACGGCGAAGTTTCACTGGTTGCCAACTTTTCTTTAAACACAATGATTCTTTTCAAAAAAATGACATATACGGCCAAACCTCCATCGAATTTATGTTCAGAGTGAAAACAAAGACAGTGATTTTCATTTTTCTAAAAACAGTCGCCCTCCATGACGACTGTTTTTTTCTGTAGTGTAGCTCTTGCAAAAATATTCGGTGGTTCCCGAGTTATAGCCCTTTTTATGGGCAATTTTTTAGTACTGAAGTTCTGACAAGTAGGCGGGGCTTAGTGGTCGCCCACAGTGCGGCGGCGGACCCCGGTCGACCGATCGGCGGCCGGGCGTCGTACTACTACACCAAAAGGGTGCATTCGTGGTGGACTTCGCACAGTGCCACGATATTCTTGCGACACGCGGCCGCTCTTCGCGCTGTGACAAAAATGATAGAAATGACAAAATTGATATCGAAAAACGTTCATAAAACTTTCTCGCTGGAACCGATTTTCTTGTTTCTATAGTAAATATGTAGAAAAAATTTAAGGCCTCAAGAACAAGAAAATGTGTGAATTCAATGAAGACTTGAGTCTTATTTTCCGATCATAAAAACAGGGGTCATCGCTGAAAAAATTTCGCAATTTTTAGTAGCAGTTTCAGCCATTATAAGAAATTTTCGCTAGAACGAATTCCGATTGTGACTTTGAAAACGGATTCTACGTATCAAAAATTCTGAGAATGCTTCTTCAGAAGTAGTGTAATCGACTATTATCCAGGGTAAAAATGCAAGTTTCTGAGCCCCCTTCGTGTTTTCTCGATTTTTCGGGAAAATAAGTCGTTTTTTGACAAAACTGTTAATGCCATTCGATTCTACGTGGTTAAATACGTATACTTTAGTCGTTTCTACAATGGTCAACCATATATTAGCCGCTGTACCGGCCCACAAACCAGCCGAACGGGACCTCCAGAAGATTTCGGTCGACCACGCCCTCTTTAATTGCGGCGCCTATGTAAAGAAGTCAGAAAAATATTCAACAAGAAGATAGACCGGAAACCAATGGGGCACGTCTTCTGAATCACTGAGACCTCATGTCTAGTTATAAGTAGCAATGGAGCGCGTTTATCACACATGAGTGGGAGAAGAGAAGTATGCGCAGACACGGCCGCTTCCTAGAAGAGAACACAACTGCTCGCAGAGACGGAGAGAAACAGTGCAATCGGGGGAAGCGGGCGGATGGGAACGCAACAGGGCACGCTCCTCCACAGAAGGGGGGGGGGGGAAGTTATGAGACGTAAAAGAAGGTTTCTTTAGGCTAGACAGACAGTTCCGACACAAAACAAGTGTTGGAAGTGTTAGTGAGTGAATATATGAAATCAGACAGCGTGCAGATGACTGAATCGGAGAGTCCCTAGCTCACATGAGCAGAGATTGAAAACAGCTGCCTGCATCGTCTTCAGTGAATTTTGTCGCGCAGAGGCGGCGGTTCAGTAGATCTGCGAATGCATTCATCAGTTAAGAGAGAACTTATACAGACTTATTCGAGAGTGAGGAAAGAGATAAACACGAAAGTCTTATCAACTCGTTTATCAAATCAAACAGAGAATCAAAGAGTGAGATCTGGGACCAGCGTATTCACCGAAGGTGAGTACGGCTGGAAGCCGAACTGAAGTTTCTTCTCGCATCTGGTCGGCGAAGAGGCGGGCGTACACGTCTCACCAGGGCAGGTCGGTCGAGTTGATGTCAGCAGGGCACGTCCATTGATGGCGAAATGAGTATCATACATCTGACAAGGGTGAGGTCACGTGTCGGCGATGCTTTTTCCGTGGATGACTTCCATGGAGCACTGATGATGAAAAGGCGAGCGTTGAAGAGACGAGGGCGAGTGGTACAGCTGTGCGAGAAGGCGTTATCGTTGACGCTGAACAAGTCGTTGAGCGTTGTCGAGAGCAGGTCGGGAGAGAGACACCTAGAGGGTCCCTCGAATTCGCGACGAATTTGTTTCGAAAATAGCGTGTTTATTCAAATGGACGATTAAATTTTAAGACCACTGAATATATTCGATGTACACTTGATGAAACTTCATTCAATAATTCGATTCAAAATATGAGAAAGAATCAAATTGTTTCTGAATGGAAATCTGTCAATTTCACGTGCCCATAGCTTTTCTTTGATATTCAGCTTAAAAATGTCTTCAAAATCCATGGATATATAACCGTGTCTTTATGTCTCGTCGCATTTCATTACAAATTGGACCTTTTGTTCAGGACATTCAATTCAGTTTCTGCTATAACCTTTCTCTCGAGCCCACATATCAGGGCACTTTCCTCACAACTGTTATTCTCGCCGGGTCCTCTTCTCATTTGTTCTTGACTCCTTCAACCGCTCATCATATCCATTCTGCTACTGGATAGCTACTGGTGCTCGCTCGATCACCGCACCGTACTCCAATTCCCTTCATCCGCAGCCTTCACACCTGCCCCGCTATGGCCCTGCGTTTGACCACCGCTCCAAGAAGAATAAAAAAGGTTCCGAATGAGAAGACGATCATGGACGTAGTCTCCACGCATGCTTGCGGAGTAACGTGAATGAGAACTCGAGCTAGCATTTTCAAGCTGAATATCAACGAAAAGCTATGGGCACGCAGAATTGACAGAATTCCATTCAGAAACAATTCGTTTCCTTCTCATATTTTGCATCGAATTATTCAATAAAATTAGTGTGTGATGAACGTGAAATGTTGTTTGTTCTTCTTCACGGAGAAATAATCAGAAACCGTTTCGACTTGGGAAGTCAATTGACCGGCCTGCTGGTGCACGCCATCCCCTACGCGTCATTTCTCTCCACTCTCTCCGCTACACACTGTGTTTCTCTCCGGCCTACCGTTCCTGTGGAGCTCATGTGTCCCCGCACTGTGTTTTGTTCTCTCACGCACACACACTATTTTCAGACACGCAACGCAGATGCGCGACGCGTTGCGTGCGGTTCAAAACACAGCGGATCGTTAGGGATGTCATTTTGCTATTCATTTTTCTTCAACCTGTACACATCGATTTTATTTCAACTTGTTGGAAACACAGTTATCTATTCTTTGTAACTATATTTTTTCTCTGTTCAGATCAGAACAATGTCAGCGGAACCGAGAGTGATCATCCCGAGGGCAGCTAAAACGCCTGTTGACTACTGTGCCACAAAAATCAGCTTTTCGACAGAAAATCGTCGAGTGGCCAAGAAGCGAAGTGGGATAAAGAGTGACAGGTCGTGCCGTCCAAAACGACAAAGTGTCGGCGAATCCGTGCCCGTTGTTGACATTAGTTCCGATGAAGAATCCGACATTGTCATTTTGGACAGAAGGGTTCCCTCCCCTGCTGTTCAGCAGCCAGTGGCACAACAACCTGTGCCCAATTCGGTAATTACATTTGTTGTTTGAAAATTTGTAGACACTATGAACACTGTGGAATACAGAAAGCTTATTCATTGTGGCCACTATGTTAATATTATGGCAACTTTTTAGATCTCAAACACGCCAGTTGGTTTCCGACTGAATGGACGCATCGAGAATCATTTGGTCACGAAGTTCCAACAATACGGAGAACGAAGTTTGACCCAAACGGAGATCACGCACCTTGCCGAATCGGTTGCTGTATCGGCTAAGGAGAGGGAAATGGTAAATACTATTTGACGTACCTTGACCACACCAGCCTGCGGTTCGCCTAACGACGTCCCTATGGCTGAGTTATGCCTCTGGGAAAATGGGCGAGAGTGTCGGTGTATTGCTCCTGGGAGATATGAGGGCGGATTGAGCGAACGAGGGAACGATCTACTCAACTAGAATAATATAGGATAAAATAAGGATGATCAAACATTTTTCAGATTATCGACTGGCTGCATTTCTGGATACCAAAACTGACAGCAAGAGTAGCCGAGCGAAAACAGTTGCAGCAAGTGGTGGATGCGCCTTCTGATACCGAAATAGTGATGCTTTCCACTTGCTTTGGGGTTAGTGATTCTATTCATGAAATAAAATAAACGTTTCCTATTTTAGACCGATCAGCCAGTTGATCTACCGGAAGGCCTCACTCTCGATCTGAAGATGTGGACTGTAAGTTTCGGTTTTGTCTATATCTTTGAAGTTAGTTATTTCAGACTGGAGACGTCTTGAAGTTTGTGGATCACGTCATCACTCCATTGAACAATTATTGCGCAAAACACGACAAAGAGGTCATAACAAAGAGAGGAATTGATGGATCCATTTTGTATGAGTTAGCAGTGGACAATGGTTTGGAATACGAAAAATACGGATTCTCTCCCCGGGCTTACGTCAGCCTCAAGTTCCGCTGCCGACATCTTCTGAACACATTCAACGGATTTCTCTGATTTCTCTTGCTCATCTCTCATGTGAATGTATGTGTTCTAATTCGTAAATTTCTTGAATATCATGAACGTTTTTTTATGTCCAGGATGCTGATCAAAAAGGTAGAATCATTCGCAAAGTCTCTCACACTCTACAATTTATAGTCTTCGCGTTTGCTCTAATGGCAGAATTCCGCTCATTTTCACCGATCCGGAAGTTTTCATCAATCAGACGTACTGCTTAGAGTGTTTTCAAACAAGAAGTTCTTCCATGGTCTCAGCAACATCTTAGACGTAATTGAACGTTTGATCAAAATGGTGCTCCTGCGCAGAAAGCAAACACGATTCAGCGATGGTGCGAAACCCGCTTCCTGGATTTCATAAATGGATATTGTCCGTTCATTTTTCTGAAAAACGCGCTCAAGTGAGAGGATTTGAAGTGGAAGAGAAACATGTTTGGCTGGCCGAGAAACCTCCGCCTTGTCCCCCCGTGTGACGTATGTCGCTCGTCTGGCGTCTCTTGTGGCACCGCACTCTCTTGGTCGACACACGGGGGACGAGGCGGAGGTTTCTCGTTCAGCTGAACATGTTTCTTTTCCCATACAGGTTCTCTCACTGGAGCGCGTTTTTCAGAAAGATGAACTGACAATAGAAATCGTCGTCACCGGAATTAAATTCGCTAAGGTATTCCGCATGGGGACACCTTCCATCTATTGTTTATATTCGTCCTCACGCCAATTTGATGCCGTTGAAAGCTGATCAGGTATGAGACGATCTCGATTTTGACTAGCTGCGTTTAGTGATCGATGCTGGTGATCTCGTTTTGATGTATTAGGTTGGTTCATAAGTTTCAATCAGCTGAGGGCGTCTATACGATTTGTTGTTGTTTTCGGTCTGGAGAGAGTATGGCTTCCTGATAATTTTTGTGTATGATAAGGAGGTGTAGTGCTATAAAAATGACCATCCTGCTCGCTTTCACCCATCCCCCCAGAATAGAATGCCGCACGTTTTCGTACCGGACCGATTTCATATTCGGAACATCATCCTTTTTCTGTTCCTTTCTGGACTTGAACCCCCCGATATTCAAAAGCAAATGGATGCTGTATACACCTTACATGCTCCTGCTCGTACTACTATTAGACGCTGGGTCGATCGTTTCAAACTCGGAGATTTTTCATTGGATGAAGAAACTCGTCAAGGGAGACCAATGGAGTTGAATTTGACCCTGCTACGAAATCAGGTCGAAATGGATCCTTTCCAAACTACTCGCGAAATGGGTGCAGCCTTGGGACATGGTCATTCCACAATTCTTCGAGGACTGGATTCAATTGGCAAGGTACAAAAGTTTGGCCGATGGATCCCTCATGCCCTGACTCAGTTTGACCTCGATCGCCGGGTGGACACGAGCTTGTCTCTTCTCACTTATCACCGGACGCATGGTTGGTTGGACGAAATAATCACTGGAGATGAGAAGTGGGTACATTACCACAACGACATCAGGAGACCCGAGTGGGTTAACAAAGAGGATCAAGCAATGGATGTACCGAAACCCGATCTACACATGAAAAAAGTGATGTTGTGCGTCTGGTGGTCGGTCAGAGGCGTGGAATATTGGGAGTTGCTGGAGGATGGCAGGACAATAACAGCTCAAGTATACACTTCTCAACTGCAGAAACTGAGAGCAGCTGTATCGAAATCTAGAGGGAAAAACGCGAAAGTTTACTTTCAACACGACAATGCCCGTCCCCATGTTGCAAGATTGACCAAGGCCGAGCTCGCTTCTTACGGTTGGACGATTCTACCTCACCCACCTTACTCCCCGGACCTGGCACCCTCTGATTATCATCTGTTTTCGGATCTTCAACGTCATCTTAATGGAAAGATTTTCACTACAAGAGTAGCCATCGAGAAGGAACTCACTCAGTACTTCGCCTCAAAGTTGCCGAAGTTCTGGGAGGACGGAATCAGGAAGTTACCTGAGCGATGGCAGAAGGTTATCGATAATGATGGTCGATATGTTTAATTTTTATCTGCTCTCTCTTTGAACTTATAATAATGATAAAAAATTGCATCAGCTGATCGAAACTTATGAACCAACCTAATATTTGCAACTGATCAAGGTTCAATGTGTCGAAACCACTGAAAAAAGCGAAAGACCACAAGAGTTTGCGACTTCAGAAATCAAGTAGAACGGAGGAGTGGATGCTTATTCGAGTCAAAGGTGTATGTATAATGGAAGATGGGGAAATGACACGAAACGAGACACAAAAAACGACTCACCGGTTTTTGGAAGAACAGACGATAGAAAGACGAACGGATTGGACTGTCTTCATTGACCGGGAGAGGTATTGATGTGGTCGCACCAGGCGATATGAGAGACCTTCTGTCATCCCACTCAATACATAGGGACAAGAGAGTTTTTTTACGAGTGTTGGCATTTTCTTCGAAATTTGGTGAGGGGTTGTTTTGGATAAGAAGAGAAAACGATTTGACACGCATCAAAGTGCACTTTGACTTTTAGTTTTGAAGACTCCGCGACAACTCGCAACCACGACAACTCACAACTACATGGGCTTGAAACAACTTATTTAATTTCGGAGATTTGTTCAAGCTTTTAGCCTAATTTTGTTTTTTCAAACAGTACTATTCAGATATAGCAGCAAGAGTTGCGAGATGTCGGGGTTGCGGATGGTGGGGTGGTCAGTTGTTGCGGAGTCGTTTCCGATGTCCCGTTTTCATGAAAAGGTCAGAATCTGAAATGAAAATTCTTATCTTGCGCGAATTCGCTCCATTCAAACTGACCGTTCCTATAAAAAACCAATACTGACACGGTCTACGCCAGACAGCGGGTAGAGCATTGACTTGTCCTCTACGAAGAGTGAATGAGTGAGCAACTCACCAGATCAGAACAGAGACCCGACCGTCCGGTCCGAGAGGAGAGGTGACGAGTGACTGGTGAGGACCCGTGTGAGGTGTGTGGCGATCGGTTGTTGCGTGACCCGAAGGGGGAGGGGTTGGACAATATGTAGAGGGTGACCGGAAAGAGAGCTCCTTGTAAAAGTTTCTTTGAATGTACGATACAGCCCAACTCCAGCATTAAACACTAACTTTACTTGATTCAAGAAATTGTTTCCGTCGTGAAATAATTTGCGAATAACTCATTCAAAACTGGCTCCACTCGCAGTTTTGCGGTTTCTGATCGATAGAGTTGCCGGATAAAGATCTGGTCTCTTTTTATTGCGTTGGCAAATAGTGGTCAACACGGATCGTGGATAAACCCTTTCTCGATTGGCTCTCAATCGAACGAAAACTGATTTCGAAGCAAAGTCAAAAATTTCACAGTTCAAGTGGGATAACATAGTACATCAATTTAACTAATCCCCGTACCATCAAGATGCACACAGTTTGTAATGCCAGGAAAAAGAAGAAAACATAGAAAAACTCAGATTTCCCGTAAACAAAACTTTGCGAACGTTTGAAGTAACATTCCGTTCTTGACCACTGAAAGTTTGCATGAGCAGTGCTTATTTCTGTAGGAATGTTTGCTTGCATGGATAAAACCAAAATCCAAGTGCAGTGTTTTCACCTGGGGCCACATTCATCCCATATAACGTGTTCTCCGTGAGACTCGAGTACGGTGTGCTTTAGGGGCTAAGTTTTATGTGTCTATGATGATAGAGACTACAGTACCCATGTGTACCGACTTAGCCTCCGGGCCCTACCTGGAGGAGTACGGTAGGTGCTCAAAGAGCACAAAGTCGACTTTTTTGTTTGTGTTCCAAAAATCTGAAAAAAATCTGAAATGTCAAGCACAATAATGTGAATGTTTTCCCAAAATTTCAAGTTAGGGCGTGAATTTGCGGGAAAACATACACCTCAGTGTCCTTGATGTCTCAGAATTTTTTCGGATTTTTTAGAGCACAAACAGAAAAGTCGATTTTGTGATCTGTGAGCACCTACCGTACTCCTCCATGTGGTGTCCGGAGTCAATGCAGATGGATAGTACTCTTATGAACATAGCAGGGTTGCACGGAAATCGAAATTTGACAAAACGGAAAGCGGATAAAACTTGGATGGTAACATGAATTAACATGAGTCAGTAGTTGAAATGCTTCATCTCTTCAAAGCAACTAAACAGTTATTTAGTTTGAGACAAACGAGAAGTATCGATGAAATTCATTAATGAAAATATTCGAAATCCAATCACATTTACAACAAATTTTTTTAGTCAAGTAAAAAAAGATAAATCAAGTGAAAAATGATTAGAAGATCCAACTTTCATAGAAAACAACACAACCAACAAACAGAGTTACATTTACGAACAATGAGCACAACGGACGATTACCAGAGAAACTGTATGTTGTGTGATAAGAGAACGAAGATACTTCAAAAGACATCCAGTGCGAAAACTATTATGTCACAATACAATTAATGGTACATGAAAGGGTTGAATGGGGGTTGAACAGTTGGGTTCGTCATCGGAGGTTGATTCATGTAGCAATTGGGCATGTTCAAGTAACTCTGTTGATTTCCATAGTACCAGGAGTTGCCGTAGTATCCGAGGTTGTTGAAATTGTTGTAGTTCGCAGCGTAAACGTTGCTGAAAGGGTTCATCATGGGAACAGCCGGAGGAAATTGGTAAAACAGAGCAGGAGGCGCGTTGAGAGTCATCTGGTTCTGGAGCGGTAGAGTGGGAAACGAAGAAGTGGTGGAGGAGCTTTCGGCAGGATGTCTACGCTTTGCATTCTGCGTCTCTTTGTCTCCAGAATTTGCTCTCTTTCGATCCGATCGGGACGATGAGGCAAACTTGTTGTAGGATATCTTCAGTTTACTAATGTCATTGTTCTAAAATATAGAACTTGGAATTGTTTAAATAGAAGAGTAGCATACCTGATAAGCAGTGACAACGATGAATTGTGTTTGTTGCAGACGGAACTCCTCTATGTAATTGTCTGCGATTCTTCTTACTGTAAGCACGGGCTGATACTTGTGCATGGTCTGAACAGTGATCTGAACGATGGAAAAGATTATGAGACAATTGGAACATTTACTATCACTCACCATATTCGGGTCAGTGTTCTCCGGATCATGGGTGATCTTGAGGAAGTCAAACGAGACACCCTCGGTCATCCACTTCTCTCCACAACAAGATCCAGAAGGATGTTGTACATATTGAATCGGGAGGATCGGATCTCCTTTCCCCGCCACTTTCCACCCGCTTGCTCCAAATGTGTACTTTATCTTGTCAACTCGTTCCAAGTATACTTGCATTGCGAAAAGTGCTCTCGGATTGAGCCCTGTGATGGCGTAGGCAAGATGCGGGAAGAGGAGTCGTCCGTTCTTCTTTGTCACCATCTCTGTATTTGGATGAAACTTTTTCCATTTCTCTTCTTCGACGAGGGAGACGGCAATCTTGCTCATAGACATGTTGTCTGAAAAATGGGAATATAAGAGAAGGCTATCCGAAGACACCCCAGGAAGGAGAAATGGATAGATGGAGGAACAAGAATGGAATGAATGATTCTTGAGATGTTCCGCTATTGTACCCATAGTTTCTTCACCAAAAAGAGGCGGGGATTGCGAAGGCGGAGCGTGGATACGAGTTTCCATATTGACATCGTATACTATCAGTTTACGACTTTATTAAATACTGTGATACGAAGGTATCCTCAATATGTACACTGTATGTGGCACGGATACGAGTACACCTGCCCCACAGAGGGGCACTTTTAACTGCTACTCAGAGTATTCATAGAATTATCAAAACTGGTTTTGTTTTACTCGGAGCCATGGGACGGCGCCAATCTTGCTGAAGGGTGAACGGTCGCACCCCAGAGTAATTAGTAGCCCGGGAAAAAAACATCCTTCAGAACCAAGTTTGGGTAGACGTCCGAGTTGATTTGCACATTTCCGTAAAAGTAGATCAAGGAGACTTTTCCGTCGGACATACGATCAGCCCACATCATCACCGTTTCCAGAAAAATACCGTAGACCGGTCAACGGTGTTTCGAACAGTGTTTTTATGGGTTTTCCAGCTGATTCTTCTTGGTCACGTCCCTCAAGTACTGACCACCAAGGAACTGGTAACTAGTCAGACAAAGACCCTTTCTCGCTGTCTTCTGAACTGTTCCGCGCAAAATTCAGTCAGTGTTAACCGATCGCTGTCATTTGCACTTTTTGGAAGTGGGGTGAAGAGACATGTATCCTGACGGATAATCTTTCTAGCCGTAGATCTTTTGATATTCCACAAACTCTGTGAGTGTGGACCGATCGATATATAGAGTGTCACTATTTAGGAAACTTCTCGATATATTTCGAAAATCAAAGCTGGCACTGTGCTAATAACGCGCGCGAGCGTTGGATTCATTGTTAATAGCCACCATTTATTTTTAGATAGCATGCGAAATGTAATAATTCGAGGTGTCGTCCTTTTTTCCTTGTCATCATCTCTAAATTTGGATGAAACTTTTCCCATTTCTCTTCTTCGACGAGGGAGACGGCAATCTTGCTCATAGACATGTTGTCTGAAAAATGGGAATATAAGAGAAGGCTATCCGAAGACCAATCGAAAGACCCACTCGGGAAGGGGAAATGGATAGATGGAGAAACAAGAATGGAATGAATGATTCTTGAGAGGTTCCTCTATTGTGTTTTCCCGCAAATTTCCGCCCTAACTTGAAATTTTGGGAAAACATAGATATTAGTGTACTTGACATTTCAGAATTGTTTTTTTTTAGATTTTTGGAGCACAAACAAAAAAGTCGATTTTGTGCTCTTTGAGCAGCTACCGTACTCCTCCAGGTGGAGCTCGGAGGCTAAGTCGGTACAAATGGGTACTACTAGTTCCTGTGAGCATACTTCCAAAGTTTTTTGACTCTAGCTCATCTTTACAGCCACACCCCCTTTTGGCCATACTCGATCCTCACAGAGAACACGTTATATGAAGTTTGACAGTCCTATCTCAAATTAAAGCATTCACTTTAATGCAACAAAGACGGTCTTGTAGAAAGTTCTTAAAGTCTCTATCATTGTCGGGTATCTGCACATAAGCAAAACAGCTGTTGAATGATGTTATGGAGTCAAAGTTGTCAATGGCGGCAGTGCATTTGTTGCAGAAGGTCACTTGCTCGTTTCCCCGAGACCTATCGGTGAGGGAATATGATGACTAAGAAGTGAGCGAAGTACGCATACAACAGATTATATGTCTTCTCCTATTTCGTCACATTCACTCACCGTTAGGTTTCGTAGAGGACAAGTCAATGCTCTGCCCCGCCAAAAAAAAAAACAGAATTATGCTAGAAGCCTGAACAAATCTCCGGAATTTAATAAGTTGTTTCAAGCCCATGCAGTTATGAGTTGTCGTGGTTGCGAATTGTCGCGGAGTCTTCAAAACTAAAAGTCAAAATAGATGGACAAAAAACGAGTTCTTACGGTGTTGCCATGCCTTTGCATAACATCCACACTGATCGAACTGATTGCCGCTAACAGAGGAGAAAACGTCGAACAAGTTGATAATGGGAAGGACGGAATGGTTATGATAGACGGTGGGATAAGGCTCTCCCTTTGCAGCAACTTCCCACTCGTCTTGAACAAACGAGTATTTCATGTTGTCAATTCGTTCAAGGTGTATGTGCATTGGGTAAAAACAATCAGTTCAACTCCTTTAATGGCGTAGTCGAGGCGGAGGAAGATGATTCTTCCGCGCCTTTTCGTGCCGATCATTTCCGTGTGTTGATGGAACTGTTCCTGTTTCTCCTCGTCGGTAGAGGAAACGACAATTCTGCGCATGGACATGTCTGTGAAGAATATGTACATGAAAAATTAAGGTACCTTAGTAAAATGGACATTTGCGGATCAAAATGATGCTGGTAAACGAAGGTTACTGAGAAAGAAAAGGTTGTAGGAAATGGACCGACAAGAACCAAATGAATGATCCTTGAAAAGGCCTAATCATGTATATTTTTGTGTCACCGATATGCGTACACATTTGTCATTGTGAATAACAGGCTTGGTCGAAACCGGAAATGGAACTTCCGAAATTTCCGAAATTTCCCACGGAAATTTTTCCGACTTTTCATTTCGGAACTTTTTTCCGTCGGAAATGTTTCCGAACTCATTTTTCGGAAATTATTTCCGTCGGAACTTCTTTTCCGACGTTTTATTTCGGAAATTGTTCCGAAAATTACGGAAAACCTCATTTTCTCAACAGAAAAAGTTAGCTCCGAAAAGTGAAAAACGATTCCCGAATAACTATTTCAACAAAAATGTATTAATTCGGTGGTTTTTTCGACTCGAAGGACTGAAAAACCGAATAATTTGTTTCAACAGTTTGGCCCAGGTTCGGCTCATTTTCGAAATTTCCGAAATTTCCGACTTTTTTTTCGGAAAAAATATCGCTTGGTGAATAAGACAATTCATGCAGTTAAGAGTAAGAGAACCCCCCCCCCTTCGTTTCATTTCTTTTCTTATTTCATTAATACATCCACTTCTTAATGAAGTATTCGATAAATAAAATTGATTAAATAAATATACACATGCGTTTGGTATTGCGCAAATGTGTGCTCGCGAAACCAGAATGTGGAACAGCAATGTTCTTCCGATGGCATAAACGGCGGCATTCAGTTGTTGGTTTCGCAATTGTAGATGGGCAGACCAGGGGGAACCGAATGAAAGAACAGACTCGGGTGCTGATAGTCGTCGGATAGATTTGACCGATTGGTTGATGATCGAGGATTTGGAAACATTAAGAGTTGTGTTCGTGTGTATTCTGAACTGAATTTGTGTTCACAGAAGACGGAATATTTGATTGCTGTGGAACATAATTCTGAGTTAGAGGATAGTTGGGATACCTAATTCCTCACTTATAGTTTTTACATGAAGAGATCCCTTTATAGTGAGTGAATAAAAAGTAATCAATAGAATAGTTGTGAAGTTGGAAGACATTTCGGATTGAAGAGGTTGTCGAGTCATAGACGAATCTAATGCTGAGTAGATGGAGAAAAAAAGAAAGGAACGAATGATTTTTCAGATTATTCTCTGTGCCCACGTTTTCGCTACCAACAAGAGGCAGAGATTAGGGAGACTGAGCCTGGATATGCCTTTTCCGATTGATACCGTATACTATCAGTTTACAACTTCATGCTACCACTTGATACGACAGTATACCGCCTAAACTGTATCTGCCACGGAGTTGATTGCCATGAAACGGAGACACTTTCTGCAGCCAATCGTATACCCGCGTATACAGGGTGGTCCAAAATTACCCGCACAAAAGTTTGGCGCCATGGCGTAGGGGACTAGCAGATTTTGGTGCGCCCAGAGTTATTATTTTTATTTATTATATTGTTTTTTAAAGTTCTTCAAAATTTAATGTCTCAATGTTGTGTTTGAGCCAAATGGTAAAGGCTAGTATACACCGCACACCCATTTTGGACCTTCATCGCCGAGGTGTCAAGGCGTCGTCCATCGGTAAACGACTCGGAATCGTTCGTAGAACGGCATAGGACACCATCAACCGTTTCAAAGAGCTTGGATCTACTTGTGATCGCTCGGGCCGACGAAGAAAAGTCACTGTTCGCACTTTGGAGAGGATCAAAGCCGTCAGGGAGCGGATCAGGAGAAATGCACATCGGTGCATTCTATTGATGTCAAAAGAGATGAAAATGAGCCGGTCGTCGGTGAAAAAGACGGTCAAGACCAAGCTGGGAATGACCCCGTATCGTGTGAGAAAGGCCGCCATTCTCTCGGAAGCCAACAAGGGAAAACGGCTCGTCAAAGCCAAACTGCGTCTTGCCTGGCACGCACTGGCACGGGCACTTGGTGACGGTGTTCTCCGACGAGAAATTGTTCACTGTAGAGGCCGAGTTCAACTCCCAAAATCATCGAGTGCTTGCTCGGGATGTTCAACAAGCTGCTGACAAAGAGCGGACCATTCACCGAGTTTCCCATCCGGCCAGCGTCTTCGTTTGCTCAACTGGCACGTCTCCACTGGTTTTCATCGATCAGGGAGTCAAAATCAATAAGGAACTCTACATTTCTGAGATTTTAGAGAAGTCACTGCTCCCGTGGGCCCGATCTCACTTCGGAGGACAGCACTGGGTCTTCCAACAGGACGGAGCTCCTGCTCACACCGCCAAGATCACACAACAGTGGTGCGACACCCATCTGCCTGGGTTCATTCGCAAGGATTAGTGGCCGGCTTCCTCGCCAGATCTGAATTCCCTTGACTACTCCGTCTTGGAGTTTTGCAGAATAAGGTCCCCGCAAGGCCCCACTAAAATGTGGAAGCCCTGAAGAAGACACTGCTGGAGGAATGGGACAATTTGTCCGTCGAGTACCTGCGTGCCACGGTGGATGCCTACCCCGAACGACTCCGAGCTGTGCTCGCCAAAAAAAGAGGACGTGTGGAACAGGATTAGCCGATAAATAGTTGTTATAGTATGAATAAAGTTTTTGTTGAGTCTCATCTCATTCTGACTTCTGGTTTTGGAAATATTCTCAAAATAGTTTGTGCGGGTAATTTTGGACCACCCTGTAACCAGAAATGAAAAAATTGTGCTTCAGTAACAAAATCGACTATATCCTGTCTCGAAAGTACAGTGAGATGCGAATCCTCAATTCCAAAGAAAGAGAGAGCGAGAGAGAGAGAGAACGTGAAGAGACCGGCGCCGTCCAACTTCTAAGCGACACGATGATGTCCGAAGTAGAGTGGTGTCAGCAATTAACTGGGTCTCGGCTTACTCGGAGCATTTGATGGCGCGGTGAGTCCCTCATTCACGTGAAAATGGATTGTTAGGCGAGCAGTGATGGTACTTGACAAACGAGAGAGTTTATTATAGTGAATCCGTCGGTAGTTGTAGGTCGACAAGTGGGAGACCCGAAAGAGAATCCTGACCTTGTGGGATGTCTTGTTTGGATTGTTGAGCAGATTCGTTTCGATTGAATAAACGGCTGTTTCGACAACCCATTTTTTCCATTCCGTTGGTGCGATTCATTGATTATTTTTATCAGCCTGGAAGACTCGAACCATTTGACTAACTGCATTCAACGTAGCCTTACTTGCCAGTTCGGACAGGATATCGCGCAAAAAGTGGTTCTGAAGGAGACAAAAGGATAGGTGCTTGGTGCACAGACAACCTGGGTGCCGCCGGTCGTTGCGTAGTTGCAGGACCAATTCGGCATTTGCATCTCACAACTCTCTTTCATAACAGTAATATGCACCGGAAAAAAAGAAAAACATAATGCTTCAATGCGAAAATGCTTGTGTACCAGTACAAGGAAGTGATCGAGTGTTTCCGGAGAGAGGAAATGAGCAGCTGACTTCATCTCTTGCAGTTCCACAGCTAGGGTCGGGGCGTTGATGGTTGTGTTTTCCGGAATGTAGCAGTGCACAAGACCGTATCGAGAAGACCAGAACGACAAGAAGTAAACAGCTATTTCAATCCTGTGCTGTGTGACGCACAAGTAAACCTTTCTCTCTCAGATATCTAATGGAGCACGACGTTCATGTTACGGGTGCAGGAGCTGTATTTGAGTGAAACGAGGTGCTGAACACGACACCTCGAATTATTACATTTCGCATGTTATCTAAAAATGAATGGTGGCTATTAACAATGAGTCTAACGCTCGCGCGCGTTTTTGGCACAGTGCCAACTTTGATTTTCGAAATATTTCGAGAAGTTTCCTAAATAGTGACACTCTATATATCGATCGGTTCACACTCACAGAGTTCGTGGAATATTAAAAGATCTACGGGTATAAATATTATCCGTCAGAATACATGTCTCTTCACCCCACTTCCAAAAAGTGCAAATGACAGCGATCGGTTAACACTGACTGAATATTGCGCGGAACAGTTCAGAAGACAGCGAGAAAGGGTCTTTGTCTGACTAGTTACCAGTTCCTTGGCGGTCAGTACTTGACGGATGTGACCAAGAAGAATAAGCTGGAAAACCCATAGAAACACTGTTCGAAACACCGTTGACCGGTCTACGGTATTTTTCCGGAAACGGTGATGATGTGGGTTGATCGTATGTCCGACGGAAAAGTCTTCTTGATCTACTTTTACGGAAAAAAATTTATGTGAAAATCAACTCGGACGTCTACCAAAACTTGGTTCTGAAGGATGTTTTTTTCCCGGGCTACTAATTACTCTGGTCTGCGACCGTTCACCCTTCAGCAAGATTGGCGCCGTCCCATGGCTCCGAGTAAAACAAAACCAGTTTTGATAATTCTATGAATACTCTGAGTAGCAGTTAAAAGTGCCCCTCTGTGGGGCAGGTGTACTCGTATCCGTGCCACATACAGTGTACATATTGAGGATACCTTCGTATCACAGTATTTAATAAAGTCGTAAACTGATAGTATACGATGTCAATATGGAAACTCGTATCCACGCTCCGCCTTCGCAATCCCCGCCTCTTTTTGGTGAAGAAACTATGGGTACAATAGCGGAACATCTCAAGAATCATTCATTCCATTCTTGTTCCTCCATCTATCCATTTCTCCTTCCTGGGGTGTCTTCGGATAGCCTTCTCTTATATTCCCATTTTTCAGACAACATGTCTATGAGCAAGATTGCCGTCTCCCTCGTCGAAGAAGAGAAATGGAAAAAGTTTCATCCAAATACAGAGATGGTGACAAAGAAGAACGGACGACTCCTCTTCCCGCATCTTGCCTACGCCATCACAGGGCTCAATCCGAGAGCACTTTTCGCAATGCAAGTATACTTGGAACGAGTTGACAAGATAAAGTACACATTTGGAGCAAGCGGGTGGAAAGTGGCGGGGAAAGGAGATCCGATCCTCCCGATTCAATATGTACAACATCCTTCTGGATCTTGTTGTGGAGAGAAGTGGATGACCGAGGGTGTCTCGTTTGACTTCCTCAAGATCACCCATGATCCGGAGAACACTGACCCGAATATGGTGAGTGATAGTAAATGTTCCAATTGTCTCATAATCTTTTCCATCGTTCAGATCACTGTTCAGACCATGCACAAGTATCAGCCCGTGCTTACAGTAAGAAGAATCGCAGACAATTACATAGAGGAGTTCCGTCTGCAACAAACACAATTCATCGTTGTCACTGCTTATCAGGTATGCTACTCTTCTATTTAAACAATTCCAAGTTCTATATTTTAGAACAATGACATTAGTAAACTGAAGATATCCTACAACAAGTTTGCCTCATCGTCCCGATCGGATCGAAAGAGAGCAAATTCTGGAGACAAAGAGACGCAGAATGCAAAGCGTAGACATCCTGCCGAAAGCTCCTCCACCACTTCTTCGTTTCCCACTCTACCGCTCCAGAACCAGATGACTCTCAACGCGCCTCCTGCTCTGTTTTACCAATTTCCTCCGGCTGTTCCCATGATGAACCCTTTCAGCAACGTTTACGCTGCGAACTACAACAATTTCAACAACCTCGGATACTACGGCAACTCCTGGATCTATGGAAATCAACAGAGTTACTTGAACATGCCCAATTGGTACATGAATCAACCTCCGATGACGAACCCAACTGTTCAACCCCCATTCAACCCTTTCATGTACCATTAATTGTATTGTGACATAATAGTTTTCGCACTGGATGTCTTTTGAAGTATCTTCGTTCTCTTATCACACAACATACAGTTTCTCTGGTAATCGTCCGTTGTGCTCATTGTTCGTAAATGTAACTCTGTTTGTTGGTTGTGTTGTTTTCTATGAAATTTGAATCTTCTAATCAAGATTATTTTTTACTTGATTTATCTACAAATTTTTGTTGTAAATGTGATTGGATTTCGAATATTTTCATTAATACATTTTATTGATATTTCTCGTTTGTCTCAAACTAAATAACTTATTAGTTGCTCTGATGTTAAGAGAAATGAAAAAATGATAAGCAAACACAAACAGAAATGAGGAACAATAGAGTGGAGAAAAAACGTGTTCTTAGTAATACATTGATGAGTTGAATGGCGTATTCGCAGTTGGTGCCATCGGAAGAACATTGCTGTCCCAGCTTGGCATGAAGTTCTGTTGATTGTGTTGTTCCCATGCCTTTGCATATTTTCGTTTAAATTCGATTTGGCCTTTGAAGGATCATTCATTTGGTTCTTGTCGGTCCTTTTTCTACAACCTTTTCTTTCTCAGTGACCTTCGTTTACCAACGTCACTTTACTCCGCAAATGTCCATATTACTAGGGTACCTCAATTTTTCATGTATTCTTCACAGACATGTCCATGCGCAGAATTGTCGTTTCCTCTACCGATCAGGAGAAACAGGAACAGTTCCATCAACACACGGAAATGATCGGCACGAAAAGGCGCGGAAGAGTCATCTTCCTTCGCCTCGACTTTGTTCAAGACGAGTGGGAAGTTGCTGCAAAGGGAGAGCCTTATCCCACCGTCTATCATAACCATTCCGTCCTTCCCATTATCAACTCGTTCCACGTTTTCTCCTCTGTTAACGGCAATCAGTCCGATCAGTGTGGATACTATGCAAAGGCATGGCAACACCACAATCAACAGAACTTCATTCCAAGGTGGAACAGCAATGTTCTTCCAATTTCTTCACCACACAACTCATCAATGTATTACTAACAATATATTACACCTCGTTTGCGCAGTTTTCTCTTCTCGTCCTTTCTTACTTTGTCGACAGCAGCTTAATCAAAGCGTTTGTTGAGATCGTCCTGAAAATTAGGATATTGTTCGAAGACGAATCAACTCTCCAAGCAATTGAGTTCTTGTGAGAAACAAATCGAATTCAAACGAAAATATGCAAAGGCACGGGAACACCACAATCATCAGAACTTCATGCCAAAAATTTGTTTCCGATGGCACCAACTGCGAATACGCCATTCAACACATCGAACTCGTTTTTTCTCCACTCTATTATTCCTTATTTCTGTTTGTGTTTGCTTGTATTTTTTTCATTTCTTTCAACATTAACTTTCTTACTCATAGTTATTCTCTGACATACTTTAAAATAATGTTTGATATCAATCTTAACGGCGATTGACCAGAAAATCTACCGGATTCACGCTGAATCAATAAAACCGAGAAAATGAGTATCCAGTGAGTAAAACAGTTTTTTAAAATCATTTTTTATTCCATAAAACTAAATCTGGTCATTTTTGTGTGATGATCTAATTGACTCACTATTTCACTACCGTTTTTGAAATTGACACGAAGGGCTTTCGCCGAGTTGCTCTTGACCACAAAAGGCTCAATTTGCCATGTTCTTAATGTCGACAAACGCTTCACGTAGTTTCAGATGTCATGGATCCCAATGAGGCTGATTGCGGTTGGTGGCTTTCGAATGGCACTCTTCTTCAGCTTTTCATCGGTTTCCCATGCCCGTTTATGTTAATTTTCACTCCGAAATTCTCTTTGTGAGTCGTCGTATGCACCTCCAAAATGAATAGAAAATCAATAACCGAACGGTCAGGTGTGACCCTCGCAGGTGTCTTCGCTGTCTGCGTCTCTCACTCTCTCTCCCTCCCTCCCCATTCGAGTCACATCTCAGTCATTCTTCACTACAGCTCGCCGTTGGTTTGGTGACTGTGGTATTTTCTTCTTATTCGGCTACTGTTACGTCCACGTTTTAAATAATGCTGTGAGTTTCAATACTTTCCGTGTGCAATTTCTGGACAGAATAACATGAATTTTTGAACAAACTTAAGCACATTATACTGAACACGTAATCCCCTCTAGTTATTGGTTTTTTTCAGTCTTCCACCAATTGCGAAAGTTGAGGAGTTCTCGTGAGAGGACAAGATGTTCAGAACTCAAGAAATGCACGTGGAGACGTACGAGTGTCATTTCGTCGACTCATCCCGGTTAGTCTTTCAGGGAAACTGCATATATCAATAATTGAATTTCCAGCAAACCGGAGAGACACAATGTTCTCGATATCCCTCACGCACACATCGTAAATTACTGGGAACGAGTCATGATGTCAATCGAGGAGGAGCGACACAGGGTCGAGTGCACCGACGTCGGGTGTGAGTGGCCGGGCACGATCGAATCTTATGAGGCAGGCCGCCGTCGCAAGAGCTATGAAAGTCTCCAGGCAATGGAACAAGCTGGGCATATGTTGGAGCGAGGCTGCGATTGTCAGGAAGAAATCGTGAGTTTCTATTCGAGACTAGAAATACGTGTGGAAATAATAAATGAGAAAATAAAAACAATTTCTCATTATGAGCAATTTTATCGTTCCCATGGATACCGATATAGTCGCAGAGGGCAGTTTCGAAACTCTGCTCATATTTTTCTTCAAAATCATAGTTTGAACCTAATTTGCAGGACGCTCTCAATGAACGCATCGATGCCATACAAGAGGCTGCCGAACGAGCCAAGCTTCTCAAACAGACTACTCGCTCGGAGACCTCCGCCTCCAGTGGTGCGGATCGCTCGGGAAGCACTGCCTCCAGTGATAATGCTTGGCGGCCCGAGAACTGCTGCAGCGCGTGCCGAGAGACAGACTGGGAGGAAATGAACGCTACAATCGACAAATTTATGAACGCGAATTAAATACCATTCAATCAGCTCAGTTTATGTTGACAGGTAGAATTCAACGACTTTTTATTGAATGATCAAACTCATTTTTAATTTAAATTTATTGTAAATGCTTATTGATTGTAAATGAATGTTATTAGCCCGTGTGTCTGTTCAGATCTGATGTTTCTTGGAACGTGTTAGTTGTGCGATTTTACATCTAACACATTCCCAAACTTTTCTTTCTGTCGCGCGCACTCTGATGAAAGTTAGTTCCGATAAGTGGTATATTCACTCAATACTCGATGTTCACCAAAAAGGTCTCGATATCAGAAATCTTGAATGAGAAATAGTCACATAACTTGATTTTCGAAGCGATTACCTGTTCTCTGTTCGAATCTCTGATTGATCGGATTACTTTGAGCTGCTCCATGACCAAAGCACAAAACCCAACGCGCGTCACACACGGAATTTGTGAATTGCTTCCACCAAGAGTCCACCAAGCAACATTTATACTGAAACGTTTATTCGAGTGAAAAAAGTGAATATGATGGTCCAGCACGGCAGGAAGCCGAGACCAAATGGAAGGCAGAGACGAGGGAGGGAGTTGAGAGAGGAGAAGAGAAGAGAGAAAATAAATGGAAAAGGGCAGAGGGAAGTATGATGAGAGGTATAGATAGCAAGGGGCCAAAAGAACGAATACGCTGTCGTCAGAAGTGTTCGAGTTGGTTGGTTGGATGATGCCCAAGATGAAGAAAACGGGTTTGTCAACCCATTTATTTTATTTTCGGACAGGGACGAACAGTGATTTCGAATACGCTGTCGTCAGAAGTGTTCGAGTTGGTTGGTTGGATGATGCCCAAGATGAAGAAAACGGGTTTGTCAACCCATTTATTTTATTTTTGGACAGGGACGAACAGTGATTTCGAATACGCTGTCGTCAGAAGTGTTCGAGTTGGTTGGTTGGAAGGTGCTCAAAATAAAGAAAATGGGTTTGTCAACCCATTTATTTTATTTTCGGACAGGGACGAACAGTGATTTCGAATACGCTGTCGTCAGAAGTGTTCGAGTTGGTTGGTTGGAAGGTGCTCAAAATGAAGAAAATGGGTTTGTTAACATATTTATTTTATTTTCGGACAGGGACGAACAGTGATTTCGAATACGCTGTCGTCAGAAGTGTTCGAGTTGGTTGGTTGGATGGAGCTCAAAATGAGGGAAGTGGGTTTGTCAACCCATTTATTTTAATTTCGGACAGGAACGAACAGTGATTTCGAATACGCTGTCGTCAGAAGTGTTCGAGTTGGTTGGTTGGAAGATGCTCAAAATGAAGAAAATGGGTTTGTCAATCGAATTTTCGTTGTTAATCGAATTTTCGTTGGCGTGGCCGACAGTTTCCACCGTCACAGGGGTAACGTCCAAACAATTTCGGAAACTATTCGTTCGAGATGGACACAAGTGGAAACAGCTGAGTCTGGTATTAACACTGCTTTATTCAGGTTTTTTTTCAACAGGTTGTGGTGCCGACAGCCACAGGAAAAACGCTGATCCAACTAAATGAAAATCGAGAAGAAAATGAATTTCTCTGCGATCAAAGAGAAGAAGGTTCGAAGTTTCGAACTATGAAGTAAGAATAAACGGAAGCAAAAGAAATACGAGCGAGAGAAAGGAAAACCACATTGCGCGAGAGGGAGAGACAAGAGAGAACATGGCCATGGTTAAGGGTCGACAGTGCCCACTGGCGTAGGCTTCGGGCAGCAGAGGACGACGAGGTCGTCTTGGCTGCATCCTCTGTAGCAGCAGACGGTCGTAATGGAGACCTCCGTGTTGGCTGAAAACATAACTGATAAGAGCAATTACTAATGATATCAGAAGATTATCACTACTCAGCCACCTCAGACGAGATAAAGATTTGATGGGCGTAATTCAACTTTCAGAGACGCAGACTCAGTTAGACACCACCACTAGATTAGCTACCCCGTTAATCGAATTTTTCAAATAGTCAATTATATAGCGCCTTCTCATCTCATTTGGTCTATTCGGTATCACAAAAGTGAGAAACGGCCGCCGCTCAAAACGGTCGAACGTTTGAACGTGATTTCGAAAATAGACAGAAAAACTACTGTAAAAAATCGATATTAAAATTGCACATGACCTCTGTTGTTTCAGTCCCTCATTTGTTCAGTAATCTAGAGGAAAACTCACACGGCTGGCAGGTCGCCCCGCAGACATGGACTACCGCCAAGAATAGGCGGCGTCCGCAGAGGTGGCGCCTGGTTTCAACAACCAAGTGAGCATGATGCTTGTTTCCTGCGGCAGTCGGAATGACACCGGAGAGAACTCCGAGAACGCCCAGAATGGCGAGGATCCCAAGGAACAAATTCATGGTTCTGAAGTGATCGCTTTGTGAAAGCAGTTAGGGGAACGGGAACTAACCCAAACAGAACTGGAAAAAACTCAGGAGCTGCTGCTTCGAATCCGATTCTGAGAATGACTATCGAGAAGCCGAGCTTTCGGAATAATTGGGCGGAGCTTCAAAAAATCCCGAAAACCTCATTTTCTTCTCTGTGAATGCCAAAAACCCGATTAATCTTTCCGAAAGTGACAGGTTCTTTAAAAAGTGAAATTGGCTCCGAGAGCGAGGTCACTCAGAGCGGTGAATAATGAGCAATTTCTTGAGAGAAGAAGCATCTTCGGTTTTTGTTTTTGAAAGCCCTGAAATGAATGGATAAACAAGAGAGAGAGAGAGAGAGAGAGAGAGAGAGAGAGAGAGAGAGAGAGAGAGAGAGAGAGAGAGAGAGAGAGAGAGAGAGAGAGAGAGAGAGAGAGAGAGAGAGAGAGAGAGAGAGAGAGAGAGAGAGAGAGAGAGAGAGAGAGAGAGAGAGAAAGTTAAAGAGTTATCCTGCCTTTTAGTGCATTTTATGACTGTAAATCTATCTTATCATTGTCTGGGAAGAACATGACAGACCTCCGAAAATAATAACATTTGTTGTTCTTGCTTCACCAGACTCAAACAAAGTCTCCAGTTCTGGGAAAAAGACACAGAGACAGCGGTTCAAGGTGATAATTGAGAAAACTGTTCCGTTTGGAACAGTCTAATATGTTGGCGCTCAGCTGAACTGCTGCAATAGTTTTTGTGGTTTCCAGTTTCACTTACGAGGAGTACCCACAAATTGTAACGCAGAGATTTTGAATGCAGCAGGAGGATCGGTAGTACTGTGTTCGAGTTATGACCAAAATGTTTTTTTTTTGAAAATATTCAAACAACAACTTTGGAGAAGTATAACTCGCATAAAAATGATTGTTAACATTGGCTCAAAAAAACAAAAATGTAGGTAAAGTAACTATCTGAAATCATTAATATTTTGAAATTGGTCGAAACCTCAAACACCGACCTTTAAAGCTCTCTGGAAATTTTATCCGCCATTCAATTCCAAACCTCTTTCCGCGTGGTTGCGTTGTACGATCAGTATAATTCGACGAACGAAAAAACTGATCTCAGTGAAAATGAGCAAGATAATTGTGACAAAACGCCAAAAATCGGCATCATAAATGAATATATTTGAAATCAACGTTTTCATTTCATTGAATCTGATGGTGGGCTAATTTATAGTCGTTTTTCATTTAAGAAACTTGAGATTTGAAACCACATGCCGAGAGTATTCCTTGTTAGCAGGAAAATGAATTTGCGATGAAGAAATACTCCGAAAAAGCAGACAACATTGTTCAATTTGCAAAGTTCGGGCAGTTCGAATTCAAGCGAATAGTGTTTCGTAACAAACTCCCCAATTTCTTCCATTGCCACATTTTTGAGCAGTCGAACATTGCATTACTCGAAAACTGAATTAGAGAAGGGAATTCGAGAACACAATAAAACGTGACAACTAGAGATTGAAATGTTAGTTTTTAAAATGACGATCGTTGAACATTTTGTGAATGGGAAAAGGTCGCGCCTAAAGACTTGAAAATCGAAAAAAAATTGGCTGTTCAAAACGCCTTCACAGTTTTCGAAACTTTGATAAAACGCTGTAATTCATGTCGTTTCCGAGTCTCTCCAATGTTTCCGATACTTGTATTGTGAGTGAGTTCACGTTTTATTATTTTGGTTTTCACTTTTTCAATCTGCGGCTCATTGAATTTTTTTTTGTGAACTCGTTCTAGTCACTCAAATAGAGTACAATAGAGTGCGAAAACGATTCCCAACTATTTCTCAAAACAAGACAAAGGGGTAATTGTCAGAGGCAGCAAGATTCAGAAGGTACCGGAAAAAATGCCTTGTGGGACCGGTGTCCCTGATAGTTAGTGCAGTTGAATGCGACTTTCTAGTGGATCTGACTCCTGGTTATTGAAATTTATAACACGTCTTCACTGATGCAATACCCCCATTTTGAGTTTAGGTTTTCATCAACTTCATTACTTTCTGAATCGGAAATCCAGTTGGTACGTCTTTCCGTTACAGTTCTTTACAGATCCTTGTTGACATGAATTAACGTTCCGAGCTGATGTTCTCTATGATGACGTCAGCGGAGTCTTCGCTTTTTGTAAATGAGGTTCCATTTCTTCCCGGTAACAAATGACGTCTGTAGGTCATCCTCGCGCAACTAAATTTCTCATTTTTCATCGCACATTTGGATCTGTCAAAATCGGGCTCTCAGTTTTTCTCATCTTTTTCGAAAAATAAAAGGAGAACCGAAGATCGAGTTCACAAGGGCGAAAGGGGGCAACTGGAATAGTGAGGCGATTGGGGAGAAAGTCGACAAATGTTCCTGTTGATTATCTTCCCCAGTGTTATCACTCTAAAATCACCCAGTAGTCGGATATTGTTCAGAACATGAACATTAATCATGAGAACACTGTTCTTTTCGAACGGACTGATAATGAAATGGGGTTCCAAACGGTGATCATCTACATTTACCCAACTGCGGTACTGCACTTGAAGCCATGACTTTTTAATGAAAATATTTAGGACCAGTGGATATTTATGACCAGCTCAACCATTTTCAGATTTCCACTTTATTTTTGGAGAAATTCATCGCCTCACTATTCCAGTTGCCCCCTTTCGCCCTTGTGAACTCGATCTTCAGTTCTCCTTTTATATTTTGAAAAAGATGAGAAAAACTGAGAGCCCGATTTTGACAGATCCAAGTGTGCGATGAAAAATGAGAAATTTAATTGCGCGAGGATGACCTGCAGACGTCATTTGTTACCGGGAAGAAATGGAACCTCATTCACACAACAAGAGGCCTCGAAAATCAAATACGATATACTCGGCGTGTGCGAGACGAAGCGAAGAAACGCCAGAAAAGCAGTACACGAGAGCGGTGACGGAATATTCATGGGACGCAGGCAGGAAGGCTCGACATCTGGAGAAGTCGGTTTTGTAGTGGCCCCGCAGATGATGAACAGAATAACCGATTATCGCCAAATCTCGCATCGAATCTGATTGATCAAGCTGAGAGTAAACAGAAGATCCTCTCTCTCATTCTTCCAAGTATACGCTCCAACTGCTGATGCCGACGATTCAGAGAAAGAAGAGTTCTTCGAAAATCTCCGTGACGCAGTGAGAAGACATCGATCGCACTACATCGTCATCGGCGGGGACTTCAACGCCACCATCGGCCACGGAGCGCCCAACGAGACTTTCATCGGTCCTCACACGACAGATTGTCGAAACGAAGCCGGTGAGGAGCTGGCAGTCTTCTGCGAGTCGAATCGAATATTCTGCTACAACTCGTTTGTTGAGAAGCCCGCAAGCAAACAGTGGACTCACGCGAATCCGACTGACACCTCTCGCCGCGAAATCGACTATTTCCTCGGGAATAGGAGGAGCTGTACCGACGTCTAAGTTCTGACAAGTTTCAAAACCGGAAACGACCATAGACTCGTCCGAGCAAACTTCCACTTCGCCGAGAAGTTGGAGATCATGCAGCGGAGGAGCCACACAAAAAGACGGTACGCGATACTCGATCCAGAAGTCGCCGCAGCACACTGCCGGAGCAACCCGCCACCTCAACTGATTCCCACCGAAACGTCGCGAGACTACGAAGTACTATCCAAATACGTGAGTAAGATTCGAACAGAAGCGTCAAAAGAGCCGTCGACACATGCCGAAAGACGAAGATCGGAGCCAACAAGGAAAACGATCGAGGAATGGAAGAACATGGACCGCATGCTCCCCTCCTTCGCCCCTTTCTCGAAATGGTGCCGAGCCCTTGTCGAACGGGATCACTACGAACACACCAAGGACACACTCCTCGAAGCCGCCGCCAACCGGAAGAGCATCAAAGTTGCCACGAGGTCGCTGGAAGTATTCAAAGAAGTAATTCCGAGCCTGACGACAGCGTCAGGAGGAAGGGTAACATCAAAAGTCCGGATTGAAGAGGAGATCAAAGAATTCTACACTGATCTCTTTCGCACTAGCCACACAACGATGACCCCCTCCAGCCACAAGAACTTCCCTTCAGCCCCGGCCTTCCTACCAAGCGAGATAAGAGCATCCATCGAGTCAATTCCACCAAGGAAAGCTCCTGGAAAGGACGGATTCACAGCAGAGCTGCTGCGGGCCTGCGGCGATCCACTGTACAGCGCAATCGCGTCACGCTTCACCCACTACCTGCAGACCGGCGAGATCCCCGACTCTTGGAAAACGTCGAAAACGACGCTGCTCTACAAAAAAGGAGACCGCGAAAAATTGTCTAACTACCGACCGATCAGCTTGCTACTCGTTCTCTACAAGGTCTTCACAAGGTGCATTCTCGCAAGAATACGGAAGAGACTCGAAGAGAACCGACCAGTTGAACAAGCTGGCTTCAGGAGGTCGTTCAGCACGACGGACCACATCCAGACGCTCAACAAGCTCCTTGAAGTTCACCGAGAACACCAGCTCCCTCTGATCCTTACGTTCATCGACTACGAGAAAGCATTCGACAGCGTCGAGCACGACTACATCTGGAACTCACTCAACGACCAGGGAGTCGACGAATGTTACGTGGAAATCATCAAGGCTTGCTACACCGGATGCACAACATCTATAAAACCATTCAACTCGGAGGTCCAAATTCCGATCGGCAAAGGGGTGCGTCAAGGAGATCCAATCTCCCCAAATCTGTTCTCCGCTTGCCTCGAATCGATCATCAGATCGTGCGATTGGGAACGCTACGGAGTTTCGATCGACGGAAGGCCGCTGAATCACTTGCGCTTCGCCGATGACATCATCCTCGTCTCTCACGACTCAGACGAATCTTCCAGAATGCTAGAAGACCTCGTGAGAGCCAGTGCCATAGCCGGCTTGAAAATCAACGAGACGAAGACAATGACGCTCAGAAACCGATTCTCCGACTCGAACCAAGTGAAGATCGGCACCCGGCCACTAGACGACACGGATAAGTACATCTATCTGGGAAGACTTCTGAACGCCGAGAACGAGATTGCTCCGGAAATCACCAGAAGAAAGAGCGCCGGTTGGGCAGCGTTTCGGCAGTTTCGGCAGTCGACAATCGCAAAAGACCGAAAGACTTGGCAGTCTTTGAGCTGTGGTCTGCATAATGCCACATCATGAACACAGACCTCCAAAGTATCCAAAGTAAGTAAGTATCCATTTCCACTGCTTTTTATTATTGTATTAGAAGCATTTGTTTCATTCAGCAATTCTATCCCCAATCACCTCACTATTCCAGTTGCCCCCTTTCGCCCTTGTGAACTCGATCTTCAGTTCTCCTTTTATTTTTCGAAAAAGATAAAAAAAAAAAAAGCGAAGACTCCGCTGACGTCATCATAGAGAACATCAGCTCGGAACGTTAATTCATGTCAACAAGGATCTGTAAAGAACTGTAACGGAAAGACGTACCAACTGGATTTCTGATTCAGAAAGTAATGAAGTTGATGAAAACCTGAACTTAAAATGGGGGTATTGCATCAGTGAAGACGTGTTATAAATTTCAATAACCAGGAGTCAGATCCACTAGAAAGTCGCATTCAACTGCACTAACTATCAGGGACACCGGTCCCACAAGGCATTTTTTCCGGTACCTACTGAATCTTGCTGCCTCTGAAAAATCTTGCTGCCCCACAAAATGTTCAACGATCGTCATGTTAAAAACTAACATTTCAATCTCTAGTTGTCACGTTTTATTGTGTTCTCGAATTCCCTTCTCTAATTCAGTTTTCGAGTAATGCAATGTTCGACTGCTCAAAAATGTGGCAATGGAAGAAATTGGGGAGTTTGTTACGAAACACTATTCGCTTGAATTCGAACTGCCCGAACTTTGCAAATTGAACAATGTTGTCTGCTTTTTCGGAGTATTTCTTCATCACAAATTCATTTTCCTGCTAACAAGGAATACTCTCGGCATGTGGTTTCAAATCTCAAGTTTCTTAAATGAAAAACGACTATAAATTAGCCCACCATCAGATTCAATGCAATGAAAACGTTGATTTCAAATATAACGTGTTCTCTGTAAGACTCGAGTATGGTGTGCCTTAGGGGCTAATTTTTATGTGACTATGTTAATAGGGACTAGTACTACCTATCTGCACCGACTTAGCCTCCGGGCTCCACCTGGAGGAGTACGGTAGGTGCTCAAAGAGCACAAAATCGACTTTTTTGTTTGTGCTCCAAAAAATCCGAAAAAATTTACAGACATCAAGTACATTTATGCGTTTATTTTCCTGAAATTTCAAGGCTGGGAACATCCTAACTTTTGAGAAAAAGGTCGAAATGTTCATTTTTCATCGATTTTTGGAAGAAATGTGGAATTTTAGGGGCTTAGCAGGAATTACCGACATTAGGTTTCTGTTGCCAAATATACCCATATGTATCACCTTTTGAATGTATAAGACATGGTCTTAAAACATTTCGCTTTTTTCGGTTTTTTAGATCAGTTTTCAATCTGAAATTTACAAGTTACGTATTTTTTTGTTCGCAAGATGTCTAAAGATGACGCTATTTACGTCAAATACTCCGTAGTATAGATAAAAACAGTATCCTGCTTCAAAATCTTGAAAAAAAATTTTTTCAGATTTTTTGAATTTCAGAATATCAGTAGGTTATCAGATAGTTGTAACTAGGCTCAATGTGTCCGAATCATGCTGAGATTTTTACAGAAATCATGCATACGTGACTGTTATCGATTGCACTTACAGTTATTTGCGTATCGAAAAAAAAATGTTTGAAGTAAAAAATTTGTCATGGTCGAGACCCCCAAAATCACCAAAAAAACTTTTTTTCGATTTTCAGAAAACCGATAGTTTATTACATAGAGATCGCATTACAATGTTTTCTGTGAGAATTTCAACGTCATTTACCGTTTTTCAGCCAAGTTATGGCCACCTGAAGTTCGAGACTTCTGACGGATTCTGGACTTTTTAGAATCTGTCGAATTGATTTTTGACCATTTGAAAACGGGAATAGTTTCTACTAATGCTCACACATATTTTGTCACAAATACGGTCTTTTGGAACACTCTAGAGAAGAAAAAATTTTCACTGTGGCTATCGATCATCCTAAAAACTGATCTAAAAAACCGAAAAAAGCGAAATGTTTTAAGACCATGTCTTGTACATTCAAACGGTGTTACATATAGGTATAGTTGGCAACAGAAACCTAATGTCGGTAATTCCTGCTAAGCCCCTAAAATTCCACATTTCTTCCAAAAATCGATGAAAAATGAACATTTTGACCTTTTTCTCAAAAGTTAGGATGTTCCCAGCCTTGAAATTTCAGGAAAATAAACGCATAAATGTACTTGATATCTCAGAATTTTTTCGGATTTTTTGAAGCACAAACAAAAAAGTCGATTTTGTGCTCTTTGAGCACCTACCGTACTCCTCCAAGTGGACCCTTGAACCTAAGTCGGTGCACATGGGTAGTACTAGTCCCTATCAACATAATCACATAATTTCTTGACTCTTGCTCATCTATAACACCCTAAGGCACACCCCCGTATGATCATACTCGATCCTTACAGAGAACACGTTATATATTCATTTATGATGCCGATTTTTGGCGTTTTGTCACAATTATCTTGCTCATTTTCACTGAGATCAGTTTTTTCGTTCGTCGAATTATACTGATCGTACAACGCAACCACGCGGAAAGAGGTTTGGAATTGAATGGCGGATAAAATTTCCAGAGAGCTTTAAAGGTCAGTGTTTGAGGTTTCGACCAATTTCAAAATATTAATGATTTCAGATAGTTACTTTACCTACATTTTTGTTTTTTTGAGCCAATGTTTACAATCATTTTTATGCGAGTTATACTTCTCCGAAGTTGTTGTTTGAATATTTTCAAAAAAAAAACATTTTGGTCATAACTCGAACACAGTACTACCGATCCTCCTGCTGCATTCAAAATCTCTGCGTTACAATTTGTGGGTACTCCTCGTAAGTGAAACTGGAAACCACAAAAACTATTGCAGCAGTTCAGCTGAGCGCCAACATACTAGACTGTTCCAAACGGAACAGTTTTCTCAATTATCACCTTGAACCGCTGTCTCTGTGTCTTTTTCCCAGAACTGGAGACTTTGTTTGAGTCTGGTGAAGCAAGAACAACAAATGTTATTATTTTCGGAGGTCTGTCATGTTCTTCCCAGACAATGATAAGAGAGATTTACAGTCATAAAATGCACTAAAAGGCAGGATAACTCTTTAACTTTCTCTCTCTCTCTCTCTCTCTCTCTCTCTCTCTCTCTCTCTCTCTCTCTCTCTCTCTCTCTCTCTCTCTCTCTCTCTCTCTCTCTCTCTCTCTCTCTCTCTCTCTCTCTCTCTCTCTCTCTCTCTCTCTCTCTCTCTCTCTCTCTCTCTCTCTCTCTCTCTCTCTCTCTCTCTCTCTCTCTCTCTCTCTCTCTCTCTCTCTCTCTCTCTCTCTCTTGTTTATCCATTCATTTCAGGGCTTTCAAAAACAAAAACCGAAGATGCTTCTTCTCTCAAGAAATTGCTCATTATTCACCGCTCTGAGTGACCTCGCTCTCGGAGCCAATTTCACTTTTTAAAGAACCTGTCACTTTCGGAAAGATTAATCGGGTTTTTGGCATTCACAGAGAAGAAAATGAGGTTTTCGGGATTTTTTGAAGCTCCGCCCAATTATTCCGAAAGCTCGGCTTCTCGATAGTCATTCTCAGAATCGGATTCGAAGCAGCAGCTCCTGAGTTTTTTCCAGTTCTGTTTGGGTTAGTTCCCGTTCCCCTAACTGCTTTCACAAAGCGATCACTTCAGAACCATGAATTTGTTCCTTGGGATCCTCGCCATTCTGGGCGTTCTCGGAGTTCTCTCCGGTGTCATTCCGACTGCCGCAGGAAACAAGCATCATGCTCACTTGGTTGTTGAAACCAGGCGCCACCTCTGCGGACGCCGCCTATTCTTGGCGGTAGTCCATGTCTGCGGGGCGACCTGCCAGCCGTGTGAGTTTTCCTCTAGATTACTGAACAAATGAGGGACTGAAACAACAGAGGTCATGTGCAATTTTAATATCGATTTTTTACAGTAGTTTTTCTGTCTATTTTCGAAATCACGTTCAAACGTTCGACCGTTTTGAGCGGCGGCCGTTTCTCACTTTTGTGATACCGAATAGACCAAATGAGATGAGAAGGCGCTATATAATTGACTATTTGAAAAATTCGATTAACGGGGTAGCTAAACTAGTGGTGGTGTCTAACTGAGTCTGCGTCTCTGAAAGTTGAATTACGCCCATCAAATCTTTATCTCGTCTGAGGTGGCTGAGTAGTGATAATCTTCTGATATCATTAGTAATTGCTCTTATCAGTTATGTTTTCAGCCAACGCGGAGGTCTCCATTACGACCGTCTGCTGCTACAGAGGATGCAGCCAAGACGACCTCGTCGTCCTCTGCTGCCCGAAGCCTACGCCAGTGGGCACTGTCGACCCTTAACCATGGCCATGTTCTCTCTTGTCTCTCCCTCTCGCGCAATGTGGTTTTCCTTTCTCTCGCTCGTATTTCTTTTGCTTCCGTTTATTCTTACTTCATAGTTCGAAACTTCGAACCTTCTTCTCTTTGATCGCAGAGAAATTCATTTTCTTCTCGATTTTCATTTAGTTGGATCAGCGTTTTTCCTGTGGCTGTCGGCACCACAACCTGTTGAAAAAAAAACCTGAATAAAGCAGTGTTAATACCAGACTCAGCTGTTTACACTTGTGTCCATCTCGAACGAATAGTTTCCGAAATTGTTTGGACGTTACCCCTGTGACGGTGGAAACTGTCGGCCACGCCAACGTTTAGATCCATTCGTGAATATTTTTGTCTTCACATGTTCTCGGACCCCCATGACCATAAGAAAGCAGGAATATTCGAAAAACTCAGGCTTCTGAAATAGACGTCATTTTCCGGCAGGTTCGGGATTTGTCAAATCACGCCGTTCTACACCGGGTTAACGCCGATTCGACGCACGTTCGACGCACGTGCTTCGTGACGCGCCTGGCACATTCCTGGATGACAGAGAGAACTTGAGAAGGAATCCAGGAAAAGATGTGAAATCGTTTGGAAACTGTTGAAAGGCACTGAAGATACACGCTAGATTGGTTTTTCTGCGAGATGAGAAAGTTTTTAGCAAAAAGTTAGGTTCCAGCTCTGCTTTCTGTATCTACGTCTTTCATAGACAAAACAAATCAACATCATTTTCAATAGCAACGTCAACACCAAATCAACAGATCTTCACGTTTTCAGAGCGTGGGAACGATTTTTCAAAAACGAATAAAATGCTTTTTTGCATCACCAAAAATGGAACTGGTTGTTGTGCTTTCGTTAAAATGACATCGCTGGCAGCTCAAAAGTTGCGTAATAACAGCCGACATCTTTTGATCATGAAACTACTTGGAAAAATGTGAAAAATGGGTACGGCATAAATAATAGGATGCCCAGAATAAAATGTAGGATCGATATGATATTTTGTAATGAGTTCATTCAGAATATTGAAAAACAATTGACTATGAAAGTTTTCGAACTTTCCTCCTTCGGCTTGCGCCACGAAGCACGAAGCCTCCTCGAGTTGGACTCGACGACGGCACGCAGGATGACGGCGAGATTGCCCCCATTTTTTCAGAGCCGATTATTCAGGGCACCCAAATTTGCATAATTTCAAGTAAAACTTTCTGGATCAAATATCCACACACGACAGAGTCCATCGGATTTGAATCCGGACATGGAAGGCCATTCTGAAGTGGTGATGAACTCGGGAATATGATTTTTGCAGCGCTGCTGGGGGGCTTTGGCACGGTGAACGACATGCATGAAGGCCCAAAATTGATTTCCAAAGGGAGGAACAACTGACTCCAAAATGTGATATCTTTGATGAATTTGATTCACTTTGGCTCCAGGATCCACGAAAATCAACGGAGTTTTGGCTTTTGGTGTGCTCGGCTGCCAGGAGTTTCCCTGTTTTTTCATTTGGAGAGCCTTTTTTCTGTCAAGAACGGCACTGTTTGGACACGTTAAGAGATCATATCGAGCTGCTTTTCGACCACTTCACTCATCGATCTTCCACTGATACCCATTTCTTTTACCATCTTTCTGATGCTTTCCGGATTCCGGCGAATTCGTTCTCTGACTGATCATCACTGTAGGGATACTGACAGTAACTTTCCGTCTAGGTTTGGGTGTGTCAAGAAAAGTACCAAAACGTTAGTAACTGACAAAGTTCCGAAGAAAGAAAACGCCAAAGACAAGAAGATTCTCCAAGCGGGAATCGCCGCTATGTCTTCGGTGTTCTACATTGCCACCCACCTACGAATAACTAATGGCCATAGGCAAGAAGTGTCTTGACCAGAGTCAGTTGCCTGTAAATAAACGCAAAAAACACTCCTGACACTGAAGAATTCGTCTTCAAGCAACCAGCAGTCTTTCTCAATTCAAATCCTTTCCCAAGGAAAGGATGAATTTTGCTAAAGGGACCAGGAGTGAAGACAGACTTTGCCAACTGGAAAAGTGACTGAGCTCGACAAGTTATTTTAGAGTGCTGGAAAGGCAGGAAAAAGACCGTTAGGAGAATCAACGAAAAGACTGAGCTGTTCACGAAAATTAAGCTTTCCAATTGAGTCACGACCACCAATCGAGAAACCATTCGAGCAGCTTCCAGGGATCACTTAACGGATCAGTTTTGAGGGTCATCTAACAGACCAATGTTCAATTCGTGCAAAAGAACCCTCTCGCGATTCTCGAAGCTGTAGTCGTTGCAACAGTGTCCACGACAGACTCTGATGCCGCTCCAGGAATTGATGAGGTACCAGCTATTCTCTTGAAACACTGAGGACCCGCTCTCACGAGGAACCTGAACAGGTCATTCAACGAATTTATAGCCAAGGGGACATCTCCAGCCTCATGGAACAATATCAGATGAATACTGATCGAGAAGAAGTTCAAACCGGAGCAGTTGAAAGATGTTCGACCGACCTCTATCCTCTAGTTTCCTGGTAAAATATTCGCAAAAATCCTCACCCGGAAACTTAATTCCATCGCTGATTAATACTTAGATGAATCGCAAAACGGTTTCAGATCTGCCCAAAGCTGCGCCAAAAACCTCCAGTCGCTGGCTGGACTATGGAAGAAGTGCGAAGAGTACGAGCAACCGCTCATACTCACTTTCATCGACTTCAAAGATGCGTTCGACTCAGTACACTGGCACACGGTCCAATTGGTAATCGTCAAAGCTGGGTTCTCACCCCAGTACTCTGAAGTAATCCGGAGATGGAACGAAATCGGAACTGGCCAAATGGAAGTGCTAGGAAAGAAACTGAAAAAACTCATGGAAAGAGGACTTCGGCAAGGAGACTTTTTGCAGATCCTTGTTGTTCTTTGCAGATCCTTTTTGGCATTAAGTAACGTTTCGAGCTGATGTTTTTTCTGCTGACGTCAGCGGAGTCTTCGCTTTTTGTAAATGAGGTTCAATTTCTTCCCGGTAACAAATGACGTCTGCAGGTCATCCTCGCGCAACTAAATTTCTCATTTTTCATCGCACATTTGGATCTGTCAAAATCGGGCTCTCAGTTTTTCTCATCTTTTTCAAAAAAAGAACAAGAGAATTGAAGATTGAGTTCACACGGGCGAAAGGGGGCAACTGGAATAGTGAGGCGATTGGGGAGAAAATAACTGAATTAGAGATTGGATTTCGAGAATACAGTAAAAAAGCTAGAGATTGAAACAGACACAACATTGAAATTTTAGTTTCTAACATGACGCGACCGTTGAACATTTTGTGAATGGGAAAAGATCGCGCCTAGAGGACTTGAAAATCGAAAAAATACCGCATTAGCAGTTCAAAATGCCTTCTCAGTTTTTGAAACTTTGATAAAACGCTGTAGTTCATGTCGTTTCCGAGTCTCTCAAACTTTTCCGATACTTATATTGTGAGTTCACGTTTTATTATTTTGGTTTTGACTTTTTCAATCAATCTGCCTCTCATTGAGCATTTTGTGAATTCTAGTCACTCAAATAGAGTACAATAGAGTGCGAAAACGATTCCCAACTATTTCTCAAAACAAGACAAAGGGGTAATTGTCAGAGGCAGCAGGATCCAGTAGGTACCGGAGAAAATGCCTTGTGGGACCGGTGTCCCTGATAGTTAGTGCAGTTGAATGCGACTTTCTAGTGGATCTGACTCCTGGTTATTGAAATTTATAACACGTCTTCACTGATGCAATACCCCCATTTTGAGTTTAGGTTTTCATCAACTTCATTACTTTCTGAATCGGAAATCCAGTTGGTACGTCTTTCCGTTACAGTTCTTTACAGATCCTTGTTGACATGAATTAACGTTCCGAGCTGATGTTCTCTATGATGACGTCAGCGGAGTCTTCGCTTTTTGTAAATGAGGTTCCATTTCTTCCCGGTAACAAATGACGTCTGTAGGTCATCCTCGCGCAACTAAATTTCTCATTTTTCATCGCACATTTGGATCTGTCAAAATCGGGCTCTCAGTTTTTCTCATCTTTTTCGAAAAATAAAAGGAGAACTGAAGAGCGAGTTCACAAGGGCGAAAGGGGGCAACTGGAATAGTGAGGTGATTGGGGAGAAAGTCGACAAATGTTCTTGTTGATTATCTTCCTAATGTTACTACTCTAAAATCACCTACATAGAAGTCGAATATTATTCAGAAAGTGAACATTAATCATGAGAATACTGTTCTTTTCGAACGGGCTGATAATGAAATGGGGTTCCAAGCGGTGAATCATCAAGACCAGTTGATACTTCTAGGTAGCTGAACCATTTTCAGATTTCCATTTTATTTTTGGAGAAATTCATTCACTTATCCAACTCCACTGCTATTCGTTATTTTTTCAATTTCAATTTTAAGTCTGTCTGACTGGTCCAAATTTAAAAGCCAGCTGATGAGATTTTTGTCACTAGAAATTAATGAGTTCATTATTTCGCCTGATAGGTAATATTATTGTTTTTTTTCACACTGTGAGACTATGCGATTTCAACAAAAATACTATCGGATGCCATCGAAATGGCCCCAGCAACCGAGAAGAGCTTCTTCGAAAAATCGTTTTATCTCGGAACTGATAAGATATTTCAAAAAGTGGTCATCAGCAAACTTGTGGTCCTCAATATCATCTACAAGTTTGCTGTTGACAACTTTTTGACATCTCTTCGCAATCTCGAGATATAATGATTCTCCAGTAACAGTGAGTTCTATCAGGCTTTTATAGCCAGTTCTTCCACGTCGGAGGTCCAACACGAAGCTATACTAAATACAACACTAATGCTATGTTATTTTACTGTTTGGAACATTGTTGTTTCATAAGGGACCTAAGCTAGAATCGGTAAAAAATAGTTTTTTTTCTATTTCTTGCCGATCAGCTTGTCCATAATGAAAAACGGGGCTCTACCCGCTAAAAGAGGGACTTAGAAAAAAAAGAGGGATTTAGAAAAAAAAGAGGGACTTAGAAAAAAAAGAGGGATTTAGAAAAAAAAGAGGGACTTAGAAAAAAAAGAGGGTCTTAAAAAAAGAGGGACTTAGAAAAAAAAGAGGGATTTTCAGAAAACAGAGGGATTTAGAAATGATGATTTTATTGCATTTTTTCCAAAAATGAACAGTATTCGAGTATTCAAAGTTCATGTTACCCTTTTTGATAGTTCTGATGTTTTCATTTGTTATTCAATTCCTCATCAGATTTTTCGATGTCTTATCAGAAACAGTGTTTTTCCGACTGTTTCACTTTTTCAAAGTATTCCAGACTTCGATGACTTATGGCATAGTACACGGTCAACTTGGTCGTAGCTTTTTACCAGTCCCGGGTGAACATCATGTACAAAAAGTGGGGAACGGACTCGTCAATCCTCCGTTGGAACAGAGGAACTATTTGGAGAGAGAAAGAGACTGATAGAGGGGTACTGTCTCATACTCGAAGAAGCTACCCAAAACAGTCGAATTCGAAAAACAAACTAAAAAAGAGGTCGGCAATCATGGTATGAGCATCAGCAACTCTCCGAATACATCTTCAAAAAGTGTAAACGAAAGGAGTGGTTAAGGTTATTTTGTCATAAGTCATCGAAGTCTGGGACACTTTGGAAAAATGAACCAGTCGGAAAAACAATACTTCTGATAAGAAATCGAAAAATGTGATGAGGAATTGAATAACAAATAAAAACATCATAACTATCAAAAACGGGTAACATGAACTTTGAATATTCGAATACTGTTCATTTTTGGAAAAAATGCAATAAAATCATCATTTTTATGCTATCATTTCTAAATCCCTTTTTTTTCTAATTGTAAGAATCCCTCTTTTTTCTGAAAATCCCTCTTTTTTTTCTAAGAAGGAACATGTCAGATGGGCCACCCTGGGAACCGAATTGGTTCGGGAAATGTGAGTACCTGGGAGGGTAGTATAACGCCATATTCAAAAGTTTGCCTTTTTTCCTTATTCCGGAGAAATTTTGAAAAATCCATTTTTTTGGCACTCGGAGGATAGGCCCTCTTCAAAAAATCATAACTAATTTAGAAATAGTGTAAACGAGTTGGTCAAAAAACGAAAACAAAGCTGATTAATTGTAGATTACGTTAAAAATACAAATGATTACTCAGCTTCAAAATTGGAGACCGTATGTTACAAAATGTGCCCATGTCAGTAGACCCTATTTCTGAATTTGATCACTTTTCGGAGAGATGGAGGGATAACACTATGTGGGCACGGTTTCTTGGTACTTGTGAGTTACAATCATGATATAAAAAATGGGGGTAATCGATCATTTACGAAAAAAATTTCCACTTTTAGTGCGACTAAATTTTCAAAATTTCAAGGTTTTTGATTTAATCTGAAAGTGAGTTACATAGCTTGAAAGACCATGTTTTGAGGACCATTTTTGCAGTTGAACGTTTTCTGATATCTCTTATCACTTTCGAAATATCGACTGAGAAATGATGTCCACTCAACACGAGAACACGGGTTAGAGAACACTGGAAATGTGTACCCTGGAGATCGAAATTCAAGATAAGTTTTACTCAACCATATTGATCTAGGTAGTAATTGATAATTCCCATTCTCAGATCACAAAATGATCTTCGAGAATTCGACGAAAATCCAGGCACTACCCTTCCTAAAACTGTAGGGGGGAAATAGAAGAGAGCCCACTAAATCTGCAGGAAATAAGTGTTTATTCTTAGATTTTATACTGCTACTTGTTTGTATGAACCCATTTCATGTTGTATTCGTGGAAATTCAACAAAATAACAATATTCCAAAAATTCACTTTTCCGGCATTTTTGGACCCGTGTTCTCGTGTTGAGTGGACATCACTTCTCAGTCGATATCTCGGAAGTGATAAGAGCTATCAAAAAACGACATGTTCCTTCTAAGTCCCTCTTTTTTTTCTAAAACCCTCTATTGGCGGGTAGAGCCAAAAACGGTTCATGAGACTTCAGTCAAATTGTTAAGGAGAAGGAAACTGTGTTTTGAAAAACAATGAAGAAAACGATGACATTCTTCAATTCATTGAAATATTGAGGCATGACTCTGTCACAATGAGGAATAAATATAAACAAATAGCAAATATCGATAGATATGAAGAAATATGAAGAATATTCAAATCATGAGGGACAACGGAGCACTAGGAGCTCCGATGTAATAAGGACGAGTTGAGCATGACAGCAAACAGTACCATCAGGAAATTATTTAGAAACAAGATGAAATGATTCTGTTGGGGTTCTAATCGAATGAAATGGTGCAAGTTCGGGCCACCAATCTCATGTACCTAGCGTATATCTTTTCGTTCGTATAACCCTTCGAACGTAGAATCGGCAGAGCGACAGCATCGAAAGCAATTATCGAATGCTTCGAAAATTTGAAGATCTCCAAAGAAAGCAGATAGAAGAACGGGTTGTAGTCTTTTGATTTCTCGAAGAACGTGCCCATTTCAGCGAAGATCGTCCTCGACAGTTCGTAAGTGGCCCTTCTTTTCATCTCCATTGTGTGATTATCAATTATCACTTGCTGGATGTCGTATGTCGCGTATCCGTCTGAAAAACGTGGCTTATGAGAAGTTAAAATTGACAGTCAGTACCTGGGAAATTTTCTCTTTTGTTGCGGATTCCATCTTGGATTCTAATATAGTTCGAAACGAAATTCTCGGCATACTTTTTAGCTTTAGCAGTCTCGCCACTTTGCAGAAGACAAGACGCCTTGTAGAAATGTTCCTCGCTCTCGATTGCCGCATAAATGTCTCTCTCGATTTGAAGACTGAATGCAAATTGTCTTCTAGCTATGTAGACCACAAAAAATTCGTTCAAAATGATTGGACACAAGTTATCCAGGAGAACAGAGCATTTCATTGCCAAATCCTCATTCATCTTTCCTTGGAAAGAATGGGTTCGCCTTTTCATAAAGTCTTTCACTATCGCCTCATCAAACTCTGTAATAATCTGTTCAGAGATGAACAGAATGACTATCTCACCTTTGGCTGAATGCTTGTGGACATCTCCAGAACGGTCTCCCCAACTCGTTGATCGGTTGTAGATCTTAACCAAACGATCAAATTCCGCTCGGTCGGCAGCCTCCTTCGCCTCTTTCGCTTCTTTTGCGGTCTTTTCTGCCAGCCTCTTATTTTCCCTCTGTTGCCATTTTGTATGTGGATCCTCCTGATCAGTGACGACTTTTTGTTCTTGTGCAGAAGCACCTGATGGTTCAGTCTCGGTGTCTGGTGTGTTTGAGTGAACAGCCGGAACAACTTCCTCTGCCACCCGTTTTGCCTCATTCTCCTGTCTCGTCTTATATTTCTTCTGCTGCTTTGCAATATCTCTAAGTCGTTTCTGCTCCGCTAGTTCCTCCCTGGAAACAAAAACATCATATAATGGTAATGTGTGAATGAAAATTTACTTCTTCAACGCTCTTTTAGAGACGTTTGATAGTTCAGGAGCGTCGACCACTTCAGCATTTCCAGCTGTTTCCGAATCCGATGATTTTGGAAGTACCGGAGCATCACCAACTGTCGGTCTCTTAGCATCACCTGATTCATTCATCTTGGGATCATCGTTGAAGCTGGAAGTAGCAGCCGTGTGTGTTGATTTATCTGCCTCTCTGTCTTCTGGAGCTGTGGAGCCCTCAGAAGCTAATGTTTTGATTGTCGCAGGTCCATCATCAACATCAAGAACATCATCAATGACTGAGGTATCTGTTGGAACCAACTGTGCTTCCGAGGTATCTTGCGCAGACTGCGGATCATTCGAATTGGATGGGGGTTTTGATATGGCAACTTGTCTAGGCGGTTCATTCTCTATCTTCTGACTTGATGAAGATGCCGACTCATCACAAGAACTCGTCTCCGTGGTTTTCTGGACAGGCGGTTTCTGATCTGTCGTTGGGACAGTCGGCAAAATGACAGCCTTCTTGAACAGTGCTTCTGTTTCCGAAGAGTTCTTCTCTTTGTTGCCATCACTTGCGGCTGATTTGCTTCTCGCTTCTCGGACTGGCTTCACTGGTGTTTGACTCAACGAGCGACCGTGCTTTGGCTTAGTGGAAGTGGTTGCAGAAACCTCCTCCGTCTGCTGGGAAGCACGACTCGGTGCAGCTCTGGGAGCCACCGACTCCTGGATCTTTGGTGGGCACACTTGACGTGGTTTAGCCGTTTTTGAGGTTTCTTCTATTTTGTTACCCAAAACTCCCTGCGGATCACTGAAAAATATTCAATACAAATAAAGAAAGTGTTTTGCAAACTATACCTGTTCGAGGCTCTCGGCAATTCCGGAAAGTCGGGCTTTTTGAACTTATTTTTGTGGAGATCCTTCCGAACGCATGTTGCGTAGCTCATTTTCGAATCAGAGGCTTCATTTCGAACGTTATCAGCCACCTTTCCAACAAAAACATCATCTGTGCGTTTGGGAACATCGGACGTATTTCCCTCTTTTCCGGTATTCGCAGCTAAAGTCATTCTGAAAAGAACAGTCGTTTGGAGATGAGAAGAACAGACTCACTTGTTTTTTTTCTTTGCATCTGAAGGTACAGAAGGCTCACCAACAGTGGCAAGAGACGAATCGTCCTCACCGGATAATTTACTCTCCACAGACAATCTGCAATACGACTCATTTGAAAAGAACTGTTTCTAATCTAAATACCTGAGCAAGTTCACGGATTCGACGACGGAATTGTGCTGAGCACAAAGATTCACGATTTTCTCGGAAACGCGTGTGACAAGATCAGCCATCTTCCGAAAGTCAGCTTGGATCTCTTCTTGAGAAACACCATTGGCGATGACCTGATCGTGAACTTGTCGGATCTCGTCCAAAATCTCTGATTCAGTGCAAAGTGGTTGTTTCTCTCGCTCAACTTTCGAATGACTTTGAGACGTCTGGTTATCGGGCTCCGACGCACTATCGGTAGACATTTTTATCAAACGTTTCCGGGTGGACTATGAAAACTCGGTCTGGAAAAAGCTTTCGCGTGTTACAGAAATAAACGAACATAAGGAGAAAGGGACTGAAAGACCTGAGGAGATCGCTAAGAGAAAGTAGAGCGAAGAGAACAGAACGGTGGATGAACACCATTCAAGAAAAGAGGAAATGATCGGCGAGGGTGATCGACGACCCACAGCCATCTGCCTCCCTCCCGTGTAAGAGAGTGTATGACTGTCTGCGTCGTGCAGACCCCATGCACTCTTGCTGTGTGCGGGCGAGACGAGCAGAGTACGCGGGGCAGAGGGTGGGTCAGCAAAAAGCTGCCATAACAATCTTGTATTGATTTTGTGTAGTTATCCGTATTGTTCTGTGCAGCACAACCCCCACTCATTCGCTCTCCTCCACGTTCACTGTCACTTGGATCGTGTGGAACAGACATTCATTCGTCTTTGCTTTTGTCTATGTCTAGTCGCGTTTTTCAGCTGTTTTTTCTTATTTTTCCCATTCACGCCATATTTTTTGAGATATTCATGATAATTGTGTCAATTTTACAGAGCCTCTCTCCACTTGTTGCAACATGAACAAATCCAACGGTTTTCCATTCCTTGATCTCCCATTCCTCGCTCAAAACGAAGTTATCAAGTACATGCGTCTCCGAGATGTGTAAGTCAGGGGGTTTTGTTATCATTCCAGTGATGCCACTGCGACTGGACCACACCGACCGTTTCTGAACTGGTGTTCGCTGTGGATACAGGGTGGCCGCTAACTACCCTCCCAAATTCAAAATCATTCTTTAAAAAAAGTTTGGGGTACCTAAACAAAGCAGAGACTAAGCGGGACCAACATGGATCAATAAGGGAATTTGAGGGTTTAGAAAACTTTGAAACAAAATTTCTTCTAAAACGAAAAGAAACGATACCTTGAGACTTTGCGAACTGTATTCAACGACTTATCGGAACCGCAAAAGCCTCTGCTACGTTTTGAAGAAAATTTTGATCATTGTGAAAAAGACCTCCCTGATAGAAGCGTTATTTTTCTATTATAAAAGTTGTCTTATTCCAGGTTTGAGCTTTCGATGCTTTCAAAAAGGACGTCAAACGTGACACGCTTAGCCAACCTAAAGTTCAACTGCCTTCAATGGCGAGTGTCAGTGGAACCGTCAAATAACAGAGTTTGGATCGGCGACGGAGATGACATCCTCCTCAACATCATGATTCAGCCTTTGGGAGGCATATTCGTTAATTGGGACGAAGACTGCGATCCGGGTAGCACCTACTACAAGCGTCTGGATGTGCGGAACGAGGAAACCCAGCTCACAGCTATAGATCAGATGACGGAAAGCCTTTTGAAAGTATTTACATTCACAGACTTCACTGGATACATCGACGAAGGAGTGAAACTCAGGACTTGTTTCCTGTTCAAGCACGTGAGAAACTTTTTCAAGCTGGAGATTGGCGACATTGAAGGTGGAAATGGTGCATCGATGTCGGAAGATGATTTGCGTTTTGTATTGAACGACCTGAATGCCAAAACGCTGTTCATTCACAGCGCAATGGACAATGTTGTCAGATACACGGGCGATCTTAACAATGAGACCCTTTCTGTCAGTCGCGCTTCCTGGATAACACTGACATCGATTCTGGAGTCGAATGTTGAGAATCTCAGTCTTTCCTGGAACTCGCTGAGCGTGGAAGATTCTCGTTTCTCAAACGCCGATGTCAACCAGATTCTGAAAGCATGGACAGATGGCGGATTGAACAAGCTTAAAAGCTTCAAAATCAAAATCGACGAGGAGATAAGTGAGGCAGATACACTGGGCGAGATTCTGACAGGAATAGAGCAAGTCGTTGGTGTGGAGGCAGATAATGAAGATGACGCAGATAATGGGGATGATGGAGGAGTGTAAGTTCCCAATAGCTGAAAACAAGCACATCCATTTTCATTTCAGCTGCTACATTCGCCGTCAGAGTGGGCAACTGGGCAGCGTATGGGTGGACACCGACTACTATATAAACTTTGCCTCCCAATGAACTGATGTCACAACACCCCTTTACTATTTCGATGCTATTTGTTCTGTTCTTTTAAAGAAATACTCAACGTTTAGTTTGTCGTTCTTCGGCATTCCGCTTCGTTTTTGACGTGAAGTTCTCGTTTCGACCAAGATCACTTAAATTATTAACCCTTCTCCTTTTGAAAAATCCTTTTTGACTATCCACTTCGAAACTCATCTTATTTGTTTAAAACTTCTCAATTCTGAGAATCCGTGTTGTACTGTAAACCTGTTTTTATTTGAATCGCACACTCTCTCGCCCTTCTCTCTGCGTGTTCAATGTTCCGAGCTACCCACTGAATGTTAATATTTTCCCAAAGTCCCGATCAACATGTCTGTACTAACCTATAATTGATTCTGATATCAAAACACGATGCATATAAATGCTTTGAAATGAGTTATTTTTTGTCTGGGAGTGGGTGTGTGCTGCAAAAACTTAATTTCCTTACAATTTTTGGATTGAAGCAAAATAATTTCATGAGCATTTTTGTGGACTATCAGGAAATATGGCAACGTCAAAATCAGCTAAAACTGTTGCAAGTTAGAACTGATTAAGAAAATAACTGAGGAAGCTCCACTTGGGTTAGTGGGGTGCCACGTGAACTTTGCTTTTCCAGGCAGTCTATCCAGCGGGAAGTGTGATCTCACCCCAACTACCTTCTTTCAAACGACCAAGTCTAAGACTCCCAGACGAGAAAACTATTGTAGAGAATAATCGGCAACCAGGAGGTGAAGAGGATTTATCGGTACGATAGAGTTTCCGATGGATCGAATTCTTGATAATGATTTCACTTATTTGTTCACCATAATTAGAAGAGATACACAAAGGGGAGATTGATTGATTTATTGAGGAAGGGCAACCACTTATACATCAACAGAAATATGAAGATAATGTGTGTGTGTCAGTATTTATGACAATTGAGACGGAGGTGTTTAGTTAGATCTAGGGAATTTAAGTTTTTACTAAAAGAGAAAGCTGATGGTTTAAGGGGGAACAATAGAGAGGGGAGCTGGTTCCAGCATTTAAGGGCACGATTAGAGAGGGGTTGGGATGATTTTTTGTTAGTATTTTTTAGGTTACAACGAAGTTGGTAAGGGTGACGACGAAGAGAGGGAAGATTTACACGGGCAAGGAAAAGGGAATGATTCACAATGGTTTCACCGGTGACAACAAGCTTATAAAGCATTACAAGATCAGCGAGGAGTCTTCTTCACTCAAGAGACTGGAGGGAACACGTAGAAAGGGAAGAGAAGTATGACACATAGGGAATGTTATACTTTTTGAAAAGACGTAATATGAAAGATTTTTGTACAGATTCGATGTGAGTGATGTGGGTGATAGAGATAGGGGAGAAGACTTCGGAAGCATACTCAATGATGCGGATCGAATTCTTGATAATGATTTCATTTATTTTCTCACCCTAGATTAGAAGAGATACACGAAAATGAGAAAGTACATTTTTGAAAAACCCTACTGCTGTTGGAGGAAGAAGGTGATGCTGATGTTGCGCTACCTGACGAGCTGCTCGATCCTCGCCAAACATCTGCGAGCGGCCCCATCTTCGTGACGCTTTTCGAAGTCCGTCTTCTTCTTCTGAAAATAACAAGTAGCGATGACTAATTGTGCTTCAACTCACGTAGGCAATATTTGTTTATAGCAACGGGAAACTTTCTCGTTTTTTCCGCGTCCCCTCCAATTTCGCAATACACAAAACAGATCCAATTGCCTCTGCATCTTCGTCTCGTGCCCAATCCGTCAATTAGTTGAGAGAGCGCCCACATAAAATGGTCAGCTCCAGGACTCCCGGCTTCGCCTCTTGTACCTTTATGCAGCCGGCACAGCGTTCCGCAGTGTCTCCTTGAGAACGGTTATCCTTTTAAGGAGTGGGCACCCGTTCCAGTCATCAGCTGGACGATCCAAAACAATGATCCAACTCACTATAGTCATCGATGAATTCGATCGCCAGGACTCCGGTGTTGCGCGTTTTCGAATATGTCAATCCTGGTTATCCGAATAGTTGGAACTCTTCCGAACTTCTGAGTTTCCCTTGTTGGAATAATACATGACTGTTATTGGGAACTCACTTGAGGTTCTGTCAGTGGAATCACTCGTATCGTACAATCATTTGGTAATTAAGTGGGTAATCGTATCAGCTTGCTTCTGCAAGCTCGGGGAGGATCAACTGACTCAAGTTTGAAGTGAGGAAGCCTGCAAAGTGTAAGAAATGAAATTGCAACTGATCACCTAGAAAACAAAAAGAGGCGAAGAGAGATAGGAGAGGAAAAAGAACTAAATATGAAAAGAGAAAAGAAGAGACGAGAAGGTCAAATAAACAAAAAACCAAAGGCAGAACCCGAGATGGTGATGACTAATACTCCCGCCTTTTAAAATTGTTCCCAGATCAAGTGGTGGAAATGGGCGGGATGCATTGAAAAAAAAATTAAAGTTTGATGATGACTAAGTGAAACAAGGGAACAAAACACACCGCCGAAAATTTCTCAGAACTTCGAATTTGGCTAAACTGTTTTGGGAATATGTTTAGAATGTTTATACAAGTAGGTTCCCAGAAAATCTTCCAAAAATTGTCGCTAGTTTCCGAGTTACAGTGATTTCCATGCGCAATGTTTTACAAGGGAACCATTTTACCTTAGCTCTTCAGGATTGGCTACAAATTTGCATATATATTCTTGAGGTGATTCTGAACAACTCTTCAGTTGAAAAAAGTTGCCCGTTCGGCCTCCCCTTCGAGATATTTGCGTTTGAAAATTGCTGAAATTTTGCACGGATTAACGTGGGAAACGGTGTGGGCGCCACCGCGCATATCAACTCACCTATCCACCACTGTCGGCAGTGGGTCGGTGGCCGAGTGGGGTAGAGGCGCGGGTTGTGTGCGGCAGCTTGTTGGTTTGGTCCCCGCTGATGCTATAATTTTTTTGCTTTTTATTTCTGGTCACCTTTTGCTGAAAAAACCAAAGTCCGAAAATTTTTTCCAAAAATTTTTCATTTTTTTACAATTTTATTTCTCTGATTGGGAGTTATGAAAAATCACTAAAAAACTTCTTCACACCATCATAACAGTAGTCATCGTGATCACAACAGAAATATGGACACACGTGAGTTTTCCAAATGAAATTTCAACATGATCGCAGATTTCATTTCTTGGTTTTATAACTCCCAATCAGAGAAATAAAATTGTAAAAAAATGAAAAATTTTTGGAAAAAATTTTCGGACTTTGGTTTTTTCAGCAAAAGGTGACCAGAAATAAAAAGCAAAAAAAGTATAGCATCAGCGGGGACCGGACCAACAAGCTGCGGCACACGACCCGCGCCTCTACCCCACTCGGCCACCGACCCACTGCCGACAGTGGTGGATAGGTGAGTTGACATGCGCGGTGGCGCCCACATCCCACGTTAATCCGCGCAAAATTTCAGCAATTTTCAAACGCAAATATCTCGAAGGGGAGGCCGAACGGGCAACTTTTTTCAACTGAAGAGTTGTTCAGAATCACCTCAAGAATCGATATGCAAATTTGTAGCCAATCCTAAAGAGCTAAGGTAAAATGGTTCCCTTGTTAGTACTACTCTTCTGACAGATGGGCGCGACTTCATAGTCCTCACAGCGCGGCGGCCGAGCCACTACACCAAAAGGGTGCCGTCGGGGGCCACTTCACACATTGCATCCATACTCACGCTGGTGGGCGGCCGCCCCAAAAATTCGAAAACGGAATGGTCAGAAGAATTCGTTGGTCAAGGCCTCTTTCGTTGCGGTGCCTATGTATAACCTCATAACAGATCTAGGAATTGTTAAGAAAATAATTTCTCTAAAGCACCCGTTCTTGACGTTTCACAATGCAATACTCGAAAGGAAATCATGACAGGTGAAGAAGTCCGAAAGTAAATAGAGAATAAACAAATTATCAATTGAAGTAAGAAAACGAGAGACATGCCGCAACATGATGAATTGAGAGTGAACGAGTGGTCAGACACGATGACTAATCTTTCTCATACTAAAAGGCAAAGGATGTGTGTCTGTCGCGAGAAAGCGGACGTATGTGTGAGTTGGCGAGTGTTTGAATGAGTCAACGTGCGTGTGCGTGCGCTATTGTGAGTTTTGCAGAAGCGATTTCCACATCTGCATTGGAGCAGAGTGATTCGAATATCATTTTGAGAACACGGCAATTCGAACAATTACATATTGTCCGTACTATTCGCCTATTAGCGCGTTCTAGTGAGAGCTTCTGAGAAACAAGAAGAATTCAGCAAAACATGTTTTGCTGGCCGAGAAACCTCCGCCGTGTCTTCCGTGTGTCGATTTACAGGAACCGCGGTTAAATTATTTTTTTAAATCATCCTTTGTCGAGTTCTTCGCAAATCTACTAAAAACACTTCAATGACGCATAAAGTTCGCAAAATTCCGGACACATATTCGCCATAGCTTTTTCGTTAATTCGTATTAGCGCGTTTTAGTGAGAGGTTCAAAGAAAAAAGAAGAATTCAGCGAATTTCTTGTCCTTCGGCCCGAATTCCCTAGTATCGTATGTTAAACTGCTTCGAGACGCATGAAGTGTCTCTAGAAACTCTGTGTATCCAGTCAAAATTAAAAGAGCCGTGAACACGACGCAACGGCTCCGCGCCAACTCGCACCATGTTTCTTCGTTGAGTCTCGATCGCGGTGCTCGAGGCATTTCGTCCTCTTGTGGCCGCCTGGCTGGTCTCTCGTCAAAAATCTCGGGTGCTTTTGTTGCGCGGTTGATGTTCCCGGCACTTTCCTTGCCTTGCACAAAAAGGTACAGTTGCCAAGAGACAGGCTGCGAAGAAACATGGTGCGAGTTGGCGCGGAGCATCATTTTGTATTTCTTCACTTACACTTACAAGGGGAGTGTTTGTACTCAAGGATATTGTTTGGAATGAGACCTTGCGGGATGGAAAGAGGTAGGTTTGAAATTCCAACGGTTGGATGGCCGAGTGGTAGTGCGTTCATCTATGGGTCGACTGGGGCCATGATCGATTCCCTCACGAGTTTTTCTTTTTTCTATTTCTTCGCCGGCATGAAGAATGATGCCCAAAAATTTTCGAAATTTTTATTTTATTTTTTATTTCGATTGGCCATTGTGGGCAATAATGTTTTCTCATCTATCATCAGCTATATTTTCCATCGAATTGTCTTCCATCGAGCTATCGCTCACCGCATGAAAGTCTCCAAATAGGCCAATGATCGAAATCAAAATTAAAATAAAACACTTTTTTTGAAAATTTTTGGAAGTCGACTTTTTGGCATCATTCTCCATGCCAGCGTAGAAATGCAAAAAAGAAAAAATCGTGAAGGAATCGATCATGACCGCAGTCGACCCATAGATGAACGCACTACCACTCGGCCATCCAACCGTTGGAATACCTAGGTCCGCGAGCGTTTATAAGCGCGCTGCCCGCAAAGAGCCGAAAATCATGAAACTTCAAGCCGTTTTTTCTCGGCTCACGAAGCCCAATAGCAGATTTTGAAAACTGATTCGGGGGTTTCAAACCTACCTCTTTCCATCCCGCATGGTCTCATTCCAAACAATATCCTTGAGTACAAACACTTCCCTTGTTAATTTTACAGTGCACACGTTATTTTCCGACTGCGCCTCTCTCACCTACTTTTCTCGTCGCTCCCGTACTCGCCTTCCGCCAAGTTCTGCCCCTATTTCAATAACTTATTCAGACGAACTCTTTTATTTGCACTAGTACATAGAAACACCGAAAGTAACTGGGGAAATTTAATTTCATTGAATCCCGTGTGTCTTTTTGTCGACCACCTCTTTTAATTTTGACTGGATACACAGAGTTCTAGAGACACTTCATGCGTCTCGAAGCAGTTTAACATACGATACTAGGGAATTCGGGCCGAAGGCCAGCAAACATGTTCCGCTGACCGAGAAACCTCCGCCTCGTCATGTGTCGATTCAAGGGAGCCGCGGTCAAATTAATTGTTTTATCCTTCACCGATTTTGCAAGTAAATTTTAGTTGTGTCCGGTATTTTGCGAACTTTAGGCGCCATTGAAGTGTTTTTAGTAGATTTGCGAAGAACTCGACAAAGGATGATTTAAAAAATAATTTAACCGCGGTTCCTGTAAATCGACACACGGGAGACACGGCGGAGGTTTCTCGGCCAGCAAAACATGTTTTGCTGAATTCTTCTTGTTTCTCAGAAGCTCTCACTAGAACGCGCTAATAGGCGAATAGTACGGACAATATGTAATTGTTCGAATTGCCGTGTTCTCAAAATGATATTCGAATCACTCTGCTCCAATGCAGATGTGGAAATCGCTTCTGCAAAACTCACAATAGCGCACGCACACGCACGTTGACTCATTCACACACTCGCCAACTCACACATACGTCCGCTTCCTCGCATGTATTCACCGAGTCCGCCCTTTCCCATACTTTTCGCCGCTTCCACGTTCTTTCTCCATCCACTCCCCCCACTCATATTTCCGTGTTTCGTTTCTTCAGCCGCGATGAAAAAGTGTTCTCTCTGTAATAGAATATTGCGAAATAGAGGGCATTGGTCTTCCTGTCTGACCATTCGTTTACTCTCAATTCACCATGCACCTTCAGAAGTTTTTGAGGAACATATATCTGAAATAATTAGGAAAAACGTGATGTGGAGGTGGTCCTAAAGAGTTGTGGTAGGTGTTCAGCGATTTAATGTTCCAGTCCAATCCAACACGCCTCAGCTTTTTTGAGGCCTTCAGGTTCTTTTACAATCTGAATTGAATCGCATTCACAGTATTACATGGATACAGGAAGACAATAAGCTTTCTGAACCGTTTCTTCGTGATGTCCACTTATGTATTGTGTGGTATTCCGTATAAAGAGTCTGTGATATGGGGACTATTGCTGTGAAATCTACCATTCCTCAAATGCCCCCCTCAACAAGTCCCTTGAGAAACCACTTCGGTTTTTCTCCAAACGTGTGTTCCAACGGTGCAATCTCTCGTTCTCGTCCTATCCTAACCGTCTTCTTGTCCCAAGAACAATGGCGCATGATACTAATACTCAAACTGTACAGTAACATTATTCTTCATCTCACCCACTTCCCCTTTTATCCTCTTTTATTGTCCTTTCAAGATCCAATCGATCTTTTCTTATCAAGCAGAACGCGTCGATGGTTTCACAAACGCAGTGGGAGTATCGGTCCTTGGCGTACCCTGGTTGACGTTTCATCTGTGAATTGGATATTCCGAGAAGCATTGATTTGATTGTCCTACCAGTCTCATCATCTTGGCGTATTTTTTGTCGGCCTTCTTCTTCTCCGCATAGAACAGCTTCTTATCTCTGTTCAAGGCGAACCTGGGATAGTCCGAAGATGAATCGTGACGGCTAAACAGAGAGAGTACACGTTGTCCTATCATTTTGACAAGGAAGAGTTTTGTGACGGTTGGAGGAGGACAGAGGCGAAAGAGATCACTCTTTGAGCGGGCTTTCTGTTGTGAGATGACCATAGGCGGAGTCTGCGCACGTGCTGGGAGAAACAAATGTGAAACACATAAAGGAGGGCAACCTATCTTTGTTTTTTATGTTGTCTAGGACGAGGGTTCAGAAATAGCAGATACGATTGACGTTTTTTCTCAGGTTTCCAAGTGGTTTTGTCAAGCCTCCTGCTCACAAGGGAAGTGTGGGAAGTGCCCGTGGGATTTTGAACCGGGGCCTATCCCGTCCGATAGATTTCGACACGGGGCGTCCGAATCTGTTCTCCAACTTTGCCATATGAGCTCCGGAGCCGAGTTAGAAGCTCGCGAATTTGCTCCGCGCGCGTAGCACACAAAACATTGAGGAGAGTTGTTGTTAATGTGAAAAAGATGTTGGGATTTTTCCATCACTTTTCCAGCCTCCTATCAAACACTCTTTACAGAAACTCGAATATCTCGAGAAAGAGAAGAGATAGAAAAAAGTGGTCAACTACAAAAATGATCAGAATTGAATTCTCTACACGCCTGTTTTATACGCATTTTACAGAAACTCCAAACAACCAAAATCAGTTTCTGACATTCTCGAGTGGAGCAACTTTGGAGCAAAAAATCGTTCAATATCCCATTTTTCAAAATTCTGAAACTTTGCATGCGGGGGTCTTTTTTGACGTAAAATCTAATGAACATAGTCACTTTTGCCCTTTCCATACTAGTTTTCGAGAAAAAAACCATTTTTGACAAATTTTGATAAAAATTTCAACATCTCGTTGGGTTTGGTCGAAGATTCATCCATTTCAGTGTCATATTCGGATTCTACGACCCAAAAAACCCCCGTGCGCAGAGATTTGGGTGAATTGAGTGACACACAAAAAAGTAGATTTTCGACCTTCGGCTCGCGGAGCCCGTGCGGAGCAGCAACAAGTCGGCTCAATATTGTCGGTTTGGTAACTAGGGACCCCTAGGGTATGCACACAGGCAATTTCAGGTCTTTCAAAAATAGTTTCGGGAACTGTGCCAACTGTTATCAACTTTTCTCAAAAACCGTCTCTTACTTTTCTCAAAAACCGTCTCTTAGGGTCCGTTGCTTCTGCACTGCTCCTCATGTCTCTGTTTGGTTTCACGATTCAGTTGTCAAGTTCATGCACATCATCGCCTTCTTGCTTTTTGTTGATTTCCTCGAAGAGAGTGCTGGTGGAAGTGGAGCATCATTTCGAGAAGAGGGCGATGAAAGAGCAGACGGAGATGAGAAGCAGGTAGCTGATGTAGATTCAGCTGAAAATTGTACGAGTTATGCGCACGTTGACAAGGGATGAAACTAACCTCCGCAGAATCCAGGAGCAGAATAATCGGGGAATGAAGCTGCAACAGTCGGACACATTTGTCCATATTCAACATTTTCGTACTCTTGAGTTCCAGAAAAATCAGGGATATGGTAGTTGCCGTTGATGTTTTCAAAATTCCAACCATTTCCAGCATTTGCAGCCATAGACTGGTAATACGGAAGCTGTTGGTTGAAAGCAGAATAACAGTCAACCCACTGGGAATAAGTAGTAGATTGTGGAAATACAGGAACTATTGGAGTCGTGTAACCTTCGAAAGGAACAGATCCGACCGGAGAATACATATTTCAGATTTCAGAGGATCGCAAGACGAATATTTGATGGGGAACTGTTGGTTGTGCTCCCTTATATAGGGAAATTCAAGCCCCGCCTTCTTCCAGACCTCACAATTGTCATCATTGCTGATTAGATCCGCTGTCAGCAAAGTCATCATTTTCTGATATATGAGGATGTTGCAGTGTTTGTTGAAGAGAATGATGACTAATCACCACGGAGCACTGATTCTTCTTCCATCATTTATCATCTTTTTTTTCAGACAGATATAGGTAATTGAGGTTCTCTACGACCATCAAACGTTCTACTAGAAGTTATCATGCCATTCCTTGTTATATTTTTCATTCCTTGTTTTATTTTTCATTCCTTGTTTTATTTTTCACACAAGGTGTAAGCTTCTCCGGCATTCCCAATTACGAAGGGCAAGAAGAAGAAAAAGGACACGAAATCATCATTGGAATCGGAAAGGAGAAGATCAAAAAGAAAATGGATCGAGAGGATTCACAGAGGATCTAATCGCAGAAATCAAGCAAATCGTCGAAGATGCCGTCAAGAAAGAAATGGAGAAAGCTTTTGAGAAAATTTTCGGCAAAAAAACGAGAAGAGCAACGTAACTAGCAAGGAACCGCTCCCTCAGGAGAGCGAGGAAGAGAAAGCAGAAGATGCACTAATTCCGGTCGAGGTAGAAGGATGTAAGCCCAATGAGATAGCCAGCATCACGAAGTGGAGACCCAAAGCGGGGAAGTTGAAGCTAGCTTTGGAAGTTCGAGCTTTGTTGTCCACTCACAAAAGGCCCTTCTTCATACCCAATGGACCAATGGACAAAGCCACAAGGACAATGATTCGAGAATCTTTGCCAGATGACGTTTGGCATAGGTGGAAACAACGCAACAGACGCCGATAAATTCTATTATAGATCTCGCCCATACGTTCACTTTGAGTCACCTGGTCACTATCAACTTTTAAAATTCTTAATCACTTCTAAATGAAGTATCGAAATAATAATAATGTCGCGTTCTCCACACTCTCACAAAGATGTGAAACTATTCAGTTTGTACACCAGGAAGTGAATTACCGAAGAACTTTGATGCTCAAGCTGGACTGTGAGCTTCAGGGTCTTCTCAAGAGATGCAAGCAAGATCTTTCGCTTTGCCGCCGATCGGGATGGTGCTCTCACTGGAGTTCTCGTCCACACTCTCATCTCAATCATGTTCTGCTCTGGCGACTTTACAAAACTGAGGGTGAAACACCAGTGAGCAATCGTCGATATTAAAAATACAATCTAACACTTGAACAGAAGAGGAGACAACGTGCAATCCAAACTGTTTTTTATGCAACTCCGGCAGGTTTCATTAAAAAAGAAGTGGGGGTATGCTCATTTGCGATAATCGGTGTTTTGAACCAAATTTCAAGTCAATTTTGCAAACTTTATCAGAAAGAAGAAAATTCCAATGTGACACAAACTGTCCAAACACTATGCTCGGACAAAATCAACTGAAAAACATAGAGTTTCTGACATTCAACTGATTCTCAGAACAAATACGGAATAAACGACAAAATGACAAACGTAATGTTGAAAAGTGTGTGAAACCATCATATGAAAGACATATTGTGTAGAATTGACTGTTTTCCTCTTATTGCTCATGAAATTTCGCCCAAAATGCGTGTTTTTGAGAAGCACCCCGTAAGCCCCGCCCATTTCCCATGTAAACCACGGCGGGCGGCGGAACCCGTGAGATGTCGGCTGCCGAGATGTCGCATAGGCGCGTGCCTCTCTCGATACGCCGATTCTCTCCGAGGAATGGGTCTGTGTGCCTACCCGGTGATTGGCCAACTCTGTGATTTACCTGTGGGAATCGCGCTAGTCAATAATTTATTATTGCAAGGCCGACCCTCCTCGTATAATTTTTGGGAGGGAGCTCAACTATTTGGGCTCCCAGAAAAGGTTACCATCTCTTGAAAAGAGAAGAAAACGCTACATCATCTCCGGCATATCCCACCTCCAAACCGCTTCTCACGCGACGGAGAGAGGTCGCTGCTCTTCAGAGTGATGCGCCTTTGATGTCCGACCCCCTGCCTATGCGGCAACCCCTAAAATTCCACATGTCTACCTAAAATCGGTGAAAAATGAACACTTTGAATTTTTTCTTAAAAATTAGGATGCTCCCAGTCTTACAACTCCGAGAAGATATACATTAGTGTGTCTTTGATATTTCAGAATTTTTTCAGATTTTTTTGAGCAGAAACAAAAAAGTCGATTTTGCGCTCTTTGAGCACCTGTAAGTCGGTTCACAAAGGTTTTACTAGTTCTTATCAACATACTTTCAAAGTTTCTCGACTCTAACTCATCTATATATAACACCCTAAGACACACTCCCTTATGACCATACTCGACCCTACAGAGAACGGGTTACAGTGGTGGTCATGAAGGTATTTTAAAGTATTTCGGGATCTAGAAAAAATATAACTCTGCAGCCAATGATTGGATTTACTCCCAATTCATCCAAACGGACTCCTCCGTCGTTGGTGTTGGGAAATGCAAATGCCAAGCGAACAGTGCGTCATTCTCCGTCCCCCCGCACCTCCACCTCCACAGTCTTTGTTCATGGTTCTCTGCGTCTATCTCTTGACTATAGTCACTCTCTGCATATGATTTTATATGGTAATAAAATTCCGAAAAGAACACACACCGCTTCATCGGCGCCCTCTATCGTTCTGCGTGGGAACGTTCTCTGCGTCTCTTTCCCTCTCCCTCACCCTTTATAAAGCCGCGGACAGGCCATCACCGCTAACTCCACTCTTTTGAGCGGCCTGATATGGCCGCTTCCCTTAACCACCCCCGATTTTATTAAATTCCCATATATTGCTGGTAACAGTGGATGTGAAAGGTGAGTTCATACTGCTCAAAGAACACAAACAATGATTGTGTGATTGTCGATTACTTATTTTTATCGGCACAACTCAAATGGGATTTTTTGCAGATTCATTCGATTTGACTGGATTGATTGCCCGAAGCATCAGATGACACTGACGATTTTGGAAAAATCGAAAGTAAGCTTTCTCTTTATTTTTTCAAAACTAGGTATGAAAAGTGGGAATGACCAAGTATTTTATAATTGGAATCAATATATCCATATTTGGATGTCTGAAGGTGCATTATTCTCCTGGAAATTTTCGAATCGGTGATTTTCTGAATGTTTTGTTAGTGTCAAAATGTGCCTCGGAGTGTTCAAAAAAATTTCATTTTCTACAATTTTTTCGCTAAAAATAGGCTGAAACTTCCACTCCCCGCTTCAGCCCTCATATGACCACTTCAAATTTCAGCCCAATTTCAGTCTGAAAATAGTAAAAATGGGAAGCTATTTCAACCAAGACACTATCGAAATCACCAAAACTAAAAAAAACGCTTTTGACGAGTCAATTCATTTCACGGCTGCCGTGGATCCTGTGAAGAAAGTGTCTCCAATGGTCAGCAGAATTATTCTCAGATATCCAGATTTAGATTTACTAAAAAAACATATCCGGAATTCTCAAACTGACAATTTTGAGCCGAGTTTTGTGAGATTGTTTTGTGCTAATACAAACTTGTTTCCGCTACTGTACCTATTCTCAGAAGGTACTGTAGAGATGTGTGGCGTCTTGATATGATCAATAGTTATCATTTTTATTCACATGCAAATTGTGAGGAAGAATAGGATGTTTTTCACACGACGTCGCACACAAAACCCATATTGCAGCGGCCGTCTTCCCACACTCGAAAGACACTCGGTGTTTGAGTGAAGTTAGGATCCCTCGGATTCTACCACGTCGGCTGGAACTTCGCCTTCGACGACATCATCTGCATCGTCCGCCAACTGTCCCTCGTCATCGCCATCTCTCTGGCTCTTCGACGAAACGCCAGGAAACTGAAAGCATGGATTCACGTGTGGGATGTACTCGCCATCATCGAGTACGTGTCCACTGTCGCCAAGCAGTTGGTTTTCAACGAGAATTCGGAAATGCTCGAGTTCCCGGGAGTCTACACGAGCACCGCCACCTCCGTCGTCTTCACCATTGCCGTCCCAGTGGTCATCTGGAAATGGCTGTTGAAGAACTACATATCAAAGATCGAGTTTGGCTGAAAGGAATGCGGAGAACGACGGTGAGCTAGTTTTCTCTTTTGGGGAAGGTCTATTTATCAAATTCTAAGAGCTCAAAGAAGACAGCTCTAAAGCTCCAAAGGAACACTGGTTGGAGCCAAAATTTCGAGAGAAACCAATTTGATTGGCCACAAGGAGTCATTCAAAAGTTTGGTCCCCAGTCTTGAGATCCGCTTCGCTAATTTCTGAAATAATAAAAAAACAGTTCTGCAAATGATCTATTTCGTCTAACTATATCTCGAGATTGATAAGCGGTATCAAAAAGTTGTCAACAGCATTATTGTAGTCCTAGTTATGATCTACAAGATTGCTCTTGACAACTTTGTGATATCTCTTATCAATCTGGAGATATAATGATTCTCCCGCAGAGCTCTCCTTAGTTTCGGGGTCATTTCGATAGCAGCCGATAGTATCCCTTTTCCAAGTTTCAAAAGATCTTTTTTCAGAACGCCGTCGATTTGTGATCTCTCTTGTCGTCTCTCTGATCTACGACATTGGTAACAAGAGAAGTGTTAACTGATAACTGATAATCGAATTTCAGTGGACGTGATTCAGCCGTGGTTCGTGGGAAAGATGATCAACCTTGCTATCAAAGCGGGCATCGATAATCGGATAATGAGATTTGGAGTGCGTTCCTCACCGTCCTAGTCGTTTGTTCGTTTTTAAAAATAAAAATGAAACACAATTATCGCGAAGTCTGTTCAACGAAATCCAATACGGTAGCCAGCCGTTCTTATCTGAATACATCAGTGTAAATTTAAGCCAAACCAATAATTTTTCGAAAAATCGTCACAGCCGTAGTTGTTCGTTGATCCGGATGCCAATAGAACTGTTGTGATTGCATTCCACTACGCAACAACTTTTCCGTAATCTCACCTGCAAGGAGCGCCGACGCTTTAAAGGCGCACGCACTCATCACACTTATTGCACAGCAACAGCCTCGATGAATTCTTCGTAACATAAATGTGTACTGTTTTTGGCACATAGGTCAGAAGTATTGACAGCAGGCGGTGGGGCCATCGAGCGCCCTGATGGGTGTCGGCTGCTTAGTGTTCTCAAAATAAGGCAGGCCGCAGCCGGTTCAAGTACCCAAGCTGGCACCCGCTGAGTTTTGAGAAATGTTAGGATCTGATTACATACATATTCGGATAGAGCTCGACAAAGCGACATGATGTCTTTTCACTCACTATTTTAGATCTGCGTATGCTCTTTTTGTGTGAAGTGAAAATTACGATTTTCACCGATGAAAGATCTTGGTGAGTTAAGTGGGAACACACCCTCACTTATGCTTTTACTTAATCAATGACCATTTGGTTAGAAGCCGAAGTCACTGTTTTTACCAGTGCTGTTGGACTCGCGGCGCGAACAAAATGAGAAGTTCTGCCGAAACACCCCCAATAATCGATAATCTCACTGTCCGTTTCCACGGCCGAGCGAGGTGGTCGAGTGGCTAACGCACGTGCTTCCCATTTGGTGCTTCCCAGGTTCTATCCCGGGTAGACGCTGCGGGAGAATCCTTATATCTCGAGATTGGAACTGTATATTTCAAAATTCTTGGAACCTTCGCAAACGCGCTCCGCTAGACCCGTGCTGGTCTCGCCACGGCTCTTATGTGCGTCTCTCAGGGAACACACGAGACCAACAAGAATTCAGCGGAACGCGTTTGCGCAGGTTCCAAGGTTTTTGAAATATATAATAACAGATAACAAAAAAGTGTCAACAGCAATATAATAGTACCAGTCATGTTCTACAAATTCGTAGTTGACAACTTTTTGATATCTCTTATCAATCTCGAGATATCATCATTCTCCCTCAGCAATTTTCCCGGTTGAATTCTCGAAAAAACTTCTCAACCGTTCCGAGAAATAATTATTCTTTTCGGATCAGTTAACAATTTCGCTGCCTTTTTGACACATTGAGTTAGGAAATGCTCGAACTTCAACTAAAAAAGACCGCAAGGAAACACGTCAGTTCTGGTTCTACACACGGTCGGCTCTGCTTTTCCCTCCGACCGCCAGATCCCCGACGAGATGCCGATCATTCTTGCCTTTCGCCCATTTGGGACAGATAAAGTCTGAGTGTGTTTCTTGTTGTGTAACTCCACTCTGAAAAAGAGATCGGCGAAACGCCGAGGAGAAATGGTTGCAACTACGGCAAAATGCCGGAAACAACGCCGAAAAGCCAGTATCACATGAGATCCACGCGTTTCGGAGAAATTCAGGAACGCTGATGGAATCTCGCAGAGATTGGCGACCGAAAAGGTTTCCACTTCAGCCGAAGCGGCAGCACGAAGTCGGCGACCGTTCCACCGCAGCAAGCGGAGAGGGAGCGTGTGCCACCAAGAGACGCAGGAAACCGTAACCCGAAAATCAGGGTGGTCTCCGCATGCGTGGTCCAAACACGAGCTCTTATTGATTGGAAGCGCTTGGAAAAAGCAGCAGTGCTTGCGACGAGTATTCAGCTCGCCAAGCTGTCGTTGCTTAACGACGAGAGGACTCTGATCTTGAACAGAATGAGAAGAGAATTACAGTGTGAGACGGGGAGTATATCGCCGCTCCACTGACTCGAAGAGTGAATGAAATGGTTGATACGATGTAATATCGTCAGCGCGTAAAATGGCCAACCACGGTTGATGCTCTTCAGTTACGCGTTGAAAGATTGAGTCTGGAGTAGACGACAGATGCGTATGATAATCTGATCGCTACGTCAGGCAAAGGGGGGAGATATGTCTCCACCCAAAACGAGAAGCACTCGAAGCATAAAGTCCTCTATCCGTGAAGAAGCGATAGGGGCAGACGGTTAAAGACCTCGATTCATGTATAAAGGATCCGGGGCAGCAGCACGGACGTACGAAAAATGTAATTATATGGTCATACAAACTGATATCAATGAAAATGAGCGAAATATACGTGACACTGAACCGTAAATCGTCATCTGGATGAAGATCAACGAACTCAGTGCTGATAAGTCTGTTTCAAACCGTCTTTTACTTTCCGAGCCCAGAAAATCCTCTAAAATCAAATTAATTTGTTGTGAAAGCACACTGTACGTACAATGTGACCGCCAGAAAACATTTTCTGGCTGGAAAGTACGCTAAAATGCTGAAAATCTGTTAAGTGATAATCTAGTGATAAGAGATTCCGTGATAGCAAGGGAGACGTAATTTTATAGTAATTCTACAATATTTCCTGATTAAATCCATTGATACAATTGAAAAATACCACAGCTCAAAAACCTACAAGTTTTCCAAAAAATTAGGTACAATTTTCAGTTTTTCCTATTTTTCTAAAAATCCATCCAATGACCAGTATATAGGCACATGAGGAAAATGCTCAAAATTGGACGGCGGATCGAATGGAAAAACTTCCAGAGAAATTGTAGGGTCAGTTTTTGAGATAGGATTTGACAAATTTCAGAAAAAGTGATAATTTCTGATAGCAACTGATAATTTGATAAAACAATCACTTGTGGATCGTAAACTAGAGATGATTAGCTACGTTTTGGTTTTTCAAGCAACATTCTACGACCATTTTGAAGCGAGTTATGGTTTTTCAAAGTTGAAGTTTGGGTAATTTTTTGAAAAATTTCTTCTGACCATAACTCCAGAAGGAGGCCCGACGCAGCAATTTCCCATTATGGGTGATCATACATCTCATAGTACTACCGATCGCCCCTACTTTCATTGAAATCCCCGCGTTACATAATGGGAGTGTTCCTTGTAAGCAGAAGTAGAGGGGACGATAGGAATGCCTATTACATATTGAGATCATACTGGCCAGGTGGTCTCGTCGTTAGCAGAACCGATACGGATGCTCTACGAAGATCGCAGTCACGACTGCATGAACTCCCGGGCAGTGGAGCTCCACGGGAAGATGACACTGCTTTATTTGTTGAAGAACAGTTCCCAGGTGACTGGAACTGCGAGTAATGATGCCGCCTTTCACAAAAGACATCAGATGCTTCTCAACCGGAACATTGCATGAACCTGAAGGGGTCATTCCCGATGGTAGATCACATCCCTTGTTTTATTTTTCACGCAAGGTGTGAGTTTCTCCGGATGGCCGAATGACGAAGAGCAAAACGAGGAAAAAGGATATGGAATCACCGTCGGATTCAGAAGGGAGATGGTCAACGTCCGAGGATGGAAACAGAGACACCGTCAAGGCTCTCGCCGAGGAACTCGCCAGGGGATTTATAGAGGCGATGAAAATATTCATCAGACGAGAACAAGAAGAAAAAAAGAGGAGCAACAAAACTAGCAAGAAATCAGTCAAACAGGAGAGCGAGGGAGAGGAACCAGAAGGTGCATCAATGCCAATCGAGGTCAAAGGATGGAAGAGGTCGAGGTCGAGGTCAAAGGATGGAACAAAGGATGGATGGAAGCCCAATGAGATAGTCAGCATCATGAAGTGGGGACCCGAAGCGTGGAAGATCGAGCAGCTCCCCTTGGAAGTTCGATCTTATTTGTCCACTCACCTTCTTCATACCCAATGGACCAATGGACAGAGCCCCAAGGACAATGGTTCGAGGACCGTCGCCAGGAGACGTTTGGCACAGGTGGAGACAACGCACTGCACTAAACGCCTATAATCACTAGATCTATCCGCACCCATATTTTTTCTTTATCCTTATTCACTTTTTCATGAAGTATCGTAATAAATAAATAAATAAATAAAATAACATTGTGGTTGATTGGTCCGCTATTGGCGGTGTTACACAGTTCAATTTCGCTCTCACCTTCAGAAGGTAATGTGATTTCTCTCGATCACTGTGATATTCTGTTCATTCTCGTATTTGAGATTTCTCTATTGAGCTAATACAGACTAAGATCTGGTTCGAAGGTCCACCATTTCTCAGAGAGCCCGAAAGTAAGTGGCCGAAGAGATGGACCGATGCTATAAACATTCCGCACGGAGTGATGAAGCAGATGGAGCAATAATTGCTGCCAGAAACAAACGGTCCGAAAGTGACCAAAACACCGTCTTCGAACAAGGCACAAGTCAGACTAGAAGAACGGGATACGGATGAATCCACCTGACACTTGATCCACTTGGTCGACGCCTCCGAGCCTCCAGTGCTCGGAGACGAGAGCATCGTTCCCTACGATTCCACCAACTCACTACGAAAACTGCTTCGGAAGGTGCATGGTGTCTTCGTCGCGGCGACGCGGCTCGATCGAAAGACCAAGTTCACATGGAGAAATCCGGCGTTAAAAAGATTTGCGGCGGCGAAAGCAGGTGCCGAAGGACATCGGCTCCGGAAGAAGCTGGTACTCAGGTACATCATCACAGACCACTACCGCGACGCGGTAATGAATCTGAACGCAAAAATCTCACCGGAATGGAAACCACTCGAGGATCCACACGGTCTTATCAGACACGGTACGAGATTGGGTCGGTCGGATTGTAAAACACATCCATCAGCCGACGGACTGATCAGATCAGTTACGCTACGGTGCAATCGAAAGGCAATCAAACGATCGGTGAATTAACTGATCCCGCTGGAGATTGAGGATGTAGACGTGAAACGATAAGAACTCGTCTGACGCATGTGTTCCGCCAAAACGGCGAAAGGTTCAGCCGACATGGCTCAGGTACAGGCGAAACGAAACGATGACCACGTCATCATCCGTGAGAATCCTGCTACCGAAGAAGAACCGACGGATGCACATCCAGTTGCTCCGTCTTTACGCACTCGACCATTCTTGGATCGACAAGCGAAACACGGAGTCAACTACGTGAACACATGCTCCCGCTCGCCCCCGCGGCCCCCGGGAATGTCACGAATTGGAGGATCTGAAAGATTACTCCCCTCACGACCTCTCCACCTATCAACTGTAACACTCTACTCAATGTGCAAAGATCATCGGTTCTCTACTATTTCTACTCGTGCTTCCCCGATCGACGACGGCCTATGCTGCTTCTCCTCCTCCACGTGGACGTGCCGCCGCCTCACAAGTTATTGCCGCGTGAACGTGATCTCACCGCTCTCACCGCCCGACTCGCCACGTGGAATCGTCTCGCCGTCCCCGACCGCGAGGAAACACGTCAGTTCTGGTTCTACACACGGTCGGCTCTGCCGTTTCCCTCCGACCGCCAGATCCCCGACGAGATGCCGATCATTCTTGTCTTTCGCCCATTTGGAACAGATAAAGTCTGAGTGTGTTTCTTGTCTTGTTGTAAAATCCTTCTCTCTTTCTCTCTCCTGCTCGGTCTTTAGACTCTCTCGAAACCGAAAGTCAGCATTCGCAAATCACTAAACCACCTTTGCGACAGAGGCGCTGCGGACCCGGGAGGAAGGACAGGGCAAAAGGGCAAAAACTCAATGACCGACAACTGATGTTTTCACTCTCATACTGGACAGTCATGTTTTGAATCCCTGGTTAACAGGGGAGTCTAAGCTCGCAACCCCTTCCTCATTTCTACCGCATGCCAGGGGTCAACTCATCTCGTCATCAACCCGCCTCGTCAACAATTAGTTGCCCCTTTCACATGCCGTGAACACGATTCAACGGCTCCGCGCCAACACCATGTTTCTTCGCAGCCTTTCTCTTGGCAACTTTTTGTGCAAGGCAAGGAAAATGAAGGAACATCAACCGCGCAACGTAAGCACCCGAGATTTTTCGGCGAGAGACGAGCCAGGCGGCCACAAGAGGACGCAATGTGGAAATCGCTTCTGCAGTACTCACAATAGCGCACGCACACACGTTGACTCATTCACACACTCGCCCACTCACACATACGTCCGCTTTTTTCGCCTGTATTCACCGACTCCGCCCCTTTCCACTACTTTTTCCGCTACACCCACTCTTTCTCCCCGCACACTCCTATCGAAATTTCTTTCATACACATTGCCCGTGTTTCTTTTCTTTAGCAGCGATGAAAATGTTTTCTCTCCGTAACAGAATATTGCGAAATAGAGCGTATTAGTCATCGTGTCTGACCACTCATTTACTCTCTCACCATGTTGCGGCATTTCTCCCGGTTCCCCCGTTTCTTTTGTATCTCTTCATTTACATCTGATTTCACAGATTTCATCATTTTCCTGCTGCAAACTAGTAGTCCTAGTTATGATCTATGTACAAGTTTGCTGTTGACAACTTCCTCGCTTGTAGTCACCAACTCCGCCCCTTTCCACTACTTTTCGTCGCTTCCACGTTCTTTCTCCACCCCCCCCCCCACTCATATTCCCGTGTTTCTTTTCTTCAGCCGCGATGAAAATGTGTTTTCTCTGTAAAAGAATATTGCGAAATAGAGCGCATTAGTCATCGTCAATTCACCATGTTGCGGCATGTCTCTCGTTTTCTTACTTCAATTGATAATTTGTTTATTCTCTATTTACTTTCGGACTTCTTCACCTGTCATGATTTCCTTTCGAGTATTGCATTGTGTAACGTCGAGAACGGGTGCTTTAGAGAAATTATTTTCTTATCAATTCCTATATCTGTTATGAGGTTATACATAAGCACCGCAACGAAAGAGGCCTTGGCCAACAAATTCTTCTGACCATTCTGTTTTCGAGTTTTTGGAGCGACCGTACACCAGCGTGAGTATGGATGCAATGTGTGAAGTGGCCCCCGACGGCACCCTTTTGGTGTAGTGGCTCGGCCGCCGCGCTGTGGGGACTATGAAGTCGCGCCCATCTGTCAGAAAAGTAGTACTAAAACATTGCGCATGGAAATCACTGTAACTCGGAAACTAGCGACAATTTTTGGAAGATTTTTTGGGAACTTACTTGTATAAACATTCTAAACACATTCCCAAAACAGTTTAGCCGAACTCAAAGTGCTGAGAAATTCTTTGCGGTGTGTTTCGTTTCCTTGTTTCACTTAGTCATCATCAAACTTTTATTTTTTTTTTCAATGCATCTCGCCCATTTCCACCACTTGGTCTGGGAACGTTTCAAAAAGGCGGGAGTATTAGTCATCACCATCTCCAATTCTGCCTTTGGTTTTTTTGTTTATTTGACCTTCTCGTCTCTTCTTTTCTCTTTTCATATTTCGTTTTTTTTTCCTCTCCTATCTCTCTTCGCCTCTTTTTGTTTTCTAGGTTATCAGTTGCAATTTCATTTCCTACTCTTTGCAGGCTTCCTCACTTCAAACTTGAGTCAGTTGATCCTCCCCGAGCTTGCAGAAGCAAGCTGATACGATTACCCACTTAATTACCAAATGATTGTACGATACGAGTGATTCCACTGACAGAACCTCAAGTGAGTTCCCAATAACAGTCATGTATTATTCCAACAAGGGAAACTCAGAAGTTCGGAAGAGTTCCAACTATTCGGATAACCAGGATTGACATATTCGAAAACGCGCAACACCGGAGTCCTGGCGATCGAATTCATCGATGACTATAGTGAGTTGGATCATTGTTTTGGATCGTCCAGCTGATGACTGGAACGGGTGCCCACTCCTTAAAAGGATACCCGTTCTCAAGGAGACACTGCGGAACTCTGTGCCGGCTGCATAAAGGTACAAGAGGCGAAGCCGAGAGTCCTGGAGCTGACCATTTTATGTGGGCGCTCTCTCAACTAATTGACGAATTGGGCACGAGACGAGGATGCAGAAACCAAGGCAATTGGATCTGTTTTGTGTATTGCACAATTGGAGGGGAAAAAACGAGAAAGTTTCCCGTTGCTATAAACAAACATTGCCTACGTGAGTTGAAGCACAATTAGTCATCGCTACTTGTTATTTTCAGAAGAAGAAGACGGACTTCGAAAAGCGTCACGAATATGGGGCCGCTCGCAGATGTTTGGCGAGGATCAAGCAGCTCGTCAGGTAGCGCAACATCAGCATCACCTTCTTCCTCCAACAGCAGTAGGGTTTTTTTAAAATGTTCTTTCTCATTTTCGTGTATCTCTTCTAATCTAGGGTGAAAAAATAAATGAATTAATTATCAAGAATTCGATCCATCGGAAACTCTATCGTACCGATAAATCCTCTTCACCTCCTGGTTGCCGATTATTCTCTACAATAGTTTTCTTGTCTGGGAGTCCTGGACTTGGTCATTCGAAAGAAGGTAGTTGGGGTGAGATCACACTTCCCGCTGGATAGACTGCCTGGAAAAGCAAAGTTCACGTGGCAGCCCATTAACCCTACTGGTGCTTCCTCAGTTCTTTTCTTAATCAACTTACGACAGTTTCAGCTGATTTTTTTGAAATTCAGTGGGTAGCTCCGAACCCGCTGAGAGAAGGGCGAGAAAGTGTGCGATTCAAATAAAAGCAGGTTTACAGTACAACACGGATTCTCAGAATTGAGAAGTATCAAAACAAATAAGATGGATTTCGAAAAGTGGAAAGTCGAGAAGGATTTTTCAAAAGGAGAAGAGATATTTCCGAACTTACTTGATCCCGGTTGCAAAACGTTTGGCTGCGAAATGTCTCAGCTGCAAAATGTCTGGTTGGGCCGTGGAAAAAAACCGCTTCTGTGACTCCGGAAAGGATCAAAGCCGTCAGGAAGCGGATCAGGAGAAATACACATCGGATCATTCGATCGATGTCAAACGAGATGAAAATAAGCCGGTCGTCGATGGGAAGGATTGTCAAGACCAAGCTGAGAATGACCCCGTATCGTGTGAGCAAGGCCGCCATTCTCTCGGAAGCCAACAAGGCAAAACGGCTCGTCAAAGCCAAACTGCTTCTTGCCCGCACGCGCCGGCAGAGTTTTTGGTCACGGTGTTCTCCTACGAGAGAAATTGTTCACAAAGATCGGGAACTGCTTAGGTATTCAAGAGAGGATCTCATAGGATAGTCAATAAATTACGACTTACTTACTTTGGATACTTTGGAGGTCTGTGTTCATGATGTGGCACGGTTGTTTCGCCGAAGGTGTTCTTGATGTTGAGGAATTTCGCTAACGGATCCATCCATTGCCTCGGGGGTCGCCCTCTTGGTCTTTTCTTCCACCTTGGGTACCAGTTGAGCGTCTCCGTTGACCACCTTCCATCCCTTCGTCGTGCCACGTGTCCTGCCCAGCCGTGCTTCTGCTTCGCAATGTGTTCCAGTGGGTCTCGCACCTTTGAAAGTCGACGTATGTCCTCTCGATGGAGGTTCTTCTCTCTTTGCTCTTTCAGTGTTATCCCGACGAGCGCTCGTTCCATTGCAGCATGTGCGACTCTCAGTTGTTCTGTCGACTTCTTAGTGAACGCCCACGTCTGCGTTCCGTATGTGATTGCGGGGAGAACGGTTGAATTCGCCTTGATCTCAGTGTTGTCGCATTCATCGAAGATGACCTTCAACTGCCGAAACGCTGCTCAACCGGTGCTATTTCTTCTTGTGATCGGGGATCTCGCCGGTCTGCAGGTAGTGGGTGAAGCGTGACGCGATTGCGCTGTACAGTGGATCGCCGCAGGCCCGCAGCAGCTCGGCTGTGAATCCGTCCTTTCCAGGAGCTTTCCTTGGTGGAATTGACTCGATGGCTGCTCTTATCTCGCTTGGTAGGAAGGCCGGGGCTGAAGGGAAGTTCTTGTGTCTGGAGGGGGACATCGTTGTGTGGCTAGTGCGAAAGAGATCAGTGTAGAACTCTTTGATCTCCTCTTCAATCCGGGCTTTTGATGTTACCCTTTCTCCTGACGCCGTCGTCAGGCTCGGGATGACTTCTTTGAATACTTCTAGCGACCTCGTGGCAACTTTGATGCTCTTCCGGTTGGCGGCGGCTTCGAGCAGTGTGTACTCGTAGTGATCCCGTTCGACGAGGGCTCGGCACCATTTCGAGAAGGAGGCGAAGGAGGGGAGCAGGCGGTCCATGTTCTTCCTTTCCTCGATCATTTTCCTTGTTGGCTTCGATCTTCGTCTTTCGGCATGTGTCTACGGCTCCTTTAACGCTTTCGTTTTAATCTTACTCACGTATTCGGATAGTGAGTGCATTGTAGTTTCGCGACGTTTCGGTGGGGTTTAATTGAGGTGGCGGGTTGCTTCGGCAGTGTGCTGCGGCGACTTCTGAATCGACTATCGCGTACCGTCTTTTTGTGTGGCTCCTCTGCATTATTTCCAACTTTTCGGCGAAGTGGAAGTTTGCTCGGACGAGTCTATGGTCGTTTCCGGTTTTGAAACTTGTCAGAACTTGGACGTCGGTACAGCTCCTCCTATTCCCGAGGAAACAGTCGATTTCGCGGCGAGAGGTGTCAGTCGGATTCGCATGAGTCCACTGTTTGCTTGCGGGCTTCTCAAAAAACGAGTTGTAGCAGAATATTCGATTTGACTCGCAGAAAACAGCCAGCTCCTCACCGGCTTCGTTTCGACAATCTGTCGTGTGAGGGCCGATGAAGTTCTCATTGGGCGCTCCGTGGCCGATGGTGGCGTTGAAGTCCCCGCCGATGACGATGTAGTGCGATCGATGTCTTTTCACTGCGTCCCATAATGGCTCGAGAATGATAAGAGATATTGAAAAGTAGTCAACAGAAAACTTGTAGATCGTCACTAAGACTACAAGTTTGCTGTTGACTGCTTTTCGATATCTCTTATCATTCTCAAGCGATTAACATTCTGCCGGAGCACTTCTCTCGGTTGTACGGCCATTTCGATGGCATCCGGTAGTTTTTCCGTCCAATGCTCGGTTTCCGCCGGAGAAGCTTTTAAAGCTTCATCTCGATAAAAAACCGAAGGAGCTTCGTAGAGAGTTGAGACTTGTATTTTCGGAATCAGTGGATCTTGAGGATCTCGAATATGTAATAATAACTGAGGCTCAAAAAATGAGCTTTTGAAAATTCATTGAAACTTGGAGCTCGCCCGGTCTCGGGAACACCGTGCACCTATACGCCCTCAGTTCCATTGTTCTGCAACGAATGGGTGGTTCAGTCGGTTGAAGGCGCGAGTATGATGTGGAGGGTCTATGGTTCGAAACCCGTTTTTTAGAATTGTTTTTAAATGTTTTTTGTTAGGCTTGGTTTGTCTGAAAACCGGTTTAAAAGTGGTGTTTCATGCTCCGACTAGGTGTAGGATTGTTTTTCAGCGAGTTTCAGAAAAAAAATCGGTCGAAAATTGTCGACCCTTGGCATGCATTTCTCGAAATTATTGAAGTTCTTTATTTTGCCTGAGTTTCGGGTCTTCGGTGCCCGCGACCCTCGCCTGCCTGCGTCTCTGCTGCGCCGCGCTCTCTCGGTAACGACACTCCACAAGCGCGCTGTTTAGCGTGTGGCGCGAACGCGCCTCAAATCCCGTTTTGAATTAGTCTAGTTTGAGCGAGCAGTGCTGACGGTTGAGCCGACAGTCTCTCGGACTGAAGACTCGTTTGAGTCATTTTGTTAGTTTTCTCTTGTGTATTTTAACTGTTGCTTGCTCATTTGGCTTGCAAGAGCTAAATAAACCGTGATACACCTTTAAATCGCTTGTTTTCTTCTCTTTTACCCCGTGGACACAATCGGAAGTAATTTCTGATTGCAACTTGGGGGCCGAACCGTTTTCTTTGTTTTTCCGCACATTTTGCCCGAATATTCACTGGGAAATCGCCAACGCCGTTGCGAAAGCGATAGAAAGGTGAAGAAAAGGTGAAACACAGGAAACTCAAAGCAATTTATTGATTTTTCGTGCGAGTTTGCCGAAACAATCGATAAATTCAACAAGCATTCGAAGGAGAAACGGAGCACTCGAGTGGACTAGCAAATGACGGAAGAATTGGTGCGTTCGGGCGATTTCCAGTGTGACAGCGTGATGCTAGTCGGAAATGTCGTGCCGGCGACCAGGAATTCTTCGAGGATCGTGCAAGATGAGTTGGTGGATGACGTGAGCAGCAAACCGGTGATCGGGGAGTGCGATAGCGAAAAGGCCACCGCGGATTCGGAGCGATCGAGTGATCGGAAGGTGTCCAGTGAGCAAAAGATTGCACTGACGATGACCGGAGATCAGAAACGCGGGAAAAGTGCTGGTTTCGATGGACGAAACGTGAACAGTGCTCGGACCGATGAAAAAAGAACGAACAGCGCAAAAGATGGCATTAGCGTGCAGCAGAAGCGAGAGCGGCTGGCACAAATGCACAGAATTGTGACTGATGAGGCAGAAAATCTGCAGGAAGAAGTGCGCAGACAAGTCTATGCGTATTCGAAGTGTACTTCGAGTCAAAGAAATGCTATTGTGAAACCAATCGATAATTTCCGAGAGAAACTGCGGGAAGGTTGGCGAAACATCGATATGTACGAATGGTGGGACGACGTGCTGGGCGTAATGGCTCAATACGGCATTGAATCAGGCGCAGAATTGGCAGAATGTCTCAAGACAATGGGAAAAGGAGTGTTGCAGGCTCACAACGGGAACAGATCGTTGCTGAATGAGCTTGAGAAGTTGCAGGAGGAGTTAAAGGCACCTAGGGAGGTGGCCTTGCAGATGATCCAGCCGAGAAGCGAGAATGAACAGCTCACAGAGATGAGTGTTCATGTCAATCAATCGCAGGAGCGAGGCAGGAAGGATATCAGGCAGCTCAAGGAACCTGTGGAACGAATCAAGGACTCATGGGCGGACGAGATGGAACTCGTGGAGCAGGAACGCTTCGCGAACCGTGTTCGTGATAAGAAAGTCAAGGAAAAGCGTGACAGAAGATGTCTCACATGTTTCAATTGTGGCGGGATAGGTCACATGAAGTACGAGTGTACATCGAGAAAGGTTCACAAGCATGTGAACAACAAGAAGCTGACGGTCGAGCAGAAAGAATTTCCTGGGGTGAATACCCAGACGGAGCAGAAGTATGCAGATCGCCTGAAGCAGAAGAAAGAAGGAAGCGACGCGAAGAAAAGCGCTCGTGAAAAAGATGAAGCTGAGTGTAAGCCGAGGAAGGTGAGCATGAAGCAGGGACTGGTGATCGTGGTTCCGCGAATGGGAATCCGAGCGGCAGCGATTTATGAAGTTAGGCGAGCAGTCTTGCCGATCTTCCACCAGAAATACGATGACGCGAAGGTGACGAAGGTCGTGGTCGTTGTGAGGATCACACAAGACCGGAAGTACAACGAAGCGGCTGGATCTATGATCAACGAGTTCCGAGAACATAGGAAGGAAGTAACGATCGTACCTGGACCCATGGACTGCAAGTTCCAAGAGGTACAGAAGATCTACGAGTACTGGAAGGAGAGGTTCCCGAACGTCTCGTTCGTGAACCCGTTGAGGAGCAGTGGCGAGCAGAATCTCCCACTGATTCTAAACAGCAGTGTGAAGTCCAGTAAGGAACTGGCAAACTACTTGATCGACGCCCTGGACAAGGACGAAGTCAATATCAAGGAAGCATGTGGTGTCTCGACGGAGGGAAGCAGCGAAGCAGCGCCGGAAAGCGAGCCCATGCGAGGGTGAATATATTCTATTATTGTTTAGTGTTAGTATTTTACCTTTTAACCCCCTATCATTTCTAGTTTGAGTAGTGTTAGTTACTATTGTATGAGTTTAGTTGTAGTGCTGAGTTCTAGTGTTCGTGCTCGTGTAGAGTTGCGGTCGAGATGTCATGGCTGGGGACAGCCATCTTGGAGGAGGGGGGGAAGTTTCGGGTCTTCGGTGCCCGCGACCCTCGCCTGCCTGCGTCTCTGCTGCGCCGCGCTCTCTCGGTAACGACACTCCACAAGCGCGCTGTTTAGCGTGTGGCGCGAACGCGCCTCAAATCCCGTTTTGAATTAGTCTAGTTTGAGCGAGCAGTGCTGACGGTTGAGCCGACAGTCTCTCGGACTGAAGACTCGTTTGAGTCATTTTGTTAGTTTTCTCTTGTGTATTTTAACTGTTGCTTGCTCATTTGGCTTGCAAGAGCTAAATAAACCGTGATACACCTTTAAATCGCTTGTTTTCTTCTCTTTTACCCCGTGGACACAATCGGAAGTAATTTCTGATTGCAACTCCTGAAAATTGAGCAGTACTGTCTTTACGCCATTTCTAATAGCTTGAGACCAGTTTAAGAGCAATTCCAGTCAAAATATGTTTGACTGAAAAAATAGCAAAAAATTATAACCTACTGGAGGATCGAACCCACACCTGCCACTTGTTACCCGCGCCCTCACCCACCGAACCACTTAACCGCTGTCGCCGGTCGGTTTTGAGGGCGTATAGGTGCGCGGTGGATTTCGACGTGCCGAGCTTGATGTTTTAGCCCTTAACCATAGGGTTGGAAGCTGACTTCAAGGTATCCCAGATATTATTTCATATCTGAGATCCTCGTGATCTCAGGATTCCATACGATACTGCGCGACATCTCTACGAAGCGCCTACGGTTTTTTGTCGAGATATCTGAATTGAATCGCATTTACAGTATTACATGGATACAGGAAGACAATAAGCTTTTTGAACCGCTTCTTCGTGATGTCCACTTATGTATTGTGTGGTATTCCGTATAAAGAGTCTGTGATATGGGGACTATTGCTGTGAAATCTACCATTCCTCAAATGCCCCCCTCAACAAGTCCCTTGAGAAACCACTTCGGTTTTTCTCCAAACGTGTGTTCCAACGGTGCAATCTCTCGTTCTCGTCCTATCCTAACCGTCTCCTTGTCCCAAGAACAATGGCGCATGATACTAATACTCAAACTGTACAGTAACATTATTCTTCATCTCACTCACTTCCCCCTTTTATCCTCTTTTATTGTCCCCTCAAGATCCAATCGATATCCTCTCACCTTCAAATGTTCCCCCGGCCCAACTAACAAATCATTCTTCCACAAACATCTACAACTGTGGGACCTATTCGCCAAATTTCTCGCCACCCATAGTACTCGTCTCAACCACTTTGATTCTCTTAAAAATCTCCCGCCCAGCTTCTTCTCTAACTATTGCCATTCCCTCATTTGACCGACCGACTCCTGCGGGTCGAATGGTCATCTTATCTTCTATTCATTCCCAACTCACTCTATCCAACCTTTACTGTTATACTTTAACTACGAATAAATGAATACAAATATGTTTCGATCACTTTTGAATCGGAAACTGCGTAAAACTTCGCGAATCGAAACAGTGACCATAAATTGCTTAATAAAACACTTTCTTTAATGGAAAACAATCATGTGACCAGTTACAAATGAGTTTTGATGTGTTGGGAAGGCCGGGAAACGGACGCGGATCAATACGCTGCTTTCGAAACGGAAACTACACATAAACTGTCCACGTCCGGGCTGATAGAACTATTTTCCAAAGAAAAACCAGATGGGCTTTGAGGAGGTATTTGTATTGGGTCAGAGAGTGGATAAGAGAAGTGGGGCAGGAGCGGCGGGAGAGAAACTCATTTGAAAGGGAGGAGAAGTCAGATTTAAGACGGGAACCCAGGATTTTCTCCATGATGCGTGAGAATGGATCGGGGAGGGCTATGGGTCTAAAGTCGGAAGGATCAGAGGGGTTTCCTTTTTTAGGGTATGGAACAATAGTAGATTGCTTCCAGGAGACGGGGTCGAGGTCGGAAGAAAAAGACGCAGAGAATATAATAGCGAAGGGGAGGGCCAAGGCTATTGCGCATTTGGAAAAAACCATGATGGAAAAAACCACGACGCGGAGCAGGGGAGGAAGAGGAAAAAATGATAGCAAAAAAAGGGACGACAAGCGATTAGGGAACGGGCAAAAGAGCCATGAGGGACAGAGGTAATATTGCGTTCCAGACAAGTGGCAATTGTGGCGGAGCAGTGTCGCGGCGACGGGAGGAAGCGAAGACAGCTGGGTCGGAGCAGACGCGGGAGGAAGAGTGGGCGCGGCGGAATTTTCATAGACGGCGGATGGGATTAGGAATATGAGAACGGGGGCAAGGGACAAGGGTGGGGGTGTTCATGCACTCACAAATGCGAAAGAGACAGCACTCGAGTTCTCCTGTTATCTAGTATATTTTAAATGTCAAAAAAAACTTTTCTGCGCAACCTTGATATACATATCCAAACACCAATAATTGGAGAGATAAGAGAAAATCTCGTGAGACATCTCGTGAATGTTTCAAGGAAACACGGATATCTGGAAAGGAGAAACCGAATGAATCTGAAAAATGGGAAAAGCTGGAAATAAAGAAAACGTTTATCCTCTCAAATTTATTAGTACATAAACTTGGTATTTGGTAGATGGAAAGGGAACTATAGAATGATTTGATTGGATGGAAGAGAGAAGGTGAGGGTTGGAATGGAGGCCGGTTTAACAACGATAACAGGTTAATGAAACACGTGGGGTGAGCTCTTGGAGCCATTTTACAAAGTGCAAATGGAGGTTGCCATCTTGGCGTAGGTTTCCATGACTCAAGAAATGCTTTCTGGGTTCTTCGCGAGGAGATGCGGCATGAGGTATAAAAATGCATTTTTACATAAGCACTTTTCGAGAACCGGTCATAGAAGAGACATTTTAGTTAATTTTCAATGTCAACGTGGCTTAGTTTCTTAAGCATCAGTATGGGTTTGGAACTGTCCGTCACCGAGTTTTTACAGCTGTTGCAAAGCCGCCTGATTCAGTATCTGCGTTTAGCCTGATATCGTTGTTTATCACCGACAAAAGAACTTTTGAGAACAAAAAGTAATTGGCTGTATCTTGACGGTGTGTGTGGCATTTCATCGATCGAGAATACAGAGGGCCAGGTGTTCACATGCCTCCCCTGCGTCTCTGACCAAAACGGCCACATCAGACACACGGAGTCTATGTAGACGCCAGACAGTTAGGCAAAGTCGACAGTACAGTGTAGTCAGAGCGAGGGAAATGGGGAGACGACAGACATTGAGACACTGTCGACCCCACACCCCTGCCAAACGAGACGAGTCATTCATTCTTCCACCCTCCTCAGGCGTCGCTCGGTGGTCACTCTCTTTTTCCTTTGCCCACCTTGCCACCCCTGTCCTTGCTGGTCAACACTCACTATCCCTTCTGCCGCCGTCGGTCGGTGGTTGCCATTTCGTTTTCCGATTGTGTTACCCACTGTCAAATCGAAACGATAGATATTCGCCGATATTTGACTCTCCTAATGGTATTCCAGTAACAACACACATTCTTTGCAGTGAGAACCTCGATAAACTCTCAAAGCCTTACGATGTCAAGCGAGGATAATTCTAATGCATCCGAAGTCAATCCCATCAAAAAGCCGTCCAACGTGCAAGCCAATGAGGATATCCTTGCGGCTTTCGAAGCGAACTTTCTGGGTCAACTCGAACAACTTACTTCTCGAGTGGATGTTCTTGAGAAAGAACGCTTAGAAATGAAGTTCGAACTGACGTCCGCCAGCGAGACAGCCGAGAAGTTGGCCGCTACTCTCGCTTCAACGATTGAGACATTGAAGCGTGTCCATGACGAGCGCAACGTCGTTGTTCATGCGCTCGAAGTGCTCAAGTATGTTTCTGGGATCGAAGACAACTGGTTCATGGACTTTGTTTTCAGAGCGGAAATTGCTTCGAAGATTTCTGGCCCGACCACGGCGAAGGGTATTGAGTGCAGTGTAAGTGTCCCAATGCAAGAGGAATCGGAGACAATTGGGGAAATTGTCCAAGGACTTGTCGAGCGGACTGTCAACGACGCGAATGCGACACACGCCGATAATTCGGATAACTCTCCCAATCCACTTGCACCCAATGTGACTCTTCCGACGCCTGTCATTCCGCCGAGTACTCCAAGAGACGGAGATTCGCCAAGTGCTTCAGAGGGAGACAAGTGAGTATTGATCACTTACGACTCAGAATCAAATCACTTGTTTTCAGAGCGAAAAGTCTCTCAGAGAAAGACATCAAGAATAAGGCGAAGAAACAGCAGAAAACAGCTGACAAAAAACGTTTGGCGGTTGCTGCTAAAGCAGCGGAAAATGCGGAAAAAGTGAAGAGGACAAGCCTGAAGGATAAGCTCGACCGCATGGTCAAGTCCTACATGCTTCTCAACGCGGGTTTCGAGTCATCGACAAAGATGGAGGGTAAGCGAGACATTTTTCTTCAGTAAAAGGTGATAATTATTTCAGGATTCGACGAGGGAAAGGCTAAGCAATTCCTGGCCCAACGTCTTCATTTCCACGAACAAAATAATGTAGAGCTGTCACTACTGGCTTCCGTGATGGCGGACAATATGTGCCCTCTGATGCTGGAATACTCAAAAAAACACTTCGACCTTGAGAAGAGCCCCGATAAGGTTTTTGATGCGGAAATGGATTTGCTCGCTACTCTTAAGATGCATAGCTATTCAAAAGACGTCCATGACCTCTTCATGTCAGGCAATGTGGAAAGTACCCAGAAGTATATCGAAAACTTTGTCGAGAACTACAAAATCAACCAAACAGAAGTCCGAGCCGGAAGAGCTAAGTTCTATGGTAAGAATGGTTCATCAGACAGTTTCATAATGTCATTTTACAGGAGACGTCAACTCCAAATGGCTTTGCGAAACTATCGTTCTCAATGTAAAACAAGTAACCTTGGAACACCTTAACTGGGCTGAATCGAAGAATTTCTTCGAAAATGCGTTCGCCGTCTATAAAGGAGAACGAGCCCCTGATTCGGAGCCTATCGGCTACGTTGAGTTGCTGTTCGCCGAGTTGGTTAAGCAAGAGCACCCAGTGCTCATGTTCGACGGATACTTCCTGCCGGTTTTCATCGCGACGAACCCAAACGGCATTTCTTGGGTCATGGACACCTATGCCAAAATGGCAACCTCCATTTGCACTTTGTAAAATGGCTCCAAGAGCTTACCCACATAATTCGTTAACCTGTTATTAACCCGTCTCCATTCTAACCCTCACCCTCTCTCTTCCATCCAATCAAATCATTCTATAGTTCCCTTTCCATCTACCAAATACCAAGTTTATGTACTAATAAATTTGAGAGGCTAAACGTTTTCTTTGTTTCCAGCTGTTCCCATTTTTCAGATTCATTCGGTTTCTCCTTTCCAGTTATCCGTGTTTACGTGAAACATTCACGAGATGTCGAATTGTAGATTCTTCTCCTGTAAGATCTCCATCGCATTCTCTCTCAGTACATCTTATACTGCTTTGATTGCCCCTCTTTCTCATTTATGATGCAGATAAGCAGTTCATCTGAATTAGTGTGAGAGCTCTGTGCTAAAGTGATTTTAGAAATAGTGATGTGATGATATTGCAATGCATTCAACCAGATGTTTTTCTCTTTTCTCCCCAATTATCGGTGTTTGGATATGTATATCAAGCGACACTTCTCCGCCACAATTGCCACTTGTCTGGAACGCAATATTACCTCTGTCCCTCATGACCCTTTTGCCCGTTCCCTAATCGCTCGTCGTTTCTCTCTTTTGCTTTCAATTTTTCCTCTTCCTCCCCTGCTCCGCCTGTTCCCACTCCCTCCGCCTCTCTTCTTTCCTCTCCGATCTCTTTATCCCGTATCTCGTCAAACGGGTCCTTATCAAATTGCCTCCGCGTCGTGGTTTTTTCCATCACCCCCTTAACTTTTTTTGTTACCGAGAAATGCGCAATATCCTTGGCCCTCCCCTTCGCTATTATATTCTTTGCGTATTTTTTTTCCGGCCTCGACCCCACCTCCTGGAAGCAATCTACTATTGTTCCATACCCTAAAAAAGGAAACCCCCTCTGATCCTTCCGACTTTAGACCCATAACCCTCCCCGACCCATTCTCACGTATCATGGAGAAAATCCTGTGCTCCCGTCTCAAATCTGACTTCTCCTCCCTCTTCCGCCTTTCAAATGGGTCTCTCTCTCGCCGCTCCTGCCCCACTTCTATTATCCACTCTCTCACACAATACAAACAATCTTCCAGCTTCTCATCTCCGTCTGCTCTTTCATCGCCCTCTTCTCGAAATGATGCTCTACTTGCACCAGCACTCTTTTCGAGGAAATCAACAAAAAGCAAGAAGGCGATGATGTGCACAAACTGCATGACAACTGATTCGTGTGTTTGGAGAAACATCACGAGGAAGAACGTCCTCTGCAATCCGTGCTTTCTCTACAAACGACGGAATAAGAAGTCTCGTTCGACGGCAGCGATCAACAGACGGAGACATGAGGAGCAGTGCAGAAGCAACGGACCCTATTAATACATTCATCTATCTATATTCAATTGTACCATCATAATGTTGTATTCGTGTAATCCTAACTTTATTTCTTACTATTCACTTGTTTTCATGTTCTTATTATATAATAAACTGTCTTAAAGATTGTCTTTTCTTCTCAAGAACCGGTCCGGAACATTCAGCCACCATGTGCAAGAAGAACTGTTTCTAGTATATGTTTCAAAAATCTTGGGACCTGCGCAAACGCGCTCCGCTGGACCAGTGTTGGTCTCGCCACGACTCTTGTCTGCGTCTCTCACGGAATACACGAGGCAGAGGCAATAGTCGTGGCGAGACCAACACGGGTCCAGCGGAGCGCGTTTGCGCAGGTTCCAAGATTTTTAAAATATACATATAATACCTGAAAATCAAATCTTGATTGGCGTCATGATAGTTTTTCAGCAAAAAATCCAACCAATTTATGATCTTTTTGCGGAGTTCTCAAAACTCAGTAAACTCTGAAAAATAGCTGAATCAGATGTTCCGGTTTGCGAAGTTTTACAAAGTTCCCGATCCAAAAGTGATTGAAACACATCAGAGGCTCATTTTACGGAATACCACACAAGACAAACGTAGACATCACAAAGAAACGGTTCAGAAAACTTATTATCTTCCTGTATCCATGTGATACTGTAAATGCGATTCGATTCAAATTGCAGAAGAACCCGAAGGCCTCAAAAGAGTTGGGGCGTGTTGGATTGGACTGAAACAGAAAAACGCTGAAAACCTATCACAACTCTTTTGGGCCACCCCACATCTCGTTTTTCCTTATAATTTGAGATACATGTTCCTAAAAAACTCAAAAGGTGCATTTCCGAAAAAGAGGATAATTGGAACAGATAGAGCACAAAGCTATAAAAATAATTGAAGCTTTGGCTTTGTCCAAAATTGGTGTGCATCATACTCCGTAAAAAATCATGGCGACAAACCAATTTCATTGTTTTGGAGGATACGTGGGAATTTGAAAGAAAGAGATTGATCGAAATACGGCAGCAAAAAAGATATATGTAGGATGGGAAAGTTATGAAGTCGTTTGCCGCTTTGTTCAGTAGTTTGAACCGGTAAACTTCTCATAGTAGTGAGTGAAGACGTTGTTTTTTGTCGTCTCCATATCGGCTATCAGATTCTCCATGGTCTCGGTATATTCCTTGAGTTCGGAGATTAGAAACTGAATGGAATGATGTCTATCATAATCGAGGATTCCAGGCGGAACTCACCGGATACATATTGCATCGTGGGCCGATTCCCAAGATGAGATCTTTTCTTATCAAGCAGAACGCGTCGATAATTTCACAAACGCAGTGGGAGTATCGGTCCTTGGCATACCCTGGTTGACGTTTCATCTGTGAATTGGATATTCCGAAAAGCATTGATTTGATTGTCCTACCAGTCTCATCATCTTGACGTATTTTTTGTCGGCCTTCTTCTTCTCCGCATAGAACAGCTTCTTATCTCTGTTCAAGGCGAACCTGGGATAGTCCGAAGATGAATCGTGACGGCTAAACAGAGAGAGTACACGTTGTCTTATCATTTTGACAAGGAAGAGTTTTGTGACGGTTGGAGGAGGACAGAGGCGAACGAGATCACTCTTTGAGCGGGCTTTCTGTTGTGAGACGACTATAGGCGGAGTCTGCGCACGTGCTGGAAGAAACAAATGGGAAACACATAAAGGGCAACCTATCTTTGTCTTTTTATGTTGTCTTGGAAGAGAGTTCAGAAATAGCAGATCCCGTATGATTGACGTATGATGGTACAATTGAATATAGATAGATGAATGTATTAAGAGAAGGTTTTTGAGAAAAGTCAACAACTGGCCAGTCAGTTGGCACAGTTCCCGAAACTATTTTTGAAAGACCTGAAATTCCCTGTGTGGATACCTTAGGGTTCTCTAGTTACGAAACCGACAATATTGAGCCGACTTGTTGCTGCTCCGCACGGGCTTCGCGAGCCGAAGGTCGAAAATCAACTTTTTTGTGTGTTACTCAATTCATCCAAATCTCTGCGCCCGGAGGTTTTTTGGGTCGTAGAATTCGAATATGACACTGAAATGGATGAATCTTCGACCAAACCCAACGAGATATTGAAATTTTCATCAAAATTTGTCAAAAATGATTTTTTTCGAAAACTAGTATGGAAAGGGAAAAAGTGACTAAGTTGAAGCCCTTTCGGTTTCTGCGGTTGTTCACACGACAACACGAACAATTGGTCTCAATAACGCTTTATTAAGACACGAAAGACTTACAAACCCCAGCGCCGTACGGTAGTCAGAGTCAAAACTAGAAACTAACTACTAGAGGAATGAGGAAGCCCCGAAGGGAGAGGTTAGTAGGGTACCACGTGAGCTGTGCGTACGGCAGGCAGTCTGGCCAGCGGGAAGGGTGATCATCTCACCCCAACTTCCCCCTCCTCCAAAGCTGGTCGTCCCGACCAGAACTGCGCACTATGTTCACGGGCTCCGAGGTGTCCCCCACCCCCTAACACGTCTCACGAGCCGTGCTTGAGTGAAACAGTTTGACCAGCGGGAGCCCGGAATCCGCGGTTCCCCTTCCTCCAAGACTGGTAGTCCCGGTCAACACTGGGCACCGCGCTCAGAGACGGTTCTCCTCTCACTCTCTACACTACCTACAAAACTACCATTACTTAGTACTTAGATCAATACCAAAACACTAGAATACCTTTAAAAACTGATTAGCGATTCAACTACACACCGGTTATCGGACGTTACCTAAACTAGACCCGTTGCCCTAACCGCCGAGTTACTTGTGGGTGAGTTCAATTGGGTCCGCTTCGGCTTTGGCGCCTCGTCGTCCACCGGATCTGTCACATCCGTGACTCCTCTCCCCCCTCCGACGGGTGTCGTAGCAGCGTCTCCGACAGTTTCGTTGGTCCCCTTTCTCTTCATTCGCACTTTCCACCTAGTGTGCCACAATCCGATCTGAATCTGCGGTCTTACCTCGTTTATGGCGCGATCCGTTTCGCACCCCGTCCAATCACTCTTACCATTGATCCGCTCCGCTAGGCTTACCCACCGAGCTGTGCGCTCCTCCTCGTTCCGACCTGATCCGCGACGCTTTGCTCTCGGAAACTGCACGACTTTGTCCGGCGGTACTCTCCCGCGACTTCTCTCTCGCGATGGCCGTCTCTCCGAAATCCCATCTTCAACCACCTGCGGCCACTGCCGCGTACGTCTCCGGTCGTCACGATCCTTATTCCTCGGCGTCAGCTCTCGTACCTTGTCCGGTGCGACCCTCGCCTGCGGCCGTTCCTCCAGCACGCACCACCCGTTGGCCCGTGCCGTGTCGCCTGTCCCATCGCTCTCCATGCTTGTCTCCTCACAAATCGACTGTTCCCGAAGAGTGTCGTTGTCCGTACTCTTGACGTCCATGGCCGTCCGAGGCTCTTCGACTGCCTTCATTGCCAGCGTTGTGCTCTCTCGAACCACGACTTTCTCCGAAGCTGCATGGCCCTTCGCTGTCATTTCCACCTCATCCGGAATGTCAACTGGTCGGGGTGATCCGTGGCCTGGCTGTAGCCCACTCTCCGCCATTCCTTTTCCGGTTTTCGACGAATCCGTCCGTCGCGCCATCTTCTTCTCACCCACTTCTCGGGGGCCTTCCGATGACTCCCCGTTACCGCCATTTGCCTCGAACGCTATCGCACAGTCCTTGAGTGCCTCATCGTGGTCGGCGCCTGATCGGTCGGCTCCTGTCGCAAGATCTGCTCGTCTCATATGGAGATGGGAGTATAGCGCCGGGTTGGAGTACTCCACCGCGTTGAGTAGTTTGACGACCCGTCCCCGGGACAGAGCGTCCTCACTCGCGTCCGGGTGGGCTCGTCGGGACCACTTATCGATAAGCATGCAGTACTCCCAAATCGATGTGCCTGGTTTCCGGTGGAGTCGTTCCCACTCTTTTTGAGCCTGCAGGTCGCTGTCCCCATTCCTTTTGGCGAGTTTTCTTTGCAAGTCATCCAACAGCTCTGGCACGGGTTTCGTGTGCAGACCTGCCAGCCCTTGGAAGACGGTGAGGGCCACGCCCCGAAGGCGTGACACGAGCATCTCTCTGAGCAAGCTGTCGTCTTGCAGCACCGGCTCAAATCTGAGGAGGAAGAGCCGCTTGAAGAGGGTCATGTTCCCTTTCCCGTTGAAAAACCCGGGGTCCGGCATAGTAGTGGCGTTCTGACGTTGTTCTGCGCGGATATGGAACAGACGTCCCAACTCGGCCGCCCGCCCTTTCTCCGAGCACTTTGACGCCGTTTTCACATAGTCGTACACCTTCTCTACCGCCGGTCCTTGCGCGGCAATGGGATTATCCAGTTGGGCCAGTTGCGTGCGGCGTGTCTCCCACTGGTCCCTCGGAATCGTCGGGTATCTGCTCCTCCTGCTGGTACTGCGAGTACCGCTGGACCCACGGGACCGCGACGTCCTCGAACGTGGCGCCCGTGCTCCTCGAGCCTGTTCCACCACGGACTGATCTCCTTCGAGGGCGGTGGTAACATCCTCACCATGACTCGGTCCATTCGAACTTCCACCTGCACGCCTGTTCTCTGGCGGATCCATCGTCCTCGTATGCTTTGTTCGTTAGTTGTGTCGTGCCGGTTCGGCCCCCAAGTTGAAGCAGCCCTTTCGGTTTCTGCGGTTGTTCACACGACAACACGAACAATTGGTCTCAATAACGCTTTATTAAGACACGAAAGACTTACAAACCCCAGCGCCGTACGGTAGTCAGAGTCAAAACTAGAAACTAACTACTAGAGGAATTAGGAAGCCCCGAAGGGAGAGGTTAGTAGGGTACCACGTGAGCTGTGCGTACGGCAGGCAGTCTGGCCAGCGGGAAGGGTGATCTCACCCCAACTCATTAGATTCTACGTCAAAAAAGACCCCCGCATGCAAAGTTTCAGAATTTTGAAAAATGGGATATTGAACGATTTTTTGCACCAAAGTTGCTCCACTTGAGAATGTCAGAAACTGATTTTGATCGTTTGGCGTTTTCTTTAAAATACGTATAAGACAGGCGTGTAGAGAATTCAATGCAGATCATTTTTGTAGTTGACCACTTTTTTCTATCTCTTCTCGTTCTTGAGATATTTGAGTTTCTGTAAAGAGTGTTTGAGAGGAGGCTGGAAAAGTGATAGAAAACAGACGCCAACTTTGAAAAATCAAAAATTTTTTCAAAATTGAGTAAATTGATCGGTTAAAAAACCAAAAAGATAATTTTTAAGAAACGAAAAGATAAGATTGCATACCTTTAAAGACCATTTGTTGGTGATACTTTTTGTAGTTGATCACTTTTTGATATCTCTTATCAGTTTCGAGAAAATATTCTATACTTGAAACGAACACTTTGCCTCATGCCCAATGTGTACGTTATGAGCTACTGATCGTTATTCGAAACTGATAAGAGATATCAAAAAGTGATCAATTACATAAAGTATCACCAACAGATGGTCTTACAAGGTGTACAATCCAATTTTTCATTTCTCAAAAAAATTCCAAATTTCGGAATGGCCAGTTTACACCGTGAGAAGTTACGTCCACATAGGTGTGCTATGATGGCAATCGGACAACAAATATTTTGATAATTATGCTAATGTAAAATGCTCTTTTTTGGTTTTTTAACTGATCAATTTACTCAATTTTGAAAAAAGTTATGATTTTTCAAAGTTGGCGTATGTTTTCTATCACTTTTCCAGCCTCCTATCAAACACTCTTTACAGAAACTCAGAAGTCTCGAGAACGAGAATAGATAGAAAAAAGTGGTCAACTACAAAAATGATCAGCATTGAATTCTCTACACGCCTGTCGTATACGCATTTTACAGAAACGCCAAACAACCAAAATCAGTTTCTGACATTCTCGAGTGGAGCCACTTTGGAGCAAAAAATCTTTCAATATCCCATTTTTTAAAATTCTGAAACTCCGCATGCGGGGGTCTTTTTTGACGTAGAATTGAATGAACATAGTCACTTTTTCCCTTTCCATACTACTATATATTTCAAAAATCTTGGAACCTGCGCAAACGCGCTCCGCTGGACTCGTGTTGGTCTCGCCACGACTCTCGTCTGCGTCTCGGCTCGCGGAGCCCGTGCGGAGCAGCAACAAGTTGGCTCAATATTGTCGGTTTGGTAACTAGGGACCCCTAGGGTATGCACACAGGCAATTTCAGGTCTTTCAAAAATAGTTTCGGGAACTGTGCCAACTGTTATCAACTTTTCTCAAAAACCGTCTCTTAATAGGGTCCGTTGCTTCTGCACTGCTCCTCATGTCTCCGTTTGTTGATCGCTGCCGTAGTTGTCGTAGAACGAGACTTCTTATGCCGTCGTTCGTAGAGAAAGCACGGATTGCAGAGGACGTTCTTCCTCGTGATGTTTCTCCAAACACACGAATCAGTTGTCATGCAGTTCATGCACATCATCGCCTTCTTGCTTTTTGTTGATTTCCTCGAAGAGAGTGCTGGTGGAAGTGGAGCATCATTTCGAGAAGAGGGCGATGGAAGAGCAGACGGAGATGAGAAGCTGGTAGATGATGTAGATTCAGCTGAAAATTGTACGAGTTATACGCACGTTGACAAGGGATGAAACTAACCTCCGCAGAATCCAGGAGCAGAATAATCGGGGAATGAAGCTGCAACAGTCGGACACATGTGTCCATATTCGACATTTCCGTACTCTTGAGTTCCAGAAAAATCAGGGATATGGTAGTTGCCGTTGATGTTTTCAAAATTCCAACCGTTTCCAGCATTTGCAGCCATAGACTGGTAATACGGAAGCTGTTGGTTTAAAGCAGAATAACAGTCAACCCACTGGGAATAAGTAGTAGATTGTGGAAATACAGGAACCATTGGAGTCGTGTAACTTTCGAAAGGAACAGATCCGACCGGAGAATACATATTTCAGGTTTCAGAGAATCGCAAGAGGAATATCTGACGGAGAACTGTTGGTTGTGCCCTTATATAGGGAAATTCAAGCCCCGCCTTCTTCCAGACCTCACAATTGTCATCATTGCTGAAAATGGATCGAGAGGATTCACAGAGGATCTAATCGCAGAAATCAAGAAAATCGTCGATGATGCCGTCAAGAAAGAAATGGAGAAAGCTTTTGAGAAAATTTTCGGCAAAAAAAACGAGAAGAGCAACGTAACTAGCAAGGAACCGCTCCCTCTGGAGAGCGAGAAAGAGAAAGCAGAAGATGCACTATTTCCGATCGATGTCGAAGGATGTAAGCCCAATGAGATAGCCAGCATCACGAAGTGGAGACCCAAAGCGGGGAAGTTAAAGCTAGCTTTGGAAGTTCGAGCTTCTTTGTCGACTCACAAATGGCTCAAGCTGGACTGTGAACTTCAGGGTCTTCTCAAGAGATGCAAGCAAGATCTTTCGCTTTGCCGCCGATCGGGATGGTGCTCTCACTGAAGTTCTCGTCCACACTCTCATCTCAATCATGTTCTGCTCTGGCGACTTTACAAAACTGAGGGTGAAACGCCAGTGCGCAATCGTCGATATTAAAAATACAATCTAACACTTGAACAGAAGAGGAGACAACGTGCAATCCAAACTGTTTTTTATGCAACTCCGGCAGGTTTCATTAAAAAGAAGTGGGGGTATGCTCATTTGCGATAATCGGTGTTTTGAACCAAACTTCAAGTCAATTTTGCAAACTTTATCAGAAAGAAGAAAATTCCAATGTGACACAAAGTGTCCAAACACTATGCTCGGACAAAATCAACTGAAAAACATAGAGTTTCTGACTTCCAACTGATTCTGAGAACGGATACGGAATAAGCGACAAAATGACAGACGACAATGTTGAAAAGTGTGTGAAATCATCATATGAAAGACATATTGTGTAGACTTGACTATTTTTCTCTTATTGCTCATGAAATGTCGTCCAAAATGCGTGTTTTTGAGAAGTAACCCGTAAGCCCCGCCCATTTCCCATGTAAACCACGGCGGGCGGCGGAACCCGTGAGATGTCGGCTGCCGAGATGTCGCATAGGCGCGTGCCTCTCTCGCTACACCGATTCTCTCCGAGGAATGGGTCTGTGTGCCTACCCGGTGATTGGCCAACTCTGTGATTTACCTGTGGGAATCGCGCTAGTCAATAATTTATTATTGCAAGGCCGACCCTCCTCGTATAATTTTTGGGAGGGAGCTCAACTATTTGGGCTCCCAGAAAAGGTTACCATCTCTTGGAAAGAGAAGAAAACGCTATATCATCTCCGAGTGTTTCAGAAGTGCACCCTTTTTCATATTTACAAATCAATGAGAACCCGCTACGATGTCGGCAAATGCTATCGAACAAGTTGCGGAGAGCGGGAAAAGTTAAGAAAATTGGCAATTAAGCAGTTTCGGGTCTTCGGTTCCCGCGAACCCCGCCTGCCTGCGTCTCTGCTGCGCCGCGCTCTCTCGCTGACGACACTCCACAAGCGCCTCAAATTTAGTTTTGATTTAGTCTATTTGGAGCGAGCGGTGCTGGCGGGTGATCCGACAGTTCCTCGGACTGCAGGCTCTTTGGGTCATTTTGTTAGTTTCTCTTGTGTAATTTAACTGTTGCTTGCTCAATTTGGCTTGCAAGAGCTAAATAAACCGTGATACACCTCTGAATCACTTGTTTTCTTCTCTTTTTACCCCGTGGACACAATCTGAAGTGATTCTGATTGCAACTTGGGGGCCGAACCGAACCGGACCGAACCGAACCGGTATTTTCTTTGTTTTTCCGCCCATTTTGCCCGAGTACTCACTTGGAAATCGCCGCCGCCATTGCGAAAGCGACAGAAAAGTGAGGGAGAGGTGAAAAATAGGAAACTCAGAGCAATTTATTGATTTTTCGTGCGTGTTTTGCCGAAAAAAAATCGATAAATTCAATAAGCATACGGAGGAGAAACGGAGCACTCGAGTTGACTAGCAAATGACGGAAGAATTGGTGCGTTCGGGCGATTTCCAGTGCGATAGCGTGATGCTAGTCGGAAATGTCGTGCCGGCGACCAGGAATTCTTCGAGGATCGTGCAAGATGAGTTGGTGGATGACGTGAGCAGCAAACCGGTGATCGGGGAGTGCGATAGCGAAAAGGCCACCGCGGATTCAGAGCGATCGAGTGATCGGAAGGTGTCCAGTGAACAAAAGGTTGCGCTGATGACGGCCGGAGATCAGAAACGCGGGAAAAGTGCTGGTTTCAATGGACGAAACGTGAGCAGTGCTCGGACCGATGAAAAAAGAACGAACAGCGCAAAAGATGGCATTAGCGTGCAGCAAAAGCGAGAGCGACTGAAACAAATGCACAGAATTGTGACTGATGAGGCAGAAAATCTGCAAGAAGAAGTGCGCAGACAATTGTATGTACTTCGAGCCAAAGAAAGTGTACTTCGAGCCAAAGAAATGTCATTGTGAAACCAATCGATAATTTCCGAGAGAAACTGCGGGAAGGTTGGCGAAACATCGATATGTACGAATGGTGGGATGACGTGCTGGGCGTAATGGCTCAATACGGCATTGAATCAGGCGCAGAATTGGCGGAATGTCTCAAGACAATGGGAAAAAGAGTGTTGCAGGCTCACAACGTGAACAGATCGTTGCTGAATGAGCTTGAGAAGTTGCAGGAGGAGTTGAAAGCACCTAGAGAGGTGGCCTTGCAGATGATCCAGCCGAGAAGCGAGAATGAACAGCTCACAGAGATGAGTGTTCATGTCAATCAATCGCAGGAGCGAGGCAGGAAGGATATCAGGCAGCTCAAGGAACCTGTGGAACGAATCAAGGACTCATGGGCGGACGAGATGGAACTCGTGGAGCAGGAACGCTTCGCGAACCGTGTTCGTGACAAGAAAGTCAAGGAAAAGCGTGACAGAAGATGTCTCACGTGCTTCAATTGTGGCGGCATGGGTCACATGAAGTACGAGTGTACATCGAAAAAGGTCAACAAGCATGTGAACAACAAGAAGCCGACGGTCGAACAGAACGAATTTCCGAGGGTGAATACCCAGACGGAGCAGAAGTATGCAGATCGCCGGAAGCAGAAGAAAGAAGGAAGCGACGCGAAGAAAAGCGCTCGTGAAAAAGATGAAGCTGAGTGTAAACCGAGGAAGGTGAGCATGAAGCAGGGACTGGTGATCGTGGTTCCGCGAATGGGAATCCAAGCGGCAGCGATTTATGAAGTTCGGCGAGCGGTCTTGCCGATCTTCCACCAGAAATACGATGACGCGAAGGTGACGAAGGTCGTGGTGGTTGTGAAGATCACACAAGACCGGAAGTACAACGGAGCGGCTGGATCGATGATCAACGAATTCCGGGAACATAGGAAGGAGGTAACGATCGTACCTGGACCCATGGACTCCAAGTTCCAAGAGGTGCAGAAGATCTACGAGTACTGGAGGGAAAGGTTCCCGAACGTCTCGATCGTGAACCCGTTGAAGAGCAGTGGCGAGCAGAATCCCCCACTGATTCTAAACAACAGTGTGAAGTCCAGTAAAGAACTGGCAGACTACTTGATCGACGCCCTGGACGAGGACGAAGTCAAAATCAAGGAAGCATGTGGTGTCTCGACGGAGGGAAGCAGCGAAGCAGCGCCGGAATGCTAGCCCATGCGAGGGTGAATATAATCTAATTATTGTTTAGTGTTCGTATTTTACCTTTTTCTAGTTTGAGTAGTGTTAGTTACTATTGTATGAGTTTTTAGTTGTAGTGCTGAGTTCTAGTGTTCGTGCTCGTGTAGAGTTGCGGTCGAGATGTCATGGCTGGGGACAGCCATCTTGGAGGAGGGGGGGGGGAAGTTTCGGGTCTTCTTGCTTTTTGTTGATGTCCTCGAAGAGAGTGCTGGTGGAAGTGGAGCATCATTTCGAGAAGAGGGCGATGAAAGAGCAGACGGAGATGAGAAGCAGGTAGCTGATGTAGATTCAGCTGAAAATTGTACGAGTTATACGCACGTTGACAAGGGATGAAACTAACCTCCGCAGAATCCAGGAGCAGAATAATCGGGGAATGAAGCTGCAACAGTCGGACACATGTGTCCATATTCAACATTTCCGTACTTTTGAGTTCCAGAACAATCAGGGATATGGTAGTTGCCGTGGATGTTTTCAAAATTCCAACCATTTCCAGCATTTGCAGCCATAGACTGGTGATACGGAAGCTTTTGGTTTAAAGCAGAATAACAGTCAACCCACTGGGAATAAGTAGTAGATTGTGGAAATACAGGAACCATTGGAGTCGTGTAACCTTCGAAAGGAACAGATCCCACAGTAGAATACATATTTCAGATTTCAGAGGATCGCAAGAGGAATATCTGACGGAGAACTGTTGGTTGTGCCCTTATATAGGGAAATTCAAGCCCCGCCTTCTTCCAGACCTCACAATTGTCATCATTGCTAAAAATGGATTCACAGAGGATCTAATCGCAGAAATCAAGAAAATCGTCGAAGATGCCGTCAAGAAAGAAATGGAGAAAGCTTTTGAGAAAATTTTCGGCAAAAAAAACGAGAAGAGCAACGTAACTAGCAAGGAACCGCTCCCTCTGGAGAGCGAGAAAGAGAAAGCAGAAGATGCACTATTTCCGATCGATGTCGAAGGATGTAAGCCCAATGAGATAGCCAGCATCACGAAGTGGAGACCCAAAGCGGGGAAGTTAAAGCTAGCTTTGGAAGTTCGAGCTTCTTTGTCGACTCACAAATGGCTCAAGCTGGACTGTGAACTTCAGGGTCTTCTCAAGAGATGCAAGCAAGATCTTTCGCTTTGCCGCCGATCGGGATGGTGCTCTCACTGAAGTTCTCGTCCACACTCTCATCTCAATCATGTTCTGCTCTGGCGACTTTACAAAACTGAGGGTGAAACGCCAGTGCGCAATCGTCGATATTAAAAATACAATCTAACACTTGAACAGAAGAGGAGACAACGTGCAATCCAAACTGTTTTTTATGCAACTCCGGCAGGTTTCATTAAGAAGAAGTGGGGGTATGCTCATTTGCGATAATCGGTGTTTTGAACCAAACTTCAAGTCAATTTTGCAAACTTTATCAGAAAGAAGAAAATTCCAATGTGACACAAAGTGTCCAAACACTATGCTCGGACAAAATCAACTGAAAAACATAGAGTTTCTGACTTCCAACTGATTCTGAGAACGGATACGGAATAAGCGACAAAATGACAGACGACAATGTTGAAAAGTGTGTGAAATCATCATATGAAAGACATATTGTGTAGACTTGACTATTTTTCTCTTATTGCTCATGAAATGTCGTCCAAAATGCGTGTTTTTGAGAAGTAACCCGTAAGCCCCGCCCATTTCCCATGTAAACCACGGCGGGCGGCGGAACCCGCGAGATGTCGGCTGCCGAGATGTCGCATAGGCACGTGCCTCTCTCGCTACACCGATTCTCACCGAGGAATGGGTCTGTGTGCCTACCCGGTGATTGGCCAACTCTGTGATTTACCTGTGGGAATCGCGCTAGTCGATAATTTATTATTGCAAGGCCGACCCTCCTCGTATAATTTTTGGGAGGGAGCTCAACTATTTGGGCTCCCAGAAAAGGTTACCATCTCTTGAAAAGAGAAGAAAACGCTATATCATCTCCGAGTAATTGTAATTGTTTATTCACGGTAGTAAGGCAAGAGATGTGGGGGGAAATTGAGAGGGACTGGGTGAATAGATATATAAGATGATCAGTCGAGCCGCAAGGGTCGGGCGATCAAATGAGAGAGTGGCAGTATGGGGAAAAGAAACTGGGAGGAAGATTTTTTAGAGTATTAAACAAGTTAAGGGAAGGGTCACGACTGATAAGGGTTTTTGCAAATGTGTTCCAAAGTTGGAGATGAGTATGAAAGAAAGACTTATTGGTGGGGCCAGGAGGACATTTGATGGAGAGGGGACAGCGATTAGATTTTGAGGGTATAATAAAGGAGGATAGAAGTGGGAAATGGGCCACATTGAATAAGATGTTACTATACAGTTTGAGTATTAGTATAATGCGCCAGTGTTCTTGGGACTTCTGGTTAGAGACATGGAGACGGTTTGGGTAAGACGTGAATGACATGTTACAACGTTGAAAGACTCGTTTTGAGAAAAACCTTAACGGCTTCTCGAGGGATTTGTTAGCGGAGACGCCAGTGGGGTGATACACTTCACATCCATAATCAAGGAGAGGACGGACATAACAGTTGAAGAGTTTGAAGTAAAAGGTGGGGGAATGGGAATGGAAGCAATGGAGAATTTGACGACATTTTAGAAGGGCAAGGTTTGAAACGTAATCAATATGGTAGGCAAATGAGAGTTTGGAGTCGAACCAGAGACCAAGGTCTTTGACTCGGTTGGAAGGGGTGATGATAATTGAATTAACGGTGTAGGTGGTTCGGGGATTGGAGGGGCCGAGGTGGAGTATACTGGTCTTGTTTTCGGCTAGAATCAAGTGCCATTTGGAACACCAGGTACATAATATGTCAATACTATTTTGGAGAGAGGTAGGGTTGGTGCTAAACAATTTAAGGTTATCGGCGAATACGTTTACATGAACATCGGGAGGGAATTGGTCAAGTAGATCATTGATGTATATGAGGAAGAGAAACGGGCCGGTGACAGTTCCTTGTACGACACCGGAGGTTATTGGGAAAGAGTGAGAGGAAATGGAAGAATTAACTTTGACACGAGATAGTCGATCGGTGAGGAAGGAGGTTAACCATTTAACAAGAGAATCGTCAAGACCAAATAATTTTAGTTTGGAGATAAGGAGATTATGGGGAACTGAATCGAAGGCCTTTTTGAAGTCGAAGAAGATTACATCGATAAACTTGCCAGAGGCGATATATTTATGGTAAAGGCTGGTAGCTTCGAGAAGAGCAGTTGTACATGAGCGGCGGGGAAGGAAACCGTACTGATGGGAGGAGAAGTGAGTGGAGAAGGCCTTTTGGACGGGATCAAGAACAATTTTTTCCATTAGTCGAGATAATCGGTGGGTAAGTGAAATTGGCCGGAAGTTGCCGGGGTTAGTGGGTTTCCCCTTTTTGTAGATAGGGGTGACAATCGAGGTCTTCCAGGCGACAGGGACAATAGCGGAGTAGAAGGAATCCAGGAAAATGAGGGAAAGGGGGGCGAGGATAGAGTCTTTACAATTCTTGATAATGAATGAGTTGATGTGGTCGGGGGAATAGCCAAGTTTGGGTCTAAGCTTTGAGATAATAAAGGACAGCTTGCCAAGGGAAAAATCAGGGGGAATGTGGATGGGGGAGGGAGCTGGAAGAGCAGGGAAAGGCTCCGGAGGAAGGGAAAGGTTGCTGCTGAACGTGTTCACAAATAAGTTAGCGATTTCAGTCTGGTCTGTGATAGTGACATTGTTTACAATTAAGTGAGAGATTGGATTGGAGAGTTTTAATTTACATCGTATGTAGTTGTGAACAATACGGGGGTTGTTACTGTTAACAATTCTGGATTCCCTTTTACGGAGTAATTTTTTGTGGGTACGGAGACATTTTTTAAGGATAAGTTGACGGGGGGCAGAGGGAAGATTATGATGACGGGAGATTATTTTTCTCATTAAAGCGGGTTTGAGATAGGGAGGATATTCTTGATGGGGCGGGAGGTAGGAGTGCATTCGGAGATATGGGTGCTGAAGATATTACAAAAACAATTTAGCTTAGACTCAGTGGAGGGGAGGGAGGATAGGACAGATGGCCAGTTGCACTGAGCCATGAGGGAATTTAGTTTGGGGAAATTACACTTGCGATAGTTCAGTTTAGAAGGGGGCGGTTGGGAGGGAAGGGTGGACGGGGAGAGTGGGAGGTTTAATAGAAAATGCACAGTCTTGTGATCGGATAGGAGGAATGGTTCTGAAGGGGAAACTTGGGAGAAGAAATGAGGGGCATTCGTGAATATAAGATCGAGGATATTACCGGTGGATGATGACAGAGATCTGGTGGGGAATGTAATGAGTTGGGAGAGGGAAGAGGAGGTCATAAAATTATGAACATAGGAGGGAAGGTTGGCTGGAGGGTAGTGATTCCAATTTATGTGGAGGAGATTGCAGTCTCCAAGTACAATATAATTCATATGGGGAGTGGACGTGAGATCTGTGAGGGACGAGAAAATAGAAACGGTTTGGGGTATGGTAGAATTAGGGGGGGGGGGGAGGAATTTGGTTACTGCTGCAAATAGACCTGCGACCTGCGATAGAATTCGCCATTCAGCTGTGCGAATTAGTCGAAATGCGTCCCAAAGGGTTTTTGGTGTAAAATTGAAGGTTTTTTCAGAGAACTAATATTTTTGGTAGAATCGAAGAAAGGGATTTCTGAGAAGCATATTTTATGGAATTTCTCTGTGAATTACGGAGAACGTTGTGACTACGCAAAGTGGAGTCACAACGATGAGTAAATAAGGATTTCACACCCTAATTTCGTTGTCAGCATTAAGTTAGCATGCATGCCACGCCGAAATTGGCGTTCCTGCTAATTGAATGCCGGAATTCTCTCTTCTGGGGGAAGAGAGAATATCTGCAGTCAGTCGGCGGTCAGTCGGAAACCGAATCTGTCCTTCACACGTAGAGTATGGCGAGAGGCGAAACCCGCGATTCCTTCAACCACCCGTTGTCCAAAATTCCAGCATTCTGTCCCTTTCAGCTTATATGAATATATCTTTGGTCATGTTACGAGGAAGATCACGGGACTCAAACCTCCCGAGACCGTGTTGTTGACAATAACAGCCACTTCGTTATTTGAGGTGAGAGAAGATTCAGCTCCTAGTATCAGCATAACAACGGGTTCCTTTGGGTAAAGTTTTCCGTTGTCAAGCGAGTGAATCTCTTTAAATCAGTGACAACAAAGCGTCTTTTGTTATTCGTCCACTTCTTTTTGAGAGAATGGTCGGTCCTCGTTTTCATCTGACAGCCGTGGGTAGTGCAGTTCTTTCTAGAACTACTCCAAGGAAGAAGAATATAAAGGTTCTGATCATCCACCCTATTTTCCTCATGTTCCTTCTCGTGAACATCTTCCTTTTGGTTCTTTATTCGGGTGTCTGGGCAGAGGAAGTCAGTCAATCGAAGCTGAAGACTGGAGAGCAGCCGTGTCCATCCACGTTCGCTAATCTCCACCAAGAAACCACTATCAGTTTGGCATGGATTGCATATTACTGCAGCCAACTGTGCTCCTTGTTCTATGTGATTAACGTGGTGAGTTCCTGGTTGTCCGTTTGTTCGGAAATTGAATTTTTAAGACAGTTTTGACAGTGAACCTTTAGTTTGAATCTTGCAACAATCATCTCAAAAACACGCCTTACTTTCCTAATACAAGCGCTTGATTTCCAGGAGTCGATCGAAATAATGTCGTACACATTCAAATGCAATTACACTGAATCTCCGGCTGAGCGTGCTCAAATGAGACGGTTCAAATCTTACATGGCACTGACAGCGTACTTTGTGTACATAGCACTAGTCTTATTCTTTTTAGCTCTTTTGTGTTTTGAGTTTGGTTCCTGCGTCCTGATGGATTTTCCCAATTACCCAGATGGCGAGTCCTTGATCTCAATGACCATGTTGCTCACTTTTGTCTTGTTCTCAATCATGTTCATGCGATTTGAACCCAAATGGGCCGCTCGAAGATAAAACGTTTAGAAATGCAATGTTGGAATCGAAACATCTTTCTTATACCAAAAAAATGTGTCAGTACCCACTGGACCGTTTCAGTCCGTTTTTGGCACAGACGCCGAATGGGCGTCGGCTACTTAGTATGCTCAAAATAGGGCGCGCCGTCGCCGCAGTCGCTGAAGCCGGTTCAATTACCAAAGTTCGTTCGTCATTACGACAGTTTCAACTGATTTTATTGAAATTCAGTGGGTAGCTCCGAACCCGCAGAGAGAAGAGCGAGAAAGTGTGCGAATCAAATAAAAGCAGGTTTACAGTACAACACGGATTCTCAAAATTGAGAAGTATTGAAACAAATAAGATGGATTTCGAAAAGTGGAAAGTCAAGAAGGATTTTTCAAAAAGAGAAGAGATACTTGAAAGTTTAATTGATCCTGGTTGCGAAACGTCTGGCTGCGAGGCGAGCCATGGAACAAAAGCCACTTCTGTGACTCCAGAGAGGATCAAAGCCGTCAGGGAGCGGAGCAGTAGAAATACACATCGGATCATTCGATCGATGTCAAACGAGATAAAAATGTCGTCGATGGGAAGGATTGTCAAGACCAAGCTGGGAATAGTCCCGTATCGTGTGAGAAAGGTCGCCATTCTCTCGGAAGCCAACAAGGCAAAACGGCTCGTCAAAGCCAAACTGTTTCTTGCCCGCACGCGCCCGCACGAGTGTTTGGTCACGGTGCTTTCCGACGAGAAATTGTTTCCAAAGATCGGGAACTGTTTAGGTATTCAAGAGAGGATCTCATAGGATAGTCAACAAATGACGACCTAGACAGAAAAAGATTGCATATGAGATACTCCAGGTTCCTTTTTCTTTTTCCCTTCTTTTTCATCATTAAATATTTTTATATGTATACTGCAGTGCTCCAAAAATGATACGACACCCCGGGAAAAACGTAAAAATCAGAAACAATTCAGATTCAATTGTTCGAACGGCGATAATTTATGTGAAAAACATCAAAAGCTAGCGACTACATAAAATAATGACTGTCCAACTATTTCAGGCCCATTTGTAGCAAAACGTTAACGATAGCACTCCTGAGCCACGGAACATTGCCTAAGTCTTTGATTTCGACATGAATCAATGGCGAAGAAAAATATGGAAACGGGAACTGAATTGTTTCTGGACTACGGCTTTCTTCGGAATAAGGAAAAAAGAAAATCTGTGAAAATGGCGTTCTAATACCCTCCCAGGTACTCGCATTTCCCGAATCAATTCATTCGGCTCTCAAGACGGCCCATCTGACAGGTTCCTTCAAAATCATCTCGTTTGTTTCGCGAATAAAATCTATTATTTAAAAAGAACGTTTGAAATGTGTTTTCCAGGTCTCAATAATGTCTCAATGAAGCATTGATGCCAACAAGGAAACGAACATGGCACGCCACGCAAACCACATGGCGAGATCATTGGCCAATGTGGTAGCAGTAGATGTGATCATCGACTGTGAACCACAACTCGGTTTTGTCGCGAAAAAAAATATGGAAATAGGAACTGAATTGTTTCTGGAGTACGGCTACATGGAGGATTTTTTGGACGCCGTCAGCAAGTTAGTTTCCTCAGTCAGGAAGTGATTTATATCAAATGTTATCTGGTGAACCGGTTGGGTAGAGAAGAAATGCGTGATGACCGGACAGTCAAATCGTCTTCATTGCTGTGGTGAACAGACTTCCGATCCCTCCCCCGTCCTCGAAAATCTTCTCACCTGTCAGATTGTTTTTCTTTCCTTTCCACTCCATTAGAAAAATTAATCCAATTCATATTCTGTTATTACTTTTTTTCAACTTATTATTCATATATTTCCTATTAAATGTCCACTCCTGTTCACTTGTTGCTCCCTCTAATCAAAAATAAGTTGTTTCGATTTTTGTTCGTCTCGAATAAAAAAATTAACCAAGTAAACGTTCTTGTTCCTGAACCCAGAAGAAAAGATAAAGACTGTTGCTATGTTATCGACGCCGGCGGAGGAGGAGACGTATTCACATCATTTCGGAACATGAAAAAAACAAAAGGATCCGATTGAACAGAAACAATTTAAACGTCGCCGTCTCCTAAAACGATTTTTGCCACAATTGTCACTCAAGTCTCGGTGAGAATGAAATGAACGAGGAATAAAAATAAAACGAATTTGTTTTTCCTTCTGTCACACTCGGCTTGGAATATCCCACCTGAAGACACAAAAACGCTGACAATCGGAGCACGGGCAATAACTGAACAATTGCAAATGCACGGAGAGAGAGGGAATGCAACTCAACTGCGGAGAAGGCTAGTAATACTGCGTGATTGGCACCTCCCTGGGGATCCCACGGATTTCCTTTGGAATTATGCTCGATCGCTATAACCGCAAGTTGAAGTTATCTTCAAACACGACTATGCAATGAGCATTCATCTCGCTTCTGAGTACTTTCACTCGTTCTCTAGGTCCTAAATCTATCTCATAATGAACTCGGACCTGTTAGCATGGAATGAGCGGGAAGTCATCTCAAACCCCACCTTCTTCGACGGATTCCGAATGATTCTATCGCGAAAGAAGCACACCAACACACAACTGAGACATTGTAGATGGAAGAAGTAGTGTCCCAAAAAAGTGTGGACGATGAAGAACATCCGCATGTCTTTGACAGGAGCGAGGATGATTGCTGCGATATTTGAGTCGATAGAACGGAGTTCGAAATTGGTTGATGAGAAGGATAACGACGAAGCAGCCAAGGGAAAGAAAGACCATAATGATGTTGATGGAGAAGTTGAAAAAGGTGAAGTAGTTCATCGTGAGAAGAAGGGCGAGGGGAGAGAGCGAATGATGAGTTATCAGCAACGAGTGAGGGCTCTCATATCTTTCTACCTCTAGTCATTAAAAAGAGCCCGCCCCCCGATGAGTCGCGTGATGAAGGCGGCCTGCGCTAATCAAAACCCGACTTCTTTTTCGCTGATCATTATAAACAGAGGATATCATTTATGACAAGAGTCTTATCATTCTGTCTACCGGATGGAAGGGATGACTTGTTTTGGTTTTTTGAGTTGCCGGAGAATCATTATATCTCCAGATTGATAAGAGATATCAAAAAGTTGTCAACAAGAAACTTGAGTCCTAGTTATGATCTACAAGTTTGCTGTTGACATTGATTATTGATATCTCTTATCAATATCAAGATATATTGATTCTCCGGCAATTCAAAAAACCAAAACGGCATAAATTTTTGGTCAGCGCGTAGGCAGCGTTTCTTTCAAGAAAATCCATGCGACAGGGTGAATGATCGTTGTGTGCACCCCTGCACGTCAAACGCGTCAGCAACCGTCCCTCGTTTATTGACTTTATGGTCACGTCATTGCACTGTCCCCTCACTCCCCCCTCACCGTTCGTCGTTCAAACTCGGTCTTCAGTTGTTCTCACATAAACCCAGAATGCCCGGCTTCCCGCTGCTCGAACTCCCACTCCTCGCACAAAAGATGGTCATCAAGCATTTCACTACGACAGAAATGTAAGTGATCCAAAGAATCCCCTTGAAATATTCGTTTTTTTTAAGCATCAACCTCTCTCTATGCTCTGCAAAGGCAGCCGACTCGATCCATTTCGCGAGAGTGAAGTTGGACACTTTGTGCTTCGAATGTCCCGATGAGAACACATACGATATGGACATTTTTTTGGGTGTTGGTGAGCACGCGCACAAAATTCAAGTTCGACAAGGATCGGCACCAGAGAACCTCGAAAAGCCCACAAAGTGGTTCTACTCGAAAACGGAAAGTCTCGAGTGGTTTCTGCGTTCTTCATCCAACTCTTCGGTATTTGTGGAAAAATACAAAATTTACGAAGCGTGTGATGTGATTCTTGAATTTTGCAAGTACCTGTTCAAGTGGACCGCCGGAGTGCACATTTTGATGTCTCCACAACAATTTATTATGAGTTGGGTCGTCCAGAAGCACGCGCAATCCATTAAAAAACTTGTCTGCACGGCTTCGGAAGTGGATAACTTGTTCGTTACGGAAGAGGAGTTGATTTTTATTATCGGAAAAACGAAAGGCATTATACAACTTGAATGCCAACTTGACCACGGATTTTTCTACACTGCTGCCTTCGAAGCAGACACTGTCTCGATCAACTGTGCAAACTGGGTCCACATGGACTCTATCCTCCAGTCGACTTCTAGAGTCATCTGCATCTTCGGCTTGCCTTGGTTTTTTTCGATTACTGCCAACACGCTGCTCAAAAATTGGCTCACAGGAGAGTTCATGAAGAATCTGGTCGAGCTGCATCTCGGAGGTTGGGACCGACTAATTCACGCTGATGTTTTAAGGAAATCGATGTGCTCTCTGTTGATGACGATGTCGGAGGGGACGCATGGAGGACGAGTGGAGTCATAATTCGTCAAAACGATGGGAAATCGGCGCTCGTTTTTGTTCGCGAGAACAAAATCCAAATCAAGGTTCTCTAAACCATTCAAGTAAATTGCATTGCCTATTATTGTGAAATAATTTAAACTTACTACTAAATGAATCTTAAATTCTCTTAAGCAGAATTTTTTCATCTATTAACAAAGAAAACCAGCGTAATAATATAGCAATCTGAGAAACGACACTGAACGGGAAACAGTGCAAAGACTGGAGAAATCGAGTGAGTTGTTGGCAGAATAGGCAACAACTTTGATATAATCCCAGTGTTAGGGAATCGAAAGGAGTGGAAGCGAATCGGGGTCAATCGGGACTTTATATCGGGTATCACGACAGGATGGGGAGGAGATGTGACTGATTGAAGACGGGATTCGCTTGGAAGTTCGGGATCGGGAGAGTAGGGGCATTGCGATGTGAGAAACAGCTGGGAGGATGCGACAGTGGTACTCCACTCGTAGGAGGAACAAGGAAACGGCTGTGGGGGTTTGGATGAGTGGTAGGAAGAGGAGAATAGCACATACTGTTCTTGTTGAAACATGCAACAGAGTTAGTTTTTTATCATGCGAGATAACTTATGAACACACATGCATATGTTGTCAACTCGCGTTTTGAAATTTTCGAGAGTTAAGGATTGTGTTCCACTCACACATATTTTCATTTCAGATACATCTCCCACCTATCAACTGTTCTAGCGAATTCCAAGGACGCAAACACCAATAGAAACGGGAATAGTCCTCCGAATGCTGCACCACTCTCATATTTCTCACCATCTCAGCCACAGCTTTCAATATCCATCTATCCATCCGCCGACCTGGAACTCTGTGCAGGGCACTACGAGATCTCCGTTCGGTCTCCATCCTGAAGCCAGCTCTGCTCTTCCGCCGCCAATCTTCCCTCCAGTGTACTATTCTTACATGGACTGGATTCCATCGGCTTCGACATCTTCTGCTGACGCGTCGTCGACATCTTCAGCTGACGCGTCGTCTTCACCCAATCAGAATATACCAGGCCAATCGAGGCGGCTCACGCCGCCTCTCAGCCTGGGCTATGTCGTGTTTTCCGTCCCCTTTTACCCAAACGTGCCTCTGGGAAGATAGGCGAGTCGAGTCGACGCAACCTTCCCAGAGGCGCAATTAAGAGGGAAAATACACAAAAATTAGCCCAGAAGCCCTAATAGTTGACGGATCGCTTAGAAAATTTACGTGCACCTTGCGGTCAATACTTCTGACCTATGTGCCAAAAATGGGCTAAAACGGTCCAGTAGCGGCTGAGAAACGGCTCCGGACAAACAAACGGACAGACAGACAGACAGACATCCTTTCCCTTTTAGTATAAGAAAGATATTTCCAACTGTGACTATCCTTATTAAAACATACACATGGAACATTGTCAAATAACGCTCAAGGTTTTAATTATGTAAATTGAAATATGTTTAATGAGAATTTAAATTTAGAAAGTAACAAAATTTTTGGATAATTTATTGCCCCAACCAATTTAATGCAAAAAATAAAAATAAATAATACAATTTGTGTGAACAACTTTGCCGCCCGTCAAACCCACTTCAGTATGTCTTCATACTTACAGAGAACGTTTGAGCTGTCTAATCGGGAGAATGAACCGGAAAATATACTTATTGTCTAGGAGATAGCAGGAGTTGTTTCAGCGTGAATGTACTTCGTCTTCTATTTCGAGAAACAAGTTTCATGTGCTGCTGTGTGAAAGCGACAGAGCCACGATTTTACCATCATCATGTGACTCAGCCACAAATGGCACTCGAGTCTTGGCGGAAATGAAGTGAACGTGGAATGCAAATGAAACGAATTTGTTTTTCCTTCTGTCACATTCAACTTGAAATAACACTCATGAAGGCACAAAAACGCTGACAATCGGAACACAGTAACTGAACAATTGTAATGTCAATGAACGAACAAGAGAGTGACCAGAACCGCATTGATGTCAACTAGTTTCTCTTATAACCATCTAACGGACGGTTATGCCAAAACTGCTTGCATAAGGTGCTGAATGCCCCAAGAGTACCCTCGTTCCGAAAACATTCCCTTTTTTCTTGAAAAGTGACTAGGACATTAATCCCGCATATCAGATTTTGAAAGAAAAATAGAAACATGCGTCCAGAAAAACGTTTATTAGGGAACAATTTTAAAGTGGGAATAGGCACACTGCGGATGAGGTACAGTGTACCCGGCATACGGGGTATTAAGTCCCGATGCCTGCCACGTGGCGGATGAGGTACCACGTGACACACCAAATGAACAGAAAAAAACTGGAAAAATAGTGGGAGGGTGCTCTTAGAGAGATTCAAAGTGAATACTGAGATGCGGAAGGGTTTGGTACAAAGAAGAGAAGAGAACAAGAAATAAATAAAAGCATGGAGGGAAATTACAGGAAGGAAAAAACAGAGATAGAAAAAATGCACGGAGAGAGAAGGAATGCAATGAGAGAGAAAGAGCAAGAAAAGGTGATACAGGAAAAGAGAAAATGCAAGGATAGAAACTTACAGGAAAAAGAGTACAAGGAATCAAAATAGACACACTGCGGACGAGGTACAGTGTGTCTGGCATACGGGGGATCAAGTCCCGATGCCTGCCACGTGGCGGATCAAGTACCACGCAGCAAACCTCTCCTGCTCCAACAACGATGAAAACGGAAACGTGGGTTCAGTAGAAAGGGAGGAGCAGGAAAGATGGCGAGAGGATGGCCTCAGAAGTCAACAAAAAAAATACAGGGAAACAAATGAATGCATGGAGGAGATACAGGAACAGCCGGAAAGAGGGAAGAGAACGGAAAGTAGTGTAGAATTTGAGGAGAGGGTGCAGATGACAGTCGAAATAGGCACACTGCGGATAAGGTACAGTGTGTCTGCCATACGGGGTATCAAGTCCCGATGCCTGCCACGTGGCGGATCAGGTACCACGTGTCGAATCTCCTCCAGTCTGGAAAAATGTGTATATCATAATGTGAACACTTGTTCTCGACTCACCCAATATCTACAGAGTCCAGAACGAACGTTACTGGGCAATTCACTGTTTGTCCCTGGTACAAATTATAGTGTTTCTCGGACGGTTTCCTGAGACAATGTGCGACGCTTTTCAGCTAGTTCCGAGTTGTCATTGCGACTCCTTTCTGCAAGCTCCAATCTGATAAGAGAAATCCCGCCGAAAGTGAAAACTCTCTCCAACTCAGCAGATGATGGATGGAGACTCTTTTTACTTCCGTTTCTCCGCAAAAAAACACTTTTTGCGGAAGACGGAAACAGAAGACGGAACAAGAAAAGTCGCGGAACACGGAAGGAGAAATTCCGGGCAACTCTGCTAAACATGTGTGTAACTCACTTGACTAAATTACAAGTGTTGTGAAATGTGACGTTTCCGAAGGAACGCGGATTGCAGTCACTGACGGTCGATAACAAGCCAATGTAGTTGGCAACATGAAGAGCGGCGACTCGTCGTGCAGCAAACCTGAAAATTGTCTTTACATTCATTCAATTCATGAAACCACTTACTGCTGAACTTTCCGAATTCAAGACTTATTATTTCTGTGCTGAGCAGAGATGGGTGTACGCGTAAACGAAAGTGAACGAACGCGTTTCTGGTCGTCGTGGAAGAGGAGAGCGTGCGAATGTTGACCCCTGTCTCAGAAACCTAACGGTGAGACAGTGCGTTGGAAGGTGAGGGTGCGGACAATTGTTGTAAGTGTGCCTCGCTCCCTCCTCCATCCGCACACTCTCTCGCCGATAGGTTTGTAGACACCGCACAGATGGCCGACGGCGAGAAATCGATCTCGTCCTCTGGTAGTTTGCAATGCCGCTCGTTCGCTCTAGTCTACGTGTGCATTCGACTCTTGTGGTTTCATGTGGTTTCATTAATTTCATGAATGTGAAGACAATGTTCAGGTTTGCTGCCCGACGAGTTCATTACATGCAATTCAATGAGTTTGTCAAAAAGAGGATGTTCATTCTGGTGGCGCCAACTAAAGGAGAATCAATTTTCCGAAAAATGTATTATTCTTCAATCCATTATGAATTTAGCTAAATGGAATTGATTTCAGAATACATTCTCATTCTGATCATACTGACAGTAATCAATAAAGACACACTCTTATGAAAAGGATGTGATGGATTCTGAAGAAGACAACGGCGCCGATCTTCATGTTGCCAACTACATTGGCTTGTTATCGACCGTCAGTGACTGCAATCCGCGTTCCTTCGGAAACGCCACATTTCACAACACTTGTGATTTAGTCAAGTGAGTTACACACATGTTTAGCCGAGTTGCCCGGAATTTCTCCTTCCGTGTTCCGCGACTTTTCTTGTTCCGTCTTCTGTTTCCGTCTTCCGCAAAAAGTGTTTTTTGCGGAGAAACGGAAGTACAAAGAGTCTCCATCCATCATCTGCTGAGTTGGAGAGAGTTTTCACTTTCGGCGGGATTTCTCTTATCAGATTGGAGCTTGCAGAAAGGAGTCGCAATGACAACTCGGAACTAGCTGAAAAGCGTCGCACATTGTCTCAGGAAACCGTCCGAGAAACACTATAATTTGTACCAGGGACAAACAGTGAATTGCCCAGTAACGTTCGTTCTGGACTCTGTAGATGTTGGGTGACTCGAGAACAAGTGTTCACATTATAATATACATATTTTTCCAGACTGGAGGAGATTCGACACGTGGTACCTGATCCGCCACGTGGCAGGCATCGGGACTTGATACCCCGTATGCCGGGCACACTGTACCTTATCCGCAGTGTGCCTATTTCGACTGTCATCTGCACCCTCTCCTCAAATTCTACACTACTTTCCGTTCTCTTCCCTCTTTCCGGCTGTTCCTGTATCTCCTCCATGCATTCATTTGTTTCCCTGTATTTTTTTGCTGACTTCTGAGGCCATCCTCTCGCCATCTTTCCTGCTCCTCCTCTTCTACTGAACCCACGTTTCCGTTTTCATCGTTGTTGGAGCAGGAGAGCTTTGCTGCGTGGTACTTGATCCGCCACGTGGCAGGCATCGGGACTTGATCCCCCGTATGCCAGACACACTGTACCTCGTCCGCAGTGTGTCTATTTTGATTCCTTGTACTCTTTTTCCTGTAAGTTTCTATCCTTGCATTTTCTCTTTTCCTGTATCACCTTTTCTTGCTCTTTCTCTCTCATTGCATTCCTTCTCTCTCCGTGCATTTTTTCTATCTCTGTTTTTTCCTTCCTGTAATTTCCCTCCATGCTTTTATTCATTTCTTGTTCTCTTCTCTTCTTTGTACCAAACCCTTCCGCATCTCAGTATTCACTTTGAATCTCTCTAAGAGCACCCTCCCACTATTTTTCCAGTTTTTTTCTGTTCATTTGGTGTGTCACGTGGTACCTCATCCGCCACGTGGCAGGCATCGGGACTTAATACCCCGTATGCCGGGTACACTGTACCTCATCCGCAGTGTGCCTATTCCCACTTTAAAATTGTTCCCTAATAAACGTTTTTCTGGACGCATGTTTTTATTTTTCTTTCAAAATCTGATATGCGGGATTAATGTCCTAGTCACTTTTCAAGAAAAAGGGGAATGTTTTCGGAACGAGGGTACTCTTGGGGCATTCAGCACCTTATGCGAGCAGTTTTGGCATAATCGTCCGTTAGATGGTTACAAGAGAAACTAGTTTACATCAATGCGGTTCTGGTCACTCTCTTGTTCGTTCATTGTCATTACAATTGTTCAGTTACTGTGTTCCGATTGTCAGCGTTTTTGTGCCTGAATGTGTGTTATTTCAAGCCGAATGTGACAGAAGAAAAAACAAATTTTTCATTTGTATTCCACGACACATTTTTGTTGAAATAATCATTCGGGAATCTGTTTTCACTTCTTGAAGCAATTTTTCTGTTTAGAGAATGAGGTTTTCGGTAATTTTCAGAACAATTTCCGAAAATCAAGTCGGAAAATTTTCCGACGGAAAAAATTTCCGAAATGAAAACTACTGCTATTGTTTGTGTACGAGAGGCGGGGACTACTGGCCGAGAGTCGGCCACACTTTTCCCAGCATGGCGAGTTGCGGAGTTTTTCTTCAATTCCGTCCAGCTTCTTCTGTGCCTCTCCTTAGACAGAAAACAGTGTATTTTTGAGTGAGTTTTTCGTTTTTCCTTCTCGCGTTCTTCGAACTTATTTCGGTACTGTTCTGAACGTTTCTTCACCAGGAATGTGGAATTGACTCTCTGACAAGTTCCTATGAGCACATTCACTTTTGCTTCTCTAAGAAAAACATGGTAACAACGCTCCATGGGTCTGACAATTGAAACCAAATTTTTCTCCTTTTCGGGTTTTCCCCATTTCTGACAAGTGGGCACTTAAAAACTTATAATTTTTCATGGAAAATAGGCAAAATAAAAAAAATAAAAACAATCGGGTACCGAACCAGCATAGCTCAACCACCATACTAGGTCACTACCCACTCTGCCACCTAGCCACACTCTCCCAGCAGTCACATGTGCATACATTTGACGCCTACGCGCGCGGAGCAACTTTGCGAGCTTCTAACTCGGCTACGGAGCAAAATTGAAGTACATATTCGGACGCCCCGTATCGAAATCTATCGGACGGGATAGGCCCGTTTCGAAATCCCACGGGCACTTCCCACACTTCCCTTGTGAGCAGGAGGCTTGACAAAACCACTTGGAAACCTGAGAAAAACGTCAACCATACGGAATCTGCTAATTCTGAACTCTCTTCCAAGACAACATAAAAAGACAAATATAGGTTGCCCTTTATGTATTTCACATTTGTTTCTCCCAGCACGTGCGCAGACTCCGCCTATAGTCGTCTCACAACAGAAAGCCCGCTCAAAGAGTGATCTCTTTCGCCTCTGTCCTCCTCCAACCGTCACAAAACTCTTCCTTGTCAAAATGATAGGACAACGTGTACTCTCTCTGTTTAGCCGTCACGATTCATCTTCGGACTATCCCAGGTTCGCCTTGAACAGAGATAAGAAGCTGTTCTATGCGGAGAAGAAGAAGGCCGACAAGAAATACGCCAAGATGATGAGACTGGTGTGACATTCAAATCAATGCTTTTCGGAATATCCAATTCACAGATGAAACGTCAGCCAGGGTACGCCAAGGACCGATACTCCCACTGCGTTTGTGAAATCATCGACGCGTTCTGCTTGATAAGAAAAGATCTCATCTTGGGAATCGGCCCACGCTGCAAGCCGGTGAGTTCCGCCAGGAGTCCCCATTATGATAGACATCATTCCATTCAGTTTCTTATCTCCGAACTCAAGGAATACACCGAGACCATGGAGAATCTGATAGCCAATATGGGTGCCGTATTTCGATCAATCTCTTTCTTTCAAATTCCCACGTATCCTCCAAAACAATGAAATTGGTTTGTCGCCATGATTTTTACGGAGTATGATGCACACGGTGTTCAGGTGAAAGGGAGATAAGATTATAATTGAGAGAGTACGGGATTTTTTGGTCCGATAACGTGGATCATTTCAACATGACGTTCCTGAACGACGTTGTTCAGTTTCACAAAGAGTCCTCGCTACAAATCGGTGGCTTCAGGCGATCATGAAATCGGATGCAGAAGCACAGCACACAAAACATCGAGGAGAGTTGTTGTTAATGTGAAAAAGATGTTGGGAGCCATAAAAACAAGGGTGCCAATTTTTGGATATAGCCAAGGCTTCAATTATTTTTATCGCTGTGCTCTATCTGTTCCAATTATCCTCTTTTTTGGAAATGCACCTTCTCAGTTTTTGAGGAATATGTATCTGAAATTATAAGGAGAAACGAGATGTGGGGGTGGCCCAAAAGAGTTGTGGTAGGTGTTCAGCGTTGTGCTGTTTCAGTCCAATCCCAGACGCCCCAACTCTTTCGAGGCCTTCAGGTTCTTCTGCAATTTGAATCGAATCGCATTTACAGTATCACATGGATACAGGAAGACAATAAGCTTTCTGAACCGTTTCTTCGTGATGTCCACTTATGTTTTGTGTGGTATTCCGGAAAATGAGCCTGTGATTTGTTTCAATCACTTTCGGGAACTTTGTAAAACTTCGCAAACCGAAACAATTGATTTAGCTATTTTTCAGAGTTTACTGAGGAACATGTCAGATGGGCCACCCTGGGAACCGAATGAATTGGTTCGGGAAATGTGAGTACCTGAGAGGGTAGTATAACGCCATATTCAAAAGTTTGCCTTTTTTCCTTATACCGGAGAAATTTTGAAAAATCCATTTTTTTGGCACTCGGAGGATAGACCCTCTTCAAAAAATCATAACTAATTTAGAATTTGTGTAAACGAGTTGGTCGAAAAACGAAATAAGAGCTAATTAGTTGTAAATTACGGTAAAAATACAAATGATTACTCAACATTGGAATTGGATGCCGTATGTCAGAAAATGTGCCAATGTCAGTAGACCCTATTTCTGAATTTGATCACTTTTCGGAGAGATGGAGTGATAACACTATGTGGGCAGGGTTTCTTGGTAGTTGTGAGTTACAATCATGATATAAAAACTGGGGGTAACCGATCATTTACGAAAAAAATTTTCACTTTTAGTGAGACCCAATTTTCAAAATTTCGAGGGTTTTGGTTTAAGCGGTAAGTGAGTTCAATATCTTGAAAGACCATGTCTTGGGTACCATTTTTGCAGTTGAACGTTTTCTGATATCTCTTATCACTTTCGAGATATCGACTGAGAAATGATGTCCACTCAACATGAGAACACGCGTCAAAAAGTGCGGAAAAAGTCAATTTTTGGAATATTGTTATTTTGTTAAATTTCCACAAGTACATCATGAAATGGGTTCCTACGAACAATTTTCACCATCAAATCCAAGAATAAACACTTATTTCCTGCAGTTTCAATGGGCTCTCTTCTATTCTCCCCCTATTTTGACAGTTTTAGGAAGGGTAGTGCCTGAATTTTCGTCGAATTCTCGAAGATTATTTTGAGATCTCAGAATGGGAATAATTCATTACTACCTAGATCAATATGATTGAGTAGTTGTTGTCTTGAATTTCAATCTCCAGGGTACACATTTTCAGTGTTCTCTAACCCGTGTTCTCGTGTTGAGTGGTCATCCTTTCTCAGTCGATATCTCGGAAGTGATACAAGATATCAAAAAACGTTTTACTGCAAAAATAGTCCCCAAGACATGGTCTTTCAAGCTATGTAACTCACTTTCAGATTAAACCAAAAACCTTGAAATTTTGAACATTGAGTCGCACTAAAGTGGAAATTTTTTTCGTAAATGATCGGTTACCCCCAGTTTTTATATCATGATTGTAACTCACAACTACCAAGAAACCCTGTCCACATAGTGTTATCATTCCATCTGTCCGAAAAGTGATCAAATATAGAAATAGGGTCTACTGACATGAGTACATTTTCTGACATTTATTTATTTATTTATTTATTTGATACGATGTTTCATCGTGAATTAAATTAATACAGCTCGAATTATAGACAGTAATAGGAATGCTTGAAAAAGAAGGGTATACATACGAGGGACAGAAATTGAATAGCTTGAGTGCGGAGGTATGATAATAGAGTCGGAGAATAGAATTGCTCATAGGATTAGGAAGTGTGACGGTAAAGAAGAGACATACGGTCTCCAATTTTGAAGCTGAGTAATCATTTGTATTTTTACCGTAATCTACAATTAATCAGCTCTGTTTTCGTTTTTTGACCAACTCGTTTACACAAATTCTAAATTAGTTATGATTTTTTGAAGGGGGTCTATCCTCCGAGTGCCAAAAAAAATGGATTTTTCAAAATTTCTCCGGAATAAGGAAAAAAGGCAAACTTTTGAATATGGCGTTATGCTACCCTCTCAGGTACTCACATTTCCCGAACCAATTCATTCGGTTCCCAGGGTGGCCCATCTGACATGTTCCTTCTGAGTTTTGAGAACTCCGCAAGAAAATCATGAATTGGTTGGATTTTATTGCTAAAAACAATCATGACGCCAGTAACAATCAATATTCGATATTCAGGTGAAAACAGTTCTTCTTGCACATGGTGACTGAATGTTCCGGACCGGTTCCTTTAAGAAGTGAAGATAATTTTTAAGACAGTTTATTATATAATAAAAACATGAAAATAAGTGAATAGTAAGAAATAAAGTTACTATTACACGAATACAACATTATGATGGTACAATTGAATATAGATAGATGAATGTATTAATAGGGTCCGTTGCTTCTGCACTGCTCCTCATGTCTCCGTTTGTTGATCGCTGCCGTAGTTGTCGTCGAACGAGACTTCTTATGCCGTCGTTCGTAGAGAAATCACGGATTGCAGAGGACGTTCTTCTTCGTGATGTTTCTCCACACACACACGAATCAGTTGTCATGCAGTTTGTGCACATCATCGCCTTCTTGCTTTTTGTTGATTTCCTCGAAGAGAGTGCTGGTGGTGGCGGTGGAAGTGGAGCATCATTTGGAGAAGAGGGCGATGGAAGAGCAGACGGAGATGAGAAGCTGGTAGATGATGTAGATGGCGACGGATACGGCAATTCAGCTGAAAATTGTACGAGTTATAAGCACGTTGACAAGGGATGAAACTAACCTCAATAAGTAGTAGATTGTGGAAGTATAGGAACCATTGGAGTCGTGTAACCTTCGAAAGGAACAGATCCGACCGGAGAATACATATTTCAGATTTCAGAGGATCACAAGAGGAATATTTGATGGGGAACTGTTGGTTGTGCTCCCTTATATAGGGAAATTCAAGCCCCGCCTTCTTCCAGACCTCAAAATTGTCATCATTGCTGATTAGATCCGCTGTCAGCAAAGTCATCATTTTCTGATATATGAGGATGTTGCATTGTTTGCTGAAGAGAATGATGCCTAATCATCACGGAGCACTGACTTTTCTTCCGTTATTTATTATCTTTTTTTTCAGACAGATCGTTAAGTATAGGTAATTGAGGTTCTCAACGACCATCAAACGTTCTACTAGAAGTTATCATGCCATTCCTTGTTTTATTTTTCACGCAAAGTGTGAGCTTCTCCGGCATTCCCAATTACGAAGGGCAAGAAGAAGAGAAAGGACACGAAATCATCATTGGAATCGGAAAGGAGAAGGTCAAAAAGAAAATGGATCGAGAGGATTCACAGAGGATCTAATCGCAGAAATCAAGCAAATCGTCGAAGATGCCGTCAAGAAAGAAATGGAGAAAGCTTTTGAGAAAATTTTCGGCAAAAAAAACGAGAAAAGCAACGCAACTAGCAAGGAACCGCTCCCTCAGGAGAGCGAGGAAGAGAAAGCAAAAGGTGCACTAATTCCGGTCGAGGTAGAAGGATGTAAGCCCAATGAGATAGCCAGCATCACGAAGTGGAGACCCGAAGCGGGGAAGTTAAAGCTAGCTTTGGAAGTTCGAGCTTCTTTGTCCACTCACAAAAGGCCCTTCTTCATACCCAATGGACCAATCGACAAAGCCACAAGGACAATGATTCGAGAATCTTCCCCAGGACACGTTTGGCATAGGTGGCACTAGATCTCGCCCATACGTTCACTTTGAGTCACCTGGTCACTATACTTTTTTAAAATTCTTAATCACTTCTTAATGAAGTAAATATCGAAATAATAATAATAATGTCGCGTTCTCCACACGCTCACAAAGATGTGAAACTGTTCAGTTTGTACACCAGGAAGTGAATTACCGAAGAACTTTGATGCTCAAGCTGGACTGTGAGCTTCAGGGTCTTCTCAAGAGATGCAAGCAAGATCTTTCGCTTTGCCGCCGATCGGGATGGTGCTCTCACTGAAGTTCTCGTCCACACTCTCATCTCAATCATGTTCTGCTCTGGCGACTTTACAAAACTGAGGGTGAAACGCCAGTGAGCAATCGTCGATTTTAAAAATACAATCTAACACTTGAACAGAAGAGGAGACAACGTGCAATCCAAACTGTTTTTTATGCAACTCCGGCAGGTTTCATTAAAAAAGAAGTGGGGGTATGCTCATTTGCGATAATCGGTGTTTTGAACCAAATTTCAAGTCAATTTTGCAAACTTTATCAGAGAGAAGAAATTTCCAATGTGACACAAACTGTCCAAACACTATGCTCGGACAAAATCAACTGAAAAACATAGAGTTTCTGACTTCCAACTGATTCTGAGAACGGATACGGAATAAGCGACAAAATGACAGACGACAATGTTGAAAAGTGTGCGAAACCATCATATGAAAGACAAATTGTGTAGAATTGACTGTTTTCCTCTTATTGCTCATGAAATATCGCCCAAAATTCGTGTTTTTGAGAAGTAACCCGTAAGCCCCGCCCATTTCCCATGTAAACCACGGCGGGGCGGCGGAACCCGTGAGATGTCGGCTGCCGAGATGTCGCATAGGCACGTGCCTCTCTCGCTACACCGATTCTCTCCGAGGAATGGGTCTATGTGCCTACCCGGTGATTGGCCAACTCTGTGATTTACCTGTGGGAATCGCGCTAGTCAATAATTTATTATTGCAAGGCCGACCCTCCTCGTATAATTTTTGGGAGGGAGCTCAACTATTTGGGCTCCCAGAAAAGTTAACCATCTCTTGAAAAGAGAAGAAGACGTTACATCATCTCCGAGTGTTTCAGAAGTGCACCCTTTTTCATATTTACAAATCAATGAGAACCCGCTACGACGTCTGCAAATGCTATCGAACAAATTGCGGAGAGCGGAAAAAGTTAAGAAAATTGGCAATTAAGCGAGAAAAGGGAGAAAATCGATGGAAAAGGTGCAAACACACAGAAGGAAAGAAGTCTCTTGGAACCGCTGCCTCAAAATTCCTGTAAATTGGTTACTGCTGCAAGGAACCCGCGATAGAATTCGCCATTTAGCTGTGCGAATTAGTCGAAATGCGTCCCAAAGGGTTTTTTGGTGTGAAATTGAAGGTTTTTTCAGAGAACTAAAATTTTTGATAGAATCGATGAAAGGGATTTCTGAGGAGCATATTTTGAGGAATTTCTCTGTGAATTACGGAGAACGTTGTGACTACGCAAAGTGGAGTCACAACGATGAGTAAATAAGGATTTCACACCCTAATTTCGTTGTCAGCATTAAGTTAGCATGCACGCCACGCCGAAATTGGCGTTCCTGCTAATTGAATGCCGGAATTCTCTCTTCTGGGGGAAGAGAGAATATCTGCAGTCAGTCGGCGGTCAGTCGGAAACCGAATCTGTCCTTCACACGTAGAGTATGGCGAGAGGCGAAACCCGCGATTCCTTCAACCACCCGTTTTCCAAAATTCCAGCATTCTGTCCCTTTCAGCTTATATGAATATATCTTTGGTCATGTTACGAGGAAGATCACGGGACTCAAACCTCCCGAGACCGTGTTGTTGACAATAACAGCCACTTCGTTATTTGAGGTGAGAGAAGATTTAGCTCCTAGTATCAGCATAACAACGGGTTCCTTTGGGTAAAGTTTTCCGTTGCCAAGCGAGTGAATCTCGTTAAATCAGTGATAACAAAGCGTCTTTTGTTATTCGTCCACTTCTTTTTGGGAGAATGGTCGGTCCTCGTTTTCATCTGACAGCCGCGGGTAGTGCAGTTCTTTCTAGAACTACTCCAAGAAAGAAGAATATAAAGGTTCTGATCATCCATCCTATTTTTCTCATGTTCCTTCTCGTGAACATCTTCCTTTTGGTTCTTTATTCGGGTGTCTGGGCAGAGGAAGTCAGTCAATCGAAGCTGAAGACTGGAGAGCAGCTGTGTCCATCCACGTTCGCTAATCGCCACCAAGAAACCACTATCAGTTTGGCATGGATTGCATATTACTGCAGCCAACTGTGCTCCTTGTTCTATGTGATTAACGTGGTGAGTTCCTGGTTGTCCGTTTGTTCGGAAATTGAATTTTTAAGACAGTTTTGACAGTGAACCTTTAGTTTGAATCTTGCAACAATCATCTCAAAAACACGCCTTACTTTCCTAATACAAGCTCTTGATTTCCAGGAGTCGATCGAAATAATGTCGTACACATTCAAATGCAATTACACTGAATCTCCGGCTGAGCGTGCTCAAATGAGACGGTTCAAATCTTACATGGCACTGACAGCGTACTTTCTGTACATAGCACTAGTCTTATTCTTTTTAGCTCTTTTGTGCTTTGAGTTTGGTTCCTGCGTCATGATGGATTCTCCCAATTACCCGGATGACGAGTCCTTGATCTCAATTACCATGTTGCTCATCTAGGCCCACCGATTAGCGGGAAAATACAACTTTGCGGATATTTATGGTTTTTATAATCTCTTGATTTTGAATTTTTATCCATCCAGTCGTTTTGGAAATTACAAAAGAAGTGGTTGTCCGAGGAAGCCAAGTGACGAGAATGACTAAGAATTGATCATTGGAACGCGATAAGCTGATTTGTGAAGACGTCTGAATTAATATTTCTGTCATTTTATAGCAGTTCCAAATACTCGTCTAATGTGGGAAACAGCTTTTGTTTAACTTTTGACTCTTTTACATCCATTCAAACAACTTTGACAATTTTTCGATTTTCTATAAACTTTTCTTTCGCTACATGCTATTTTTTCTGAAAAGCTGTAATTTTCTGACACTCCATCCTAGAAAACACTGGTGGACTAACATGCACTCACTCGCCACGCGGACTACTGACAAGTGCAGTAGAGGGAGGATGACGGTTGCAAGTGCGCCCTGCCGAAACAGCGCTGTTGTTGGTGTGCGGTCTCTCGTTCTCTCGGTCTCTTGGTCCCTCTTACTCCCATCCTCCTCTACTCATTCTCGTTCATCGACGTTGTATTTGATTGTTCAACTTTGTTTCAAAGGTCTCTATTTTACAATGGGTGAGTGTGAATGCCATTTACAATCTAAAAACTTGCATCGATTTAAGCACCAAACACGCGTGCGCAAAAAAAGATAGAAGAATCGGAAAATGAATGGTTTGTCATCAAATCACCAAACAGTTGCGGGACTATAAGATTTATTTCAAAGGATACGGCAACTTCCGCATCACAAGTAAGTAAATATCGATTTATTCACCGACAGAAAAGACTTCGGTGACTTCGATGTTGATGAATCTGACATTTTCAGATGTCGGTTTTGCCGAGTACCCCATCACCTTCTCTCGCAGAACAGCCATCACCCCGTTATCGTCTTCAGCCGTCTCCATATCTGGCAATCGATATGGAACCTCTTCGTTCAGTGCTGGATGGTCCTCCGCGTTCGCCCAAGGTGCTTCCATTCTCCGTCGACAATACGAGTGATTCCTCCCCTGCCGAGATTCCATGTGATGAGCAACTTGCTGCCGAAGGTCGGGATTCTCTCAATGGTCAAGACTGCCTCGATTTGCCGCAACTGGATTCAAATTCCAATGCACTCCCAGCTCCCAAATCACTTCGTTCGTCTTCACCGTTCGATCGAAAGGCCATAGAGGTGAGAGAATTATATTAATTTCATCACGCACTTAGCAGTTGTGTCCATTTTGCCCCAACATCCTAAACTAGTCGTTTGAAACACTTATACATTTCCATCGCTTTTTTTTTAAATACAGAACTCAGACTTTTTTCTATGCATCAGTAACTTCATTCCAACATTACAGTTCTCGTCTTCCGACATGGGCCATGGAAGCTCGTCTGGGTGGCTCAGCCTCCACACAGGAACTGACCAGGGTGTTGAATCCAGCGGTAGGAAACGGTGTGCAGAATCTATGAAATTCTCTGCTCCTTCCTCAAAACTCAAAACTTCCTCCGCCACCGTTGCAAGATCGGATTCGTCAGAAATGCATGAAAGCGACCGGGAAGCGGAGAAAAAACGCGCAATTCGAGCAGAAAGAGTGAGTGCATATACATAAAATGAGCAGCTGTTGTTGATCAATCAATAGGTATCAGTAAAATGCCGTTTTCTGTTTGAATCATGAAAACAGCTGTTTAAAAAGTTACGAATTGAATTGGATTCGAAATTTACTCTATCGCCAAAAAACCCAATCAGCAAGAAGTTGAGCTTTATCAGTAGATTATAATTCATTTATTACAGTCTTGTCGAGCAGAAACAAATTCTGAAACCTTATGTTTGCTAGGTTAAACAGTTCTTCCTTGTGAGCGGTTGGTTGATTAGAAACAGAGTGAAAAATATAACAAAAGTGTTTTATCTTCAGAAACGACGCGATGCTGAAAAAGAAAGGGATGCATTCAATATGTTAAAATCCAAACTCCCAAATCACCGCACCGGGAAGCCGATGTCGAAGATCAAAGTGTTGAAACATGCAACAGAGTTAGTTTTTTATCATGCGTGATAACTTCACACATGCATATGTTGTCAACTCGCGTTTTGAAATTTTCGAGAGTTAAGGATTGTGTTCCACTCACACATACTTTCATTTCAGATACATCTCCCACCTATCAACTGTTCTAGCGAATTCCAAGGACGCAAACACCAATGGAAACGGGAATAGTCCTCCGAATGCTGCACCACTCTCATATTTCTCACCATCTCAGCCACAGCTTTCAATGTCTATCCATCCGCCGACCTGGAACTCTGTGCAGGGCACTACGAGATCTCCGTTCGGTCTCCATCCTGAAGCCAGCTCTGCTCTTCCGCCGACAGTCTTCCCTCCATTGCACTATTCTTACATGGACTGGACTCCATCGGCGTCGACATCTTCTGCTGACGCGTCGTCGACATCTTCAGCTGACGCGTCGTCTTCACCCAATCAGAATATATATTTCCAACTGTGACTATCCTTATTAAAACATACACATGGAACATTGTCAAATAACGCTCAAGGTTTTAATTATGTAAATTGAAATATGTTTAATGAGAATTTAAATTTAGAAAGTAACAAAATTTTTGGATAATTTATTGCCCCAACCAATTTAATGCTAAAAATAAAAATAAATAATACAATTTGTGTGAACAACTTTGCCGCCCGTCAAACCCACTTCAGTATGACTTCATACTTACAGAGAACGTTTGAGCTGTCTAATCGGGAGAATGAACCGGAAAATATGCTCATTGTCTAGGAGATCGCAGGAGTTGTTTCACCGTGAACGTACTTCGTCTTCTATTTCGAGAAACAAGTTTCATATGCTGCTGTGTGAAAGCGACAGAGCTTTCCGGATTCTGCTGAAAGCTTGCTAACATCACGATTTTACCATCATCATGTGACTCAGCCACAAATGGCACTCGAGTCTTGGCGAAAATGAAGTGAACGTGGAATACAAATGAAACGAATATGTTTTTTCTTCTGCCACATTCGGCTTGAAATAACACACATGCAGGCACAAAAACGCTGACAATCGGAACACAGTAACTGAACAATTGTAATGTCAATGAACGAACAAGAGAGTGACCAGAACCGCATTGATGTCAACTAGTTTCTCTTATAACCATCTAACGGACGATTATGCCAAAACTGCTCGCATAAGGTGCTGAATGCCCCAAGAGTACCCTCGTTCTGAAAAAATTCCCTTTTTTTTCGAAAAGTGACTAGGACATTAATCCCGCATATCAGATTTTGAAAGAAGAAAAAGAAGCATGCGTCCAGAAAAACGTTTATTTGGGAACAATTTTGAAGTGGGAATAGGCACACTGCGGATGAGGTACAGTGTACCCGGTATACGTGGGATCAAGTCCCGATGCCTGCCACGTGGCGGATCAGGTACCACGCGACACACCAAATGAACAGAAAAAAACTGGAAAAATAGTGGGAGGGTGCTCTTAGAGAGATTCAAAGTTAATACTGAGATGCGCAAGGGTTTGGTACAAAGAAGAGAAGAGAACAAGAAATAAATAAAAGCATGGAGGGAAATTACAGGAAGGAAAAAACAGAGATAGAAAAAATGCACGGAGAGAGAAGGAATGCAATGAGAGAGAAAGAGCAAGAAAAGGTGATACAGGAAAAGAGAAAATGCAAGGATAGATACTTACAGGAAAAAGAGTACAAGGAATCAAAATAGACACACTGCGGACGAGGTACAGTGTGTCTGGCATACGGGGGATCAAGTCCCGATGCCTGCCACGTGGCGGATCAGGTACCACGCGACACACCAAATGAACAGAAAAAAACTGGAAAAATAGTGGGAGGGTGCTCTTAGAGAGATTCAAAGTTAATACTGAGATGCGCAAGGGTTTGGTACAAAGAAGAGAAGAGAACAAGAAATAAATAAAAGCATGGAGGGAAATTACAGGAAGGAAAAAACAGAGATAGAAAAAATGCACGGAGAGAGAGAGAATGCAATGAGAGAGAAAGAACAAGAAAATGTGATACAGGAAAAGAGAAAATGCAAGGATAGATACTTACAGGAAAAAGAGTACAAGGAATCAAAATAGACACACTGCGGACGAGGTACAGTGTGTCTGGCATACGGGGGATCAAGTCCCGATGCCTGCCACGTGGCGGATCAAGTACCACGCAGCAAAGCTCTCCTGCTCCAACAACAATGAAAACGGAAACATGGGTTCAGTAGAAGGGGAGGAGCAGGAAAGATGGCGAGCGGATGGCCTCAGAAGTCAAGAAAACAAATACAGGGAAACAAATGAATGCATGGAGGAGATACAGGAACAGCCGGAAAGAGGGAAGAAAACGGAAAGTAGTGTAGAATTTGAGGAGAGGGTGCAGATGACAGTCGAAATAGGCACACTGCGGATAAGGTACAGTGTGCCCGGCATACGGGGTATCAAGTCCCGATGCCTGCCACGTGGCGGATCAGGTACCACGTGTCGAATCTCCTCCAGTCTGGAAAAATATGTATATTATAATGTGAACACTTGTTCTCGAGTCACCCAACATCTACAGAGTCCAGAACGAACGTTACTGTTTACTGTTTGTCCCTGGTAAAAATTATAGTGTTTCTCGGACGGTTTCCTGAGACAATGTGCGACGCTTTTCAGCTAGTTCCGAATTGTCATTGCGACTCCTTTCTGCAAGCTTCACTCTGATAATAGCCCAATTGTATCAGTGCCCTAAACATCAGGGTTGCCCGAAACTAAAGTTGTCGTTTTGCGGAAATCGGGAAAAAAATTCCGTTTCTCCGCGCAAAAAACATTTGTTTTGCGGTAGACAGCAACGGAACACGGAACTGATTTCCCCAATTTTAGGAACATGGAAATGGAAGGTGGGACGAAAAAATCCCGGAACACGGAAGGAGAAATTCCGGGCAACTCTGCTAAACATGTGTGTAACTCACTTGACTAAATCACAAGTGTTGTGAAATGTGGCGTTTCCGAAGGAACGCGGATTGCAGTCACTGACGGTCGATAAAAAGCCGATGTAGTTGGCAACATGAAGATCGGCGCCGTTGTCTTCTTCAGAATCCATCACATCGTCTTCATATGAGTGTATCTTTATTGATTACTGCCAGTATGATCAGAATGAGAATGTATTCTGAAACCAATTCCATTTAGCTAAATTCATAATGGATTGAAGAATAATACATTTTTCGGAAAATTGATTCTCCTTTAGTTGGCGCCACCAGAATGAACATCCTCTTTTTGACAAACTCATTGAATTGCATGTAATGAACTCGTCGGGCAGCAAACCTGAGCATTGTCTTCACATTCATGAAATTAATGAAACCAAATGAAACCACAACAGTCGAATGCACACGTAGACTAGAGCGAACGAGCGGCATTGCAAACTACCAGAGGACGAGATCGATTTCTCGCCGTCGGCCATCTGTGCGGTGTCTACAAACCTATCGGCGAGAGAGTGTGCGGATGGAGGAGGGAGCGAGGCACACTTACAACAATTGTCTGCACTCTCACCTTCCAACGCACTGTCTCACCGTTAGGTTTCTGAGACAGGGGTCAACATTCGCACGCTCTCCTCGTCCACGACGACCAGAAACGCGTTCGTTCACTTTCGTTTACGCGTACACCCATCTCTGCTCAGCACAGAAATCATAAGTCTTGAATTCGGAAAGTTCAGCAGTAAGTAGTTGTAATATTCTTCAACCAGCCTGTACGTGGCGGCTTATGCCGCCCCTACAGACTGGGCTCCGCGGTTTTCTATTTCGTTCCCGTTTGGAAGGTGTTTCAAAATGTATGATTTTAAGTTATCTCAAAAACATAGGCACTTTTAATACTGCCGCGCCCACAATGGGAGCTTGAAAAGGGCAACGGAATGCCGTTGTAATAGAGTTTTTACGGTAGTCAAAATGTGCTCCTTTAAAGTTGCAACTTGTTCGTTCGTTTGCCCGTCCGCAGCCTTTTTTCAGCGCCTACTGGTCCGATTTGGCTCATTTTTGAAAAAGGGGTATGGTGGCCCGATGATGCGGATTTGCTAAGCTATATATGGAATCTGAGGCCTTCTGGAGTGCATCTTCTACTTTTTAGTACACATCTGCGATTCAGGCAGTGTAATGAGGTCTATCGGAACGGAGAACCATTCTCTGGTGAACTCTGGATCCTGGTCCATTCACAGATTCAAGAACGGTTCCGACGCCCGTGGAGGCATGTTCGAAACTCGATTGGGCGATCACTCGCACGGTGGGTTGGCGAGGGGGACTGGCACTTTCCGTTGAAGAGAACATGTTGAGACAGGGGTCCGGTATGGTGCAAAAATTTAAACTTCTGCGCCGACCGCGACGGAGCTTTTTTACCGTTCTTTCCGTCGAAAAATCCGTTTTCGTGGCGAGAGAACGCATATTCGGCCGCGTCGCGGCTGCGTCGCGGTCGGCGCAGAAGTTTCAACTTTTGCAGGACGGATAATAGTTTATAAGCGATCTGTGGAATCTAAAGCCTTCTGGAGTGCATCTTCTTCTTTTTAGGCTCGTTTTTTCTTGTTTTGAATAGAAACATGGCGGCACGGCGAATTTAAACGTGCGAACGGAAACAGTTGCGGTGGCGACTGTCCGCGTTTTCGGAACTGAGGCTTTTGTTTGAACTCTTTGTGGAGTTGTTTGTTACGTCGTTTTTCTCGAAAGGGCTCTTTTTACGAAATGGATGCTTTTGGAGAGAGAATGTTTCTGAATCGAGGGCAACTCGTACACATCTGCGATTCAAGCAGTGTGATGAGGTCTTTCGAAACGGAGAACCATCGTCTCCATTTATTGTCATCCCCTGATGAACTCTGGATCCTGGTTCATTCGGAGATTCTGGGAAAGTTCGTTAGATGAAAAGAACAGTGAGAAAACGGCTCCACAGTGGATTCAGGGGCTCCGACGCTCGTGGAGGCACGGCCGAAACTTGATTGGGCGATCACTCGCACGGTGGGTTGGCGAGGGGACTGGCAGAACGATTGGATCTTTCCGTTCACTTTCCGTAGAAGATAACATACTTCTAGTAGCATTTCGGAAAAATATGGCCATTTCAATGGGTTTGGTCACTGAAGTTTGCCTTTTCGCGCCAGTTTGTGGCCGAATCACCATTTTTCGAGTGAGATTCATCGATCGATTAGGTTTGGCACATGAAGGACAAATAAAAACTTTCAGTTCCATTCACTTGTTTGAAATCTCCGAGGTTTCTTCCAAAAAGTCAACGGTTCTTGCCTCAAGTCTCCTAAATTCTTCCTTTTTTCACTGATTTCCATCGAAAAAAGCTGTTTTCGGGTACGCTGGCGAAGCACGTTGACTTCCTTAGTTGAAGAAATCAATGCAAAAAAGGTTTGGTGTGTGGCGGTTTCGAACCTGCACTGCTCGGATCGAGAGACGCGTGCGTTACCACAACACCACCGAGAGCCACTATTGCGGCCACTGACTGCAGCAGGCAGCATCAGTGAAAACTGTAACTTTGTCCCCCCATAAAACGGTCGTCCGTGGATCAAAATTAGTAAGTAAAAAGCCATTTTGTATCGTCTCGTCGAGCTCTATCCGAATATGTAATCAGATCCTTACTTTTCTCAAAACCCAGCGGGGGCGAGCCTGGTACAGCAGCAGTTTGTCACCCTTGCGGGTGGACTGCCAGCTGCGACGTAAGGGGATTATTGGAAGGACGCCTTTCAGCGTAGGGCCATCATCACTTCTTGGTTAGTGCTGATGGGTCGGGATTGGGTAACACCAGCAAAGGGTTTGATCCACCCGCATCACCATTGTGTTTTTGAATGGCTGCCGCAGTGGACCCAATGCCGGCTATGGCCCTCACGCGCCCCTTGTTCCTTGAACTCATCAGGATTCCTCCATATGTCAGCACCGTCGGGCTAGGCTGCCACTAGTACTGACGGAGTTACCCGCCCAATGCCTCACGGCCTTCGCCCCTCGACCGCAGTCTTTTGACTTTGGCTTCAGGGCGGCATCCAACCCGCGTCACGAGTGACTCTTCCGGAGCACCAGATTCAAGCTGGTTGCTCCTTCCGGGCCACTTTGCCTGGTGTTAATCTGCGGGTTGGGCATCCGGACTTGCGGGACGTGTGCCCGACACCTCCCAACCACCCACCCAAACGAGGTGTCTAGCCGAACTTCACGGCATGCATGGCCGTTTTCTTGAAGTTGCGACTAGCGGGCCGATCTTGTTGTGCCCGTTTCATGCTTCCGGAATTGCTTCGTTCGCATTTCGCCGATTCCCGCTCCTCCTTGATCGAGCTCCACGCGCTTCTCCTCGCGAGCTCCTTTTCCTTCCTGGTTCTTTCCGGACGCCAGCATTCGTCCTTTTCGGGTCTGTTCGCCCTTCCAGGTCTCCACGACTCCCCGTACTCGTGCTTGAATCTCTTGGAAACTGTTCTGAATTGGGTGTCATCGGATTGGATCCTGTCGTCGCTTTCTGCGTCTTTCCTGCAGTATAGGCTTGGTGCGAATTTATAATTCTCACCAAAGATGTGGGTCCAGTAGATGTTTTTTGAGATTTCGAGTGTGATTTTCGAGAGCTCGGGAATCAGATTCCTGATCTGCCCATCACCGAGACCCATTTCCTTGAGTGACTTTGACGTTTCTGGCCAGTACGTTCCAAGGCTTCCGACCACCAGTGGGAGGATCTTCGCCTTTTTCCCCTGCTTTCTGTAGTGCTCTATGAAATGGTCGTACTTATCCAGCTTCCTTTTCCATGCGTTTTCCATCGCCTCGAAGCCATACTCCATTGGTACAGTGACATCGGCGAGAGGCACCTCTGGACCGTCGCGCTGCTCCATCACGATGTCCGGTCGTTCTCTGGACGGGCCGATCTCCATGTCGACTCTGAGCAAGTAGTCTTTCTTTTTTCCTTTAATGGTCTCTTCGAGTATTCGGTTTAGAACCATATCATGTCTTTCTGTGATTCCTCGATGCAAGTGAAATCGGCAGTTCTGGAGAATGTGAATCTGCGATTCAAATTCGTTGTCGCATCGCCTGCATCCTCTTGGCGCATCCTTCATGTAGCTGTTGCCGTTACAGACAAGAAGGTTGAGACGGGCTCGATGGACGAACCTCTGCGAGGCGATGCTCGTGTCCTTCCCGTCGCGGACGAAGCGGTTGGACGGAGGGTGAAGCTGCAGGACTTGTACCACTTTGCTCTTGACGTTCTTCACGGAGAGGAACGTCTTGAGCATCGTGTCGCGTACAAGTTCTGTCAACTTAGGTAGCATTCGCTTCGCGTCATCTCTCGAGAAAATCCTCAGTGCTGAGTCTTTCGTCGCTTGCACTTCGAGTGCAATTTGTCCATCCATTGGGATGAACTCCATTGCATGGAGTGGTGCTCCTTTGTGCCGCGCCAGCGTCTTTATCGATTCGTTCATTCGGACAAATGCGTTGTAGCCGGACTTGGAGAGTGTCTTCGTGGAGTTTAGCCATTCACATTGTTCCGCAATTGTGGCTGCCTGTTTGAGGCCTAGGGCCTTCGCAGCAATCCGGCTGAGCGCGTTCTTGTAGAGGCTGGAGATGTAGTTGTCGTCGGTCCAGAGTTTTCCGAGTATGGTGCATAGGAAGCTCATGACGCACGTGTAGCGTGGCGACATGAGTCCTAGCCCTCCTTTCTTCACCGGAATCATCACGTATTCTCTTGGAGAGCCTCTGATTGGAATGTGATGGTAGAGTTTCACTGCTTTCATCACTACATTTTCGAACTCCCTCATCTCCGAAAGCTTTGGAGTCGCGTTTCGGTACATGTGCGTGAGTTTGGGCAGGACGAAAGCCTTGAGGCAGTCGAGCTTCTGGTGCGGCGCCAGATCCGCTTCGTGTATGAGCTGTAGCTCTTTTGACACTTCCTTGAGCCGCTCGATTTCCGTCACTCTTCCATTTGAACCAGTCTTCACTCCAAGGTATCTGTAGGTATCCTTTGTGTCGAGCGTCCTGATTTTGTTCGCCTGGATTGTGATCGAGCTGAACTTGTCAACGGCACCCTTTTCGATCATCAGCGACGCGCATTTCCTTGGTTTGAACACGAGTCCGACGCTCCTGCAGTCACTGTCCAGTTTGGAGATCAGTGACTGCAGGTCCTCCTTGTTGTTGGCGAGAATGGCGAGGTCGTCTGCGAATGCCAGACATCTGACATTCGTTCCGACACACGCGTGTCCGACTTTCCGGGCCAAATGTCTCCTGATGATGCCTTCCAGGCATATATTGAACAGGGTTGGGGATATTGGATCCCCTTGTTTCACTCCGGCTTCGATCCGTATCGCATTTGTTTTCTCTTTTCCAGTCTTCACTCTCATTGTCGCTCCACTGTATAGATCCTTGATCGTCTCTATGACTGATTCTGGATATCCGAAGGCTTCCAGCGACTTCTCTATCAGCCGGTGCGGGACACTTCCAAAGGCATTGGTGAGGTCCAGCCAGCTGACAGCCAGATTCCGGTTGAGTGACGTTGCCGTGTCGATACACGTTCGGAGGATTCCGATGCTGTCATTGCAACCGTCCATCGTTTGGAATCCACGTTGACATGGACTGATCACATTGGGAACTGCACTGATTCGGTTGTTCCAAATTCCAGTGTACAGTTTGTAGATGGTCGCCATCAAACTGATTGGTCTCCAGTTTTCCGGCTTCTTCCTTTCCTCTTCTGTGCAGTCCTTTGGGAGCAGCACTGTCTCTGCTTCCTTCCAGTGATTTGGCACTTTCCGGTGCTTGCGGCATTCCTCGAACAGTCTGGCAAGTCTTGATCCGTCGGGGTCGAACCACCGTAACCCACTGTAGGCTAGGCCATCAGTTCCGGGCGCCGTGTCCTTGATTCTGGCTAGAATCTTCTGGACTTCACTGGCGGCGATTTTGTCCTCGATACACGGATTGACGTGGACTTTCGGTATTCCAGTGCAGATCTCGGCAATCGATTCTTCAGCTATCTTCTGTGGCTTCATCGTGGCTCTGAAATGCGCCTCCACTTCTCCGATTTTTATGGTACATCTTGGTTCTTCCTTGGCTACGATCATGTTGTATGTCTTTGACCGATTTTTGGCGTATGCGATCCTTAGAGGCTCGTTGACCACCTGTTTCGGTCTCTCGTTACATTTGATTGGCTCCTGGATTCTTGAAGTTTGAGTAGAGCGTTCTCCTTGTTCTGGAAGCGGCGGCGGGAAACGGGCGGTTATCTGATCGACGATCTTGACGTTACCGTCCTTTCCTTTCAGTAGAGCTGCCGTGAGGCAGTCTGCTACCCACTCCAGTCGCTGGAAGGCCCTCCCTTCGTCTTCGTAGTGATCCATTCGCTTATCGAACCACTTGCGGATCTTCTCGAGTAGTTGTCTTGGGACCCCACCGTTTGGCTCTGCCGGGCTCGGTGTCTTTTTCGTCGGTCCTTTTGCGAGTCTCTCCGTTTTCCTTAGTTTATCCACACACTTTTTGAGAGGCGGTGCTGGTTTTGTAGCTTGTGGCTTCTGGATTTCGAGTGTCAGGAGACTCGGAGGTCTTGACGGCTCCTTTCTTGTCACCTGGCTCGTTGTTGGCGTCTCTGGCTCGATATCCGGCCTTTTCGTGATTGGCGACACCTTCGGATCATATCCTCGCTTCCTCTTCGCTTTCACCACCTTCCAGCTCATTTCGTTGCGTGTCTCGACTTCTCCGGCGGTGTTCGATGGCTCCATTGTGTCCGTGCGGTCGCTGGGCACACATTGACCACACGTTTTACACTTTGGCGTCGTCGTCGTTGGCCGGAGGCTGCTCCTCGGCTTCGGGATGGGTGGCACTTCTGGAGTGCTTCTTGGAGTTTGGAACTCGGCGACTTCCATCTTCTCCTCCGTCTGCTCCCGTGGCGGTTCTCTCTTGGGGGTGTGCTGGGTCGTTCCCGAAGACGCGTAGACCTCATACTCGTGCTCGAGCTCGGTCCGTAGACGATTTCGGAACACAGCCACGTCCTTGGCCGCCGTCTCCGGGTCCCATGTTTTCTTCTGAATGAAGGCCTCCGCCATCTTCATCACAAACACTCCACAATTGTTGTTGTCCTCTTGTTTCGGCACCTTCTCTTTGAGTTGCTTCACTGGTAGGGTCAGCGCGTCCGTTAGCGATTTCACGCTTCGCGTCATGTCCTTGAGCATCGGATCGTAGAAGATGATGCCCTCTCTCTTGATGACTAGTAGGGTCCAGTGCTCGTTGGAGCATATTGGGAAGATGAGAGCTTTCAGCACTTTTTCCTCGAACCTCTTCTTGATCATCTCCGCCAATTTCTTCTTGTTCGGGTTGCCGAAGTTGAGTGCGTCGACTTCTCCGTAACTTCGATTCCAGCTTATTCTCTTCTTGATGAATGCTGTCATTACATCGCTGTCTATCCACGAGTCTCTTCCAGAGTCGTTGACGAGACACCAGATATTTAATTTGGGTCTCCCTTTTCGAATGTCCTCTTCGTCGTCGATGGTGACGAGTTCCGGCGATTTCGCTGCCTCGGCGTAGGACTTCTTCGCGGGTGGGGAGCTGGACGGAGTCTTGTTCTCCTTGTCCTTCACCTCCCCCACCGGCGCCGATCGTTTCTTCTTCTGGTGCGCCGCCTCGCCCTTCACCAGGAACTTGTCCATTGGCTTCTCGGTCTTCGGTTGTGCAGCTGCGACGGTTCCGGATTTGCGAAGCGTCACGAACGGCGCGGCTTCGGTCAGTGCTTTCGCACATTCCTCGCGTACTGTTCCTTTCGCTCCACTCCTTCGTTTCTTCGGCGGCTGTGCGATTCCGTGCTCCGATTTCAGGTGAGACGCGATCCACTTGCACCCGCACTTGTTGTCCGGCTCTTCCTCTTTGCAGACGGCACATCTGTACCGATACGTCGCGTGGATTCCGTGGACTTTCTGGATGTGCTTCTTCATGTACTTGAGTGCATGAGCACCCTTTGTACGTTCACATACACAATCGGAACAAAACGGGCAAGCAATAAGGGTAGTCTTAGGGAAATCGAGAATAAGCGACGCCGTGAGAGGCGTCTTATCGCGTACTTCAGGCTTTTCTGCGATCGCAACGTGGCTCAGTCGCGCCCCACCGCAGACTGGCCCGTGCGCCCCACTACCGCTGCACTTACCTCCCCAGAACTCACTGAACTCTTTTTCTTCCTCCTTCTTGATGTTCTCGTGACGACTGTCTTCGGTGTGCTGGTCATTTTGGATGGCGCTTTTTGGCTCATCTTTCACCCTTTGTGGGGCCTTGGCGACGATCATGTTCTTGAGGGCACTGTTTGGCACCTCTGTATTGCTTTGGTTCGACGTTCCTGAAACTATTTTGGTCATATGCTCTTGAGATTTTACCTGTCTCCGAACTGGTGTGGCTTGGCGAAGGGCCCTTTTTGGCTGCTTCACTGTTCTTGTTTTGACAGTTTTCTGCACGGCGGTGGTGACAACGACCTTCCGGAGGGCACTTTTCGGCACCTCCTTCCGGTATCCTCTGACGGCGGCGAAGTAGACGACGGCGACGACGGCCTTCCGGAGGGCACTTTTTGGCACCTCCTTCCGGTTTCCACGGACGGCGGCGAAGTAGACGACGGCCTTCCGGAGGGCACTTTTTGGCACCTCCTTCCGGTTTCCACGGACGGCGGCGGTGTCGACAACGGCGGTGGGAGCAGTTCTGATGGCACTTTTTGGCTCATCTCTCGGCATCCATTTGACAAACTTGATTGCGGGTTTGCAGGGGGCTCTTTTTGGCCCTACTGCACTTATCCATTCAACACGGATCTGGATTTTCCTCATTTCACAGCGAAACTTACTCCATTTGACAAGATGTCCATTATCGATTTCTCCATTCACAAGGTTGACCTTTCGGTCAATAAATACCGTACATGTGACAATCATTCGACAGATTCGGCCGGTTCCTGGGGTCGTTGCCTCCATTTTAGTTGCCAGTTGGTTTTAGTAGGTTGAATATAGGGGGTGAGTGTAAAAAAGGTGATACCGTAGGTTAATACGATAAGACCTCTTTTTTTTTTGTTAGTAGTTTATTAAACAATCCAATCATTCAACAAACATTTTAAGGGGATTACAATGGGAAGCCAGAAGGCTTAGGGTCATTACACATGAAAATCATGAAAGAAAATAGTTAGTAAAGTTGAGTGACGTGGGGAGTCTCACCACAGGGTTGATCCACCCGCATGACCATTTTGGTGTATTAAATGGTTGCTAGGTGGCCCTGGGATCGACTCAACAGTCCCACGCACTCCGTCGGCCATCGTTCCATCCTCCATCTCGCCTCATCCCGATCCTCCGATCCGACCTCCGATCCTCCGCCATCCGACCTCCATCTCGCCTCATCCTCCATTCCGTCTCGTCCACCCGATCGTCCCCATCACGCCGCATCCTACGATCGGGCCATCCTCCGTCTCTCCTCATCCTTTCCGCTTCCAGCCAAGCTGCCATCCATCCTTCTCGCCTCCTTCTATCCGACTCGCCCATCCTCTCCTCCTCTCGCCTCATCCTTTCCTTCCAGCTCCTCCAGGCGTTGTACTCGTCGTTGTCGTCGTCGCTGAACGTGACTTTGACTCTTCTTCTTTGTGTCTCTTCGTCCATCAGTTCCGCCTCCGATCTCCATCCTTTATCACTCCACCTTCCTCTCACCTGCTCCCTCATCTTCTTCGTTTCAGCCTCACCTTCAGACACCCATCCTCTTGCCGTCCTTCTGCTGCTCGCCTCCTTATTGCTCTTCCGCTCCTTGCGTCCTCCGGCTTGGCTCCCTCTTCTTTCCTTCGGCTCGCGAGTACTCCTGCTCCTGCTCCTGCTCCTGCCATCTCTCCGCTTTCTTTCGACTTCTTCTTTCGCAGTGCTCTTTCCTCTTCTTTCGCCTGTCTTTCTTCTCCCTTTCTTCTCCTTCTTCGTTCCTTCCATTACTGAGTCGTCGACTTCCATGATGTCGTTCTGCGCCTCTGGCTGCCAGTCACCGCCGTATTCTTTTGCGAACTTTGCAGCCTTCTTCGCACGCTTATCATCTTTGGCTCTTTCTTTGGCACTTCTCCAGCACAGCCTGTCGACCATCTTGTACCTGTCCCCAAGTATGTGCTTCCAGTAGATGTTTTTGGACATTTCCAGAGTGCACCTACACATATCGGGGATCAGAGTACGTATTTGAGTGGTCTTCAGGCCCAGCTCTCTCAGCGATTCAGTCGTTGGTTGCCAGTATGTACCCAGGCTTCCCACCACGATTGGCAGGATCTTGACGTTCCTTCCGCTGGCTGCGAAGTGTTTAACGAGTGGTTGGTACTTCTCTATTTTCTGGGTCCAAGCTCGTTTCATCGCCTTTTCTCCGTTTTCGTAGGGGACTGTCACGTCCGCGATGAGCACCTCTTTCTTACTTTTCAGCACAATGTCCGGCCGGTGTCTTCCTGCGCCGGCCTCCATGTCCACAGTGACTTCGTACTCCGATTTCGATCCTTCTTTGATCTCTTCGAGAACCATCTGGAGAACTTTGTCATGTCGCTCCGTGATTCCCGATGCCAGTTGGTAGTGGCAGTTTTGAAGAATGTGGATGGGCGACTCGAACGTGGCCGGACATCTTCTGCAGCCCTTCGGCATCTTCGGGTCGTATGTGTTCGCATTGCAGTGGAGCAGGTTCAGCCGCGCCCTGTGGACGAACCGCTGCGATGCAATGCTGATGTCCCGTCCGTCTCTGACGAATCGGTTCGACTGCGGATGCTGTTGGAGCACCTGGACCACCCTGCTCTTGACGTCCTTGGTGTTGAGGAAGTTCTTGAGCAGGGCGCCCCTCGTCATGTCCGTGAGTCTTGGAAGCAGCTTCTCTCCGTCGGCCTTGGTGAGGAGGATTTCCTTGGAGTTCTCCGTGACTCGAATGCTCAAGGCGATGTCATCGTCTTTTGGCATAAACTCCAGATGGAACAGTGGTGCTCCTTGGTTTCGACTTAGTGTTCGCACTGCTTCATTCATCCGCAGGAAGAGATTGTATCCTCCTTTGGAGATCCTCTTTGCATTCAGGTACAGGGTGGTCCAAAATTACCCGCACACACTATTTTGAGAATTTTTCCAAAACCAGAAGTCAGAATGAGATGAGACTCAACAAAAAGTTTATTCATACTATAACAACTATTTATCGGCTAATCCTGCTAAACACGTCCTCCTTTTTTGGCGATCACAGCTCGGAGTCGTTTGGGGTAGGCATCCACCGTGGCACGCAGGTACTCGACGGACAAATTGTCCCAGTTCTCTAACAGTGTCTTCTTCAGGGCTTCCACATTTGAGTGGGGTCTTGCGGTGACCTTATTCTGCAAAACCCCCCAGACGGAGTAGTCAAGGGAATTCAGATCTTTCGAAGAATCCGGCCATTCCTCTTTGCGAACGAACTCAGGCAGATGGGTGTCCCACCAGTGTTGTGTGATCTTGGCGGAACTGGCCGGATAGGAAACTCGGTGAATGGTCCGCTCTTTGCCAGCAGCTTGTTGAACACCCCGAGCAAGCAATCGATGATTTTGGGAGTTGAATTTGGCCTCCACAGTGAACAATTTCTCGTCGGAGAACACCGTCACCAAGTGCCCGTGCCAGTGCGTGCCGGGCAAGAAGCAGTTTGGCTTTGACGAGCCGTTTTGCCTTGTTGGCTTCCGAGAGAATGACGGCCTTTCTCACACGATACGGGGTCATTCCCAGCTTGGTCTTGACAGTCTTTTTCATCGACGGCCGGCTCATTTTCCTCACTTTTGACATCGATAGAATGCTCCGATGTGAATTTCTCCTGATCAGATCCCTGACGGCTTTGATCCTCTCTGGAGCCAAAGCAGTGACTTTTCTTTCTCGGCCCGAGCGATTACAAGTAGATCCAAGCTCTTTGAAACGTTTGACGGTGTCGTATACCGTTTTATGAGCGATTCCGAGTCGTTTACCGATGGACGATGCCTTGACACCTCGGCGATGAAGATCCAAAATGGGTGTGCGGTGTATACTAGCCTTTACCATTTGGCTCAAACACAACATTGAGACATGAAATTTTGAAGAACTTTAAAAAACAATATAATAAATGAAAATAATAACTCTGGGCGCACCAAAATGCGCCGGTCCCCTACACCAAGGCGTCAAACTTTTGTGCGGGTAATTTTGGACCACCCTGTAGTCGCATTGTTGCTGAAGAGTCGCTGGTGCCCTCAGTTCCAGGTGTTTTGCGGCGATACGTGCCAACGCCTTCCTGTACATCTGGCGGATATTTTGATCCTTGTGCCATATTCGGGCCAGCATGGAGCACAGGAAAGTTATGACGCATGTGTATCTCGGCGACAGAACTCCAAGTCCTCCATCTTTGATCGGCACCTGGATGTACTCCGTTGGCGAACCTCGGAACGGGATGTTGTGCATCGCCTTGCACGCTTTCATCACCATATTCTCGAATTCTCTCATTTCAGAGAGCTTCGGCGTCGCGTTCCTGTACATGTAAGTCAGTCTCGGCAGGATGAAGCACTTGAGTGCGTCTAACTTCTGGTGGGGTGCCAAATCCGTGTTTTGGAGCATCTCAATGTCTTTGGCAGTGTCCACCAACTTTTGGATTTCCGTGGTCCTCCCGGTTGATCCCGTCGCCACTCCGAGATACTTGTACGTATCCTTCGCGGCTAGGGATCGCAGCTTGTCCGTCTTTTTTTTTTTTTTTTTGTTAGTAGTTTATTAAACAATTCAATCATTCAACAAACATTTTAGGGGGATTACAAAGGGAAGCCAGAAGGCTTAGGGTCATTACACATGAAAATCATGAAAAGAAGTAGTTAGTAAAGTTGAGTGACGTGGGGAGTCTCACCACAGGGTTGATCCACCCGCATGACCATTTTGGTGTATTAAATGGTTGCTAGGTGGCCCTGGGATCGACTCAACAGTCCCACGCACTCCGTCGGCCATCGTCTCGTCGTCCATCTCGCCTCATCCCGATCCTCCGATCCGACCTCCGATCCTCCGCCATCCGACCTCCATCTCGCCTCATCCTCCATTCCGTCTCGTCCACCCGATCGTCCTCATTACGCCGCATCCTACGATCGGGCCATCCTCCGTCTCGCCTCATCCTTTCCGTATCCAGCCAAGCTGCCATCCATCCTTCTCGCCTCCTTCTATCAGACTCGCCCATCCTCTCCTCCTCTCGCCTCATCCTTTCCTTCCAGCTCCTCCTCAAACTTGGGTAATTGAACCGGCTGCGGCGGCGGCGGCGACGGGGCGCCTTATTAGGAGAAAACTAAGCAGCCGACACCCATCAGGGTCCGCGATGAGCGCCCGCCACCCCGCCTTATAGCGTGTGCGGACGGACGGACGGACGGACGGAATGAACGAATGAATGAAAAACCGACTCCTCTGGGAGAATATATATAAGAAAGATCCATCATGAATTAAAGAAAAATGATTTCAGAATAAATTCTCATTCTGGTCATACTGGCAGTAATCAATAACGAACAATAATGTGATGGATTCTGAAGAAGACAACGGCGCCGATCTTCATGTTGCCAACTACATCGGCTTTTTATCGACCGTCAGTGACTGCAATCCGCGTTCCTTCGGAAACGCCACATTTCACAACACTTGTGATTTAGTCAAGTGAGTTACACACATGTTTAGCAGAGTTGCCCGGAATTTCTCCTTCCGTGTTCCGCGACTTTTCTTGTTCCGTCTTCTGTTTCCGTCTTCCGCAAAAAGTGTTTTTTTTGCGGAGAAACGGAAGTAAAAAGAGTCTCCATCCATCATCTGCTGAGTTGGAGAGAGTTTTCACTTTCGGCGGGATTTCTCTTATCAGATTGGAGCTTGCAGAAAGGAGTCGCAATGACAATTCGGAACTTCGATTAGCTGAAAAGCGTCGCACATTGTCTCAGGAAACCGTCCGAGAAACACTATAATTTTTACCAGGGACAAACAGTAAACAGTAACGTTCGTTCTGGACTCTGTAGATGTTGGGTGAGTCGAGAACAAGTGTTCACATTATAATATACACATTTTTCCAGACTGGAGGAGATTCGACACGTGGTACCTGATCCGCCACGTGGCAGGCATCGGGACTTGATACCCCGTATGCCGGGCACACTGTACCTTATCCGCAGTGTGCCTATTTCGACTGTCATCTGCACCCTCTCCTCAAATTCTACACTACTTTCCGTTCTCTTCCCTCTTTCCGGCTGTTCCTGTATCTCCTCCATGCATTCATTTGTTTCCCTGTATTTTTTTTGCTGACTTCTGAGACCATTCACTCGCCATCTTTCCTGCTCCTCCCCTTCTACTGAACCCACGTTTCCGTTTTCATCGTTGTTGGAGCAGGAGAGGTTTGCTGCATGGTACTTGATCCGCCACGTGGCAGGCATCGGGACTTGATCCCCCGTATGCCAGACACACTGTACCTCGTCCGCAGTGTGTCTATTTTGATTCCTTGTACTCTTTTTCCTGTAAGTATCTATCCTTGCATTTTCTCTTTTCCTGTATCACATTTTCTTGTTTTTTCTCTCTCATTGCATTCCCTCTCTCTCCGTGCATTTTTTCTATCTCTGTTTTTTCCTTCCTGTGATTTCCCTCCATGCTTTTATTCATTTCTTGTTCTCTTCTCTTCTTTGTACCAAACCCTTCCGCATCTCAGTATTCACTTTGAATCTCTCTAAGAGCACCCTCCCACTATTTTTCCAGTTTTTTTCTGTTCATTTGGTGTGTCGCGTGGTACCTGATCCGCCACGTGGCAGGCATCGGGACTTGATCCCACGTATACCGGGTACACTGTACCTCATCCGCAGTGTGCCTATTCCCACTTCAAAATTGTTCCCAAATAAACGTTTTTCTGGACGCATGCTTCTTTTTCTTCTTTCAAAATCTGATATGCGGGATTAATGTCCTAGTCACTTTTCGAAAAAAAAGGGAATTTTTTCAGAACGAGGGTACTCTTGGGGCATTCAGCACCTTATGCGAGCAGTTTTGGCATAATCGTCCGTTAGATGGTTATAAGAGAAACTAGTTGACATCAATGCGGTTCTGGTCACTCTCTTGTTCGTTCATTGACATTACAATTGTTCAGTTACTGTGTTCCGATTGTCAGCGTTTTTGTGCCTTCATGAGTGTTATTTCAAGCCGAATGTGGCAGAAGAAAAAAAACATTTGTATTCCACGACACATTTTTGTTGAAATAATCATTCGGGAATCTGTTTTCACTTCTTGAAGCAATTTTTCTGTTTAGAAAATGAGGTTTTCGGTAATTTTCGGAACAATTTCCGAAAATCAAGTCGGAAAATTTTCCGAAATGAAAACCACTGCTATTGTTTGTGTACGAGAGGCGGGGACTACTGGCCGAGAGTCGGCCACACTTTTCCCAGCATGGCGAGTTGCGGAGTTTTTCTTCAATTCCGTCCAGCTTCTTCTGTGCCTCTCCTTAGACAGAAAACAGTGTATTTTTGAGTGAGTTTTTCGTTTTTCCTTCTCGCGTTCTTCGAACTTATTTCGGTACTGTTCTGAACGTTTCTTCACCAGGAATGTGGAATTGACTCTCTGACAAGTTCCTATGAGCACATTCACTTTTGCTTCTCTAAGAAAACCATGGTAACAACGCTCCATGGGTCTGACAATTGAAACCAAATTTTTCTCCTTTTCGGGTTTTCCCCATTTCTGACAAGTGGGCACTTAAAAACTTATAATTTTTCATGGAAAATAGGCAAAATAAAAAAAAATAAAAACAATCGGGTACCGAACCAGCATAGCTCAACCACCATACTAGGTCACTACCCACTCTGCCACCTAGCCACACTCTCCCAGCAGTCACATGTGCATACATTTGACGCCTACGCGCGCGGAGCAACTTTGCGAGCTTCTAACTCGGCTCCGGAGCAAAATTGGAGAACATATTCGGACGCCCCCGTATCGAAATCTATCGGACGGGATAGGCCCGTTTCGAAATCCCACGGGCACTTCCCACACTTCCCTTGTGAGCAGGAGGCTTGACAAAACCACTTGGAAACCTGAGAAAAACGTCAACCATACGGAATCTGCTAATTCTGAACTCTCTCCCAAGACAACATAAAAAGACAAATATAGGTTGCCCTTTATGTATTTCACATTTGTTTCTCCCAGCACGTGCGCAGACTCCGCCTATAGCCATCTCACAACAGAAAGCCCGCTCAAAGAGTGATCTCTTTCGCCTCTGTCCTCCTCCAACCGTCACAAAACTCTTCCTTGTTAAAATGATAGGACAACGTGTACTCTCTCTGTTTAGCCGTCACGATTCATCTTCGGACTATCCCAGGTTCGCCTTGAACAGATATAAGCAGCTGTTCTATGCGGAGAAGAAGAAGGCCGACAAGAAATACGCCAAGATGATGAGACTGGTAGGACAATCAAATCAATGCTTTTCGGAATATCCAATTCACAGATGAAACGTCAGCCAGGGTACGCCAAGGACCGATACTCCCACTGCGTTTGTGAAATCATCGACGCGTTCTGCTTGATAAGAAAAGATCTCATCTTGGGAATCGGCCCACGCTGCAAGCCGGTGAGTTCCGCCAGGAGTCCCCATTATGATAGACATCATTCCATTCAGTTTCTTATCTCCGAACTCAAGGAATACACCGAGACCATGGAGAATCTGATAGCCAATATGGGTGCCGTATTTCGATCAATCTCTTTCTTTCAAATTCCCACGTATCCTCCAAAACAATGAAATTGGTTTGTCGCCATGATTTTTACGGAGTATGATGCACACGGTGTTCAGGTGAAAGGGAGATAAAATTATAATTGAGAGAGTACGGAATTTTTTGGTCCGATAACGTGGATCATTTCGACATGACGTTCCTGAACGACGTTGTTCAGTTTCACAAAGAGTCCTCGCTACAAATCGGTGGCTTCAGGCGATCATGAAATCGGATGCAGAAGCACAGCACACAAAAACTTGAGGAGAGTTGTTGTTAATGTGAAAAAGATGTTGGGAGCCATAAAAACAAGGGTGTCAATTTTTGGATATAGCCAAGGCTTCAATTATTTTTATCGCTGTGCTCTATCTGTTCCAATTATCCTCTTTTTTGGAAATGCACCTTTTAAGTTTTTGAGGAACATGAAATTATTAGGAAAAACGAGATGTGGGGTGGCCCAAAAGAGTTGTGATAGGTTTTCAGCGTTGTGCTGTTTCAGTCCAATCCCAGACGCCCCAACTCTTTCGAGGCCTTCAGGTTCTTCTGCAATTTGAATCGAATCGCATTTACAGTATCACATGGATACAGGAAGACAATAAGCTTTCTGAACCGTTTCTTCGTGATGTCCACGTTTGTATTGTGTGGTATTCCGTAAAATAAGCTTCTGATTTGTTTCAATCACTTTCGGATCGGGAACTTTGTAAAACTTCGCAAACCGGAACATCTGATTCAGCTATTTTTCAGAGTTTACTGAGTTTTGAGAACTCCGCAGGAAGATCATAAATTGGTTGGATTTTATTGCTAAAAAACAATCATGACGCCAGTAACAATCAATATTTGATTTTCAGGTGAAAACAGTTCTTCTTGCACATGGTGACTGAATGTTCCGGACCGGTTCCTTTAAGAAGTGAAGAGAATTTTTAAGACAGTTTATTATATAATAAAAACATGAAAATAAGTGAATAGTAAGAAATAAAGTTACTATTACACGAATACAACATTATGATGGTACAATTGAATATAGATAGATGAATGTATTAATAGGGTCCGTTGCTTCTGCACTGCTCCTCATGTCTCCGTTTGTTGATCGCTGCCGTAGTTGTCGTCGAACGAGACTTCTTATGCCGTCGTTCGTAGAGAAATCACGGATTGCAGAGGACGTTCTTCTTCGTGATGTTTCTCCACACACACACACGAATCAGTTGTCATGCAGTTTGTGCACATCATCGCCTTCTTGCTTTTTGTTGATTTCCTCGAAGAGAGTGCTGGTGGTGGCGGTGGAAGTGGAGCATCATTTGGAGAAGAGGGCGATGGAAGAGCAGACGGAGATGAGAAGCTGGTAGATGATGTAGATGGCGACGGATACGGCAATTCAGCTGAAAATTGTACGAGTTATAAGCACGTTGACAAGGGATGAAACTAACCTCAATAAGTAGTAGATTGTGGAAGTATAGGAACCATTGGAGTCGTGTAACCTTCGAAAGGAACAGATCCGACCGGAGAATACATATTTCAGATTTCAGAGGATCACAAGAGGAATATTTGATGGGGAACTGTTGGTTGTGCTCCCTTATATAGGGAAATTCAAGCCCCGCCTTCTTCCAGACCTCACAATTGTCATCATTGCTGATTAGATCCGCTGTCAGCAAAGTCATCATTTTCTGATATATGAGGATGTTGCATTGTTTGCTGAAGAGAATGATGCCTAATCATCACAGAGCACTGACTTTTCTTCCGTTATTTATTATCTTTTTTTTCAGACAGATCGTTAAGTATAGGTAATTGAGGTTCTCAACGACCATCAAACGTTCTACTAGAAGTTATCATGCCATTCCTGGTTTTATTTTTCATTCCTTGTTTTATTTTTCACGCAAAGTGTGAGCTTCTCCGGCATTCCCAATTACGAAGGGCAAGAAGAAGAAAAAGGACACGAAATCATCATTGGAATCGGAAAGGAGAAGGTCCAAAAGAAAATGGATCGAGAGGATTCACAGAGGATCTAATCGCAGAAATCAAGCAAATCGTCGAAGATGCCGTCAAGAAAGAAATGGTGAAAGCTTTTGAGAAAATTTTCGGCAAAAAAAACGAGAAAAGCAACGCAACTAGCAAGGAACCGCTCCCTCAGGAGAGCGAGGAAGAGAAAGCAAAAGGTGCACTAATTCCGGTCGAGGTAGAAGGATGTAAGCCCAATGAGATAGCCAGCATCACGAAGTGGAGACCCGAAGCGGGGAAGTTAAAGCTAGCTTTGGAAGTTCGAGCTTCTTTGTCCACTCACAAAAGGCCCTTCTTCATACCCAATGGACCAATCGACAAAGCCACAAGGACAATGATTCGAGAATCTTCCCCAGGACACGTTTGGCATAGGTGGCACTAGATCTCGCCCATACGTTCACTTTGAGTCACCTGGTCACTATACTTTTTTAAAATTCTTAATCACTTCTTAATGAAGTAAATATCGAAATAATAATAATAATGTCGCGTTCTCCACACGCTCACAAAGATGTGAAACTGTTCAGTTTGTACACCAGGAAGTGAATTACCGAAGAACTTTGATGCTCAAGCTGGACTGTGAGCTTCAGGGTCTTCTCAAGAGATGCAAGCAAGATCTTTCGCTTTGCCGCCGATCGGGATGGTGCTCTCACTGAAGTTCTCGTCCACACTCTCATCTCAATCATGTTCTGCTCTGGTGACTTTACCAAACTGAGGGTGAAACGCCAGTGAGCAATCGTCGATTTTAAAAATACAATCTAACACTTGAATAGAAGAGGAGAAAACGTGCAATCCAAACTGTTTTTTATGCAACTCCGGCAGGTTTCATCAAAAAAGAAGTGGGGGTATGCTCATTTGCGATAATCGGTGTTTTGAACCAAATTTCAAGTCAATTTTGCAAACTTTATCAGAGAGAAGAAAATTCCAATGTGACACAAACTGTCCAAACACTATGCTCGGACAAAATCAACTGAAAAACATAGAGTTTCTGACTTCCAACTGATTCTGAGAACGGATACGGAATAAGCGACAAAATGACAGACGACAATGTTGAAAAGTGTGCGAAACCATCATATGAAAGACATATTGTGTAGAATTGACTGTTTTCCTCTTATTGCTCATGAAATATCGCCCAAAATGCGTGTTTTTGAGAAGTAACCCGTAAGCCCCGCCCATTTCCCATGTAAACCACGGCGGGCGGCGGAACCCGTGAGATGTCGGCTGCCGAGATGTCGCATAGGCGCGTGCCTCTCTCGATACGCCGATTCTCTCCGAGGAATGGGTCTGTGTGCCTACCCGGTGATTGGCCAACTCTGTGATTTACCTGTGGGAATCGCGCTAGTCAATAATTTATTATTGCAAGGCCGACCCTCCTCGTATAATTTTTGGGAGGGAGCTCAACTATTTGGGCTCCCAGAAAAGTTAACCATCTCTTGAAAAGAGAAGAAAACGTTACATCATCTCCGAGTGTTTCAGAAGTGCACCCTTTTTCATATTTACAAATCAATGAGAACCCGCTACGACGTCTGCAAATGCTATCGAACAAATTGCGGAGAGCGGAAAAAGTTAAGAAAATTGGCAATTAAGCGAGAAAAGGGAGAAAATCGATGGAAAAGGTGCAAACACACAGAAGGAAAGAAGTCTCTTGGAACCGCTGCCTCAAAATTCCTGTAAATTGGTTACTGCTGCAAGGAACCCGCGATAGAATTCGCCATTTAGCTGTGCGAATTAGTCGAAATGCGTCCCAAAGGGTTTTTTGGTGTGAAATTGAAGGTTTTTTCAGAGAACTAAAATTTTTGATAGAATCGATGAAAGGGATTTCTGAGGAGCATATTTTGAGGAATTTCTCTGTGAATTACGGAGAACGTTGTGACTACGCAAAGTGGAGTCACAACGATGAGTAAATAAGGATTTCACACCCTAATTTCGTTGTCAGCATTATGTTAGCATGCACGCCACGCCGAAATTGGCGTTCCTGCTAATTGAATGCCGGAATTCTCTCTTCTGGGGGAAGAGAGAATATCGGCAGTCAGTCGGCATTCAGTCGGAAACCGAATCCGCCCTTCACACGTAGAGTATGGCGAGAGGCGGAACCCGCGATTCCTTCAACCACCCGTTTTCCAAAATTCCAGCATTCTGTCCCTTTCAGCTTATCTTTCTTATATATATTCTCCCAGAGGAGTCGGTTTTTCATTCATTCATTCATTCCGTCCGTCCGTCCGTCCGTCCGCACACGCTATAATCGGGGGTGGCGGGCGCTCATCGCGGACCCTGATGGGTGTCGGCTGCTTAGTTTTCTCTTAATAAGGCGCCCCGCCGCCGCCGCCGCCGCAGCCGGTTCAATTACCCAAGTTTGAGGTAAACCCCGCTGGGTTTTGAGAAAAGTAAGGATCTGATTACATATTCGGATAGAGCTCGACGAGACGATACAAAATGGCTTTTTACTTACTAATTTTGATCCACGGACGACCGTTTTATGGGGGGACAAAGTTACAGTTTTCACTGATGCTGCCTGCTGCAGTCAGTGGCCGCAATAGTGGCTCTCGGTGGTGTTGTGGTAACGCACGCGTCTCTCGATCCGAGCAGTGCGGGTTCGAAACCGCCACACACCAACCCTTTTTTGCATTGATTTCTTCAACTAAGGAAGTCAACGTGCTTCGCCAGCGTACCCGAAAACAGCTTTCTTCGATGGAAATCAGTGAAAAATTAGGAATTTAGGAGACTTGAGGCAAGAACCGTTGACTTTTTGGAAGAAACCTCGGAGATTTCAAACAAGTGAATGGAACTGAAAGTTTTTATTTGTCTTTCATGGGCCAAACCTAATCGATCGATGAATCTCACTCGAAAAATGGTGATTCGGCCACAAACTGGCGCGAAAAGGCAAACTTTAGTGACCAAACCCATTGAAATGGCCATATTTTTCCGAAATGCTACTGGAAGTATGTTATCTTCTACGGAAAGTGAACGGAAAGATCCAATCGTTCTGCCAGTCCCCTCGCCAACCCACCGTGCGAGTGATCGCCCAATCAAGTTTCGGCCGTGCCTCCACGAGCGTCGGAGCCCCTGAATCCACTGTGGAGCCGTTTTCTCACTTTTCTTCTCATCTAACGAACTTTCCCAGAATCTCCGAATGAACCAGGATCCAGAGTTCATCAGGGGATGACAATAAATGGAGACGATGGTTCTCCGTTTCGAAAGACCTCATCACACTGCTTGAATCGCAGATGTGTACGAGTTGCCCTCGATTCAGAAACATTCTCTCTCCAAAAGCATCCATTTCGTAAAAAGAGCCCTTTCGAGAAAAACGACGTAACAAACAACTCCACAGAGAGTTCAAACAAAAGCCTCATCTCCAAAAACGCGGACAGTCGCCACCGCAACTGTTTCCGTTCGCACGTTTAAATTCGCTGTGCCGCCATGTTTCTATTCAAAACAAGAAAAAACGAGCCTAAAAAGAAGAAGATGCACTCCAGAAGGCTTTAGATTCCACAGATCGCTTATAAACTATTATCCGTCCTGCAAAAGTTGAAACTTCTGCGCCGACCGCGACGCAGCCGCGACGCGGCCGAATATGCGTTCTCTCGCCACGAAAACGGATTTTTCGACGGAAAGAACGGTAAAAAAGCTCCGTCGCGGTCGGCGCAGAAGTTTAAATTTTTGCACCATACCGGACCCCTGTCTCAACATGTTCTCTTCAACGGAAAGTGCCAGTCCCCCTCGCCAACCCACCGTGCGAGTGATCGCCCAATCGAGTTTCGAACATGCCTCCACGGGCGTCGGAACCGTTCTTGAATCTGTGAATGGACCAGGATCCAGAGTTAACCAGAGAATGGTTCTCCGTTCCGATAGACCTCATCACACTGCCTGAATCGCAGATGTGTACTAAAAAGTAGAAGATGCACTCCAGAAGGCCTCAGATTCCATATATAGCTTAGCAAATCCGCATCATCGGGCCACCATACCCCTTTTTCAAAAATGAGCCAAATCGGACCAGTAGGTGCTGAAAAAAGGCTGCGGACGGGCAAACGAACGAACAAGTTGCAACTTTAAAGGAGCACATTTTGACTACCGTAAAAACTCTATTACAACGGCATTCCGTTGCCCTTTTCAACCTCCCATTGTGGGCGCGGCAGTATTAAAAGTGCCGATGTAATAACGTTTGTAGAACAACTTTAACTTATTTAATTTCGAAACACATTCCAAAAAGGAACGAATAAGAAAACCGCGGAGCCCAGTCTGTAGGGGCGGCGTAAGCCGCCACGTACAGGCTGGTATGAATATATCTTTGGTCATGTTACGAGGAAGATCACGGGACTCAAACCTCCCGAGACCGTGTTGTTGACAATAACAGCCACTTCGTTATTTGAGGTGAGAGAAGATTCAGCTCCTAGTATCAGCATAACAACGGGTTCCTTTGGGTAAAGTTTTCCGTTGTCAAGCGAGTGAATCTCGTTAAATCAGTGATAACAAAGCGTCTTTTGTTATTCGTCCACTTCTTTTTGGGAGAATGGTCGGTCCTCGTTTTCATCTGACAGCCGTGGGTAGTGCAGTTCTTTCTAGAACTACTCCAAGAAAGAAGAATATAAAGGTTCTGATCATCCATCCTATTTTTCTCATGTTCCTTCTCGTGAACATCTTCCTTTTGGTTCTTTATTCGGGTGTCTGGGCAGAGGAAGTCAGTCAATCGAAGCTGAAGACTGGAGAGCAGCCGTGTCCATCCACGTTCGCTAATCTCCACCAAGAAACCACTATCAGTTTGGCATGGATTGCATATTACTGCAGCCAACTGTGCTCCTTGTTCTATGTGATTAACGTGGTGAGTTCCTGGTTGTCCGTTTGTTCGGAAATTGAATTTTTAAGACAGTTTTGACAGTGAACCTTTAGTTTGAATCTTGCAACAATCATCTCAAAAACACGCCTTACTTTCCTAATACAAGCTCTTGATTTCCAGGAGTCGATCGAAATAATGTCGTACACATTCAAATGCAATTACACTGAATCTCCGGCTGAGCGTGCTCAAATGAGACGGTTCAAATCTTACATGGCGCTGACAGCGTACTTTGTGTACATAGCACTAGTCTTATTCTTTTTAGCTCTTTTATGTTTTGAGTTTGGTTCCTGCGTCATGATGGATTCTCCCAATTACCCAGATGGCGAGTCCTTGATCTCAATGACCATGTTGCTCACTTTTGTCTTGTTCTCAATCATGTTCATGCGATTTGAACCCAAATGGGCTGCTCGAAGATAAAACGTTTAGAAATGCAATGTTGGAATCGAAACATCTTTCTTTTACTAAACCTGTGTGTGCCTGTTTGTCCATTTGTTCGTCCACAGCCTTTTCACAGTCCCCACTGTACCGTTTCAGCCCGTTTTTGGCACAGCGACCGAATGGGCGTCTTAGTTTGCTCAAAATAGTTGCTGCAGACGGTTTACCAAAGTTCGTTCGTCATGTATTTACCAAAGTTCGTTCGTCATGTATCAAATCGTCTGCGGTTTTCACCAAAGGATTCACCGAGCTGTTCTGAGTCAAACAAGCCCCAGACTGAGCTCCAACTCGCCAGGAAACCCGTCAAATGCTCTTGTAATTGTCGTTAATGAAGGATGTCATTTCGTGTAAATGGAGGTATAACAACCGATAGCTCACCTTAAAAAGCTGTGAATACTGTTAATAACTGCTATGAAGCTGTCGGATGAAAAAATAACTGTGACAGTTATACCCGGATTCCAGCCAAATGCTGGAAAGACGCGCGGGTTTGGAACAAGTCGCTGTGACATCTGAAAACATGAACTCGTGTAAATTTTCAGTGTCCATCATTAAAATGTCCATACCTGAATTGGTACGGAGTGTGCCCTTCTCGCTTCAACTCGCCCCCGAGCCAAGCCGCCGAAATTACCACGGACGAGCCGCGGAGCAGCTGGAAGGGGACCTGATGGAGACGGACCGAGAGACGACGAAAACAGTCATCTACTAAGAAGAAGGTGAAACGTCAATCTACTAATTGTAAGAAGAAGGTGAGCAAGGGGTTCTGGTAAGACCCCTCAAAACTCAACTGCCGGCCTATCCCACCTCCAAACCGCTTCTCATGCGACGGAGAGAGGTCGTTGCTCTTCGGAGTGATGCGCCATAGATGTCCGACCCCCTGCCTATGCGGCAAAACATTCAAATCGCCTTGGAGCAGCAACGCAAAAAAGGCCGAGAATACGGCCTAAAGATCTTAGGGAAGAGACGAATGATCAAAACATATTGGTCAAAGAAATTTTCTTGTTCGAGACACGTCGAAAAATTTTTTATCTCGATGTTAGAAAAGCTAAGTGGGACCATTAGAAACCACATTGGTATATGTTTTCTGCAATTTTCAGTCCATCAAGGGCATTTTTAGTTCAGTTATGAGTATTGAAACCAAGGGCTCTTTACGCAATCTGAATCTTGAAAAGTCTGAAAAAATTTCTTACGCGATTTGAAGGCAGAAATGTTTTTTACTAAAATACGTACGCATTCGCTTTTTGATCTGCAAACGGACTCCTCGCGTCGTTGAGGTTGGGAAATGCAAATGCGAAGCAAACAGTGCGTCATTCTCCGTCCCCCGCACCTCCACCTCCGCAGGCTTTGTTTATGGTTCTCTGCGTCTCTCTCTTGACTATAGTCACTCTGTGAATATGATTTTATATGGTAATAAAATTCCGAAAAGAACACACACCGCTTCATCGGCGCCCTCTATCGTTCTGCGTGGGAACGTTCTCTGCGTCTCTTTCCCTCTCCCTCACCCTTTATAAAGCCGCGGACAGGCCATCACCGCTCACTCCACTCTTTTGAGCGGCCTGATATGGCCGCTTCCCTTAACCACCCCCGATTTTATTAAATTCCCATATATTGCTGGTAACAGTGGATGTGAAAGGTGAGTTCGTACTGCTCAAAGAACACAAACAATGATTGTGTGATTGTCGATTACTTGTTTTTCTCGGCATACTCAAATGGGATTTTTTGCAGATTCTTTCGATTCGACTGGATTGATTGCCCGAAGGATCAGATGACACTGACGATTTTGGAAAAATCGAAAGTAAGATTTTTCTTTATTTTTTCAAAACTTGGTATGAAAAGTGAGAATGACCAAGTATTTTATAATTGGAATTAATATATCCATATTTGGATGTCTGAAGGTGCATTATTCTCCTGAAAATTATCTAACCGATAATTTTCTGAATGTTTTGTTAGTGTCAAAATGCGCCTCAAAGTGTTCAAAAAATTTTCATTTTCTACAATTTTCACGCTGAAAATAGGCTGAAACTTCCAGTCCCCGCTTCAGCCCCCATATGACCACTTCAAATTTCAGCCCAATTTCAGTCTGAAAATAGTAAAAATGGGAAGCTATTTCAACCAAGACACTATCGAAATCACCAAAACTAAAAAAAACGCTTTTGACGAGTCAATTCATTTCACGGCTGCCGTCGATCCTGTGAAGAAAGTGTCTCCAATGGTCAGCACAATTATTCTCAGATATCCAGATTTAGATTTACTAAAAAAAACATATCCGGAAATCTCAAACTGACAATTTTGAGCCGAGTTATGTGAGAATGTTTTGTGCTAATACAAACTTGTTTCCGCTACTATACCTATTCTCAGAAGGTACTGTAGAGATGTGTGGCGTCTTGATATGATCAATAGTTATCATTTTTATTCACATGCAAATTGTGAGGAAGAATAGGATGTTTTTCACACGACGTCGCACACAAAACCCATATTGCAGCGGCCGTCTTCCCACACTCGAAAGACACTCGGTGTTTGAGTGAAGTTAGGATCCCTCGGATTCTACCACGTCGGCTGGAACTTCGCCTTCGACGACATCATCTGCATCGTCCGCCAACTGTCCCTCGTCATCGCCATCTCTCTGGCTCTTCGACGAAACGCCAGGAAACTGAAAGCAAGGATTCACGTGTGGGATGTACTCGCCATCATCGAGTACGTGTCCACTGTCGCCAAGCAGTTGGTGTTCAACGAGAATTCGGAAATGCTCGAGTTCCCGGGAGTCTACACGAGCACCGCCACCTCCGTCGTCTTCACCATTGCCGTCCCAGTGGTCATCTGGAAATGGCTGTTGAAGGACTACATATCAAAGATCGAGTTTGGCTGAAAGGAATGCGGAGAACGACGGTGAGCTAGTTTTCTCTTTTGGGGAAGGTCTATTTATCAAATACTAAGAGCTCAAAGAAGACAGCTCTAAAGCTCCAAAGGAACACAGGTTGGAGCCAAAATTTCGAGAGAAGCCAATTTGATTGGCTACAAGGAGTCATTCAAAAGTTCGGTCCCAAGTCTTGAGATCCGCTTCGCTAATTTCTGAAATAATAAAAAAAACAGTTCTGCAAATGATCTATTTCGTCTAACTGTATCTCGAGATTGATAAGAGGTATCAAAAAGTTGTCAACAGCATTATTGTAGTCCTAGTTATGATCTACAAGATTGCTCTTGACAACTTTTTGATATCTCTTATCAATCTGGAGATATAATGATTCTCCTGCAGAGCTCTCCTTAGTTTCGGGGCCATTTCGATAGCAACCGATAGTATCCCTTTTCCAAGTTTCAAAAGATCTTTTTTCAGAACGCCGTCGATTTGTGATCTCTCTTGTCGTCTCTCTGATCTACGACAGTGGTAACAAGAGAAGTGTTAACTGATAACTGATAATCGAATTTCAGTGGACGTGATTCAGCCGTGGTTCGTGGGAAAGATGATCAACCTTGCTATCAAAGCGGGCATCGATAATCGGATAATGAGATTTGGAGTGCGTTCCTCACCGTCCTAGTCGTTTGTTCGTTTTTTAAAATAAAAATGAAACACAATTTTCGCGAAGTTTGTTCAACGAAATCCAATACGGCAGCCAGTCGTTCTTATCTGAATACATCAGTGTAAATTTAAGCCAAACCAATAATTTTTCGAAAAATCGTCACAGCCGTAGTTGTTCGTTGATCCGAATGCCAATAGAACTGTAGCTGTTGCGATTGCATTCCACTACGCAACAACTTTTCCGTAATGTCACCTACAAGGAGCGCCGACGCTTTGAAGGCGCACGCATTCATTACACTTATTGCACAGCAACAGCCTCGATGAATTCTTCGTAACATAAATGTGTACTGTTTTTGGCACATAGGTCAGAAGTATTGACCGCAAGGTGCACATGGAGCACATCTTCGGTTTTTCGACACTAGCTGCAAGGAAAACGCAGGCATCGAGCGCCCTGATGGGTGTCGGCTGCTTAGTGTTCTCAAAATAAGGCAGGCCGCAGCCGGTTCAAGTACCCAAGCTGGCACCCGCTGAGTTTTGAGAAATGTTAGGATCTGATTACATACATATTCGGATAGAGCTCGACAAAGCGACATGATGTCTTTTCACTCACTATTTTAGATCTGCATATGCTCTTTTTGTGTGAAGTGAAAATTACGATTTTCACCGATGAAAGATCTTGGTGAGTCAAGTGGGAACACACCCTCACTTATGCTTTTACTTAATCAATGACCATTTGGTTAGAAGCCGAAGTCACTGTTTTTACCAGTGCTGTTGGACTCGCGGCGCGAACAAAATGAGAAGTCCTGCCGAAACACCCCCAATCATCGATAATCTCACTGTCCGTTTCCACGGCCGAGCGAGGTGGTCCAGTGGCTAACGCACGTGCTTCCCATTTAGTGCTTCCCTGGTTCTATCTCGGGTGGACGCTGCGGGAGAATCCTTATATCTCGAGATTGGTACTGTATATTTCAAAATTCTTGGAACCTTCACAAACGCGCTCCGCTAGACCCGTGCTGGTCTCGCCACGGCTCTTATGTGCGTCTCTCAGGGAACACACGAGAACAACACGAATTCAGCGGAACGCGTTTGCGCAGGTTCCAAGGTTTTTGAAATATATAATGACAGATAACAAAAAAGTGTCAACAGCAATATAATAGTACCAGCCACGTTCTACAAATTCGTAGTTGACAACTTTTTGATATCTCTTATCAATCTCGAGATATCATCATTCTCCCTCAGCAATTTTCCCGGTTGAATTCTCGAAAAAATTTCTCAACCGTTCCGAGAAATAATTATTATTTTCGGATCAGTTAACAATTTCGCTGCCTTTTTGACACATTGAGTTAAGAAATGCTCGAACTTCAACTAAAAAAGACCGCAAGGAAACACGTCAGTTCTGGTTCTACACACGGTCGGCTCTGCTTTTCCCTCCGACCGCCAGATCCCCGACGAGATGCCAATCATTCTTGTCTTTCGCCCATTTGGGACAGATAAAGTCTGAGTGTGTTTCTTGTTGTGTAACTCCACTCTGAAAAAGAGATCGGCGAAACGCCGAGGAGAAATGGTTGCAACTACGGCGAAATGCCGGAAACAACGGCGAAAAGCCAGTATCACATGAGATCCACGCGTTTCGGAGACAAGCTCTTGGAAAAAGCAGCAGTGCTTGCGACGAGTATTCAGCTCACCAAGATGTCGTTACTTAATGACGAGAGGACCCCGATCTTGAACAGAATGGGAAGATCTCGGTCTCTCGGTCTCCTCACCGACCCCAATTTGAAACTCCGTAGCCACATAATAAAATTCTCTAACCTTGCTACTCTCAGGGCTAAACAACTCTTGAAATCCTTTAAGTCTAAATCTATCCCTTTCTACTCATCTCTCTTTCGCACTTATGTCTTGCCGCTGTTGTTGTTGTTGTTGTTGTTGCAACGGATGTCAGGGGGGGCCAGTTGCTGATCCTCCCGGGTCGAATGGTGTCTGGAGGAGACCCAGGGCGTCAGCTGATAGCCTAGGGTTCTTCCAGAGGTCCCATTGATTGATGGGCGGAGTTGCCAGGCAGCTGAGCAGATGAGCTGCTGAGCCAGAAGTGTCATCACATCTTGTGCATTTGATTATCGCCGAGCCTCGGACCTTGGCGTCGTAGGCTTGTACCATCAACGAGTGACCGCATCGTAGGCGGGCGAGTTCCGTACGAGTAGCTCTTGGGAGCTTCTTTTCCTCTCTGGCGATTCTGGGCGGTCTGGCATTGAGTAGACTGTTGGGCGGGCTCCCGGAGAGGAACTTTTGGACGAACTGGGTGTGGGAGAGTCGCTGAGCGTCTTTCTTTGACATCGTGTCCAGGTTGACATCATTGGCGATTTGTGGTTTCAGTGTCGGTGGGTTCCGGGGGAGATTTCCTTTCGCGTCGGCCTTCCTGCTTGCAGGACGCTTGTCGATCAGTCGGTGGCTCGGGTGGAGTGCATCTGTTGCGGCGGCAACAGCGTATTGCTCTCTCGAGAGCCGAAGTTCCTCGGTCGCCGGGAGGCATCTCGATTCCGCGTAGATGTGTGATGTTGGCGAGTCTTTCAGTAGGCCGGTGCAGCAGCGAAGGGCATTTCTTTAGGCTCTATCGATTCGATCGCACTGGGACTGTGATGCGAGTGAGCTCCAGCCCGGGGCGGCGTAGAGAAACATGGGCTTTATTAAGGCCTTGTACGTAGTCGTCAGTATTTCTTTGGAGCAGCCCCAATCGGTGCCGGAGAGGGCTCGGATGATGTTTGTTTTCTGCGTCATTTTCTTTGTGACTTCTGCCACGTGATCCTTCATGCACAACATGGTGTCAAGGGTGACGCCCAGCAATTTTATGGAGTTCTTCACAGGGATGGCGTCTCCGTTCCAATTGAGGTTCGGGACCCAGCCGTATTCCTTGGGATCCGTGCACGTGACCATCGAGGCGGATTTTCCGGCTGACACTTTCAGTTCTCTTTCCTCGAGGAAGTCGTGGATTCGGTCCAGGTGTTCTTGGGATATTCTGGCTGCTTCGACGAGGTTCGTATTCGACGCGATGATGGTGGTGTCGTCTGCGTAACTCACGAGAAGACCGTCAGGGCCTGCGGCTGGCATGTTTCTAACGTAGAAATTGAAGAGCTGGGGGGAGAGAGAGGATCCTTGCGGCACTCCTCCCCTCAGGGTCCTCCATTTGGATTCGCATCCGTCATACTGGCATTTGATCCTTCGTTTGTTTAGATAGGAGGTGACCCATCTTGTGATTCTGGGGCTGATACTGGAGTTCGCGAGGTCGGTGAAGAGCTTCGAGTGGTTCACCGTGTTGAAGGCGGCCTTCAAGTCGAGCGCCGTGACTATCGAGCGTTCGGCTGGTTTCGGTTTGTTGAGGCGCCTTGTGACTTGCTCTACCATCTGGACGACAGCGGATGTGGTGGATCTTCTTTTGGTGAACCCGTGTTGCGTGTCCGGCGGAGCTATGCTTGCTTGTATCAACTTCAGAACGAGTTTCTCGAGGAGCTTGGCGACGGGGGATAGGAGCGTGATGGGTCTCATGGAGCTTGCAAGTCCCGGGTTTTTGCCTGGTTTCGCGATGAAGATTACAGTGCCGGTCTTCCAGGTTGCGGGTGTTTGGTTCGTGTTGACCGCATCCGAGAAGATGGAAGCGAGGAGTCTGTAGGCCACCAGGGGGAGGTTCCTGATGTGCGACTGTGCGATACGGTCTGGGCCGAATGCTTTAGAGTTCTTCATCAGTTTGGCAGTGGTCGCGACTTCAGCCCAGTCGAAGGCGATAGATGGCTCAGCTGGGGCTTCCTTTCTCATCTTCCTCTTAGCCAGCTTCCAGGCGTTGTCTCTGCGTCGGGATTTGGGTTCTCCGGCTGCGGCGAGTTTCCTCGCCAGTTTGTCGGCCGCTAGGCGTCCAGTGACCGCTGGTGATCCATCTTCGAAGTCGAGTGCGCCTTGTTTGGCTGATTTCGGATTTCTTCTTCGGATCAGGTTCCACATCTTCTTTGAGTCTCTTGGGTCGCTGGCGAATTTCTCCACTTCCTCCTTCCACTCCGCGGCATGGTGTTCGTTGTTCGTGTCTTTGATCATCTGGTTCAGTTCTTTTATGGCCGGGTCCAGCGGATTTACTTGTTGGAGGCGGTCGCGCTCTCGCATCAGTCTGCGAACGGCGCTCGGGACGGAGGTGGGGGAGGGTTTGAAGCGGCCTCTCGGGATGGATTGTCTGTCAGCGAAGAGGATGGCTTCCTCGATCAGTTTGGCGCCGGCGTGTACTCCGATGTTGGTAGAGGGTGACCACCGGTTGGCGATGTACTCTTCGACGAGGGTACGGAAGTTTGTCCAGTTGGCCTTTTTGAAGTTCACCAGCGTCCGCGGGGGTCTAGTGGCCGATTCGCGCGGAGCGTCGAGGATAGTGAGAAGGAGCAGGTGGTCAGAGCCCATCTGGGGGCCAGTGGTCCAGGTGGCGTTGCAGGCGAGGTCGACAGTCGTTGCTGTGATGTCCGGGGGAGCTGAGTGTTCCATTTGATGCTCGGGTGTGTGTGTCTGTATTCAGCGTGACGAAACCTCCGGAAAGGAGAATGTCTTCGAGTTCTTCGCCTCTGGAGTCCGTGGTGTGTGAGTACGAAAGCGCTGAGTGGGAGTTTGCGTCCATGCATAGGACATGTCTCGTGTTCAGAGCGATGAGGGGGTCGAGCAGGCCAGCAAGATCCTGCGGTGATGTGGCGCTTGACTTGGGCGGGATGTAGATTGAGCTTATGGATGTGTCACCGATCCTGATCGTGGTGTATTCTACTTCGCACGATGCTGAATTGGTTACTACGTAGTCGATGTCATTTTTGACCATGATTGCGACGCCGCCTCCTCTCCTGTTCCTCGGTGTTGCGGACGCGCGGTAGCCAGCCGGTGTCCAACAGGCGTCTTCCGGGGCGATTTTAATCTCCTGGAGTGCGATGATGTCTGGGTTCCAGTCTTGAACGAGTTGGCAGATATCTTGCTTCCTGGCGTTCAAGTGGAAGACGTTCCACTGCAGGATTTTGAGATGCTTCCTTTTTATTTTCGGGGCAGGCTTCGAGTGGGATGTGCGGTTGCCCGTGCATCCAGAGCACTTGAACCCGCCTTTGTATTCCGCCATCTTCATCTTTGCGCACTTGAAGTGCGTCCATTCCGAACACGACACGCACTGGACGCATGCGGAGGCGGCCGATTTCCTGCAGATTGTGCAAGGCCATTTCGTCGCTTTCTTGGGAGGGCCGGGGTTCGGTTCGATGTCATGCATGAGTTTAATGGCGGTGATGTCATTGGCTGTAGCTGGTCTGGTCAGCTTGTTGGGCTTGAGGTTGGGAAAATCACGGAACCTCAGCCTCAAGCTAGCACTGGGCTCCGTTGTCGAAAAAACAATTGGTTTTCTGACTTCCGTTGGGGTTTGAGCAGGAGAGTTCGTTGGGGAACCTTCCGGCCGACGGGTACGGCCTCCTGCATTCCGGAAGTATGTCTTGCCGCTCTTAGAATACGGTTCCGTCATCTACTCGCCGCCGCCTAATTCGATCCTCTCCAAACCAAACTTGAGAAACCCCTTCGCCTGTACTCCCGCCTAATCTTCCAGCGCTGCAATGTCTCCTTCTCCTCATACGAACATCGGTTAGAAATCATGGGCCTTCAATCGCTTAGACACCGCCGCCTAAAAGCATAACTGCTCCTTCTATACAAACTAATCTCCGGTTCCGCCCACTTTCCTGATCTCGTCTCCCATATCAAGCTCTCTCCATCTGGCAGGAGACCAATTGTCATGGCTGTGACCCTCGTTTATGGGACGTGCCCTTAGACCTGTGGCCTTTAGGCCTAGGACCAGTCTTTAATGATGTAGCGGTGTTGGTGTGATCACGAGGATCGCCATCAGAGAGAACAGAGTGTATAAGGTTTATATAAACATTAAGAAAGAAGATAAAATAAGCTAACGTAACACCTCTCTGGCGAGAGTCTGATAACAGACTCGAGAGAACAGCCCCGAACTGGCGCTAGCCAGCCCTTTTATGTGGACTGTTATCTTTGCATGATAAGGTTATTTGTCATTAAAAGAAAGTTCTAGAAGGGGTGAGTCAGGGACATGACATCCCCACCCTCCGAAAAAGCTCGTCCCCGAGCGACAAATTATTTAGCATTGGATGTTCGGCAGGAAGTTGTTGAAGACGGCGACTGCGGCGTGGTGGCGGTGTTGGTGCGCACTGATTCCTTGATCCTCGTTGTTTCAATCCAGACTGTGTGGTCTCCTTGTTCCTCTGTTCCATAACTGTGGCAGGGCAATCCTCTTGACTTTCCGGCTGTGCAATCCTCTTGACTCGGTGCTTGTGGACGGTTTCTCTCTTTCCTTTCCGGTTGATGACTGTCACCGTGGAATTGGTTGTCGCGATTACTCGTGCGGGCGAGAATAAGTATTCGAGTTTTCCTGCTGTAGGGATTCGAATCATAACTCTCTCTCCGACTTTGATGTCCGGGTTTTTCGAGTTGTTTTTCCCGTCAACATTCTTTTTGTTCCGTTCATATGCTGTTTCAATGTTTTGGAACACTTCTTTGTGGCATTGTTGAATTCCTTCCGAGATGGATTCAATTAAATCTTTTTCATCTGCGTACTGTGGTCTTAACGTTTTGATGAGAATATCAACTGGACCTACAGTTGTTCTTCCGAATACCACGTATTCTGGTGTATATTTGGTTGTGGCATGTTTACTTGCATTGTATCCGTGCACAACAACTGGTAGTTTCACGTCCCAGTCATAGAAATTTTCGGGTTTCTTTGCTGTACATGTCAGCATTTCTTCAAGTGTTCGGTTCAATCTTTCTATTGCCCCATTTGTTTCATGGTGGTATGCTGGTGACATGTGATGTTTGAAGTCAAGTGTTTGACTCAATTCTTCAAACATTTTTGCTGTGAAGTTCCTTCCTTGATCCGTGATAACTTGTTCAGGGATCCCATGTATGGCAATAATGTTTTCCATCAGAAATTTGATTGTACTGTCTGTGGTTTGGTCTGTCATTGCCTTGGCAATCGCAAATTTGGAAAATGCGTCAACCGCTGCGATAATATAACGGTTGCCTCGTTTGGTTTCTGATAATGGACCAATAACGTCCATATGGATTCGTTGGAATGGTCGGGATGGGGTTTCCCATTTTCCCATTTGGATTACATGTTTATATGATCCGTACGCTTTTCGTCGTTGACATTTTTCACATTGTGTGACAACTCTTTCAATGTCTTGTCGTATGTTGTTCCAGATGGCAATGTCACTCATTTTCGCAATCATTTTATGAATGCCAATGTGATGACTCGCATTGTGTACTTTGTCGATAAGGGTGTCTGTTCTTTTCCCTCTTTCTAGTAAAACTGGAGGTGTTTGTTCTCCATCTTGTGGAATACCGTATACAATTCCATCCATAAGGAAGTACTTACTTACAAGTTTCTTCGTTCCTTCGGAATTGTCAGGATTTTCAAGTTTTTCCTTTATGGCTTTCACAAAATCACTGTCTTTTTGCCATTGTCCCAAGTCAATGAGGTCTGTTCTTTGTTCGTCTTCATCCTCTGCGATGAATGTCAACACAAGATTGTTCTCTGGGACTATTTGACGTGATAACGCGTCTGCTACTGGGTTTTGTTTTCCAGGTCTGTAGACAATTTCAACATCATACTGTTGTATAATGGCTTGGTGTCTCATCAGCCTTCCGTTCATATCCTTCTCTTTTCGGTGGAGTAGTGATACGAGTGGTTGGTGATCAGTGACGATCTTCACTTTTCTACCATAAATGTAAGGCTTGTAGTGCTTCAATCCCCATGTGAGTGCGAGGGATTCTAGTTCGATTGCATAGTATCGACTTTCAATCTGTGTCGTTGGCCTACTTGCGTATGCCACAACTTTCATTTTTCCTTCCTGTTCTTGGAGTAGCACTGCTGCTATTCCAATTTTTGATGCGTCTGTATGCATCTCAAAATTTCCGTTTAAATCTGGTGTTGTCAAGACAGGTGGTGAAACCAGTCTGTCTTTTATTCCGTTAAACGCTTTCTCTTGTTCCTCTCCCCAGACAAAATCTGTCTCTTTTTGAGTGAGTTTCGTCAGTGGTCTTGCTATGATAGCGTAGTCTTGGATGAACCGCCGAAAGTATCCGGACATTCCCAAGAATGACTTGACGTCTGACACTGATTGTGGGGTAGGAAATTTTCGTATGGCTTTTGTCTTTTCTCCATTTGGTTGGATGGACCTGTTCTCAACTATGAATCCGAGGTAGTTGATTCGGGTTCTAGCTATCTGGCTCTTTTCAGCCTTCAATTTGAGACCCATTTTTACTATCAGTTTGAAGAATTCTTCAAGGTCTCTGAGGTGTTGTTCTTCATTCTCCGAGACAACGATCAGGTCGTCCACGTAAAGAATCAACGTTCCTCTGAACTGTTTTGACACTTCTGCCATAGCTTGTTGGAAGGTATCAGGTGATCCTTTCAATCCCATGGGCATGTATTTGAACTGGAATACTCCCATGTGGCAGCAAAATGCCGTTCGTTCTTTGTGAGGTTCATGCATTTTTATATGATGGAACCCTTGGCAAATGTCAAACACCGAGAAAATTTTCCCTTTTGATGATTCCTCTGTGATGTCAGTGGTGTTTGGCATCACATAGGTTCTTTGCCTTGTGATAAGATTCAGTCGTCTGTAATCAATCACAATTCTTATCTCACCGTTTGGTTTTGGTACCATTAGTAATGGTGACGTGTATGGTGATGAGGATTCTTCAATGATATCATTTTCCTTCATCTTCTGGATTTCTTTTTCTAGTTTGATCCTTTCTTCTGGGTTTAGTCTGTATGGTCGACTTTTCGGGATTCGGTGATTGTCCATCAGTTCGATGTAATGTTTCGTTCTCCCTGTGAATTTGCCTATTCTTCCGTCTGGTCCGACAAAGGCATCACTGTTTTCCCGTAAGATTTTTCTCAATTGTGTTTTTCCTGGATTTGACAGTTTGGCTTCAGTCAAATCTACTTTTGGTAGGGATTTATTCAAATTTCCGACCATGTAGATGGAATGCTTTTTCTGCTTTTCTTGAAGCATTTCATTTGACATAGTTTCTGCTTTCGCAATTCTTGTCCCTTTCCGAAGCTCAATTTCTGCATTTCCTGGGTTACGGATTTTAACAAATACTTTTCCTTGTCCGTTCATGGTTGTCAGGACTGATTGTATGGAGTAGATGTCATCTGTTTCTCTATCTGTGTCTGATACAATGTAGGTTTCGAATGTGTTATCGATTCCAGGGATTTCTCCGTGTAATACCATTTCAGAGCGAGGTGGGATTTTCTCATCCTCAGCACATATCACACTCAGGTGAGTTTCGTATTCGTGGCCCATTTGATTTGGGTTCAAAAGTTTTATCGTGTCGTGTCCGATTTTTACAGTTCTTTGTGGTACATTGAATGTCAACAAGTGCCCTTTCTGGTTTAGAGAGTTGATAAAGTCAATTCCCAGTAGACACGGTGCGGGTGCCGCCTCGTTATCTACGATCAACAAGGTGTGCGTAGTTTGCAACTTCCCGACAGTCACGTTTGCTTTGACTTTTCCTAGGAATTTTAGACTTGTGCCATTTGCGACTTTAGCTGTACATTGCGTGTTTTCGATCTTTTTCTCTAATCGTAGTGCGTTCACTACTCGTTTTGAAACTAGTGAGATAGAAGCTCCCGAATCTAGTAGAGCTACTATCGGTATTCCGTTCAGGTGTACCGGGATATACGGTAGGTATGTTTTCCCTCCAACAGTCAGAATTAAATTCAGTTCTGGCATTTCTATCACAGAGTAGGTTCTGACGTTGAACACTTCTAATTCGTGTGAGTCTGAATCGCTCACATCGATGTTGTTCACTTCTGGTCTCATTCTTCTTATCATTTGTTTCACACTTGGCGGTGCTTTTCCCGCTATTTTGGCTAGTTCTACCATTGCCATCCGGGCTGATTTCTGTTGGAAATAGCATTTGAAGGCGACAAAACCTGCTATTCCGATAGCCAGAATAATGATGATTGGTACGAGTATGGACCATATGAAACTGATGATCATGTCTTTTACGTATTTTGTTCCTTTATTTATGCCGTTTTGTATTTCACTTGCGACACTAAGTATTCCGTTTGTACCGTTTTCCAGAATGCTTTCCAGTTCTTCTGAGAGCATTCCTTTTACTTTCATGCTTTTTGCAATTTCTATCTGATTGTTTTTCAGGTTTTGAACAACATTGCTCCAGGCCATTAAGTATGCAGTTGGGTTATCAACATTTTTGATTTTATCGAAGATTGGAGGTGCCGACAAGGTAAGGTTTTGTTTTTCCGATACTCTTGCCACTTGTACAGGGATGTTTCTTACATTCGCTTTCCCGTTTTGGCTCTTCCATGCACCTTTATGGTCTTTGTAAATTCCTATGACGACTTCTTCGCAAGGAATTTCGGTACTTTCCTGGATAAGATCTTTTTCGTATCCTGGAGCGATGAACCAGGTTCTGTTTTGTACTGTAACTGGTGTGTCCACGTAACATTTTCCTCCGACCTTGTGGTCGTAATGTATTTCGTTGACTTTAATCGTCTGGCATTGGACTACCATGTAGACCATTCCTGCTCTTCTTGCGGCGATGTCATCTCTTTTCAAGATGGTTCGCATTCCCAAAGTAGGGTCAATTGCTAGGAGCGTTTGAGTGATCTCTATTTGACTGTTTTGCAGTTCACAGAGTCTGTGGTAAATTTTATCAAATTCATGATAATTTGCCTCAATGATTCTGTCGGTGACGTATTACAGTCTGCTGTTTAATTGAGCGTTGCCTTTGTTTTCCGTAGCACTCATGCTCATTTCTGAGATTGTTTTGACATATTCCTGTGCGGCCTGTTCTCTTCTCCACGGTGGTCTTGTAGCTTGTGTAACCGTGGTTGGTACAGGTGGTTTTGCGACCTCTGTTGGTTGAGTCAGAGGCCAAGCTCTTTTCATTCTGATCTTTTCAGTTTCGTTCAGTGTTTGAGCCTGTCCAAATTCTTCTTCAAGCCAATCATTAAATATGTTTGATGGGCTTTTAAGTTGTTTCAGAATAACCGCTTCTTCTAGCGTTTGTTCCGCTGTACGTATTTCTCGCATCATCTGTTTTCGATACTCAGCATCTCGAATTGCTCTGAGCACGGCTGTTTGACGGTTTGGGATAAGGTAATTTTCCCATTGGTATCTTATTTGTGCCATTGTGACCTCGTATTTTCTCATTTCGAACAATACTCTGGGGTCGAGAATTGGGTCATACTGGAACATCGGAAAGTGTGTCTTACTAGCTGCTGGTCCGAATAGTCTCTGCACTAGCATGTCGGTCGGTCTGTTTTTCAAAGCGACTCGTTTCACTCTCCTATTTGGTCTGGTAACTGTGTTTATCAGGTCTCCCAGTGTTTCTGTGTTACTGAAGTGACGGATGGATATCAGGAATCCATTATTAGTTAGAACCGCTAGGTTTCCTACACATCCGTTACTTTTTGTGACTTCAGCTTCAATCTGAAGTGCCATTTGTAGACTCGGTATGGCTATTTTCGATCTCGTGACATATGCTTCTGCTGTTTCTACTTTAGAATATTTGCAGAATGTTGTCATATCTGATTTTTCCCACACAATCCTTGAGTCAATTGTTTCACAATAGCCTTTTTTCGCTTCACATCCAGACGTGTCTCCTAGTGAAGAGATCAATGTGTTCCCGTCTGGTGTGGCAATTTCACCTTTTTCCGTTGTGTAAATTGTTTCATTCACACATGTCCTTCCGAAGAGAACATCGGTGCGTCTAATTCCTTTTGCTTCACTCTGGAAGTAGTGTTTCGTCTTTGGGTGCAAGACCGTGTCTCCGATTTTATGATCGTTTATGGCAGTTTTACATTCCTGCTCCGTCATTGGCAGTGTTGTGAGGTTGTAAATTTGCGTCTCACCGTGCAACACCTGATAGATACCGTTAAAGCATGTACTATACTGCGTCTTTGAGCACCTTGTGGCTGTAAACTTTCTCGATGCGCCATATTCTGAATAAATATCAATGACGGTCTTTATGACTGCTTCGTTCTTATCGAGCTCACAACTCGTGATTTTGGGCGGGCTGAAGTACTCTCCACTTCTGGTGTTTGGACAAATTTGCATTACGTCCGCTGCTTCTGTATATAAGCAGCTGATGATCGCTATTATCATCATAAAATGTACGCCCGTGGTGTTAGGTGCGGAGTTTATTCTCCATCCACCTCGGCTACTATTCTGTCCTCTTGTATAGTCAGGTCTCCCTCTTTGAGAGTATCCGTTTTCATAGCTTCTTCCTGGTGGTCCTCTATTTTGGTAACCATTGTTTTGGTAGTTTCTACTGTAGTTATCGTTTCGGTTTCCCGTATGGCCTCTAAAATTTCCTCGGCCTCTAGAGTTTACTCTATTTTGAGTTCCCCATTGTTGTCTTCGAGGGTGATACTGGTATCCATTCCCTTTATTAAATTGATGGGTGTTGTTCATTTTGAGTTTTCTCATTTCCTTTTCTACTTCTAGAAGTCTTTCCTGAACTTCATCGTTCTTGATGTTGTTGACGATGTTGATAGTTTCTCGATCTTTCTCGAGTTCGAGTTCTTCGATTTTCTCTGCTTTTTCCAAAGCAGCGCCCATTGTTTCCGGCGTTTCTTGCTCTTTCAGTTTTATTTTCAGAGCTTTCGGTAGGCCTTCGATGAATCGGTTGATTCCGATTTCTTGTTTTTGTCCGAGTGTTAGCGATGGGTGCGCTATTTCCACTTGGGCTTCGACTCGTTGCGAATACGCAATAAGAGATTCACTAGGTCTTTTCCCTATTTGAGCTAAGTCATTTAGGGCTTTAGTTCTTCCTCCTAGCGTTTTGAGCTTGCTTGCAAGGGTTTGTATGGCTACTGTAAGGTTAGCTTTTTGATCCGCTTCTAGGCTCTCGTACTTCATCCTTGCTTTGCCCGTTAGCATTCTTGGCAAAACGAAGGCAGTAAGGTTACGGCCTAGTTTGAGCACATTGGCTTCTTGGGTGAGCTTATGAGCCCATGTCCCGAAGTATTCTTTGGGGTCTTCTCCCGAGAACTTAGGAAGTACACCGTGAAGTGCTTCGGTGGCACTCTTGATGTCTTTGAAGGTAATAGGTACGTCTCCCATTTCCTTTTCTTTTCTTTGCTCGGTCTTGACCGGGAGCTTTTGTTTCGGTAGAGGCTTGGCTCTGTCCGAGTTGGAATTGGTTGAAGAGTTGGTGATTTCGCGTTGTCTTCCCCCTAAGGTGCGAAGATGCATTGTTGAGTGACTGCCGTAGCTAGTCTTATATACTCTTTTTCTTATCAGTTTCCACGCTTTTCGTGCGTCATTAGTTGTTTGCTACCTCTTTTCTTATCAGAGCTCCGGTTTCTTATCTTTCTTTCGCTGACGTTTCAACAAATATCATTTATTCATCAGTGATCTATGATTAACACAAATATCCCATATGGATTATTGGTCGATATGAAATATAGTTAGATGAGCCTGTTTGCAATGCTCGCAATCCGGCTTCTTCATGCACCGTCCTCCATGTTGCTTTCCACAGTTCAAGCATCTGCGGTGGAGGAGAGCTATCGAAGATCTCTCTAGTGCCGTCTTTTCTGGGCAGCTCCACGCGTCGTGTGGGGCTTCGCAGTCCTCACAGCGTGGGTTTGGTCCCCTCTTTCTTTTTGGTAGTGGACCATCGTTTTCATTTTTCTTCATTGTTTCGATGCTCTTCTCGAGTTTCTTGATCGTTTGGAGTAGGTCGAATACGTGTTTATTCGTATTTGATTCTACTTCTTCCATTCTCTCGTTGAGTTCGTCCTGCACCTTTTCGAGGCGCTGTAGGATCGTATCCTTTGATTCCGTGATATCGGACTTGGTGAGGAATTGTTCCGTCTCCATGTCCATGGGAGTTTCGTCTAGTACGTCTTTAGCGTCCATCTATAAGTTTTGACTGTACCGATTTGTTATAGGGGAAAAGGAATTTGAATAAAATCGAGAAGTGTGCCTCTCCGTTTTTCGTTGCCCCTTTTATTTGGTTTCTCCTCTGCTTCTGGAAGCTTCTTTTCATCTCTCCGTCTCTGTATGAGGAGGTCTCTTTTCTTTTCTGATGATTGTTCTTTCGTTTTGTAATCGTTTTTATGTATTTCGGTCTTTTTGCAGACTTCGGCCGTCGACTTTCTGGACCGAATCGTCCCCGGATGGGATGTCGTGCCTCTGGGTGTGGTGAACACGGTCCTTCGGGACCATGTATGCACCTTGCGGTACACATACCGCCCGGGCTTCGCCACCGGTAGGATTCGCCTGTACCGTGCGTGAGTATTTCTTTCATTATATATATATGTTTTTTTTTCTTTCAGGGACCCCGTGCACATCATTTTCTACCACCGTCGCTACGGGTTCCTCACAATCTCGGACTACTTCCTCGTCCGGTATGGGCTGCACGTCCGGTCTCCGTGGTTCATCACCATGAGTGGTGCTCCCGATAGATTAATACCGTTAATTTTTTCTCGATTGGAGTGAAAAGGAGTATTTCTCTCTCTTTTTTTTCATGTTCTAGGAATTCATGTTATCTTCTGTTGTTGTCTCTACTATTATTCTTTTTTTTTCTTCATTAAATTGTTTTTGTTTGTCTCGCTATTCTTGCGTTTTTTTTTTCAGTTCGAAAATAGTCCGTCTTGATATTTGGCGCCGTGGAAGACGGTATTATTTCATCCTGATGTCTGTTCCTCGTTTTAGGAGTAGTTGTAGGGTTGTGCACTTATCAGTTTGACTCTTGTCCGTTTTATTGCTTTTTGCAATGTTATTAGTTCTGCAGTTATTGACAGTCACATTTGGTGATGTCACTAATTATTATCTTTGCAAAATTTTATGGCTTTCTGCCGATTTTTGCAATTTCAAATTTTTTTTTTTTTTTTTTTCGGGAAGCACTACGTCGTAGTGTTTAGGCTTGTTTCTCAGGCCCTAATCTCGATTTAGGCCAATCATAATAGTCGTTGTGTCTTCTCTTCTCATTTTCCTTTTTTTTTTCTGATGAAAGTAGGTTTTGGTTTTCCATCTGACTTGGAAATCCGTTTGCATTCTCCGGTCCTCACTAATTTGAACCAAAATCCCGTGGTTTTCATATTTGGGAGTTATTCGTTTATGAAAATCCACCATCGTTCCTTAGCGGGGTATTTCTGGGACATAACACTGGTTGAGTGCAGCGACTCCATCCGATTTGGTCGGATGTACTTTCTTCCAGCGATGCAGTTTCATAATTATTCTCAGTACATATACTCGTGTATAGTACAGTAATTGTGGCCTTTGCTAGCTTCTGTTTTCCTTCTCGTAGTCATTCTACAAGTAATCATAAGTATCACAAACATTGTTGTCAGAATAATTGTCTTTTCGATCAGCAGTGTCCTTCTGCAATCCAATAGGTTATCAGCCTATTGGACGTCTTGATCGATCTCCCTGTGGGTAAAGTATCGACGATTAGTGAGATAGTATTTTCTTCGTCTAGATTATCTTGTTTTCTTTCTAAGTTGGATCTTATTCTTTCCGATTGCTCGGAAGAGTTCATTCATATTGGACCTTTGCTCTGACCAAACAGTATGTTTGGTCCGAGGTGGAACCTCCATGTCATGGCTGTGACCCTCGTTTATGGGACGTGCCCTTAGACCTGTGGCCTTTAGGCCTAGGACCAGTCTTTAATGATGTAGCGGTGTTGGTGTGATCACGAGGATCGCCATCAGAGAGAACAGAGTGTATAAGGTTTACATAAACATTAAGAAAGAAGATAAAATAAGCTAACGTAACACCTCTCTGGCGAGAGTCTGATAACAGACTCGAGAGAACAGCCCCGAACTGGCGCTAGCCAGCCCTTTTATGTGGACTGTTATCTTTGCATGATAAGGTTATTTGTCATTAAAAGAAAGTTCTACAGTGCTCCACATAATGATACGACACCCCCAACATTTCGAAAAACTCGAAAACGGGGGAAGTTTGGAATTTGGAGTCTCTTGAGAAATTGAGCACATTTATTAGTAGTTTAAGTACCGAAACTTAGATTTCAGCTATAACGTCTGCAAAAAAATAAAATTCAATTTTATCGAAAAATGAGGAAAAATTTTTCCACAAAATGATACGACACCCTAGTAAAAACGATGAGAAATGTGGAAAAAGAGCAACATTTTGAGTTCAATTAATTCATGGTCGTTCATTCATGTGAATAACATCAGAAGGTAGCGAATCCGTAGAGAAATAATGACTATCCAACTGTTTCTGGTCCATTTGGAGAAAATCGTCGATGATGGCTCTTCTGAGCCCCGGAACACTACCTAATCTTCTGATTCCGGCATAAATCAATGGAAACATGGATTCCCGATTGTTTTCGATGAATTTCATTAAAATTGGCCCACCGGTCACTCCAAAAATGAACTTCTCTGTCACTTAGCCACTGGATCGTGCTACGAGCACAGAGAAATGGACCAATATCTCTTTGTTAAGTCCGATTTCTGGATCGGTTTCGTCAGAACATTGACGTCCGGACACGTCTTATCACTTATCTTCAGCCAGAGACCATTTATTTTCTCTAAAAAGCTACTTGTCTCTGAGTGCAGAGCGCTCGCTGAACCATCATTCCTCGAGCCTGGAAATTGCGACGAGACTATCGCATTTTATCTTTCCACATATGGTTCCAGTTATCAGAATAACTAATCGGCGCACCCAAATCACAGTTTTATTATCAGTGGAGATGATTTCGAATGAAAACTTGAAGATCTGAGGAATGATGGTCTGGCGAGTGATCTGCGCTCAGAGACAAGTCAAATTAGGCTGCGTTTCAGAGAAAATCAATGGTCTCTGACAGAAGATAAGTGATAAGACGTGTCCGTACGTCAATGTTCTGACGAAGCCGATCCAGAAATCAGACATACCAACGAGATATTGGTCCATTTCCTTGTTCTCGTAGAACGATCCAGTGGATGAGTGACAGAGAAGCCTATGTTATGGAGTGACCGGTGTGTCAATCTTTCACGAAATTCATTGAAAACAATGGGAAATCCATGTTTCCATTGATTTGCGCCAAAATCAGAAGATTAGGCAGTGTTCCGGGGCTCAAGGGTGCCATCATCGACGATTTTCTCCAAATGGACCAGAAACAGTTGGATAGTCATTATTTCTCTACGGATTCGCTACCTTCTGATGTTATTCACATGAATGAACGACCATGAATTAATTGAACTCAAAATGTTGCTCTTTTTCCACATTTCTCATCGTTTTTACTAGGGTGTCGTATCATTTTGTGGAAAAATTTTTCCTCATTTTTCGATAAAATTGAATTTTATTTTTTTGCAGACGTTATAGCTGAAATCTAAGTTTCTATACTTGAACTACTAATAAATGTGCTCAATTTCTCAAGAGACTCCAAATTCCAAACTTCCCCCGTTTTCGAGTTTTTCGAAATGTTGGGGGTGTCGTATCATTATGTGGAGCACTGTAGAAGGGGTGAGTCAGGGACATGACACAATGATGATTATTAGATTGTCCAGAGTCAAGACTGATTTCATTAGTTCTGTGGTTCCAATTTGGAATTCTATTGTATGCAATGTCCCTACCTTTCTTACCCCCTCCCAGTTCTCCCTACTTCTCGACTCATCTATCAAGCGATTGTGATTTATTTTACTCCTAATTTCCTAATTTTCTAATTTTTTCCAAGTCTTATTTCTCTTCGGATGGCGCACCCATACTAGACCTGACTTCTCTTTATTGTATGTTTTTTTGTTCTCTTTTCTTTTTCTTTTCTTTCCTCCCCCCTCTTGTGTTTTTTCCGTTCTTTTCTTTCGTCCAATTATGGCCCGTTTTACCTCGTTTGCATGTTCTATTGGGAAGGGAAGACTCTTGCGGGTTCTTCTCTTCCTCTTTTCCCCTTATTCTTCTGAATAAAGCGTATATATTAGGTTGATTCATAAGTTTCTGCGTTTTTTCGATGAAAGTTCGTTCCAATTTTTTCGAAAATAGAAAGACTGTAGAAATAAAAAGTCTTGCCTATCAACATCAATAGTCATCTGTCAACATGCAGGCAAAAGACTGGTTTCCTTCTTCCAAAAGGACGGCGGCTCTAAATCGAAATATGACATTAATCCTGTTTTGCTATCCTATTTTGTTTCGAACTTTTCTCCGTCAAGACGTCGTTCAAGATGACTGGCGAAGTGGTATTATAATAAGGGAAGGTCCAGTAAGTACTTTGAGCGTGAGAGCAAGATTAAGTCTAAGTTAGCCCGCTTGGTATTTGATGGTTTTGTTACATAAGGTTGCGCATTGGCAGGTTGAAATTGAAATCTCAAAATTTTTTCACGTTTATTGTTTGACAACATTCTTCAGTATCTATAGCTGGGTAGTTTAGGCACTCCCGTTTATCGTTCCACCATTGGCGAGCAGCTCTCAGCATTCAATGTTTCGTACCGACCACCAAATGCATAAAATCACCTTTCTTGCATAAAATTCGGTTCACGGGGTGTTTAGACTGTTCAATGCACTGTTCCTTCAGCACATAGTTAGAACAGTGAACCCACCACACATCGCCACTAAGCATATCATTCAGCCAAACAAGAATCTGATGGAAAATGGGGAGCATCAAACTCATATCCCGTTGTACAATAATGTCGAAATCCTTGAAAACATTCGGTAACTATCTTCCGATTTTTTGAACTTTTATAATAGATGAAAGTCCACGATTAACAGCCGGCCGTCCAACCTCAATCACAGCCACCACGTAACTCTTATTCTTAAATGGATCGAATTCCAACAATGCCCGGAAAACATCGAAATAAAACTCGTAGGGCTGGAGTAGAGGTGCACTTTCTTTCAGGGTGTCGTCACAGACCTTGAACAATTTTATCCCAGATTTAGTGGTGCCTTCTAAGGGACCATGTCCGCAATATATACCAATAAAATTTTCAAAATTATCACAAATTCGAAGATCAGAAAAAAGCAAAAGATGAAAATTGTTCAAAATGCGAAATTGGTTAGTTGAAAAGACAGCCACGATTCTCGAATGCTGTGTAAGCTGACAACGAGAGGAAACGTGGTCTAAGAGTACTTAATATGGTGTATTACTTGCCAAAAAAACAACTAGAAAAGACAACCATATGTCGATAAACAGGCACTCAAAATCGAGCCTCTGAAAAACGCAGAAACTTATGAATCAACCAAATATATAAGTGTGAGACGGAGAGTATATCGCCGCTCCACTGACTCGAAGAGTGAATGAAATGGTTGATACGATGTAATATCGTCAGCGCGTAAAATGACCAACCACGGTTGACGCTCTTCAATTACGCGTTGAAAGATTGAGTCTGGAGTAGACGACAGATGCGTATGATAATCTGATCGCTACGTCAGGCTAACAAGGGAAGTGTTTCAACAGTCCAGAGCCAATTGGAATGAAACCTTGCGGGATGGAAAGAGGTCAGTTCGAGACCCCCGAATCAGTTTTCAAAAGTTGCTGAGGAGCCCTGGGAGCCGAGAAAAAGCGGCTCAAAGTTTCATGAAATGTCGGCCGCTTGCCGACACCGCGCTTAAAAAATCTCGCGGACCTAGATATTCCAACGGTTGGATGGCCGAGTGGTAGTGGGTTCATCTATGGGTCGACTGGGGTCATGATCGATTCCTTCACGATTTTTTTCTTTTTGCATTTCTTCGCCGACATGGAGAATGGTGCCTCAAAAGTCAAAGTCCAAAAATTTTCGAAAAATTTTTTTTTTCAAGTTTTGATTGTGATCATTGGCATATTTAAAGACTTTCATATGGTGTCCGATAGCTCTATAAAGGAAAATTAGATGGAAAATATATGGTTGGTGCCAGAGGAGAATACATATTTGCACACTCAAATTATGCCAATGATCACAATCAAAACTTGAAAAAAAAAATTTTTTTTCGAAAATTTTTGGACTTGGACTTTTGAGGCACCATTCTCCATGTCGGCGAAGAAATGCAAAAAGAAAAAAAATCGTGAAGGAATCGATCATGACCCATAGATGAACCCACTACCACTCGGCCATCCAACCGTTGGAATATCTAGGTCCGCGAGAGTTTATAAGCGCGGTGTCGGCAAGCGGCCGACATTTCATGAAACTTTGAGCCGCTTTTTCTCGGCTCCCAGGGCTCCTCAGCAACTTTTGAAAACTGATTCGGGGGTCTCGAACTGACCTCTTTCCATCCCGCAAGGTTTCATTCCAATCGGCTCTGGACTGGTGAAACACTTCCCTTGTAAGGGGGGAGATACGTCTCCACCCAAAACGAGAAGCACTCGAAGCAAAAAGTCCTCTATCCGTGAAGAAGCGATAGGGGCAGACGGTTCAAGACCTCGACTCATGTATAAGGGATCCGGGGCAGCAGCACGGACGTGTCTGTCGCCGAGCAGGGTAGACACCGTCCACACGATCGAACCAAAGAATCTGTAAATCCGATGAGAAGCAAGGTGTCTCACGCGACTGTCTCACGTGATTGTGCACAGCAGGTTCTGAGCAGAAGTGGAGGGGATGATAGGAATGCCTATTACATATTGAGATCATACTGGCCAGGTGGTCTCGGCGCTATCAGCACCGATACGGACGCTCTACGAAGACCGCAGTCATCACTGTATGAACTCCCGGTGCAGTGGAGCTCCACGGGAAGATGACACTGCTTTATTTGTTGAAGAACAGTTCCCAGGTGACTGGAACTGCGAGTAATGATGCCTTTCACAAAAGACATCAGATGCTTCTCAACCGGAACATTACATGAACCTGAAGGGGTCATTCCCGATGGTAGATCACATAACATTGTGGTTGATTGGTCCGCTATAGGCGGTGTTACACGTTTTCGAACAAGGCACAAGCCAGACTAGAAGAACGGGATAGGGATGAATCCACCTGACACTTGATCCACTTGGTCGACGCTTCCGAGCCTCCAGTGCTCGGAGACGAGAGCATCGTTCCTTACGACTCCACCAACTCACTACGAAAACTGCTTCGGAAGGTGCATGGTGTCTTTGTCGCGGCGACGCGGCTCGGTCGAAAGACCAAGTTCACATGGAGAAATCCAGCGTTGAAAAGAAACACGGAGTCAACTACGTGAACACATGCTCCCGCTCGCCCCCCGTGGCCGCCGGGAATGTCGCGATTTGGAGGATCTGAAAGATCACTCCCCTCACGACCTCTCCACCTATCAACTGTAACACTCTACTCAATGTGCAAAGATCATCGGTTCTCTACTATTTCTACTCGTGCTTCCCCCATCGACGACGGCCTATACTGCTTCTCCTCCTCCACTTGGACGTGCCGCCGCCTCACAAGTTATTGCCGCGTGAACGTGACCTCACCGCTCTCACCGCCCGACTCGCCACGTGGAATCGTCTCGCCGTCCCCGACCGCAAGGAAACACGTCAGTTTTGGTTCTACACACGGTCGGCTCTGCCGTTTCCCTCCGACCGCCAGATCCCCGACGAGATGCCGATCATTCTTGTCTATCGCCCATTTGGGACAGACAAAGTCTGAGTGTCATTCTTGTCTTGTTGTAAAATCCTTCTCTCTTTCTCTCTCCTGCTCGGTCTTTAGACTCTCTCGAAACCGGAAGTCAGCATTCGCAAATCACTAAACCACCTTTGCGACATAGGCACTGCGGACCCGGGAGGGAGGACAGGGCAAGAGGGCAAGAACTCAATGACCGACAACTGATGTTTTCACTCTCATACTGGACAGTCATGTTTTGAATCCCTGGTTAACAGGGGAGTCTAAGCTCCCAACCATTCAACGGCTCCGCGCCAACACCATGTTTCTTCGCAGTCTTTCTCTTGGCAACTGTGCCTTTTTGTGCAAGGCAAGGAAAATGAAGGAACATCAACCGCGCAACGTAAGCACCCGAAATTTTTGGGGAGAGACCAGCCAGGCGGCCACAAGAGGACGAAATGTGGAAATCGCTTCTGCAGTACTCACAATAGCGCACGCACACACGTTGACTCATTCACACACTCGCCCACTCACACGTACGTCCGCTTTTTTCGCCTGTGTTCACCGACTCCGCCCCTTTCCACTACTTTTCGTCGCTTCCACGTTCTTTCTCCACCCCCCCCCCCCCCCCTCCCCCACTCATATTCCCGTGTTTCTTTTCTTCAGCCGCGATGAAAATATGATTTCTCTGTGACAGAATATTGCGAAATAGAGCGCATTAGTCATCGTCAATTCACTATGTTGCGGCATGTCTCTCGTTTTCTTACTTCAATTGATAATTTGTTTATTCTCTATTTACATTTAAACTTCTTTACCTGTCATGATTTCCTTTCGAGTATTGCATTGTGTAACGTCGAGAACGGGTGCTTTAGAGAAATTATTTTCTTAACAATTCCTAGATCTGTTATGAGGTTATACATAAGCACCGCAACGGAAGAGGCCTTGGCCAACGAATTCTTCTGACCATTCTGTTTTCGAGTTTTTGGGGCAGCCGCACACCAGCGTGAGTATGGATGCAATGTAAGAAGTGGCCCCCGATGGCACCCTTTTGGTGTAGTGGCTCGGCCGCCGCGCTGTGAGGACTATGAAGTCGCGCCCATCTGTCAGAAAAGTAGTACTAGAACATTGAGCATGGAAATCACTGTAACTCGGAAACTAGCTACAATTTTTGGAAGATTTTTTGGGAACTTACTTGTATAAACATTCTAAACACATTCCCAAAACAGTTTAGCCAAATTCGAAGTTCTGAGAAATTTTCGGCGGTGTGTTTTGTTCCTTTGTTCCACTTAGTCATCATCAAACTTTTATTTTTTTCAATGCATCTCGCCCATTTTCACCACTTGATCTGGGAACACTTTAAAGAGGCGGGAGTATTAGTCATCACCATCTCGGGTTCTGCCTTTGGTTTTTTTTGTTTATTTGACCTTCTCGTCTCTTCTTTTCTCTTTTCATATTTCGTTTTCTTTCTCTCCTATCTCTCTTCGCCTCTTTTTGTTTTTTAGGTGATCAGTTGCAATTTCATTTCTTACTCTTTGCAGGCTTCCTCACTTCAAACTTGAGTCAGTTGATCCTCCCCGAGCTTGCAGAAGCGAGCTGATACAATTACCCACTTAATTTCCAAATGATTGTACGATACGAGTGATTCCACTGACAGAACCTCAAGTGAGTTCCCAATAACAGTCATGTATTATTCCAACAAGGGAAACTCAGAAGTTCGGAAGAGTTCCAACTACTCGGATAACCAGGATTGACATATTCGAAAACGCCCAACACCGGAGTCCTGGCGATCGAATTCATCGATGACTATAGTGAGTTGGATCATTGTTTTGGATCGTCCAGCTGATCACTGGAACGAGTGCCCATTCCTTTAAAAGGATACCCGTTCTCAAGGAGACACTACGGAACTCTGTACCGGCTGCATAAAGGTACAAGAGGCGAAGCCGGGAGTCCTGGAGCTGACCATTTTATGTGGGCGCTCTCTCAACTAATTGACGAATTGGGCACGAGACGAAGATGCAGAACCCAAGGCAATTGGATCTGTTTTGTGTATTGCGAAATTGGAGGAGACGCGGAAGAAACGAGAAAGGTTCTCGTTGCTGATAAACAAACGTTGCCTACGTGAGTTGAAGCACAATTAGTAACGCTATTTGTTATTTTCAGAAGAAGAAGAGACGGACTTCGAAAAGCGTCACGAATATGGGGCCGCTCGCAGATGTTTGGCGAGGATCGAGCAGCTCGTCAGGTAGCGCAACATCAGCATCACCTTCTTCCTCCAACAGCAGTAGGGTTTTTTTTTAATGTTCTTTCTGATTTTCGTGTATCTCTTCTAATCTAGGGTGAAAAAATAAATGAATTAATTATCAAGAATTCGATCCATCGGAAACTCTATCGTACCGATAAATCCTTTTCACCTCCATCCTGGTTGCCGATTATTCTCTACAATAGTTTTCTTGTCTGGGAGTCCTGGACTTGGTCATTCGAAAGAAGGTAGTTGGGGTGAGATCACACTTCCCGCTGGATAGACTGCCTGGAAAAGCAAAGTTCACGGCAGCCTATTAACCCTACTGGTGCTTCCTCAGTTCTTTTCTTAATCAACTTACGACAGTTTCAGCTGATTTTATTGAAATTCAGTGGGTAGCTCCGAACCCGCAGAGAGAAGGGCGAGAAAGTGTGCGATTCAAATAAAAGCAGGTTTACAGTACAACACGGATTCTCAGAATTGAGAAGTATCAAAACAAATAAGATGGATTTCGAAAAGTGGAAAGTCGAGAAGGATTTTTCAAAAGGAGAAGAGATATTTCCGAACTTACTTGATCCCGGTTGCAAAACGTCTGGCTGCGAAATGTCTCAGTTGCAAAATGTCTGGTTGGGATGACCCCGTATCGTGTGAGAAAGGCCGCCATTCTCTCGGAAGCCAACAAGGCAAAACGGCTCGTCAAAGCCAAACTGCTTCTTGCCCGCACGCGCCGGCAGAGTTTTTGGTCACGGTGTTCTCCTACGAGAGAAATTGTTCACAAAGATCGGGAACTGCTTAGGTATTCAAGAGAGGATCTCATAGGATAGTCAATAAATGACGACTTACTTTACTTTGAATACTTTGGAGGTCTGTATTCATGATGTGGCATCATGCAGACCACAGCTCAAAGACTGCCAAGTCTTTCGGTCTTTTGCGATTGTCGACCAGTGCACGGTTGTTTCGCCGAAGGTGTTCTTGATGTTGAGGAATTTCGCAAACGGATCCATCCATCGCCGCGGAGGTCGCCCTCTTGGTCTCTCGTTCCACCTTGGGTACCAATTGAGCGTCTCCGTTGCCACGTGTCCTGCCCAGCCGTGCTTCTGCTTCGCAATGTGTTCCAGTGGGTCTCGCACCTTTGAAAGTCGACGTATGTCCTCTCGATGGAGGTTCTTCTCTCGTTGTTCCTTCAGTGTTATCCCGACGAGCGCTCGTTCCATTGCAGCATGTGCGACTCTCAGTTGTTCAGCCGACTTCTTAGTGAACGCCCACGTCTGCGTTCCGTATGTGATTGCGGGGAGAACGGTTGAATCGAAGAGTTTCGCCTTGATCTCAGTGTTGTCGCATTCATTGAAGATGACCTTCAACTGCCGAAACGCTGCCCAACCGGTGCTCTTTCTTCTTGTGATCGGGGATCTCGCCGGTCTGCAGGTAGTGGGTGAAGCGGGACGCGATTGCGCTGTACAGTGGATCGCCGCAGGCCCGCAGCAGCTCGGCTGTGAATCCGTCCTTTCCAGGAGCTTTCCTTGGTGGAATTGACTCGATGGATGCTCTTATCTCGCTTGGTAGGAAGGCTGGGGCAGAAGGGAAGTTCTTGTGGCTGGAGGGGGGAAGTTCTTGTGGCTGGATCGTTGTGTGGACGGTGCGAAAGAGATCAGTGTAGAAAAATTTGATCTCCTCTTCAATCCGGACTTTTGATGTTACCCGTTCTCCCGACGCCGTCGTCAGGCTCGGAATTACTTCTTTGAATACTTCTAGCGACCTCGTGGCAACTTTGATGCTCTTCCGGTTGGCGGCGGCTTTGAGGAGTGTGTCCTTGGTGTACTCGTAGTGATCCCGTTCGACGAGGGGCTCGGCACCATTTCGTGGAGGAGGCGAAGGAGGGGAGCATGCGGTCCATGTTCTTCCTTTCCTCGATCATTTTCCTTGTTAGCTCCGATCTTCGTCTTTCGGCATGTGTCGACGGCTCTTTTGACGCTTCTGTTTTAATCGTACTCACGTATTCGGATAGTACTTCGTAGTCTCGCGACATTTTGGTGGGAATCAGTTGAAGTGGCGGGTTGTTCCGGCAGTGTGCTGCGGCGACTTCTAAATCGACTATCGCGTACCGTCTTTTTGTGTGGCTCCTCTGCATTATTTCCAAGTTCTCGGCAAAGTGGAAGTTTGCTCGGACGAGTCTATGGTCGTTTCCGGTTTTGAAACTTGTCAGAACTTGGACGTCGGTACAGCTCCTCCTATTCCCGAGGAAATAGTCGATTTCGCGGCGAGAGGTGTCAGTCGGATTCGCGTGAGTCCACTGTTTGCTTGCGGGCTTCTCGAAGAATGAGTTGAAGCAGAATAGCCGATTTGACTCGCAGAAAACAGCCATCTCTTCACCGGCTTTGTTTCGACAATCTGTCGTGTGAGGGCCGATAAAGTTCTCATTGGGCGCTCCGTGGCCGATGGTGGCGTTGAAGTCCCCGCCGATGACGATGTAATGCAATTGATGTCTTCTCACTGCGTCCCATAATGGCTCGAGAATGATAAGAGATATCAAAAAGTAGTCAACAGAAAACTTGTAGATCGTCACTAAGACTACAAGTTTGCTGTTGACTACTTTTCGATATCTCTTATCATTCTCAAGCGATTCTCATTCTGCCGGAGCACTTCTCTCGGTTGCACGGCCAATTCGATGGTATCCGGTAGTTTTCCCATTTTTCAAACTTTGCAAATCGTAATGGCTTAGGGACCAAAAAAGACGCTTCGAGAAAATCTTTTTATCTCGAGATTGATGAGAGATATCAAAAAGTAGTCAACAGAAAACTTGTAGATCGTCACTAAGACTACAAGTTTGCTGTTGACTACTTTTCGATATCTCTTATCATTCTCAAGCGATTCTCATTCTGCCGGAGCACTTCTCTCGGTTGCACGGCCAATTCGATGGTATCCGGTAGTTTTCCCATTTTTCAAACTTTGCAAATCGTAATTTCTTAGAGACCGAAAAAGACGCTTCGAGAAAATCTTTTTATCTCGAGATTGATAAGAGATATCAAAAAGTAGTCAACAGAAAACTTGTCGATCGTCACTAAGACTACAAGTTTGCTGTTGACTACTTTTCGATATCTCTTATCATTCTCAAGCGATTCTCATTCTGCCGGAGCACTTCTCTCGGTTGCACGGCCAATTCGATGGCATCCGGTAGTTTTCCCATTTTTCAAACTTTGCAAATCGTAATTTCTTAGAGACCGAAAAAGACGCTTCGAGAAAATCTTTTTATCTCGAGATTGATAAGAGATATCAAAAAGTAGTCAACAGAAAACTTGTCGATCGTCACTAAGACTACAAGTTTGCTGTTGACTACTTTTCGATATCTCTTATCATTCTCAAGCGATTCTCATTCTGCCGGAGCACTTCTCTCGGTTGCACGGCCAATTCGATGGCATCCGGTAGTTTTCCCATTTCTCAAACTTTGCAAATCGTAATGGCTTAGGGACCAAAAAAGACGCTTCGAGAAAATCTTTTTATCTCGAGATTGATGAGAGATATCAAAAAGTAGTCAACAGAAAACTTGTAGATCGTCACTAAGACTACAAGTTTGCTGTTGACTACTTTTCGATATCTCTTATCATTCTCAAGCGATTATCATTCTGCCGGAGCACTTCTCTCGGTTGCACGGCCAATTCGATGGCATCCGGTAGTTTTCCCATTTTTCAAACTTTGCAAATCGTAATGGCTTAGCTACCGAAAAGAACGCTTCGAGAAAATCTTTTTATCTCGAGATTGATAAGAGATATCAAAAAGTAGTCAACAGAAAACTTGTAGATCGTCACTAAGACTACAAGTTTGCTGTTGACTACTTTTCGATATCTCTTATCATTCTCAAGCGATTCTCATTCTGCCGGAGCACTTCTCTCGGTTGCACGGCCAATTCGATGGCATCCGGTAGTTTTCCCATTTTTCAAACTTTGCAAATCGTAATTTCTTAGAGACCGAAAAAGAAGCTTCGAGAAAATCTTTTTATCTCGAGATTGATAAGAGATATCAAAAAGTAGTCAACAGAAAACTTGTAGATCGTCACTAAGACTACAAGTTTGCTGTTGACTACTTTTCGATATCTCTTATCATTCTCAAGCGATTCTCATTCTGCCGGAGCACTTCTCTCGGTTGCACGGCCAATTCGATGGTATCCGGTAGTTTTCCCATTTTTCAAACTTTGCAAATCGTAATGGCTTAGGGACCAAAAAAGACGCTTCGAGAAAATCTTTTTATCTCGAGATTGATGAGAGATATCAAAAAGTAGTCAACAGAAAACTTGTAGATCGTCACTAAGACTACAAGTTTGCTGTTGACTACTTTTCGATATCTCTTATCATTCTCAAGCGATTCTCATTCTGCCGGAGCACTTCTCTCGGTTGCACGGCCAATTCGATGGCATCCGGTAGTTTTCCCATTTTTCAAACTTTGCAAATCGTAATGGCTTAGCTACCGAAAAGAACGCTTCGAGAAAATCTTTTTATCTCGAGATTGATGAGAGATATCAAAAAGTAGTCAACAGAAAACTTGTAGATCGTCACTAAGACTACAAGTTTGCTGTTGACTACTTTTCGATATCTCTTATCATTCTCAAGCGATTCTCATTCTGCCGGAGCACTTCTCTCGGTTGCACGGCCAATTCGATGGTATCCGGTAGTTTTCCCATTTTTCAAACTTTGCAAATCGTAATGGCTTAGGGACCAAAAAAGACGCTTCGAGAAAATCTTTTTATCTCGAGATTGATGAGAGATATCAAAAAGTAGTCAACAGAAAACTTGTAGATCGTCACTAAGACTACAAGTTTGCTGTTGACTACTTTTCGATATCTCTTATCATTCTCAAGCGATTCTCATTCTGCCGGAGCACTTCTCTCGGTTGCACGGCCAATTCGATGGTATCCGGTAGTTTTCCCATTTTTCAAACTTTGCAAATCGTAATTTCTTAGAGACCGAAAAAGACGTGTAACTCCACTCTGAAAAAGAGATCGGCGAAACGCCGAGGAGAAATGGTTGCAACTACGGCGAAATGCCGGAAACAACGGCGAAAAGCCAGTATCACATGAGATCCACGCGTTTCGGAGACAAGCGCTTGGAAAAAGCAGCAGTGCTTGCGACGAGTATTCAGCTCACCAAGATGTCGTTACTTAATGACGAGAGGACCCCGATCTTGAACAGAATGGGAAGATCTCGGTCTCTCGGTCTCCTCACCGACCCCAATTTGAAACTCCGTAGCCACATAATCTGAAAAAGAGATCGGCGAAACGCCGAGGAGAAATGGTTGCAACTACGGCGAAATGCCGGAAACAACGGCGAAAAGCCAGTATCACATGAGATCCACGCGTTTCGGAGACAAGCGCTTGGAAAAAGCAGCAGTGCTTGCGACGAGTATTCAGCTCACCAAGATGTCGTTACTTAATGACGAGAGGACCCCGATCTTGAACAGAATGGGAAGATCTCGGTCTCTCGGTCTCCTCACCGACCCCAATTTGAAACTCCGTAGCCACATAATAAAATTCTCTAACCTTGCTACTCTCAGGGCTAAACAACTCTTGAAATCCTTTAAGTCTAAATCTATCCCTTTCTACTCATCTCTCTTTCGCACTTATGTCTTGCCGCTGTTGTTGTTGTTGTTGTTGTTGCAACGGATGTCAGGGGGGGCCAGTTGCTGATCCTCCCGGGTCGAATGGTGTCTGGAGGAGACCCAGGGCGTCAGCTGATAGCCTAGGGTTCTTCCAGAGGTCCCATTGATTGATGGGCGGAGTTGCCAGGCAGCTGAGCAGATGAGCTGCTGAGCCAGAAGTGTCATCACATCTTGTGCATTTGATTATCGCCGAGCCTCGGACCTTGGCGTCGTAGGCTTGTACCATCAACGAGTGACCGCATCGTAGGCGGGCGAGTTCCGTACGAGTAGCTCTTGGGAGCTTCTTTTCCTCTCTGGCGATTCTGGGCGGTCTGGCATTGAGTAGACTGTTGGGCGGGCTCCCGGAGAGGAACTTTTGGACGAACTGGGTGTGGGAGAGTCGCTGAGCGTCTTTCTTTGACATCGTGTCCAGGTTGACATCATTGGCGATTTGTGGTTTCAGTGTCGGTGGGTTCCGGGGGAGATTTCCTTTCGCGTCGGCCTTCCTGCTTGCAGGACGCTTGTCGATCAGTCGGTGGCTCGGGTGGAGTGCATCTGTTGCGGCGGCAACAGCGTATTGCTCTCTCGAGAGCCGAAGTTCCTCGGTCGCCGGGAGGCATCTCGATTCCGCGTAGATGTGTGATGTTGGCGAGTCTTTCAGTAGGCCGGTGCAGCAGCGAAGGGCATTTCTTTAGGCTCTATCGATTCGATCGCACTGGGACTGTGATGCGAGTGAGCTCCAGCCCGGGGCGGCGTAGAGAAACATGGGCTTTATTAAGGCCTTGTACGTAGTCGTCAGTATTTTTTTGGAGCAGCCCCAATCGGTGCCGGAGAGGGCTCGGATGATGTTTGTTTTCTGCGTCATTTTCTTTGTGACTTCTGCCACGTGATCCTTCATGCACAACATGGTGTCAAGGGTGACGCCCAGCAATTTTATGGAGTTCTTCACAGGGATGGCGTCTCCGTTCCAATTGAGGTAATCGTAATGGCTTAGCTACCGAAAAGAACGCTTCGAGAAAATATTTTTATCTCGAGATTGATGAGAGATATCAAAAAGTAGTCAACAGAAAACTTGTAGATCGTCACTAAGACTACAAGTTTGCTGTTGACTACTTTTCGATATCTCTTATCATTCTCAAGCGATTCTCATTCTGCCGGAGCACTTCTCTCGGTTGCACGGCCAATTCGATGGCATCCGGTAGTTTTCCCATTTTTCAAACTTTGCAAATCGTAATTTCTTAGAGACCGAAAAAGACGCTTCGAGAAAATCTTTTTATCTCGAGATTGATAAGAGATATCAAAAAGTAGTCAACAGAAAACTTGTCGATCGTCACTAAGACTACAAGTTTGCTGTTGACTACTTTTCGATATCTCTTATCATTCTCAAGCGATTCTCATTCTGCCGGAGCACTTCTCTCGGTTGCACGGCCAATTCGATGGCATCCGGTAGTTTTCCCTTTTTTCAAACTTTGCAAATCGTAATGGCTTAGGGACCAAAAAAGACGCTTCGAGAAAATCTTTTTATCTCGAGATTGATAAGAGATATCAAAAAGTAGTCAACAGAAAACTTGTAGATCGTCACTAAGACTACAAGTTTGCTGTTGACTACTTTTCGATATCTCTTATCATTCTCAAGCGATTCTCATTCTGCCGGAGCACTTCTCTCGGTTGCACGGCCAATTCGATGGCATCCGGTAGTTTTCCCATTTTTCAAACTTTGCAAATCGTAATTTCTTAGAGACCGAAAAAGACGCTTCGAGAAAATCTTTTTATCTCGAGATTGATAAGAGATATCAAAAAGTAGTCAACAGAAAACTTGTAGATCGTCACTAAGACTACAAGTTTGCTGTTGACTACTTTTCGATATCTCTTATCATTCTCAAGCGATTCTCATTCTGCCGGAGCACTTCTCTCGGTTGCACGGCCAATTCGATGGCATCCGGTAGTTTTCCCATTTTTCAAACTTTGCAAATCGTAATGGCTTAGCTACCGAAAAGAACGCTTCGAGAAAATCTTTTTATCTCGAGATTGATAAGAGATATCAAAAAGTAGTCAACAGAAAACTTGTAGATCGTCACTAAGACTACAAGTTTGCTGTTGACTACTTTTCGATATCTCTTATCATTCTCAAGCGATTCTCATTCTGCCGGAGCACTTCTCTCGGTTGCACGGCCAATTCGATGGCATCCGGTAGTTTTCCCATTTTTCAAACTTTGCAAATCGTAATTTCTTAGAGACCGAAAAAGACGCTTCGAGAAAATCTTTTTATCTCGAGATTGATAAGAGATATCAAAAAGTAGTCAACAGAAAACTTGTAGATCGTCACTAAGACTACAAGTTTGCTGTTGACTACTTTTCGATATCTCTTATCATTCTCAAGCGATTCTCATTCTGCCGGAGCACTTCTCTCGGTTGCACGGCCAATTCGATGGCATCCGGTAGTTTTCCCATTTTTCAAACTTTGCAAATCGTAATTTCTTAGAGACCGAAAAAGACGCTTCGAGAAAATCTTTTTATCTCGAGATTGATAAGAGATATCAAAAAGTAGTCAACAGAAAACTTGTAGATCGTCACTAAGACTACAAGTTTGCTGTTGACTACTTTTCGATATCTCTTATCATTCTCAAGCGATTCTCATTCTGCCGGAGCACTTCTCTCGGTTGCACGGCCAATTCGATGGCATCCGGTAGTTTTCCCATTTTTCAAACTTTGCAAATCGTAATGGCTTAGCTACCGAAAAGAACGCTTCGAGAAAATCTTTTTATCTCGAGATTGATAAGAGATATCAAAAAGTAGTCAACAGAAAACTTGTAGATCGTCACTAAGACTACAAGTTTGCTGTTGACTACTTTTCGATATCTCTTATCATTCTCAAGCGATTCTCATTCTGCCGGAGCACTTCTCTCGGTTGCACGGCCAATTCGATGGCATCCGGTAGTTTTCCCATTTTTCAAACTTTGCAAATCGTAATTTCTTAGAGACCGAAAAAGACGCTTCGAGAAAATCTTTTTATCTCGAGATTGATAAGAGATATCAAAAAGTAGTCAACAGAAAACTTGTAGATCGTCACTAAGACTACAAGTTTGCTGTTGACTACTTTTCGATATCTCTTATCATTCTCAAGCGATTCTCATTCTGCCGGAGCACTTCTCTCGGTTGCACGGCCAATTCGATGGTATCCGGTAGTTTTCCCATTTTTCAAACTTTGCAAATCGTAATGGCTTAGGGACCAAAAAAGACGCTTCGAGAAAATCTTTTTTATCTCGAGATTGATGAGAGATATCAAAAAGTAGTCAACAGAAAACTTGTAGATCGTCACTAAGACTACAAGTTTGCTGTTGACTACTTTTCGATATCTCTTATCATTCTCAAGCGATTCTCATTCTGCCGGAGCACTTCTCTCGGTTGCACGGCCAATTCGATGGTATCCGGTAGTTTTCCCATTTTTCAAACTTTGCAAATCGTAATGGCTTAGGGACCAAAAAAGACGCTTCGAGAAAATCTTTTTATCTCGAGATTGATGAGAGATATCAAAAAGTAGTCAACAGAAAACTTGTAGATCGTCACTAAGACTACAAGTTTGCTGTTGACTACTTTTCGATATCTCTTATCATTCTCAAGCGATTCTCATTCTGCCGGAGCACTTCTCTCGGTTGCACGGCCAATTCGATGGTATCCGGTAGTTTTCCCATTTTTCAAACTTTGCAAATCGTAATTTCTTAGAGACCGAAAAAGACGCTTCGAGAAAATCTTTTTATCTCGAGATTGATAAGAGATATCAAAAAGTAGTCAACAGAAAACTTGTCGATCGTCACTAAGACTACAAGTTTGCTGTTGACTACTTTTCGATATCTCTTATCATTCTCAAGCGATTCTCATTCTGCCGGAGCACTTCTCTCGGTTGCACGGCCAATTCGATGGCATCCGGTAGTTTTCCCATTTTTCAAACTTTGCAAATCGTAATTTCTTAGAGACCGAAAAAAACGCTTCGAGAAAATCTTTTTATCTCGAGATTGATAAGAGATATCAAAAAGTAGTCAACAGAAAACTTGTAGATCGTCACTAAGACTACAAGTTTGCTGTTGACTACTTTTCGATATCTCTTATCATTCTCAAGCGATTCTCATTCTGCCGGAGCACTTCTCTCGGTTGCACGGCCAATTCGATGGTATCCGGTAGTTTTCCCATTTTTCAAACTTTGCAAATCGTAATTTCTTAGAGACCGAAAAAGACGCTTCGAGAAAATCTTTTTATCTCGAGATTGATAAGAGATATCAAAAAGTAGTCAACAGAAAACTTGTCGATCGTCACTAAGACTACAAGTTTGCTGTTGACTACTTTTCGATATCTCTTATCATTCTCAAGCGATTCTCATTCTGCCGGAGCACTTCTCTCGGTTGCACGGCCAATTCGATGGCATCCGGTAGTTTTCCCATTTTTCAAACTTTGCAAATCGTAATTTCTTAGAGACCGAAAAAAACGCTTCGAGAAAATCTTTTTATCTCGAGATTGATAAGAGATATCAAAAAGTAGTCAACAGAAAACTTGTAGATCGTCACTAAGACTACAAGTTTGCTGTTGACTACTTTTCGATATCTCTTATCATTCTCAAGCGATTCTCATTCTGCCGGAGCACTTCTCTCGGTTGCACGGCCAATTCGATGGTATCCGGTAGTTTTCCCATTTTTCAAACTTTGCAAATCGTAATGGCTTAGGGACCAAAAAAGACGCTTCGAGAAAATCTTTTTTATCTCGAGATTGATGAGAGATATCAAAAAGTAGTCAACAGAAAACTTGTAGATCGTCACTAAGACTACAAGTTTGCTGTTGACTACTTTTCGATATCTCTTATCATTCTCAAGCGATTATCATTCTGCCGGAGCACTTCTCTCGGTTGCACGGCCAATTCGATGGTATCCGGTAGTTTTCCCATTTTTCAAACTTTGCAAATCGTAATGGCTTAGGGACCAAAAAAGACGCTTCGAGAAAATCTTTTTATCTCGAGATTGATGAGAGATATCAAAAAGTAGTCAACAGAAAACTTGTAGATCGTCACTAAGACTACAAGTTTGCTGTTGACTACTTTTCGATATCTCTTATCATTCTCAAGCGATTCTCATTCTGCCGGAGCACTTCTCTCGGTTGCACGGCCAATTCGATGGTATCCGGTAGTTTTCCCATTTTTCAAACTTTGCAAATCGTAATTTCTTAGAGACCGAAAAAGACGCTTCGAGAAAATCTTTTTATCTCGAGATTGATAAGAGATATCAAAAAGTAGTCAACAGAAAACTTGTCGATCGTCACTAAGACTACAAGTTTGCTGTTGACTACTTTTCGATATCTCTTATCATTCTCAAGCGATTCTCATTCTGCCGGAGCACTTCTCTCGGTTGCACGGCCAATTCGATGGCATCCGGTAGTTTTCCCATTTTTCAAACTTTGCAAATCGTAATTTCTTAGAGACCGAAAAAGACGCTTCGAGAAAATCTTTTTATCTCGAGATTGATAAGAGATATCAAAAAGTAGTCAACAGAAAACTTGTCGATCGTCACTAAGACTACAAGTTTGCTGTTGACTACTTTTCGATATCTCTTATCATTCTCAAGCGATTCTCATTCTGCCGGAGCACTTCTCTCGGTTGCACGGCCAATTCGATGGCATCCGGTAGTTTTCCCATTTTTCAAACTTTGCAAATCGTAATTTCTTAGAGACCGAAAAAAACGCTTCGAGAAAATCTTTTTATCTCGAGATTGATAAGAGATATCAAAAAGTAGTCAACAGAAAACTTGTAGATCGTCACTAAGACTACAAGTTTGCTGTTGACTACTTTTCGATATCTCTTATCATTCTCAAGCGATTCTCATTCTGCCGGAGCACTTCTCTCGGTTGCACGGCCAATTCGATGGCATCCGGTAGTTTTCCCATTTTTCAAACTTTGCAAATCGTAATTTCTTAGAGACCGAAAAAGACGCTTCGAGAAAATCTTTTTATCTCGAGATTGATAAGAGATATCAAAAAGTAGTCAACAGAAAACTTGTAGATCGTCACTAAGACTACAAGTTTGCTGTTGACTACTTTTCGATATCTCTTATCATTCTCAAGCGATTCTCATTCTGCCGGAGCACTTCTCTCGGTTGCACGGCCAATTCGATGGCATCCGGTAGTTTTCCCATTTTTCAAACTTTGCAAATCGTAATTTCTTAGAGACCGAAAAAGACGCTTCGAGAAAATCTTTTTATCTCGAGATTGATGAGAGATATCAAAAAGTAGTCAACAGAAAACTTGTAGATCGTCACTAAGACTACAAGTTTGCTGTTGACTACTTTTCGATATCTCTTATCATTCTCAAGCGATTATCATTCTGCCGGAGCACTTCTCTCGGTTGCACGGCCAATTCGATGGCATCCGGTAGTTTTCCCATTTTTCAAACTTTGCAAATCGTAATTTCTTAGAGACCGAAAAAGACGCTTCGAGAAAATCTTTTTATCTCGAGATTGATAAGAGATATCAAAAAGTAGTCAACAGAAAACTTGTAGATCGTCACTAAGACTACAAGTTTGCTGTTGACTACTTTTCGATATCTCTTATCATTCTCAAGCGATTGTCATTCTGCCGGAGCACTTCTCTCGGTTGCACGGCCAATTCGATGGCATCCGGTAGTTTTCCCATTTTTCAAACTTTGCAAATCGTAATTTCTTAGAGACCGAAAAAGACGCTTCGAGAAAATCTTTTTATCTCGAGATTGATAAGAGATATCAAAAAGTAGTCAACAGAAAACTTGTAGATCGTCACTAAGACTACAAGTTTGCTGTTGACTACTTTTCGATATCTCTTATCATTCTCAAGCGATTCTCATTCTGCCGGAGCACTTCTCTCGGTTGCACGGCCAATTCGATGGCATCCGGTAGTTTTCCCATTTTTCAAACTTTGCAAATCGTAATTTCTTAGAGACCGAAAAAGACGCTTCGAGAAAATCTTTTTATCTCGAGATTGATGAGAGATATCAAAAAGTAGTCAACAGAAAACTTGTAGATCGTCACTAAGACTACAAGTTTGCTGTTGACTACTTTTCGATATCTCTTATCATTCTCAAGCGATTATCATTCTGCCGGAGCACTTCTCTCGGTTGCACGGCCAATTCGATGGCATCCGGTAGTTTTCCCATTTTTCAAACTTTGCAAATCGTAATTTCTTAGAGACCGAAAAAGACGCTTCGAGAAAATCTTTTTATCTCGAGATTGATAAGAGATATCAAAAAGTAGTCAACAGAAAACTTGTAGATCGTCACTAAGACTACAAGTTTGCTGTTGACTACTTTTCGATATCTCTTATCATTCTCAAGCGATTGTCATTCTGCCGGAGCACTTCTCTCGGTTGCACGGCCAATTCGATGGCATCCGGTAGTTTTCCCATTTTTCAAACTTTGCAAATCGTAATTTCTTAGAGACCGAAAAAGACGCTTCGAGAAAATCTTTTTATCTCGAGATTGATAAGAGATATCAAAAAGTAGTCAACAGAAAACTTGTAGATCGTCACTAAGACTACAAGTTTGCTGTTGACTACTTTTCGATATCTCTTATCATTCTCAAGCGATTCTCATTCTGCCGGAGCACTTCTCTCGGTTGCACGGCCAATTCGATGGCATCCGGTAGTTTTCCCATTTTTCAAACTTTGCAAATCGTAATTTCTTAGAGACCGAAAAAGACGCTTCGAGAAAATCTTTTTATCTCGAGATTGATAAGAGATATCAAAAAGTAGTCAACAGAAAACTTGTAGATCGTCACTAAGACTACAAGTTTGCTGTTGACTACTTTTCGATATCTCTTATCATTCTCAAGCGATTCTCATTCTGCCGGAGCACTTCTCTCGGTTGCACGGCCAATTCGATGGCATCCGGTAGTTTTCCCATTTTTCAAACTTTGCAAATCGTAATTTCTTAGAGACCGAAAATGACGCTTCGAGAAAATCTTTTTATCTCGAGATTGATAAGAGATATCAAAAAGTAGTCAACAGAAAACTTGTAGATCGTCACTAAGACTACAAGTTTGCTGTTGACTACTTTTCGATATCTCTTATCATTCTCAAGCGATTCTCATTCTGCCGGAGCACTTCTCCCGGTTGCACGGCCAATTCGATGGCATCCGGTAGTTTTCCCATTTTTCAAACTTTGCAAATCGTAATTTCTTAGAGACCGAAAAAGACGCTTCGAGAAAATCTTTTTATCTCGAGATTGATAAGAGATATCAAAAAGTAGTCAACAGAAAACTTGTAGATCGTCACTAAGACTACAAGTTTGCTGTTGACTACTTTTCGATATCTCTTATCATTCTCAAGCGATTCTCATTCTGCCGGAGCACTTCTCTCGGTTGCACGGCCAATTCGATGGCATCCGGTAGTTTTCCCATTTTTCAAACTTTGCAAATCGTAATGGCTTAGGGACCAAAAAAGACGCTTCGAGAAAATCTTTTTATCTCGAGATTGATGAGAGATATCAAAAAGTAGTCAACAGAAAACTTGTAGATCGTCACTAAGACTACAAGTTTGCTGTTGACTACTTTTCGATATCTCTTATCATTCTCAAGCGATTCTCATTCTGCCGGAGCACTTCTCTCGGTTGCACGGCCAATTCGATGGCATCCGGTAGTTTTCCCATTTTTCAAACTTTGCAAATCGTAATTTCTTAGAGACCGAAAAAGACGCTTCGAGAAAATCTTTTTATCTCGAGATTGATAAGAGATATCAAAAAGTAGTCAACAGAAAACTTGTAGATCGTCACTAAGACTACAAGTTTGCCGTTGACTACTTTTCGATATCTCTTATCATTCTCAAGCGATTCTCATTCTGCCGGAGCACTTCTCTCGGTTGCACGGCCAATTCGATGGCATCCGGTAGTTTTCCCATTTTTCAAACTTTGCAAATCGTAATTTCTTAGAGACCGAAAAAGACGCTTCGAGAAAATCTTTTTATCTCGAGATTGATAAGAGATATCAAAAAGTAGTCAACAGAAAACTTGTAGATCGTCACTAAGACTACAAGTTTGCTGTTGACTACTTTTCGATATCTCTTATCATTCTCAAGCGATTCTCATTCTGCCGGAGCACTTCTCTCGGTTGCACGGCCAATTCGATGGCATCCGGTAGTTTTCCCATTTTTCAAACTTTGCAAATCGTAATGGCTTAGGGACCAAAAAAGACGCTTCGAGAAAATCTTTTTATCTCGAGATTGATGAGAGATATCAAAAAGTAGTCAACAGAAAACTTTAAAGATCGTCACTAAGACTACAAGTTTGCTGTTGACTACTTTTCGATATCTCTTATCATTCTCAAGCGATTATCATTCTGCCGGAGCACTTCTCTCGGTTGCACGGCCAATTCGATGGCATCCGGTAGTTTTCCCATTTTTCAAACTTTGCAAATCGTAATGGCTTAGGGACCAAAAAAGACGCTTCGAGAAAATCTTTTTATCTCGAGATTGATGAGAGATATCAAAAAGTAGTCAACAGAAAACTTGTAGATCGTCACTAAGACTACAAGTTTGCCGTTGACTACTTTTCGATATCTCTTATCATTCTCAAGCGATTCTCATTCTGCCGGAGCACTTCTCTCGGTTGCACGGCCAATTCGATGGCATCCGGTAGTTTTCCCATTTTTCAAACTTTGCAAATCGTAATGGCTTAGGGACCAAAAAAGACGCTTCGAGAAAATCTTTTTATCTCGAGATTGATGAGAGATATCAAAAAGTAGTCAACAGAAAACTTGTAGATCGTCACTAAGACTACAAGTTTGCCGTTGACTACTTTTCGATATCTCTTATCATTCTCAAGCGATTCTCATTCTGCCGGAGCACTTCTCTCGGTTGCACGGCCAATTCGATGGCATCCGGTAGTTTTCCCATTTTTCAAACTTTGCAAATCGTAATTTCTTAGAGACCGAAAAAGACGCTTCGAGAAAATCTTTTTATCTCGAGATTGATAAGAGATATCAAAAAGTAGTCAACAGAAAACTTGTAGATCGTCACTAAGACTACAAGTTTGCCGTTGACTACTTTTCGATATCTCTTATCATTCTCAAGCGATTATCATTCTGCCGGAGCACTTCTCTCGGTTGCACGGCCAATTCGATGGCATCCGGTAGTTTTCCCATTTTTCAAACTTCGCAAATCGTAATGGCTTAGGGACCAAAAAAGACGCTTCGAGAAAATTTTTTTATCTCGAGATTGATAAGAGATATCAAAAAGTAGTCAACAGAAAACTTGTAGATCGTCACTAAGACTACAAGTTTGCTGTTGACTACTTTTCGATATCTCTTATCATTCTCAAGCGATTATCATTCTGCCGGAGCACTTCTCTCGGTTGCACGGCCAATTCGATGGCATCCGGTAGTTTTCCCATTTTTCAAACTTCGCAAATCGTAATGGCTTAGGGACCGAAAAAGACGCTTCGAGAAAATCTTTTTATCTCGAGATTGATAAGAGATATCAAAAAGTAGTCAACGGAAAACTTGTAGATCGTCACTAAGACTACAAGTTTGCTGTTGACTACTTTTCGATATCTCTTATCATTCTCAAGCGATTCTCATTCTGCCGGAGCACTTCTCTCGGTTGCACGGCCAATTCGATGGCATCCGGTAGTTTTCCCATTTTTCAAACTTTGCAAATCGTAATGGCTTAGGGACCAAAAAAGACGCTTCGAGAAAATCTTTTTATCTCGAGATTGATGAGAGATATCAAAAAGTAGTCAACAGAAAACTTGTAGATCGTCACTAAGACTACAAGTTTGCTGTTGACTACTTTTCGATATCTCTTATCATTCTCAAGCGATTCTCATTCTGCCGGAGCACTTCTCTCGGTTGCACGGCCAATTCGATGGCATCCGGTAGTTTTCCCATTTTTCAAACTTTGCAAATCGTAATTTCTTAGAGACCGAAAAAGACGCTTCGAGAAAATCTTTTTATCTCGAGATTGATAAGAGATATCAAAAAGTAGTCAACAGAAAACTTGTAGATCGTCACTAAGACTACAAGTTTGCCGTTGACTACTTTTCGATATCTCTTATCATTCTCAAGCGATTCTCATTCTGCCGGAGCACTTCTCTCGGTTGCACGGCCAATTCGATGGCATCCGGTAGTTTTCCCATTTTTCAAACTTTGCAAATCGTAATTTCTTAGAGACCGAAAAAGACGCTTCGAGAAAATCTTTTTATCTCGAGATTGATAAGAGATATCAAAAAGTAGTCAACAGAAAACTTGTAGATCGTCACTAAGACTACAAGTTTGCTGTTGACTACTTTTCGATATCTCTTATCATTCTCAAGCGATTCTCATTCTGCCGGAGCACTTCTCTCGGTTGCACGGCCAATTCGATGGCATCCGGTAGTTTTCCCATTTTTCAAACTTTGCAAATCGTAATGGCTTAGGGACCAAAAAAGACGCTTCGAGAAAATCTTTTTATCTCGAGATTGATGAGAGATATCAAAAAGTAGTCAACAGAAAACTTTAAAGATCGTCACTAAGACTACAAGTTTGCTGTTGACTACTTTTCGATATCTCTTATCATTCTCAAGCGATTATCATTCTGCCGGAGCACTTCTCTCGGTTGCACGGCCAATTCGATGGCATCCGGTAGTTTTCCCATTTTTCAAACTTTGCAAATCGTAATGGCTTAGGGACCAAAAAAGACGCTTCGAGAAAATCTTTTTATCTCGAGATTGATGAGAGATATCAAAAAGTAGTCAACAGAAAACTTGTAGATCGTCACTAAGACTACAAGTTTGCCGTTGACTACTTTTCGATATCTCTTATCATTCTCAAGCGATTCTCATTCTGCCGGAGCACTTCTCTCGGTTGCACGGCCAATTCGATGGCATCCGGTAGTTTTCCCATTTTTCAAACTTTGCAAATCGTAATTTCTTAGAGACCGAAAAAGACGCTTCGAGAAAATCTTTTTATCTCGAGATTGATAAGAGATATCAAAAAGTAGTCAACAGAAAACTTGTAGATCGTCACTAAGACTACAAGTTTGCCGTTGACTACTTTTCGATATCTCTTATCATTCTCAAGCGATTCTCATTCTGCCGGAGCACTTCTCTCGGTTGCACGGCCAATTCGATGGCATCCGGTAGTTTTCCCATTTTTCAAACTTTGCAAATCGTAATTTCTTAGAGACCGAAAAAGACGCTTCGAGAAAATCTTTTTATCTCGAGATTGATAAGAGATATCAAAAAGTAGTCAACAGAAAACTTGTAGATCGTCACTAAGACTACAAGTTTGCTGTTGACTACTTTTCGATATCTCTTATCATTCTCAAGCGATTATCATTCTGCCGGAGCACTTCTCTCGGTTGCACGGCCAATTCGATGGCATCCGGTAGTTTTCCCATTTTTCAAACTTCGCAAATCGTAATGGCTTAGGGACCAAAAAAGACGCTTCGAGAAAATTTTTTTATCTCGAGATTGATAAGAGATATCAAAAAGTAGTCAACAGAAAACTTGTAGATCGTCACTAAGACTACAAGTTTGCTGTTGACTACTTTTCGATATCTCTTATCATTCTCAAGCGATTATCATTCTGCCGGAGCACTTCTCTCGGTTGCACGGCCAATTCGATGGCATCCGGTAGTTTTCCCATTTTTCAAACTTCGCAAATCGTAATGGCTTAGGGACCGAAAAAGACGCTTCGAGAAAATCTTTTTATCTCGAGATTGATAAGAGATATCAAAAAGTAGTCAACGGAAAACTTGTAGATCGTCACTAAGACTACAAGTTTGCTGTTGACTTTTTGATATCTCTATCAGATATGGGTATCCTTTCGAAAAAAAATCTGTTCGGCTTCTTCTGCTAAACCCCTAAAGTTCTACATTTCTACCGAAAATCGATGAAAAATGAACACTTTGAATTTTTTCTCAAAAATTAGGATGCTCCCAGTCCGAGAAAAAACTCCGAGAAAATATACACATTAGTGTCCTCGATTCATCAGAATTTTTTCAGATTTTTTTGAGCAGAAACAAAAAAGTCGATTTTGCACTCTTCGAGCACCTGTAAGTCGGTTCACAAAGGTATTACTAGTTCTTATCAACATACTCTCTACATTTCTCGACTCTAACTCATCTATAACACCCTATGACACGCCCCCTTGTGGCCATACTCGATCCTTACAGAGAACGGGTTACAGTGGTGGCCATACAGGTATTTTAAATTATTTCAGGATCTAGAAAAAATATAACTCTGCAGCCAATGATTGGATTGACTCCCAATTCGGCATACATGTTTCCTAGTAGTGCACAAAGCTACTTCTGGAATGATTTTGCTCAAATTCAAAAATTGACTGATATTCAGATTTCTAACGTTCATATTTTTTCATAAAAAAACAACTCCAAAACTACAACGCGAAAGTGGTTGATTTTAGCTAACATTGTAAGTGTACATTGACATCGCGGCTGGACGGGCTGGTCGCCGCTGTTTTGTTTTCAAACATGTTTGGCCGGACCGGCCGCATAGTCTTGGACGATTCGTAAAAAATGTCGTTCGTAATTAAGTTGAATTTTTTCGAGAAAAATAGAAAAATGTAATTTTCTGGCAAGTTTTGTTATCTTTTGAGACATCTTTCGCACTGCAAACTGCAAACGGACTCCTCGCGTCGTTGGTCTTGGGAAATGCAAATGCGAAGCAAACAGTGCGTCATTCTCCGTCCCCCGCACCTCCACCTCCGCAGGCTTTGTTCATGGTTCTCTGCGTCTATCTCTTGATTGTAGTCACTCTCTGCATATGATTTTATATGGTAATAAAATTCCGAAAAGAACACACACCGCTTCATCGGCGCCCTCTATCGTTCTGCGTGGGAACGTTCTCTGCGTCTCTTTCCCTCTCCCTCACCCTTTATAAAGCCGCGGACAGGCCATCATCGGTCACTTCACTCTTTTGAGCGGCCTGATATGGCCGCTCCCCTTAACCACCCTCGATTTTATTAAATTTCCATGGATTGCTGGTAACAGTGGATGTAAAAGGTGAGTTCATACTGCTCAAAGAACACAAACAATGATTGTGTGATTGTCGATTACTTGTTTTTCTCGGCACACTCAAATTGGAATTTTTGCAGATTCTTTCGATTCGACTGGATTGATTGCCCGAAGCATCACATGACACTGACGATTTTGGAAAAATCGAAAGTAAGCTTTTTCTTCATTTCTTCGAAACTAGGTATGACAAGTGGGAATGAGCAAGTATTTCATAATTGGAATTAATAAATCCATATTTGGATGTCTGAAGGTGCATTATTCTCCTGGAAATTTTCGAATCGGTGATTTCCTGAATGTTTTGTTAGTGTCAAAATTTGCCTCGAGGATGTTCAAAACATTTTCTTTTTCTACAATTTTCACGCTGAAAATAGGCTGAAACTTCCACTCTCCGCTTCAGCCCCCATATTACACGTTCTCTGTAAGACTCGAGTATGGTGTGCCTTAGGGGCTAATTTTCATCTGAACATGTTCATAGAGACTATCACTATCCATGTCCATCGACTTAGTCTCCGGGCTCCACCTGGAAGAGTACGAAAGGTGCTCAAAGAGCACAAAATCGACTTTATTGTCTGTGCTCCAAAAAATCCGAGAAAATTAAGAAATATCAAGAACACTAATGTGTATGTTATCCTGAAATTTGGAGTCTGGAAACTTCCTAATGTTTGAGAAAAAATTGAAAATGTTCATTTTTCGTCATTTTTTGGAAGAAATGTGAATTTTTCGGATGTTAGCAGAAGTAGCGACAAGATTTTAATATCGAAAAACATACTCATATGTACTGTCTTTCGAGTGCACATCATGTGGTCTTATAACATTCCCGATTCTGGGGGTCTTCAGCAAAAATAAAGTGATCCAAAGAAAACAGTCTGCTATAATACACCATCGGCTTTGAAGTGTACAAGATGTGGTTCCAAAACACTTCCGACTTCACTATTTTTTGGCCATTTTTTGAGATGAGCATCCGAGAATTGAAATACTTATTCTTGTTTGAGGGCTCTTACACCCAAATCACCACGTTAGAAGTCCAGAATTCATTCAGAAACTTCCCTATGAGTTTAGATATGGGTATCATTTCGCAAAAAAATTCTGTTCGCTTTTTTCTGCTAGGTCCCTAAAATTGCACATTTCTTCCGAAAATCGACGAAAAATGGATATTTTGACCTTTTTCTCAAAAGTTAGGATTTTTTCTGAAATAATTTTTAAAAAACAGTTCTGCAAATGATCTTTTTCGTCTAACTATATCTCGAGATTGATAAGCGGTATCAAAAAGTTGTCAACAGCAAACTTGTAGTCCTAGTTATGGTCTACAAGATTGCTATTAACAACTTTTTGATATCTCTTATCAATCTGGAGATATAATGATACTCCCGCAGAGCTCTCCTTAGTTTCGGGGCCATTTCGATGGCAACCGATAGTATCCCTTTTCCAAGTTTCAGAAGAGACACTGCAAACTGTCAAAATAATGTTCCTGGGACACGCAAAACTCGGGACAACCCGACACCTCAACATCGATCTGTTCCGATCCGTCATCCGTCAGGATATCCCGTTCTTCGACGAGAACAGCACCGGAAGCATCGTCTCGCGGATCACGCACGACACGAAGACACTGTCGGAGGATCTGCCCGACCAGCTAGACACTGTCCTCAGGGCCCTCGTCAACATCTCCGTTTCGCTCCCCTTCATGGTCTACACATCGTGGCAGCTCACCTTCGTGAAGAACATCACCTTCCCCGTAGCGGTTCTTATCACCGTCTATCAAGGATCGCGAACCGAGAAGCTGTCCGCGAGAGAGAGCGAAGCGAGTGCCGCCTCGAATGGAACCATCGAGGAGCGCATCTCAGGCGTCCGAACGGTGTTTTCCTTCGCCGCCGAGGAGGTTAAAGTGGAGAGATACACGCGACTCGTTGACACTCAAATGGAGATCAAAAAGAAGATGATGTTCACGGAGAAGCTGTTCAACAGCTTCGTTGAGTACATCTCCGTCGTCGAGTACTTCTTCGTCTACGCGTACGGAGGCTACCTGGTCTATTCCGGCACGATCACCGCCGAGGTTCTCGTCTCCTTCAGTGTGTACATTTGGAGATTCCACTACTCTGTCAAGGTGAGCCCCTCTTCTTTTCTTATGTTATTCATATTATTCTCAGGAGCTCATCGAGAGCTACTCGAAAATCATGAAGGCGATTGGGTCTTCTCGGAAGGTCATCGAAATCCTGAACCGCCAGCCAACCGTCGACTATACACTAGGCACAGAGACGCCAGAAGTCGTCGGCAGAATCGTCTTCGAAGACGTCGAATTCGCCTACCCAACACGATTCCTCCATCCCTTGCACCACGGAGCCTCTTCCACTGGGAACAGTCGTCCGGAAGATGCTCATCGTGTTCGACAAAGAACGCCGTCGATATGTCAAATCCCTTGTAGTATTAGTTTTTGAAAATAAAAATGAAACACAATTATCGCAAAGTTTGTTCAACGAAATCCAATACGGTAGCCAGCCGTTCTTATCTGAATACATCAATGTATATTTAAGCCAAAATAATAATTTTTCGAAAAATCCTCACAGCCGTAGTTGTTCGTTGATCCGGATGCCAATAGAACTGTAGCTGTTGTGATTGCATTCCACTACGCAACAACTTTTCCGTAATGTCACCTACAAGGAGCGCCGACGCTTTGAAGGCGCACGCATTCATCACACTTATTGCACAGCAACAGCCTCGATGAATTCTTCGTAACATAAATGTGTACTGTTTTTGGCACATAGGTCAGAAGTATTGACCGCGAGGTGCACATGGAGCACATCTTCGGTTTTTCGACACTAGCTGCAGGGAAAACGCAGGCGGTGGGGCCATCGAGCGCCCTGATGGGTGTCGGCTGCTTAGTGTTCTCAAAATAAGGCAGGCCGCAGCCGGTTCAAGTACCCAAGCTGGATTTAATCGTATTCCTACAACAGGGTGCGAAAGTATTTATAGGGTATCACGCGTAATTGTGGGTATTCCCTGGAGGGCTTTGCAGTCACGTGAAAAAGCAAGGTGATTTTTTGTTTTGGGAGGAAAATAATTACGTAAACTTTTTTTTCACAATACGTATTCACACGCTTCACCCCCGAGTGACATGTGAGCAATAGCGCAGTGGTAGTAGTACCGATTACTAGTCGGGAGGTCCAAGTTCGAAGTCACCCGCCGGTTGGAGGATATGACAAAATCTGGGAAAAATCTGGGAAGAGAGCGCAGACAGTGAGTCACAACTTTGTCGAAAAATGAAAGTTGAGCTGACCTCTCAGATGATTTCACAAATTTACCTTCTGCTGTCTTATTAGTACCACTAAACAATACATTTGTATGTTTTTTCCCAAAAGTTTTGCCTTGAAAGACATAAAAACTTCAAGAAAACGTCTACCTGTCTGCACTCTCTTATCTCTAACCGTTCCCCGATTTTGTCCGAAATTCCCAGGTTTCGTCATATCCTCGCCGGTTGCATATTTTTGCTATTTTGCCAGATTCCACCAAGAGGCAGAACTCACATTTAGTCCCTAAGCTCACATTCCAAACAGCGGATACCTTAAAAACCCCCGGAATAGAGGCAGAACTCGCATTTAGTCCCTAAGCTCACATTCCAAACATCGGATACCTTAAAAACCCCCGGAATAGAGGCAGAACTCACATTTAGTCCCTAAGCTCACATTCCAAACAGCGGATACCTTGAAAACCCCCAGAATAGAGGCAGAACTCGCATTTAGTCCCTAAGCTCACATTCCAAACAGCGGATACCTTGAAAACCCCCAGAATAGAGGCAGAACTCGCATTTAGTCCCTAAGCTCACATTCCAAACAGCGGATACCTTGAAAACCCCCGGAATAGAGGCAGAACTCACATTTAGTCCCTAAGCTCACATTCCAAACAGCGGATACCTTGAAAACCCCCAGAATAGAGGCAGAACTCACATTTAGTCCCTAAGCTCACATTCCAAACATCGGATACCTTAAAAACCCCCGGAATAGAGGCAGAACTCACATTTAGTCCCTAAGCTCACATTCCAAACAGCGGATACCTTGAAAACCCCCAGAATAGAGGCAGAACTCGCATTTAGTCCCTAAGCTCACATTCCAAACATCGGATACCTTAAAAACCCCCGGAATAGAGGCAGAACTCACATTTAGTCCCTAAGCTCACATTCCAAACAGCGGATACCTTGAAAACCCCCAGAATAGAGGCAGAACTCGCATTTAGTCCCTAAGCTCACATTCCAAACAGCGGATACCTTGAAAACCCCCAGAATAGAGGCAGAACTCGCATTTAGTCCCTAAGCTCACATTCCAAACAGCGGATACCTTGAAAACCCCCAGAATAGAGGCAGAACTCGCATTTAGTCCCTAAGCTCACATTCCAAACAGCGGATACCTTGAAAACCCCCAGAATAGAGGCAGAACTCGCATTTAGTCCCTAAGCTCACATTCCAAACAGCGGATACCTTGAAAACCCCCAGAATAGAGGCAGAACTCGCATTTAGTCCCTAAGCTCACATTCCAAACAGCGGATACCTTGAAAACCCCCAGAATAGAGGCAGAACTCGCATTTAGTCCCTAAGCTCACATTCCAAACAGCGGATACCTTGAAAACCCCCAGAATAGAGGCAGAACTCGCATTTAGTCCCTAAGCTCACATTCCAAACAGCGGATACCTTGAAAACCCCCAGAATAGAGGCAGAACTCGCATTTAGTCCCTAAGCTCACATTCCAAACAGCGGATACCTTAAAAACCCCCAGAATAGAGGCAGAACTCGCATTTAGTCCCTAAGCTCACATTCCAAACAGCGGATACCTTGAAAACCCTCAGAATAGAGGCAGAACTCACATTTAGTCCCTAAGCTCACATTCCAAACAGCGGATACCTTAAAAACCCCCGGAATAGAGGCAGAACTCACATTTAGTCCCTAAGCTCACATTCCAAACAGCGGATACCTTAAAAACCCCCGGAATAGAGGCAGAACTCACATTTAGTCCCTAAGCTCACATTCCAAACAGCGGATACCTTAAAAACCCCCGGAATAGAGGCAGAACTCACATTTAGTCCCTAAGCTCACATTCCAAACAGCGGATACCTTGAAAACCCCCAGAATAGAGGCAGAACTCACATTTAGTCCCTAAGCTCACATTCCAAACAGCGGATACCTTAAAAACCCCCGAAAAAAAAGAGACATACGTCTATGAAAGAGAAAATACAGTTTGCGTGAATCTCTCATTTTCACGTACCGACTTTTCAACTATCTAGCTTTTGATTGCCGTTCAAGCGTGAGAAATTGGTGACCCTCGTGGTCAAACGGATAGTGTGTTTGTCTTTCACAAATACGGCTACGGGTTCGATATCGCGCGATCTGAGAACATGCAAAACCAGCAGAATTTCAAAAACACCCATTTCGGAAAAAATCACTTCGCACCCTAGTGTAGGAATACGGGTGCGTCCCAAGCTGGCACCCGCTGAGTTTTGAGAAATGTTAGGATCTGATTACATACATATTCGGATAGAGCTCGACAAAGCGACATGATGTCTTTTCACTGACTATTTTAGATCTGCATATGCTCTTTTTGTGTGAAGTGAAAATTACGATTTTCACCGATGAAAGATCTTGGTGAGTCAAGTGGGAACACACCCTCACTTATGCTTTTACTCAATCAATGACCATTTGGTTAGAAGCCGAAGTCACTGTTTTTACCGGTGCTGTTGGACTCGCGACGCGCACAAAATGAGAAGTTCTGCCGAAACACCCCCAATAATCGATAATCTCACTGTCCGTTTCCACGGCCGAGCAAGGTGGTCGAGTGGCTAACGCACGTGCTTCCCATTTAGTGCTTCCCAGGTTCTATCCCGGGAGGAGGTGAATTGTCTTGTCCGTCTTGAAACTCATAGAAAAATTGAGCAAAAGCGTTTTGCTAGCTCTGTAAGTCGTAATTATGATTCAGAACTAGAGATTCAGTGATGTTCCACCAAACTTTCTGAAGTCGGTGGTTTTGGAGAAATTGAATGAGCCACCAGAACGATGATCAATGTGAAAAAGAGCTGTTTTCGAGAGCAGAGAACATACTAATCTCTGAAAATGAGCAGCTCCAAAAAAACCGTTCAAAGAAAAACACTTCTAAAACTAATACAAGACCGAGGGAACGATTACTTCGGATGAAAAGAAAAAGCGCCGCTCGTAAAATTTACCATTTAGGAAAAAATTACCTCGGTCCGAAGTAAAGAAAAGGTGCCGTTTGGAAAAAAACTTTACCTAGAAAAGGCCATTCCAGAACAGAAAGCGAACTTCTCCGAAAACAATAATTTTTGAAAATTGACCGAGAAAAGGGTGCCCTTCCTCGGGAAGGAAATAAAAATAAACAATCAATTCGGAAAAAACTATTAATACACTCGGATAGGAGATCTCAAAATCAGATATTCGTTAGGCCTATCACGTCATTGTGAGACTGAAAGAGAAATCGTTAGTAAAGACGAGAAATACCAGCATTCGCTGTTTGGCAAAATCCAGAAAGGAGTTGCCGGCTATAGCCGACAGCATTCTTCTGATTCGCAACTAATTGTCTGAAACTAGTGCTAGTAGTAGCTGTCCTCTTTGACGTTATTCTTCTCAACCTTTCTCCTTTCTTTAGAGTTCTCAAAATAAACGCCAAACTTGAAGAATTGACGATTTCGAATTGCTTGACGTAGGTGATCAAACATTGCATGTTCCAGACTTTCTAGTGATGTTTGATAGTCCTGTTCATTCATAGATACTTCTCTGTTCACTCGATTTATGACCCTCCGCTGTTGCTGGAGTTGAGTGATCTGGCTAGGATTTTGACGATTTTGGAGACAGTAGACGCCTTCTTGTTCAAATCTTCTATATGGGGTTACTGTTCAATCAATTTTCATTCTTTATTCAACTTTTTATTTATGTACAATGAACCTTTACGAGTAGATTATAAGCGTTACTACACTGTTTCATATACTATTTCTTTAATATTGGAAGAGGGGGGATTGGTCGGAAGTAAGTGATGAAAAAGAAAATAAAGATTGTTCTAAATCAATCAACGTCTTCTCCCATTGCGACGACGTTCTTGTTCAAATGTTCCTCCTCAGCCATCATTGCTTCCGGCTCCTCCTCGGTAAGATCGATAACTGCTTCCGGCTTCACTTTCTGCTCGTTTCCCTGATAAAGAATTCCGTAGCGGTTTTGACGAGCGAGTTCTTCGAAAACGCCGAATATAGTGCCGTAAAACGTCCTGGTGAACTGGGAGAGGGTTGCCTCTTGGCCTCCCAACCATGTGCAAATCGCACACCATTTGACAGCGATGTCGGAGAAGAGTTTCTGAAAAAAGAACACAAGATATGATACAACTTGGTCTTGCTCTCTCACCGGCGCACGGGCGAACTTTTTCTGGAATATATCCGTCTTCAAAAAATGCATTGAATCATGCGGCTCCATCGCGTACTCCACCGCCTCCACAATCGTCGTGTTTTTCACGTTCTCTAACCCGAATTGAGACGCTGACCTCTTTACAATACGCTCAATGAGAGTATGCAACTTGATGCCCGTCGGTGTTTTTTTGATGCCCGTCGGATTGGCTACTGTTTTAAGTTATCCAAACGAACGTCCTGCTGATGAAGCAGAATGTTATCTTTACATGAGACACCATATCTTTCGCAGATAATGGACCAACTTCAAGCAAAATGTTCAATTGTGTTGAAGAGAGAGAACAAATAGTGGTAGTTGTTGAAAACCGGGCTTTGGTAGATGTAGATGCCAACGATAGTTGATAACGAAAATCGACAAATTCACAAAGCCCAAAAAACCACCAATTGAAATTTGAAATCAAGTAGAATCAGAAAAAATATAATACTCGATTCAAATTGTGTCTTTGTGAGGTTCATAGCCAGCAACGTTTGATTAAGATTGACAATCGTATTTATATTTAGAAGGAACATGTCAGATGGGCCACCCTGAGAACTGAATGAATTGGTTCGGGAAATGTGAGTACTTGAGAGGGTAGTATAACGCCACATTCAAAAGTTTGCCTTTTTTCCTTATTCCGGAGAAATTTTGAAAAATCCATTTTTTTGGCACTCGGAGGATAGGCCCTCTTCAAAAAATCATAACTAATTTAGAAAATGTGTAAACGAGTTGGTTAAAAAACGAAAACAGAGCTAATTAGTTGTAGATTACGGTAAAAATACAAATGATTATTCATCTTTTGAATTGGAGGCCGTATGTCAGAAAATGTGCTCATGTCAGTAGACCCTATTTCTGAATTTGATCACTTTTCGGAGAGATGGAGTGATAACACTATGTGGGCAGGGTTTCTTGGTAGTTGTGGGTTACAAGCATGATATAAAAACTGGGGGTAACCGATCATTTACGAAAAAAATGTCCACTTTTAGTGAGACCCAAGTTTCAAAATTTCACGGTTCTTCGTTTAATCTGAAAGTGAGTTACATAGCTTGAAAGACCATGTCTTGGGGATCATTTTTGCAGTTGATCGTTTTTTGATATCTCGTATCACTTCCGAGATATCGACTGAGAAAGGATGTCCACTCAACACGAGAACACGCGTCAGAAAATGCCGAAAAAGTCAATTTTTGGAATATTGTTATTTTGTTGAATTTCCACGAGTACAACATGAAATGGGTTTATACGAACAATTTTCAGCATCAAATCTAAGAATAAACACTTATTTCCTGTAGATTTAGTGGCCCCCTTTCTATTTTCCCCCTATTTTGACAGTTTTAGGTAGGATAGTGCCGGGATTTTCGTCGAATTCTCGAAGATTATTTTGAGATCTCAAAATGTGAATCGTTCATTACTACCTAGATCAATATGATTTAGTAGTAGTTGTCTTGAATTTCAATCTCCAGGGTACACATTTCCAGTGTTCTCTAACCCGTGTTCTCGTGCTAAGTGGACATCCTTTCTCAGTCGATATCTCGGAAGTGATACGAGATATCAAAAAACGATCAACTGCAAAAATGATCCCCAAGACATGTTCTTTCAAGCTATGTAACTCACTTTCAGATTAAACCAAAAACCTTGAAATTTTGAAAATTGGGTCTCACTAAAAGTGGACATTTTTTTCGTAAATGATCGGTTACCCCCAGTTTTTATATCATGATTGTAACCCACAACTACCAAGAAACCCTGCCCACATAGTGTTATCACTCCATCTCTCCGAAAAGTGATCAAATTCAGAAATAGGGTCTACTGACATGAGCACATTTTCTGACATACGGCCTCCAATTCAAAAGATGAATAATCATTTGTATTTTTACCGTAATCTACAACTAATTAGCTCTGTTTTCGTTTTTTAACCAACTCGTTTACACAAATTCTAAATTAGTTATGATTTTTTGAAGAGGGCCTATCCTCCGAGTGCCAAAAAAATGGATTTTTCAAAATTTCTCCGGAATAAGGAAAAAAGGCAAACTTTTGAATATGGCGTTATACTACCCTCTCAAGTACTCACATTTCCCGAACCAATTCATTCAGTTCTCAGGGTGGCCCATCTGACATGTTCCTTCTTAGAAGAGAAATTAACAAGTGTGTTTGATGTATGTAAAATGTTCGGTATCAGCAAAAAATTAGTTCGGCATCATGATCAAGCAAAATAGCGATTATAGAAGTGAGGTGCGGCAAGAAAATTGCCAGTTCTGTGGATCTCTTCCTGTGCATTTCGGAAGCATGCAATAATCTCCTTTGCTTTTGTATTTGACAGCGACCTCGCGCAATTGTTGACTTCAGCACTAAACGGGTCTTCGATGAATATTAATTTTCTCTTGTGCTCGTTGCTCTTCGACCTCCCGTGCCCTTCCGAGACGGAGATGTAAATGTATTTAAAGCTGAAACGTTAGTTTTTTAAACTTATAATCTTTTAAATAGAACACTTATTATCAATCTCTAAAATCTTGGATCCTTCGTTTTTGACGTGAACTGATGAGCTTACTGGTCTCGCCGTGAATAAAAGAGTCACTCGTTCATAAGGAACTCACGTACCTTCTACACGTATTCATATTCACGTATTCACGGCGAGACCAGCAAGTTGATCAGTTCACGTGAAAAATGAAGGTTGCAAGATCTGAGAGATAATAGGTACGGTGCTGGCCAAAAAGGTATGCCGTTTTGGTTTTTTTTGAGTTGCCGGAGAATCCATATATCTCGAGATTGATAAGAGATATCAAAACGTTGTCAACAGCAAACTTGTAGATCAAAACTAGGTCTTCAAGTTTCCTGTTGACAACTTTTTGATATCTCTTATCAATCTCGGCATGTAATTATTCTCCGACAACTCAAAAAACCGAAACGACATACCTTTTTGGCCAGCACTGTATGCTTGAATTCGTTGTCTGTGTGTGTATTTACAACTTATCAAAACATCTCAACGCTGCTAATACACTTGTGTCCACGTCAAACTGATAGACAATTTCTGTCAACTCATTACAAAAGTACTCGTATTAGTCGCAAAAAGTTCTGTTCGAGCTCCGTTGCCATTAATGAACATACATACCTTTAGCTTAAACGGATTCATATGATCTGGTGAAAACTAACGAGGAACTTTTGATGAAAAAAGTGAATCGGTAGTAATGTGAGATGTATGAACAGCCATAATGAGAAATTGTTGCGTCAGGCCTCTTTTTTGAGTCGTGGCCAAGTTTTTCAACTCGATCGCCGTCCAATTTTTAGTATTTTGCTCGGAAAGTGTGCCTTTTCCATCCAGAAAATGTTTGCTGGTGAATACATTGTACGGAAAGTTAAACTCTATTATCATATCACCCGATATCAATGAATATAAGTAAAATATACGTGACCCTGAACCGGAAATCGTCATATGAAGAAAGATCAACGTATTCAGTGCTGATAAATCAGTTTTAAGCCTCTCTTACTCTCCAAGCCTAGAAAAGCATTAAAAACCAAATGGATTTGTTGGGAAAGCACATCTCCGTGCAATATGCCCACTAGGAAACATTTTCTGGCTGGAAAGTTCACTAAGATGCTGAAGAGCTGTTTAGTGATAATCTAGTGATGAGAGATTCTGCGATAACAAGGGAGGCGTACCTGTATAGTCACTTCACAATGTTTTCTGCTTGAATCCACTCATACAAACAAGAAATACCACGTTCACAGCCGAAAAACCTACATTTTTTCAAAAAATTTAAGTGTCATTTTCAATTTTCTTCATTTTTCTCAAAACCCATTCGATGACTAGTATATAGGGCACATGGGGAAAATGCTCAAAAATAGAATGAAAAAACGTCCATAAAGTTTAAAAGGTCAGTTTTTGAGATAAGATTTTACCGTTTTCAGAAAAAATGCTGATTTCTGTTAACTACTGATAATTTGATAAGACAATCACTTGTGGGCTTTAAGCTGGAGCTGACTGTCCGCGTTTTGGTTTTTTGAACCATATCACCATATTGAAGCGAGTTATGGTCTCTCAAAATTGTAGTTTAGGTGATTGCCGGAGAAATTCTCCGTTATGGCTGTTCATACCTCTCATAATACTACCTATCCCCTCTTCTTTAGTCTAAATTCCCGCGTTTCAGGATGGGAGTGTTCTTTGTAAAAGACCCAATTATTGGAGGCGAAGAGCTTTGACTACCTTGGTTAAGAATACTCACTTGAACGAGGACATGAAATGGAAGAATCCTAAGTACAATCGACCAACGCTATCCCGATTGTATGGTCTCCACAACTGGTCGAGTAACTTCTGGCGGATGTCCACCGAGAAGTATTCATCTGTGGAAACCTCGATTTGTTCGTAATACTCGCCCAAGTAGAACAGAATGCTGGGCAGAACATTGCGACCTGAAAAAGGTCAACTCACGATGATTTTCTAATTGTAGAACTCACTTTGTAAGAATTGCGCCACTAGATAACAGAAACTCAGGCTGTTCATATAGCCATGTTTCGAGTCTTTGATACCCGCTCTTGTCGCCCACGCTTTGACAGCCTTGCACAGGGGCGCGAAACGGCAGTCGCATTGATTGAACCATGCGAGAAGTTGCGTATTCCGTCGACCTTCTTCGCAACCAACGACGATGTCGATGGAAACACCCGTTTGTCGGTGCACGCATTTCAAAACTTGCACCTGAAACACGACAATTAAGAACATACAAATGCATTATTACTCACTCTGGTTTTTCCGACTAGTTCGAATGAACGGAATGTCAACGGTGGTCCAAATATTCGTAAGTTCAAGTGCCTCACAAGTCTGCTTTGGACGATTTCCAACGGGCTTCTTGGGTCGTCTGTGGGTGGCATTTCGATAGCGAAATCGAGATCAGAAGTCTCGATTTCTACTTTGGCTGCGAATGAGCCCATCATAAATACTTTGATACCTGTAAGAAGAATTAGTTACAAGACAAATGGTAGCTTAAGTTAGTCACCTGGCAGGATATCATTCATAGCTCTTCTGAAATCGTTGGCTGCAATATCCAGATATCTTTGGAAAGGACCACCTTCCTGTAACGTCCAGATCTGCCGAGAGAGCTGAAAATACATTTACTACTCAGATTTCTGTATCTATCTGAGAAAATTTCAGCATTTTCATATATTGATTATTCAAACTACCGTATTTACTCGGAAAGAGTGGCATGCCATTCTATTGTTCAACTCTCTTTTTGGGTGCCGCTCTATTCGCGGTGCCCTCTTTTTCAGCCTTCAAAAAAGTTGAGGCAAAGGATGGTTTCACTATTTTCTTTCCGAAAAACAATGAAGGGCTCATATTTTCCTTCAATTTTATCTTCCTCGGCAGTATTCGAATCTTCCGAGATCTTCTTGAAGATCAACGATAGCTCTGCACCTCTTCAGAAAATTTCAATAAAAAAACAGGGAAGAAAGGGAAAACAAATTAATTTTGAACTGAAAGGCGGAAATCCGATTTTTTCTATCGCGGTGATTTTGGATTGACAGTAGTTTTGACAGAAGTGCCGTTCTATTTTTAAACTCGATTTTCTGAGTGCCTTTCTATGTGGGGTGTCACCCTATTTGAGTAAATACGGTAAACATTTTCGAGTGGAGAAAATATGGCATTCTACAATTATAACATTGCATATGTATTTGAACCAACCTCCTTTTCCAGTGGCGTATCAAGTCTGTCAGCGTTTCTTGGCATCGTGAGTGAGTGGACGACGGAAAACTGAAAAAGAGCTGTATAATCAACGATTAGTAATGTGAACGGTACGCCGGGAGCACCCGCCTTACAAAGAGTCAAATATCAGATAGGAAAGAAATGGAGAAAGAGACTACAAGCAAGAGGCCACGCCCATAACGTCAAGGGCATGGCACCCCGCTTGCTCCTCAGTCTAGGAGGAGATAGACCTACTGCTCCTCCCTTCATAAAAATAAACTGATGAACTAGTAGTTCACGAGATATAATTATGTATAAAGGATAGGAGAGGTTGAGAATCAGAGGAGCACGGAACAAGCCCCTCACAGTATGTAAGATGCAATAGATGCGAAGGCACTAAAAAATGTGGACGAATGTGGTTAGTGAGGTTTGAAAAAAGACTGGAAATGAAACTAAAATTGGGTACATTCTCAGTTTATTTATCATATCAAAAGCTTTGAAATCATTTTAATGTGTAGAAAACTAGACCTTGCTAGGTTATAGATCTCGATAGATCTAGAATACAGTGCGCCCAATAATGATAGGACACCCCTAGTTTTCGGATTTTTTCTATCGGGTCTCGTTTCCCCGAAAATTCCGAAAACTAGGGATGTCCTATCATTATTGGGCGCACTGTAAACACATTTCACTGTTCAGGTTTTACTGTTTCAATTATCTCGCTCCACTCCTTTCTATTTACAGATTGAAGTGTTCTTGCACGGAAATATGAAAATCCGTTTATGTTAGGTCATTTTGCGACAGAACGCAGAAAAAAACCTTGCGCATAGAGACAACCACTGAGAACAATTGAAACTTAAAATAGAGAAAACCGTGATTTCAATGATTTTCCAGTCTGCTTTCGAGGGCGAAGGACTCTCATCGGACACGCGTGTACATTGAAATCAAACTGGGACGAAAAGTTAATAGGAAGTGAGAATAATACTCCCGTGAAATGAGATTTTTCCAACGAACCTATAGGATTTATCCACATTTTATGTGGATTATGTCCCGAGTACAAAGAAGATTACGAAAAAAAGGATTTGATCAGAAAAAGAGGGAGCTATAGAAACACGCAATGTAAACAGGCCCAGTTGTCGAAACAACACTCAACAAGTATGTATAGAACCTAGTGAGCCGAAAACCGCCGAAGCACACAAGGGTCAAGGAATTCGTCTCTGTACACTGATAAGACTAATAACAGAAGTATAGTTTCCTTATTAAGAGGATCATTAGGGGTTTCTCCTTTTTCTCCCGTGCTTTCTTTTTGATGACATTTTTCTTTTTTTGAGATCAAGAGGCATCGAATACCAACGAGGTTCCTTATGAAAACATTACATAGACCAGCCTATTCGCAGCCGCCGGCACTCTAACTGAATTCACCTCTGGAAAGGTCAGAATTTCTTCGACTACAGAAAAGTGTTCGACAGTGCAGTTCAGGAAGCCATCTGGCCAAGCCGTCTATAATGCTACAGCGACCTGCTCCCGTCGTGCTACTAACATTGCAGCACAAAAATCACTCCGTTCCATGGAAAAATCGAATACTCGTACGACAGATGCGCATTGAGATGGAGAAAGCTGCTCGGTGGAGTCCCACAAGACTCCTCACTATCCCCGCAACTCTTCAATTTCCACGTTGGAGAGATGCCAGCGGCTGGCCCATTAGAGCTTCTCGTCTGCTACACCGACGACACCTTTATCGCATTATCGCATCCAGCTCGAGGCTCGACAAAGTTGCCATCATCTCACAAGATCATCTAGATCACATCCCTTTTTTTCCTCTCAGAACGCGAACTACAAGTATCCGCCGGGAAATCGGCAACGTTGATTGTCTGCACGGACCCTGACGAATACAACTCGGACTAGTTGATTTCTAGGAAAACTGGTAGCGCCAGTCGATTCTACGTGACTGATTACGTATACAACCGTTGTTTCTTAAATGGCTGCTTGACGAGGAATGGAAGAGTGAGAAGTGAGAAGAGAAGGCTTTTGTTTCAGAGAATATGCCAAACGGTAAAGCTGGAAGCGTCCAAAATCCGCTTCTTCCCTCCTGTGAGCCAGACTGAGGGAGAGAGAGAGCAGACGTTGAGTAAGGGCACACTGTATATTGTATAAAATTTCCGGCGGGAGGCGAATAGTATCAGGTTGCAAATATAGGCGGCAACTTTGCGCACATGTGTTCTTTTGCCGCCGCCGCCACCCGTCTGTTTTACAATCTCCCGCATTCGCTGGTTTATGGAGTGCCGTTTGGACTCTGCCTTGAGCTTATCGGCGGAGTTGACATGAAAGAGTGAAGAGAGGGAATGCAATAGTGTCTGGAGACTGTATACGGACGCGTTTTGTAAAAGTGAACCAAGGGACGAGTGTGTCACCAGACTTTGGGAGGAATTAATTCACATCAGTGCAGACGGATGAGCAGTGATAAACATTCTTGGATAATTAGACCTTCAAAAGAGACACACATGTGTCTGTTTATGCGGCTGTCAGGAGGACGGAGGAGGACGAAGAGGGGGAGATAGGGTTAGGAACCCCTGAGAAAGAAGGATCGAGGGTTTGTCGTGGAAGTGGTTATGATTAATGTGGAAATACAAATGAAATAGACTGATTGGAGAGGTAACGATGAGAAAAAAAAACTGTTTATAAAAAAAAGACACAAAAAGCCCTCCAGAAGCCGTAAAACTCAGCCGATCGCTTAGAAAATTGACGTGGTCACCCTTTCTGACCCATGTGCCAAAAATGGACAAAAACGGTTCAGTAGGAGTTGAGATAATCGCTGTCACAAACATACATTTTTTGACATGCCACGCCCACAAAACGCGCACCTCGGGTCTCACGCGACATAATAGAGGAGCCAGCCCCCTCCCTCAAATCGCGTTGGTCTGAGCATGTGCGTTTGGGGGCGTGGCTTGTCCAAAAAAATGTCAAAAAAATTGACCCCGTGACCCAGTTTTGGTGGTTGTCTCAATCGTTGCGTCTTTTTTGTATTTTTCGCGTGAATCTTTTTCTCGAAAAGCCGTCCAACGTGCACGCCACTGAGGAGATCCTTGCGGCTTTCGAAGCGGACTTTATAGGTCAACTCGAACAACTTGCTTCTCGAGTGGATGTTCTTGAAAAAGAACGCTCAGAAATGAAGCTCGAACTGACGTCCGCCAGCGAGACAGCCGAGAAGTTGGCCGCTACTCTCGCTTCAACGATCGAGACATTGAAGCGTGTCTGTGACGAGCGCAATGTCATTGTTCAGGCGCTCGAAGAGCTCAAGTATGTTTCTGGGGTAAAAGACAACTGGTTCATGGACTCTGTTTTCAGAGCGGAAATCGCTTCGAAGATTTCTGGCCCGACCACGGCGAAGGGTATTGAGTGCAGTGTCCCAATGCAAGAGGAATCGGAGACAATTGGGGAAATTGTCAAAGGGCTTGTCGAGCGGACTGTCAACGACGCGAATGCGACACACGCCGATAATTCGGATAACTCTCCCAATCCACTTGCACCCAATGTGACTCTTCCGACGCCTGTCATTCTGCCGAGTACTCCAAGAGACGGAGATTCGCAAAGTGCTTCAGAGGGAGACAAGTGAGTATTCATCACTTATGACTCAGAATCAAATCACTTGTTTTCAGAGCGAAAAGTCTCACAGAGAAAGACATCAAAAATAAAATGAAAAAACAGCAGAAAACAGCTGACAAAAAACGTTTGGTGGTTGCTGCTAAAGCAGCTGAAAATGCGGAACAAGGGAAGAGGGCAAGCCTGAAGGAAAAGCTCGACCGCATGGTCAAGTCGTACATTCGTCTCAACGCGGGTTTCAAGTCAAAGACAAAGATGGAGGGTAAGTGAGACATATCGAAACATATCACATACTCTTTATACGGAATACCACACAATACATATCACTGGACATCACGAAGAAACGGTTCAGGAAGCTTATTGTCTTCCTGTATCCATGCGATACTGTAAATGCGATTCGATTCAAATTGCAGAAGAACCTGAAGGCCTCAAAAGAGTTGGGGCGTGTTGGATTGGACTGAAACAGATAAACGCTGAACACCTGCCACAACTCTTTTGGGCACATCTCGTTTTTCCTAATAATTTCAGATACATGTTCCTCAAAAACTTAAAAGGTGCATTTCCGAAAAAGAGGATAATTGGAACAGATAGAGCACAAAGCTATAAAAATAATTGAAGCCTTGGTTTTGTCCAAAAATTGGCACCCTTGTTTTTATGGCTCCCAACATCTTTTCACAATAACAATAACTCTCCTCAAGGTTTTGTGTGCTGTCACGAATTTCCTCAATATCAAGAACATTTCGGCAAAACAATTGTGTTTCCGTTGCGAAAGGCATGCTATCATCTATGATCTGCGACATACAACTTCATGAAAGCAGACCTCAAAAATAAAAGTAAGTACTTGTTGTTCTTTTTTATTATCTTCTCATCCTCCTCATCCGATTTTTTGTGCATCATATACCACAGGTTGCTATGACGACACACTAATTTCATTCTTTTCGAGGATAGGTGGGAAATACATTGGGACAACGGTTGAAGTAGCCGGACAATTTAGGACAATTCAACAATCTGAAAAATATCGTCTAATCGGCTAGCCCCAGCTGACTGGCTAGTGGACTAGCCGGCTGATGCGCTAGACGAACTTTTTGGCTGTTAGGCGAAATTAGCCGGCTACTTCAGCCGTTGTCCGTCTGTTCTGGGTAATTGAAAAGAACATGAGATTGATCGAATTACGGAAAAAATTGTATGTAGGATGGGAAAGTTATGAAGTCGTTTGCAGCTATGTTCAGTAGTTTGAACCAGTAAACTTCTGATAGTAGTGAGTGAAGACGTTGTTTTTTGTCTTCTCCATATTGGCTATCAGATTCTCCATGGTCTCGGTGTACTCCTTGAGTTCGGAAGTGAGAAACTGAATGGAATGATGTTTATCATAATCGAGGATTCCAGGCAAAACTCACCGGATACATATTGCATCGTGGGCCGATTCCCAAGATGCGATCTTTTCTTATCAAGCAGAACGCGTCGATAATTTCACAAACGCAGTGGGAGTATCGGTCCTTGGCGTACCCTGGTTGACGTTTCATCTGTGAATTGGATATTCCGAAAAGCATTGATTTGATTGTCCTACCAGTCTCATCATCTTGACGTATTTTTTGTCGGCCTTCTTCTTCTCCGCATAGAACAGCTGCTTATCTCTGTTCAAGGCGAACCTGGGATAGTCCGAAGATGAATCGTGACGGCTGAACAGAGAGAATACACGTTGTCCTATCATTTTAACAAGGAAGAGCTTTGTGACGGTTGGAGGAAGACAGAGGCGAACGAGATCACTCTTTTTTCGAGTGGGCTTTCATAGGTGGAGTCTGCGCACGTGCTGGAAGAAACAAATGGGAAACACATAAAGGGCAACCTATCGTTGTCTTTGTATGTTGTCTAGAAGGAGAGCGCAAAAATTGCAGATCCCGTCGGAGTGATGAAAAGTCGACTTTGAAAACATTTGTTTTTTTCTGATCCAACCCTCCGGACAAAAAATGGGTAGCTCAAACCTTGGTTTTCTTATATTAGAAGAAATGAATTTGCTAAATAGGACCTATGGGCGGATCCATTTTTCACTTTTGCGCAGCCTGTTTCACCTCGTAACCAAAAACATCAAAATCCAGCAGTGCATGTATATAGACAGTTAGTGTTCTATAGTTAACTCTTGTACTAATCTATGTTACATGAACCCGATTTCGATTTAATTCTACGACCATCCGAAAGACTCACTCGGAGACTCTGTTTTCTGTTTTAGGAGAAACACAAAAAAATTTCGGCGGAGTCAGCGACAAACTCCGAAACCTGGCATGCTGTGGAAGACAGATCAATGCGGTCAATGAGGCGGACCCATAACGAAGGTATATATGCCTAGAGACTGAAATGCGCTGTATACCATGCGGAGAAGGGATCACGCCCATTGTGGGTCCATAATGAACCCACGCGCAGCTACCCATATGCCTCCGGCGTGCACCTCGCTCCCTCCCTTCCCATTCATTGCTACAAAGAAAAGAACGAGATTGGTTTATGATCTGCTTTATTTTGAGAAATAATGGAAAATAATTAACAGTCGAGCAATGAATGAGTTTTGACAGACAGCACATGATTTGAACCTATTCATACAAAAAAAGCTTCAGAGTTTTCGCGTCGATGTCGTCGAACATTAGCGGGAACCTGGAAAAATTTTCTGTTGCGTGAATGAATTGAAAAATACATACTCCTTGACGGCTCGTGTTTCCATTTTGCTTTCAAGCTTTGCGGCAACAGCCTCACAACTATCTTCGTACTTGCTTAAATACACATGTGATTGACCGTGAAAAGAGAAAAAACTAACCTGAAGTTGTTGAACTACACTCCAAAATGAGTCTGTTTATGGACGTCTTCAGTGCGGCAGTAGGTCTCTGTTCGAAATCATAGACAAAGAAGTCTGCGAAGGGAATTATTCATTTTCCGCATCAGTTTACTTTCCCTACCGACAAGAACTGCAAAGAACTGGTCATCGAGCGAAATGTACGTTTTTGTGCTTGTTGTGGGAGAGTAGGCGACGAAGTAGAAGTCTTTGTAGACCAGCTGAAAGCAGAAACATGTTGTTTGCAACAGTAGCTTGATAACGGCTCACCTTGGCGAAAATCCATCGTAGCATTAACTTGGAGTTCTGGAAGAATCGGCTAGATGTAAAGTTGCAGACTTTCTTGGGTATCAGAGCGTCGCTTGGAACAAATGTTGCAAAACTTGGTAGCCATCCGATAGTATTTGTAATTCCTTTGGCACTTTCTCTCTCGATTCACTGTCATTTTATACTCTGTGTTTGTGTTTTTTATATCTCCTACGCAAACCCGGGCCCAGCTAGGGTAGTAAACATTGGAAAATCGGGCAGAAACAGATGAAAAAAGCCCACTACTATTCGCAAAAATGGAGGAAAGAATGATAGTCGTAGATGTAATTCGCACCTGATTTATTGACTTATCACCTCAGAATACCGTAAAAACTATATTTTAACGGCATCCCTAAATGAACGGCACCCCTTAATTAACGGCACCCCTAAATGAACCTTAGCCAAAGTACTGTAGTTCCGCAGTAGTTACACATTCCCGCGTAAATCGTTTCTCATATAATTTTTCTCAGTTTTCTCTCTTCTTTTTCACTTACGTTTTCTTGATTATATTTACATTTTTGTGAAAAAGCATCATTTTCTACTGGAAGCGTCCAAAATGCTCAACGAACTCATCGCCGAAAGCAGGAAAGTTGGTCTGGCGATCAACAAGTCGAAGACAAAATGCTTGGGTCGCATCATATGATGGAACAAAAAGACTGACGACAGGACAATATCGATTTTCTACGACACCCCTCTTACCCGTTGTCATCTGTGTCAATGATGGGGCATATGAACATGATGCGCGACTGTGCAAATTTGAGAGCAAGTAAAAAGGTTGTTCTAGTTGGGAACAGTTTGAAAAAATACTGGGATTGAATAGGGTTCTCGTTTGTGAGAAAATTAACACATACCTATTTCTCTCGGGCGACACGCGAGAAATAGACAAAAACTTCGGTTCTAACAAAACTGACTATCTGTCATCGATGTTGACCTACAAGTTTGGAAGTTTCAAATATTCTATGTTTGCCAGCTACGGAGTCCACGCTCGCAGCAAACGTAAAACCAAAAAAATCCGAATATCACTTGTAAATTAGAAAATTTCTGTTATTCTGTTCACTTTTACGGAAAGATAAATATTTTTTTCAGAAATTGTTGTTTTGCATCAAGACGGCGTTTAATGTCATTGAAAAGTTTGCAAGCTTGTATAATACCAAATTTTTCAAAAGCGGAACAAATCAGCCGATATTCACCCGTAAAAAGCGAAATAAACTTGTTAATCGAGTAGCTGATAGGTACTTTCGAAAGTTTTCATGACCGTGAATCAAAAACCAATTCTCCTCGCATTCTTCACAACTACATAAGATGTGAAATAAAGTTTTCTAACCCTATCTCTCACTCAACAGTGTCGCTGTCACTGACCAGACCGAAATTGTTAATATATTTGTGGCAACCTTCAGTTGTAATCTTTCTCTTTCTCCCGATTCGTTTACCGTCTTCTTAGAAAAGAAACGAAACGCTGAAGTGGGTGCACAAAACTTACGCTACAAACAACTCAAATCTCTGCCCAAGTTCCCCGGTGACCGCCTCTGCCCGCCCGCCCGTCCGGTGACGCGAGCGGAGCACACGGTCATGGGCGATCAAATCACGGGCGCCAAGGTCACATGATGGAACCGGAACCGGAAACAAATTCAACTTCTCCGAGAAGTTGGAGATCATGCAGCGGAGGAGCCACATAAAAAGACGGTACGCGGTACTCGATTCAGTAGTCGCCGCAGCACACTGCCGGAACAACCCGCCACCTAAATTAAATCCTACCGAAACGTCGCGAGACTACGAAGTACTATCCGAATACGTGAGTATGATTCAAACAGAAGCGTCAAAAGAGCCGTCGACACATGCCGAAAGACGTAGGTCGGAGCCAACAAGGAAGATGATCGAGGAAAGGAAGAACATGAACCGCATGCTCCCCTCCTTCGCCTCCTTCTCGAAATGGTGCCGAGCCCTTGTCGAACGAGATCACTACGAATACGCCAAGGACACACTCCTCGAAGCCGCCGCCAACCGGAAGAGCATCAAAGTTGCCACGAGGTCGCTGGAAGTATTCAAAGAAGTAATTCTGAGCCTGACGACGGCGTCGGGAGAAAGGGTAACATCAAAAGTCCGGATTGAAGAGGAGATCAAAGAATTCTACACTGATCTCTTTCCCACTAGCCACACAACGATGCCCCCCTTCAGCCACAAGAACTTCCCTTCAGCCCCGGCCTTCCTACCAAGCGAGATGAAAGCATCAAGTCAATTCCACCAAGGAAAGCTCCTGGAAAGGACGGATTCACAGCCGAGCTGCTGCGGGCCTGCGGCGATCCACTGTACAGCGCAATCGCGTCACGCTTCACCCACTACCTACAGACCGGCGAGATCCCCGACTCTTGGAAAACGTCGAAAACGACGCTGCTCTTCAAAAAAGGAGACCGCGAAAAACTGTCTAACTACCGACCGATCAGCTTGCTGCTACTCGTTCTCTACAAGGTCTTCACGAGGTGCATTCTCGCAAGAATACGGAAGCGACTCGAAGAGAACCGACCAGTTGAACAAGCTGGTTTCAGGAGGTCATACAGCACGATGGACCACATCCAGACGCTCAACAAGCTCCTTGAAGTTCACCGAGAACACCAACTCCCTCTGATCCTTACGTTCATCGACTACGAGAAAGCATTCGACAGCGTCGAGCACGACTACATCTGGAACTCACTCAATGACCAGGGAGTCGATGAATGTTACGTGGAAATCATCAAGGCTTGCTACTCCGGATGCACAACATCTATAAAACCGTTCAACTCGGAGGTCCAAATTCCGATCGGCAAAGGGGTGCGTCTGGGAGACCCAATCTCCCTAAATCTGTTCTCCGCTTGCCTCGAATCGATCATCAGATCGTGTGATTGGGACAGCTACGGAGTTTCGATCGACGGAAGGCCGCTGAACCACTTACGCTTCGCCGATGACATCGTTCTCATCTCTCACGACTCAGACAAATCTTCTAGAATGCTAGAAGACCTCGCGAGAGCTAGTGCCATAGCCGGCTTGAAAATCAACGAGACGAAGACAATGACGCTCAGAAACCGTTTCTCCGACTCGAACCAAGTGAAGATCGGCACCCGGCCATTAGACGACACAGATAAGTACATCTATCTAGGAAGACTTCTGAACGCCGAGAACGAGATTGCTCCGGAAATCACAAGAAGAAAGAGCACCGGTTGGGCAGCGTTTCGGCAGTTGAAGGTCATCTTCGATGAGTGCGACAACACTGAGATCAAGGCGAAACTCTTCGATTCAACCGTTCTCCCCGCAATCACATACGGAACGCAGACATGGGCGTTCACTAAGAAGTCGGCTGAACAACTGAGAGTCGCACATGCTGCAATGGAAAGAACGCTTGTCGGGATAACACTGAAAGAGCAAAGAGAGAAGAACCTCCATCGAGAGGACATACGTCGACTTTCAAAGGTGCGAGACCCACTGGAATACATTGCGAAGCAGAAGCACGGCTGGGCAGGACACGTGGCACGACGAAGGGATGGAAGGTGGTCAACGGAGACGCTCAATTGGTACCCAAGGTGGAAGAAAAGACCAAGAGGGCGACCTCCGCGGCGATGGATGGATCCGTTTGCGAAATTCCTCAACATTAAGAACACCTTCGGCGAAACAACCGTGCATTGGTCGACAATCGCAAAAGACCGAAAGACTTGGCAGTCTTTGAGCTGTGGTCTGCATGATGCCACATCATGAACACAGACCTCCAAAGTATCTAAAGTAAGTAACCCTATCTCTCACTTAACAGTGTCGCTGTCACTGACCAGACCGAAATTGTTAAAATATTTGTGGCAACCTTCAGTCGTAATCTTTCTCTTTCTCCCGATTCGTTTATCGTCTTCTTCGAAAAGAAACTAAGCGAAAAGAGCCGAAACGAATGAGCCGGAAAAATTTGTACTCGAACCACTGACTAACTGCACTCAACGTTGCCTAACTTGCCAGATCGGACGAGATGGCGCGCAAAAAGCAGTTTGAGGAAGCGACAAGAACTTATGTGTTTGGTGTGTAGACAGTCTCGGTGCGGGCGGCCGCCGCGTAGTTCCGACGATTTATTTGCATTCGAACTTCGGTGTATTGCAGAGAGCATGGACGCAAGCGGTGTGAATGTTCTTACTTCCCATCCAGCGGCCGCGCTCACCGAAGCTGTCTACACACTGAACACATATGCTTTCGCCGCCTACACTGCCGCTTTTGCCTGCACGCCATCTCGTCCGATCTGGCAAGTTAGGCAACGTTGAAAGCAGTTTGTCCGCGGTTCGAGTACACACTCTTCCAGGTCATTCGTTTCGTTTCTTTTCGTTTTTTTTTCGAACATGAAGGTTCCCCATTTAAGTGACGAATATATTTAACGTCTAAAAAAGCGACAAGAACCTAGGTGCTCGGTATGTAGACAGCTTCGGTGCGAGCCGCCGCTGCCTAGTTCCGACAAAATGTTCACAATCGCTTCTCTAGTTGTATTACCGATTCACAAGTCTCCCGATTTTTTCTTTCCTGTTTGAATCGCACTAACAAAACACTAGTGGTAAGAGTTCTGCCGTCCGTGAAAGAAATATTGACTAACAAATTGAATACAGTTCTCGTTTTGTATTCTCGAAGTCAGGGACATTAAGACATGGTTCACAAAGAAAAGAAGAATAAAAGTCGTCATGGAACTAAAAGCCAATGGCCGTGCCAAGGGAGATAGTATTGTTCAATAAGAAATGCTCTCTGACAGGTTTTGTTTCCTCCTAAATACATAAAATCAAAACACCTTAATTGATAACATGTGATACTTATCAGACTCACCTCTTTGGATTGTGGTTTGTCCCAATTCTCAATGATATACTCGTGATCACAAACAGGTTCTTTACCGATCATATAACACTTAAATGTAAAAGACGCTGAAGAGAATTGGGCATATTGTCAACAGGGATTATTTATATGGTATTGAAACCACAGCCAAGTTGCAGCTCAAACTTTTGGCGTTCACGCAGACAAGAAGTCTCTCTTCCTCTCCTGCGCTCTCGCAGGTATTTTGCAGCAAAATGTCGAGAGCACGCATCAGGTGGATTGATTGTTGAATGCACAGATTGCTAGCATTGTTTATTTGAGAAATGAGTTGATACCAAAAGGGAAAACAAGATGAGATAAGAGGGGATGTTGAAATTAAATTAATACTGTGAGAAGTGGGACGAAGAGAATTCGGAAAACAAAGAGAAAAGGTTTGAGAAAGATTATGATGAATGAGTGGAACATTGGCTGATTGGGAGAGAGAACAGTAACCAGCGAAAACGGTCAATCAATCTAACGTTGAATAGAGAGACAATGCAACTCCTTCTCTACTTCTTTCCTTTCTGTTTTCTTTTTCTCGAGGCGAAACGGTCGCACTTCTCTTGTTCGAACACCATGTACGCAGGCTCGGGCAACTCCTTGGTGCACCCGGGGTGGCACTGACAGCGGGCGAAACCCCCAGTCGGAACCATCAAAATTCCTGGCGCCGGTTCCGGCGGGTAAACGGCGACGTGTGAGTTATCCACCAACTTGTACTGCAAAAATGCAAAATTTGAGAAAAATACAGACGAAAGAGAAATCAAATTTAGTTCTATTGGTTTCCTGATAATTTCAAGACATCTATCAAAAGGTGCTCAATACATGAAAAGGTGCTCGTACATGGCCGAAATCATGTTGAAACTTTTTCGTCTCTTTATCGACACAGGATGGCCGCGGACTAACTTTCGCAGCCGAACTATAGACATAGACTTCTTAAGTGCCGTTATGTGACGTGTTTCTGAGCCACAGTCGCACTGAATTGCAAGGAACACGACAACTCACCATCTTTTCGATGGCCTTCATGACCTCATCGCTATACTTTTTCGGCTCGTTGACAACCGCCTGCGATGACTCAGTTTTGTTCTGCGATGACGAAGACGACTCTCCTTTCTCTTTCGAACTGGTTGTGGTGGTTTTATTCGAAGATGGCATGATGATATTACCTGAATTTTGAGTTTATTGCGAAAAAAATAGGAGAAGAAAGAATTGAGAAAAAACGATGTGGTGAATAGAAAGAATCTAAAAGAGAAACGAAGAAAGTGCGAGAGAAATGGTTAAAGACATTGCGTTTTACGAAATGAGAGACACACGATGGCACCGGAACGAGCTGAGAAATGAAATATGGTCTGAGAGGGGGAGAGTTACTTAGGAACACCGCTTGTCTGCGTCTCTTTCTAGTTGCTGCTGGGGCAAAAAGGGGGACTGGAGTCTGTTCGCCCGCACCTTGTTCTGCGTAACACAGCCTAGCGGTCGGTGTTCTTTCTACTTGTTAGAAATGTTTTCTTTTCTGGTGGACCAATTTGTCTGGTGATTTGAGAGTAATGTTGTTCTTGAGTGAAACATGGGATGAGAAAGGCAAACGGAACAATCTTTCAAAGAGAGACAGTGACGAGTCACCAGTTGTGAGCGCGTTCTATGTGGCAATCGATGTTTTTGGCGGTTTCTTGTCTCAATTAAATGACTCCTTTTTGTTTGTATTTCAGAAGGGGCCACAGTCAGAACTGTTGGGGGATTGCGCTCTCCACCCCTGCATCTCTCTTCCTCTCATTCGGAATACACTTCTCCTTTACTACTTACAATGAACACTCCCATTATGTAACGCAGGGATTTCGATGAAAGTAGGGGCGATCGGTAGTACTATGAGATGTATGAACACCCAAAATGGAAAATTGCTGCGTCGGGCCTCCTTCTGGAGTTATGGTCAAAACAAATTTTTCAAAAAATTTCCCAACTTTCAAATTTAGGAAACCATAATTCGCTTCAAAATTGTCGTAGAATGTTGTTTAAAAAATCAAAACGTAGGTAATCATCTCTGGTTTACCACCCACATGTCATTGCCTTATCAAATTATCAATAGCTATCAGAAGTTATTACTTTTCTGAAAAAAAATCCAGAGAAATCGTAGAGTCAGTTTTTGAGATAGGATTTGACCCATGGTTTCCTAAATTTGAAAGTTGGGAAATTTTTTGAAAAATTTCTTTTGACCATAACTCCGGAAGGAGGCCCGACGCAGAAATTTTCCATTTTGGGTGATCATAGATCTCATAGTACTACCGATCGCCCCTACTTTCATCGAAATCCCCGCGTTACATAATGGGGGTGTTCATTGTAAGTAGTAAAGGAGAAGTGTATTCCGAATGAGAGGAAGAGAGATGCAGGGGTGGAGAGCGCAATCCCCCAGCACTTCTGACTGTGGCCCCTCCTGAAATACAAACAAAAATGAGTCATTTCATTGAAACAAGCAACCGCCAAAAACATCGATTGCCACATAGAACGCGCTCACAACTGGTGACTCGTCACTGTCTCTCTTTGAAAGATTGTTCCATTTGCGCCTTTCTCATCCCATGTTTCACTCAAGAACAACATTACTCTCAAATCACCAGACAAATTGGTCCACCAGCAAAGAAAACATTTCTAACAAGTAGAGAGAACACCGGTCGCTGGGCTGTGTTACGCAGAACAAGGTGCGGGCGAATAGACTCCAGTCGCCTTTTCTCCCCCAGCAGCAACTAGAAAGAGACGCAGATCAGCGGTGTTCCTCCGTAACTCTCCCCCTCTCAGACCATATCATGTTCGCGGCGACAATCATGCGTCGTGGCTCTCATTCTCGTGTATTAAACAAAGCCTTTCAGATGTCGTCCCTCGTCTCGAAATGCTTCGGAACACCGACTATAATGCAAACAATCCTGGAGAACACGTGCCTGAAGGATCCCATCGAACAACGGCACTTGAGGGTGAGTTCGACCTTTCTTATACTAAAAGGGAAAGGATGTCTGTCTGTCGGTGTGTGTGTCCGTTTCTTTGTCCACAGCCGTTTCTCAGCCCCCACTGAACCGTTTTAGCCCATTTTTGGCACAGAGGTCAGAAGTATTGACCGCAAGGTGCACGTAAATTTTCTAAGCGATCCGTCAACTTTTACGGCTTCTGGACTGTTTTTAGTATATTGTCCCTCTAAATTGCGCCTTTGGGAAGGTTGCGTCGACTCGCCTATCTTCCCAGAGGCAGGTTTGGTAAAAGGTGCCCAGGCTGAGAGGCGGCGTTAGCCGCCTCGATTGGCCTGGTTTTCTTCTAATATTCACACGTTTCCCTCTTTTCCAGCTGGTCAGCAAGTCCTTCAACTCTGAATACCTTCACTGGATTCGCAGGACACACAGGACTGTCACGATACAAGGTACAAGAAGGGATAAAGAGAATAACGACGAGGGAACGTATTTCCTGCTCATCAACTCTCACCGGCTCACTAATCTCCGCCTTCAACCCTATTGTCGGTTCCTGGTCGAAGTGGCCGGATCCATTGTCCACAACCACGGCGACAACCTCGTCGTCACACATTTTGATTAATTGTTAATGTATCTGAAAAAATGAAATGAATAATTTTGGAATGTTGTTTGAGAGAGCGAAGTAATTGTAAGATTTTTCAACGAGATGTCAATTGGAACAGGAAATGAAGTGAGAAGACCAGGGGGGGGGGGGGGGTGCAACTGCTCTCATATTCTGCAACATAGAGAAGAAGCGAGGGATAGAAGAGGAGCGGGGAGCCAGGGAAAGATAAAAGAGAAGGCGCGCGACAAACGGTCCTATTCGAAAGGTGGGAAAATGTGTAGAGAAACCGAGGAAAGAAATCGAGAGAGTGAGAGAGCAGAACTGTCGAAAGATTGTGAAGTGAGCGGTGACTGAGGAGGAAATGGGAGTTTGTGTATGATTCCGCTGCTTCTTTTATTGCGAAACCGACAGTTCTGTAGTAGTTATCAAAAGGTGAAACTAGAGGAACATTACAAATTTCGGATGCAAAGGAAGATGAGTAATGGATATATTCTAGAGAGTGATGGTTGCTTTGCACCGTTCCCGTCATGAACTCACAGGAATTTTCATCTATTCCCTGGAGGCTGAAACGTACTATACATATCCTGGAACCGTGATCGACCATCAGAGCAGCTATTTCGTGGTCGCACATAGTTGATGTTTGATGGAGAGTGGGTCTGCATGGAGCTGAAGTGCACGATTTTAGTCTTCCATGGGGTATATATACTGGGTCGCGACGCGCACGCCCCGCCTCTTTCCGTTGGTCGCATTTTGGGTCATCACCCTCATTGCAAGATTGTTTCGAAATAGAGGCGACACGGTGTTTTGGCCGCCCCATGCCCCCCCCCCCCTGAACGTTTCGCTGTCTTATCGGAGAGACCGCCCTCCAAACTCTCTCAATCTCTCGCTGAGGGGCGAAGTCGCGCAACCAACGGAAAGAGGCGGGGCGTGCGCGTCGCGACCCAGTATATATACCCCATGGAAGAGTGAAATCGTGCACTTCAGCTCCATGCAGACCCCACTCTCCATCAGACATCAACTAAGTGCGACCACAAAATAGCTGCTCTGATGGTCGATCACGGTTTCAGGATATGTATAGTACGTTTCAGCCTCCAGGGAATAGATGAAAACTCCTGTAGGTTCATGACGGGAACGGTGCAATAGGCCAAGAGAAAACTTGAAAAGTTTTTCGCAACCATCTCTGGAATATATCCATTAGTCATCTTCCTTTGCATCCGAAATTTGTAATGTTCCTCTAGTTTCACCTTTTGATAACTACTACAGAACTGTCGGTTTCGCAATAAAAAAAAAAGCAGCGGAATCACACACAAACTCCCATTTCCTCCTGAGTCACCGCTCCCTTCACAGTCTTTCGACAGTTCTGCTCTCTCACTCTCTCGATTTCTTTCCTCGGTTTCTCTAGCGCCGCCGGGGCGGTCCTTGCCTTCCTTCACTTATGAATCAGCATTGCGTATGGGCACATACATAGAGAGGCCCTCACACATTTTCCCACCTTTCGAATAGGACCGTTTGTCTCTTGCCTTCTCTTTTATCTTTCCCTGGCTCCCCGCTCCTCTTCTATTCCTCGCTTCTTCTCTATGTTGCAGAATACGTGAGCAGTTGTACCCCCCCCCCTGGTCTTCTCACTTCATTTCCTGTTCCAATTGACATCTCGTTGAAAAATCTTACAATTACTTCGCTCTCTCAAACAACATTCCGAAATTATTCATTTCATTTTTTCAGGTACATTAAAAATTAATCAAAATGTGTGACGACGAGGTTGCCGCTATTGTTATGGACAATGGATCCGGAATGTGCAAGGCCGGATTCGCCGGAGACGACGCTCCACGCGTCGTGTTCCCATCCATCGTCGGAAGACCACGTCACCAGGGAGTCATGGTCGGTATGGGGCAGAAGGACTCGTACGTTGGGGACGAGGGCCAAGCAAAGAGAGGTTATCATTTTGACCAACGTAACCGACAATTAACTTGAGTCTTTCAGGTATCTTGACCCTCAAGTACCCAATTGAGCACGGAATCGTCACCAACTGGGATGACATGGAGAAGATTTGGCACCACACCTTCTACAACGACCTCCGCGTTGCTCCAGAAGAGCACCCAGTCCTCCTCACTGAAGCCCCACTGAACCCGAAGGCTAACCGTGAAAAGATGACCCAAACCATGTTTGAGACGTTCAACGCCCCGGCCGTGTACGTCGCCATTCAGGCCGTACTATCTCTCTACGCCTCCGGACGTACCACCGGAGTCGTTCTCGACTCTGGAGATGGTGTCACCCACACCGTCCCAATCTACGAAGGATATGCCCTCCCGCACGCCATCCTTCGTCTTGACTTGGCCGGACGTGATCTTACTGACTACCTCATGAAGATCCTCACTGAGCGCGGATACTCATTCACCACCACCGCTGAGCGCGAGATCGTCCGTGACATCAAGGAGAAACTCTGCTACGTCGCTCTGGACTTCGAGCAGGAGATGGCCACCGCCGCCTCCTCCTCTTCCCTCGAGAAGTCGTACGAACTTCCGGACGGACAGGTCATCACCGTCGGAAACGAGCGCTTCCGTTGCCCAGAGGCTCTTTTCCAGCCATCCTTCTTGGGTAAGGAGTCTGCCGGAATCCACGAGACTTCTTACAACTCGATCATGAAATGCGACATTGATATCCGTAAGGACTTGTACGCCAACACCGTCCTTTCCGGAGGAACCACTATGTACCCAGGAATCGACGATCGCATGCAGAAGGAGATCACGGCCATTGCTCCGAGGTAAAAACATCCAGTATCAATGTAACATGCTTTAATTTCCAATGTTTCAGCACCATGAAGATCAAGATCATCGCCCCGCCAGAGCGCAAGTACTCCGTCTGGATCGGAGGATCCATCCTCGCTTCCCTCTCCACATTCCAACAGATGTGGATCTCTAAGCAGGAGTACGACGAGTCCGGCCCATCCATCGTCCACCGCAAGTGCTTCCAAGTACTTCGCCGCACTCGATTTTCGCTTCCTCTGCATCATTTTTTTCAATTGTCAGCAAATTGTTACGTTCCCTTTTGGGACAATAATAAATTTCGATCTATCATCAGTTCAACATCATGAGAAAAAAAGTTATCGTAAAAATTACAAATTCACTAGAGAGGGGAAACTGCCTCTTTAAGAAGGATCCTAAACAAATTTTGCAAGTGCTCCGAGAGCATTGAAGTCACTGGTACGGCAATGGGAAGGTGAACCATCTGGAAACGAAGAATCTTGAAATGCTCTAACATGGGATTTTGTTGCGAGTCCAGAATCGTTTGTAGCGAGACCTTGTGGGATGGAAAGATGGGGGACTGAGAAGGAAAGTATTCCAAGTGTTACCTAGGGATCAGAATGAAAAGTGTCGGCAAATGATAGTCCCTGGGAGGGTATAATAACGCACTATTCAAAAGTTTGCCTTTTTTCCTTATTCCAAAGAAATTTTGAAAAGTTCAATTTTTTGTCAAATGAGGGATGTGTCAATTTTGAAAAATTATAAAAAATGTCAAGTTCGAATTTGCGACTTCGTTAATAAACTGAAAGTGATACGCATTAAATGGTCTTTTAAGAAATACAGTTGCGGGTAGAATTCTGTCTACACGCCACGGGTCCAACGAATTACAACAAGAATTACGGAATTGTACTCAATTCACGTTTATCTCGGCAAACGCCGTCGAAAACAACGATAAATAACAACGCGACAAGGGAAAAAACCAATGAACTCAAATCACTAGAGTTGAAACACAAAAACTCTATCGGGAATCACAACTGTCGGATCACCCGCCAGCACCTCTCGCTAAACCCAGACTGATTCAAAAGAGGGATTTGAGGCGCCTTCGCGCCACACGCTAAAGAGCGCGTTTGTGGAGTGTCGTTAGCGAGAGAGCGCGGGGCAGCATAGAAGCAGGTAGGCGAGGTTCGCGGGCACCGAAGACCCAACTGTACAATTGAAAATTATAATTTTCCCATATTCTCGAAAATTCGAAAATCGGGTTGACCAAAGAATGAATTTTTTTTCGAAAATAGCCGGTCACCCCCAGTTTTTACAATGTTATTGTAACTCACAACAGTCAATATACCCACCCCACATAGTGTTATGGCTGCCTCCCTCCGAAAAGTGCTCGAATTGGAGAATGGGGTCTTCTGATTTTGACGCACTTTTCAATTTTGTGAAGACATTTCGAGTATGATCAACTAGTCCTTATTTTCAGTGGAAAATACACTTTTGGAGGTACATCTCAATTTTTAGACGTCGCAAATTCGAATTTATTTCAAAATTGTTATGATTTTTCAAAGTTGACACATCCCTCATTTGACATGTCACACTTTCTAAATAACCTTATGCCGATTCTTAAAACCATTCAAAACAAATGAATACACGTTGTCTTACTCGCGACTTGACACTCGGATAACTCAGTGAGCAGTGGCTTCGAAGCAAGATTGCGCAACAAAATTGAAAAGGTTTTTTTTTTCTTATAATCATCTTCATTTAGAGCAAATCTTCTCACAAGGAGAGCGTGAGTACAACAAGAATAGGGTGGGGAAGGCAAAGTAGGATAAAGTGAAATAGAGGAAAATAAAATGACTGTCGACACCATCACTAGTGTCGTGTGTCAAGTGGGGGGAAGAAGGGCAACGCGGGGAAGGAGGCGAACGCGCAGCGCAAAAGTGTGACAAGAAACTCTATATGGGAAGAAGCGGGCTGTCCGATTCCAGAGGGGGAGGTGGCGGTGGAGAAATGCAGGGGTACTGGGGCCAATACAGGTTAAAAGGTAAGGGAAACGAGGCGAACGTGCGGGTTTAACAAACGAAGACCAGGAGGGGAAATGGGATTCACCAGAGATAATGGAATGGTAAGTAACGAGGATAGAAAGCAAACGGCGGTGGGAGAGGGAGAGTTGGTTGAGGGTTGTAAGGCGGTCATCATAGGAGGAAAAGGAAAGGTTGCAGCGCTGGGCAATAGCACGCGTGAAGAAGCGCAAGGGGGCCTCAAGTTTGCTGGAGAGGAGTGAGGAGGAGGGGTGGTAGACAGGGCTGCTGAACTCAATGAAGGGCCGAATGTAAGCATTGAACAGTTTTACATAAAAAAGGGGATTAGTGGACCGGAAGGAATGGAGAATACGGTGGCATTTGATAAGAGCAGTAGAACTAATAGAGAGGATGTTCTTACGAAAACTTAATTTACAATCCAAAAGCACGCCTAGGTCTTTAACAGAATCGGAGTTAGATATGGGGGATAGATTAACATGAAACGGATAAAGGGGATTTTTACAACCGAAACGGAGGAGGGCAGTTTTGTGTTCGGCGAGGGAGAGGCACCAAGTATTACACCACTCAACAATAGAGTCAATGGCCAATTGGAGACTAGAAGGGTTAGAACTGAGAATTTTAACATCGTCGGCAAACGCGAACGCGTGAACATCGGGGGGGGGGGAGGAGGTCAAACAAATCATTGAGGTACAATAAGAAGAGGAACGGACCACTAACGGTGCCCTGGGGAACACCAGAGGTGATGCGGAGGGAGGGTGGGGAGGAGAAGTCGGCTATTTTAATAGAGGAAGCACGGTTAGCGAGAAATGAATCAAACCAACTTTTGAAGACGCACTCGAAATAGTCAAAGAACAGAACGAATGGTGTGTTTTCAGACTAGTTCTGTGGGTAACTGTTTGACTAGATATTCTACCAATGTGTTTAATGTTCCGCAGATACACTTCAGATTGTGTAACATTCTTGAAATTTTTTTTCACTCACCTGAAAGAGAAATCCAAATCTAGTCCCCCGTGGGTCTAGTATCAATGAGGCTGAGCCAGCCTTGCTGATTGGTTCAGCGTGGTGGCCGAGTTTTTCCTCCTCTTCCAAGTAAGAAAGAACATTTTAAGAATAGTAAGTACCCACAACAGTTGAACTATTGCGCAACTGAATAGAAAATGGTTTACATTGGAATTGTTCTACTCTGTCATCAAACATACGCTTTTAGTAGGTTTTTCGGTACTTTATTGTGGAATAATGCATTTTAATAAAATAAGTATTTGGTAGTTTTACTTGCTGATCAGGCCAGTACTCACATTAGAGCAGTAGGGGCACTCTGCACAACCCGATAAACCAGCGTCTCCATGGAGATGGTCAAGATCTTGTGATTCCTTCCCCATCACTCCGTTATACACCGAGATCTTTGCCCCGGAAATGTCCTCCTCGAAAAAAATGCAAAAGGCAGGGAGAGAGCGGTCATTGACCGACGTTGATGGTGAGGCGAAAAGTCGTTTCTCTGAGAACACGAGAAACTATAATATTCATTCATGTCACATTTTCTAAATAACCATACCATCAGATGCCATCAAAATAGCCCCGCAACCGAGGAGAGTTCTGCCGGACAATCATTATATCTCGAGATTGATAAGAGGTATCAAAAAGTTGTCCGCAAAAAATTTGCAGTCATTGTTTTGATCTACGCGTTTTCTATTGACAATTTTTGATATCTTGAGAGATATTGATGAGTCAATCTCGAGATATATGGATTTTCGGAAGAGCTCTCCTCGGTTGTGTGGCCATTTAGATGGCATCGGATAATATGCCGATGCTCAAAATCATAAAAACCAATGAATAAACGTCATTTTTCCCGATTTGAAAATTGGCTCACGCAGTGAAAATCCATACAGAGGACGTCGACTTATTAATTGGATGCCCTCTAGTCCACCGTGATGATGCGGATCACAGCTTCCCATGTTGAACTCTGGCCAGGGTCGTCCAGTTTGTTGTTATTTGATTGTCGCTGTCCCGGATGAATAAGTCTTCATCATGTCTGCCCAGCGTCTCGGTGGTCGCCCTCTTGGGCGTTTCCAGTCTCTCGGGTACCATTGAAGAGTGCTCGACCAACGGTCATCCATCCTTACAACGTCACAGGCCCATTCTAGTTTCTGTCCTATCCCATGCTTCAGTGGTTCCTTGACTTGCGAGAGCTCTCCCTTGCGTCGCGGTGGAGATCTCTTGAGCGTTGTTCGGTCAGGGTGATCCCGACGATCCTCCGTTCCAGAACTGTATGGGCGACTCGGATCCTTTCGAAATGAGCCTTCGTTGGCGACCACGTTTTGCCAGCGTTGGAGAGTGCGGGCAGGACGGTCGTGTCGAACAAATTTGCGCGGCTTCTGGGGATGCTGATCAAGTCCGAGGCCCGAGGCATCAACTCGTTGTTCTTATACAGGTTCCACACAAGGTAGACGCATTCCTCGCACTCGTCGATCGAAGCTCCATTTGCGTAGACTGAGGTTGTTGGGGCGAATAGACTGCGCATACATCTTGTCTTCGACTCGTTGATCTTAAGTCCAACATTCCTTCTCTGAGCGATGAGCTCGTTGAGCATTTTGACTGGCTCAGTTCCAAGGAAGTCAATGTTTTTCCGCGCGTTCCTCGGATCCGAAAAGTTGACAAAGTTGTTGATGCACGCCAAAGATCAGTTCTGAAGACGTGCGATGCTCCGTTTGCTCCATCCGTCCTCTTTGTAGGCAACAATGCTGATTCTTTCCTTTCCAGTGAAATGGGGACCACGTGGCATGGTTAAAATAGACAAACGAAGGAAATAATGAAACAAAAATACAAAAATACGATGAATTTTTGTGTTTTTTCAATTTTCTGGTATCAGATGAACATTTTTTGATATAGATACCTGAAAATTGTCCTGGTGTAGTAATTAGACGTGCTCTAACCGAATTTCAACATTATACAGTCTTACTTACTTAGGATACTTAGAAGGCCTGTTGATCACGGCTGTTGACCGTGCAGACCGCAACAAAGCGACTTCCACTTGTCCCTGTTCTTCGCGATGGTGGTCCAGTGAGTGGTGGTGTCGCCGAAGGTGTTCTTGACGTTCAGGAATTTTGTGAAGGGGTCCATCCATCTCAGCGGTGGTCTCCCTCTCGGCCTTTTCTTCCATCTTGGATACCACGTCAACGTTTCCGTTGTCCATCTACCGTCTTCTCGTTTCGCCGTATGACCCGCCCAGCCGTGCTTCTGCTTTGCGATGTGTCTTAGAGGATCTCGAACCTTCGAAATCTTTCGGATGTCCTCGCGATGAAGTCCTTTTTCGCGTTGTTCTCTCAGCGTGATGCCCACAAGAGCTCGCTCTAGAGCTGCGTGAGCAATCCTCAGTTTTTCGGACAATCGTTTCTGAAAGAAAGCCCATGTTTAGGTTCCGTACGTGATCGCTGGCAGGACTGTGGCGTCGAACACTTTCGCTTTTATCTCCGGATTTCCGCACTCTTCGAATACGACTTGGATCGAGATTCCGTAGTCGTCCCAATCGCATGTTCGGATGACGGACTCGAGGCAGGCGGAGAAGAGATTCGGGGAGATCGGATCTCCTTGTCGTACTCCTTTGCCGATGGGAACTTCTAGCCTCGTTGTGAACGGTTTGAAGCTCGTTGTGCAGTCTTCGTAGCATGCGCGGACTGCGTTGACGTAGTATGGTTCGACTCCTTGGTTTTCCAGCGAATTCCAAATGTAGTCGAATTCGATGCTATCGAACGCCTTCTCGAAATCCACGAACGTGAGTATCAGCGGCAGTTGGTGCTCGCGGTGCACTTCGAGCAGCTTGTTGAGGACCGTGATGTGATCCATCGTGCTGAAATTCTTCAGGAAGCCGGCCTGTTCTACTGGCTGATTTTCTTCGATAGTTGTCCGAATTCTTGCCAGCAAGCATCTGGTGAAGACTTTGTAGATTGAGGGGAGTAAGCAAATTGGTCGATAGTTTGCCAAGTTCTCTCTGTCTCCTTTTTTGTACAGTATTGTTGTTCTCGATGTCTTCCATGCTTCGGGTATTTCGCCGTTTTTCAAGTAGTGGCTGAACCTTTCGGCGAGTGCTTTGAACAGTGGTTCTCCGCATGCTTCGAGGAGCTCGGCGGTGATTCCGTCTTCGCCGGGAGATTTTCTCGGCGGGATCGTGGCGATTGCTGATCGAATTTCAGCTTCCAGAAATTCCGGTGCATTTGGGAAAAGCAGTCCTGGGGAGCGAGTGGTCGATAATTGTGACGATTCGAACAGCTTGGTGTAGAAGGTTTTCATCTCTGATTCGATCGACCTTGTTGCTGTTACTCGGAGACCTTGAGCTGTTTTGAGACTCGGGATCGTGTCCTTGAACAATTCGAGGGATTTGGTCGCTGTTTTTATGCTTTTCCGATTCGCAGCTGCTTCCAGGGCTTTTTCTTTCGAGTAGTTGTAGTGGTCGGTTTCGACGAGTGATCGGCACCATTTCGAGAAGGGGCGAAACGCTGGTAGTGATCGGTCCATCGCGTGCCGCTCGTAGAACATCTTTTGCGTCGGTTTTGACCTTCTTCTTTCGTTGTGATTTTGAGGAGTCGTCAAACATGCACTTTCGATTGCGGAAATGTGTCCGATCAGTGAGTCGTAGTCCTTGCTGATGTGGATGTGTCGAAGACTGGTGTCGGGAGGCGTTGGCTGAGTGAGACCGCCGCCGTTGCGTCGGGGGAGGCGTATGTTCTCTTCTTGTGTTTTTTTCCGGTCGAGCATTTCCTTTTTCTCCGAGAAATGGAAGTGGGCGCGGAGCAACCGGTGGTCGCTACCGATGTCGAAGGACGGGACTGTGTGGACGTCAGTGCAGCACTTTCTATTTCCGAGAATAAAGTCGATTTCCCGTTTGGAGGTGTCCGTGGGATTTGCATGTGTCCATCGTCTGTGTGCGGGCTTCTCGAAGAAGTTGTTGTAGCACAAGAGCTTGTTTGTTTCGCAGTAAGCGGCCAGAGATTCACCTGCCTCGTTTCGGGTGTCGGCGGAGTGCTTTCCGATGAAAAGTTCTTCCTGTCTTCCTTCTCCGACAGTGGCGTTGAAGTCTCCGCAGACGAACATGTAGTGGGAGCGGTTTCTTCGAGCGACCAAGCGGAGATTGTCGTAGAATTCTTCGCGTTCGTCATCCGCGGCGTCTGCGGTAGGAGCGTATCCTTGGTATATATGCGTCCTGCCACGTCACAATTTTCTTTCCGTCTCTCCACATGAGCGCAAACGTTGTTTTCGAGCGGCTGCGTTTCGTCTGTTATTTTTTTGAGGGCGCCGTGGTGTTGTCAAACATTCTTCTCCGCGTTTCTCGTTCTTCACCTCACATAACCGTTCTGCTTTCTACTTTTTTAGCTTGCTACTGATAATATGTGGCTAGTCCACAATATCCCTATTCTCACGTTCTCTCTCGTTACCCTCCCCCTCTCACCCTCTATTAGCGTTGAAAACTGAACATTTTGTTTTGCAAATACTTATTTCGCAATACCTGTTTCTCTCTATCTTACTCAAAATTCGCCTCCTGATGTTAGTGTTTTATCAGACAAAATGGAGTTGATCAAAATTGCCGTTGTCGGCGATGAAGCTGTCGGTAAAACGTGCATGCTCATCAGCTGCACCTCGGACACCTTCGCGGCCAGTTACGTGCCGACAGCCTTCGATGATTACGCGGTGCGCTTTGTCAGAAAGCAAGTGAAAATAGATATTCTCAGCTGAATGTAAGTCTTGATGGAAAATATTACTCTCTCGCAGTTTCCATAACTGCTGGAAGTGAAGAACACTCTCAATTGAGAACGATCATGTACTCGGGAGCTGACATTCTTCTCGTCTGTTTCTCTGTTGTTGACCCGAACTCCTTCGATAACGTCGAAGAGAAGGTATTCATCCATTGTATCAAGAGATGCGCATACTCTTTTTCCAGTGGCTTCCGGAAATCAAGAACTACTGTTCGGGCACTCCGTTCCTGCTTGTCGGAACACAAGTGGATCTCCGTGACGATCCAGAGACAATCAACCAGCTGGCGGTGGGCAATCAGAACCCAGTGTCCACAAAGGATGGACAGCAACTCGCCAAGAAGTTGAAGGCGGTCGGTTATGTCGAGTGTTCTGCTAAGACCCAGGTGAGTTATCGATTTATTTCGAAATATTTTCTGAGTTTCTTGTTCATTCCGGATAGAAAAACACAATGACATTTGAATAAACTGTGAACTTCCAGGAATGCCTTCTGGATGTGCTCGAAATGGCTCTTCGTGCTGCACTCAGATCCAAGAAGCAAAAGAAGCAGCAGAATCAACAGAACAAGAAGTGCACAACAGAGTTGGGCGGAATGAAAATTTTGAGTTGCGGAAAACGGAAAACGGAAAACAGAATGGAATTATTTTTACGGAAAACGGAAACCGGAAAACGGAAAAAAATTTCTAGTTCCGGAAAACGGAAAACGGAAAACGGAAAGCCCAAAACCGCGGAAAACGGCATACGGAAAACGGCATACGGAAAACGGAAAACGGAATTCCGCCCAACTCTGTTGCAAATAAAATTTAGCCCAGAGAGGGTTCGAACTTGTGACTTAAAAAATGTGCGACTAGTATCACACACGCTACCGGCTGCGCCACACGCACCTCCACAACTGTTGCCTCTAATGGCAGTGATGAAGCCGCCGGCGGCGGCGCTCGCGCCGAAATTTTGAAAATCACTGGAGAATTTTCGAAAAAAATCCCCAAAATCTCCTATTTTTTCTAATTTTTCCTCATTTTTCTTCCCAATAGATTTTCCGGAAAACGGGAGAAAAAAGTTGATTTACGGAAAATGGAAAACGGAAAACGGAAAAAAATTTTCAATTCCGGAAAACGGAAAACGGAATACGGAAAGCCCAAAAACTGCGGAAAACGGAATACGGAAAACGGAAAACGGAATTCCGCCCAACTCTGGTGCACAATCATGTGAGCAACTCTACTAACAGTCGTTTCTCTGAGAACACGAGAAACTGTAATATTCATTCATGTCACACTTTCTAAATAACCTTATGCCCATGCTTAAAACCATTCGAAACAAATGAATACACGTTGTCTTACTCGCGACTTGAAACTCGGATAACTCAGTGAGCAGTGGCGTCGGAGCAAGATTGCGCAACAAAATTGAAAAGGTTTGAAGACGCACTCGAAATAGTCAAAGAACAGAAGGAATGGTGTGTTTTCAGACTAGTTCTATGGGTAACTGTTTGACTAGATATTCTACCGATGTGTTTAATGTTCCGCGGATAGACTTCAGATTGTGTAACATTCTTGAAAATTTTTTTCACTCACCTGAAAGAGAAATCCAAATCTAGTCCCCCGTGGGTCTAATATCAATGAGGCTGAGCCAGCCTTGCTGATTGGAATGAATGACCCACAATAGCTGAACTATTGCGCGACTGGATAGAAAATGGTTTACATTGGAATTGTTCTACTCTGTCATCAAACATACGCTTTTAGTATGTTTTTCGGTACTTTATTGTGGAATAATGCGTTTTGATAAAATCAGTATTTGGTAATTTCACTTGCTGATCAGGCCAGTACTCACATTAGAGCAGTAGGGGCACTCTGCACAACCCGATAAACCAGCGTCTCCATGGAGATGGTCAAGATCTTGTGATTCCTTCCCCATCACTCCGTTATACACCGAGATCTTTGCCCCGGAAATGTCCTCCTCGAAAAAATGCCAAAGGCAGGGAGAGAGCGTCATTGACCGGCGTTAGTGGTGAGTCGAGAACGCATCGTTCGTCTTGAACAACCGGTTGCGGGGAGTGCAGTGTGTCAGTGTCTGTCGTTTTCACTATTTCCATGTGTGTTGCTCTGACTACACTGTGGCGGGAAAACAGGCAGTTGATGGACACTCGTTGGCAGCGAGAGAGTGTGGACTCTGTGTTGCCGTAGTCAATTAGGCAACCACTCGCCCTCCCCTACTGCTGCGGATCGATACGCGACTCTTTCATTCGTTCTCTGCATTGGCCACTCATTCCTCTTCTCTTTTCTTCGTTTTTCAAATCGAGTACAATAAGCAATGTTTTCTTTCTGTTTCTTATGTATTCCATCGTTCAGTGAATCTCCGCATTCATACTCTAATTATCGTTTTTCAGTTTGAATAATTTGAACAGTCGCTTTCTACTCAACTTCACAACATCCAGCAAAACCCCTTCGAGTACAAAAACCCTTCGAACTATTGCGGACGATGTCGGACGTCAGAGATAAGCTTCTGCGTTATCGAGCTGAGTTCTCCGCAAACATCGAGAGTCTAATGGATCGAATCACCACTTGCGATAAAAGACAAGCTGAAGCAGAGCGCGACATCAGGACTGCCTACGGATTAACTGCTGAATTGATCGGTTCTGTTGGTCAAGCAATTCGCACGATAACATGTGTGCGTGATGAGAGAAACAAGACAAATGAGGCACTCAATCAGTTGAAGTTTGTTCTAAAATCTCATGTAATACTAAAAAGAATCTTCTTTTTCAGAGCAGATGCTAGAGTAATGTTTCACAAGATCGAGCAACAGATTTCTGAGGGTATTTCCTCGCCAATCACAGGAAATGCGCGTCGGGGAGAGCAAATTTCGGAACCTGCTGAAATCACAGTTGTTCGTAAAGTCCTTGATCCTCCGGTCGTCAAACAAGCTACTCCGACTCAAAACCGTCCGAAAGATTGTGCTGTCAATAAAGATACTGCCTCGTCGAAAATTGAAAAAGCGACAAGAGACCAGAACGTTCCGAAGTGTACTGATAATGTGGTTATCAGTGGGGTTGCTGACAATCCGATCCCCAAAGGCGTGACACCACAACTTGTTCCATTATCCAAGAAGAATCTAGTTGTCGACCAAGTTGAAGTCAATGAGGCTCACTCGCAGAAGTACTATGCCAGCGGCATTTGGAATGGCGGGCTTGGCAATTATGAAGAGGAGTTTCCAGATCTGTCGGCGTCCGCAAACAGGTATGCAGCCATGAATCTATAAATGTGTGCAGTAAGTGATCTTTCAGATTCCCAACGAAAGCTTCTAACAAAAAGTTCAATAGTATCTTCGGACTATTCGAACCAAAGAGAGTGACTCATCGGAAGATACCGAGACCTTTCATTCAGTTAGACTTTGCTCGTTTGGAACAGAAACGAAATAAAAGCAGGCAGAAGATGTCTGCAACTGACCCTAGCAAGAATAAAGAAGCCCACCTAATGGAGAGAGTTTCGAGAGCCGCAAGTGACATGACCGGGTGGATGATTCCAGAACAAAAAGACACTTCTCAAGTCGAGTTCTCAGTTGCACCCCCAATCCAAGGAAAGAAGCCTTTTGTTCATGATACAAAGAAAACACGTTATTTTGATGAGCCTGTTCCACAACATCAAAAAAAGATTTACGAGGTCATGGATGTAAGAGAGCAATCACGGGACGAACAGGACAAGAAGGAAGTGGCGAGAAGCAATCTCAAGAACGGAGATAAATTGCGGATGGTCCATCCTCCCCGGGAGGGAGAATCACCTGTTCAAGATTGCTCAAAGACAATGTCGTCTAACAAGAATGACACTTCATTGGATCAGGAGACGAGAAACGAGACGACGGAGGTGATAACAAACTCTGGAAGCAACAGTGAGCCAAAGGAGGGTATAACTTCGACGGAAAGAGACATCTCCAACATTCAACACATGCTGCCCATTATCCAAATTGACGAAACAACCAGAGATTTGTCAAAGACCTGTTCGAACAAATGTGATGTTGCAGATATTGAGGAGAAGAAGAGCACGGCTAAGGATGCGAGAAAAGAGATTGAAGCCAAGGAGAACAAAGAGGAATCCTTCCCCACACAGCCTAACGGTATTTCCGAGTGCAAAGATCATTTTTTGCCCACTGTTCGGACAGAAGAGGCTGAAAAACCAATCGTCCAGAGTACTTCGGAGGCTACGTTCCAACAAACTATTCAGTCGCCGCCAACGGACACCTCTGTTGTTTCCGACAAAGCCAAAAAGAACTTCGAGAAGAAGAATTCAGATGCTGCCGATGTTCCTTCTTCTAAAGAATCTCTCAAAGGAAATGTAGAACAATGTGGTGACTTGCTTGGAACCAATACTAAAGAGGAGAGTGCGGCATCCAAAAACTCGGCCATTAACAAAAGTTCACATCCGTCCGTTTCTGCTGTTCTTACGCCTACGGAATCACTAAGTGCTGTCCGAGGAGATAAGTAAGTACTAATCAGCTGTGATTGAAAGTTTGATAATCGCTTTTCAGAACGGAGGTCCAAACGAAGAATGAGTCGAGAGCTCTTCAAGAAATAGGAAACAGGGAGAAGAAGACGCAAAAAGAACGGAAAGCTGGAAAGAAGAAGGCTGCGAAAAAAGCAGCAAACAAGAATGCTCAAAAACCTTCGAAAGAGACTCCAATTGTTCAGCCCCTCGCAAAGGACAACCTTGTTGTTGCTGACAAGGAGAATATCCCCGAGAAGGAGAATTCGGTTGTTGCGGAGGTTTCCAGTACTCCAGATAGAATAGAAGCCCTTCAGTCAACACCAACAGACACTTCCGCGGCCTCCTGCATCACTGATGCAGTTTCTGATGGGAATCATGCTGAGACAGCAGCTGATTCTGGTATATCAACAGTTGGTCATGCTCCAAAGACTTCTCCGTCGTCTGATTCGAAGCCATCTGGATATGAAGATGGCGGGGCTTTTGAACCATTGAAACCATCAAACAGGCAGCAAAAAAAGTGAATCCTTATTGACATTTTACGGTAGTCTAATCTTCTTATTTTCAGAGATAAATTACTGGCCGAGAAAGAGCGCAGAGAATTTGAGAAACATCAAAAAAGAGAGAAGAATAAGATAATGAAAAAGGCGGAAGATGCGGCAAAAAGAGCTGCAGAAGACGCTGAAGAAGATGCGGATATGGAGATACTGATGAAGAAAGGGGAGGAGTTCGAGAAGGCGCTGAAAGTCTACATTGCCAACACGGCTGTTCGTACTGTGTCAGCTGAAACTGAACTTAGTGAACGAATAGACAATTCTGAAGCTGACAAAGAAGAATCTGATAGATCAGTATCGAAATCCAATATATCAAGAACGAAATCCAATAATGGGTCAGCCTGTGGCCAAATCGAATACAATAATGCGACTGTCCGTCAATTCATGATTGACCGAGTCCAGGAGCACGGGCGTAATGGAGAGGAAGAAATGAGTTTGTACTTATCAATTCTCACCGATGAAATGGGCACAGTCGTTCTGGATGACTTCGCACCCATATACAGGAACAGGATGGATACCGAGAGAAGTTTGAACATGGAAAAGGATCTCTACGCTAATATCATCAACGATGTGTCACTTCAAATGGCAATTCGGAGCAAAGACGCTGGTGATAACGAAACGGCACGGAAATACGCGGCGAATTTCATCGAAAACTACATCAAGATTCAAGAAGGACTCCGATTGAAAGGAGAACCACTCCGAGGTATGAAAATGTCTCTGTTTAGCGTTGACCATTTGTATTTGCAGTCGGATATAAGACTGATCGCCTACAAGAGGCACTTCTTCGTTATTGCAATCGGATCCCCAAGCAAAAGCTGGATCGCAAGATGACACGGCTACTCTTCCAGAACATGCTATCGTTTTATGAGAAGTCAGATGTTTACGCCAACTTCTTCATTGTCCTCGTCGAAGAGATCTTGAAGTCGCAGCACCAAGTATTTGCTCAAGATGCGTTCATTCTTCAGTTGATTCGGTCAAGATCTGGAAATGAATTGACATTTTCTGGTTACTCGAAACTAGTCACCCGAACATGCACGCTCTCAGTTAGCTAAGAGACTCATACTTGTGAAAATTATAATTAATTGCCCTTCTCAATTAATCCGTTATATATTCCATATTTGCGTGTTCGATATTCCATTTGTATATCTAAATAAATTGTTGCAAGATACGCTACGTAATCCCATCTTCATTGACAGTGCTTAAATTCAATCGTTCTGTAAATACTGAGAACGCTGTGACAACCCGAGATGCTTGAACTTTACACGAGATAATGAAACAAGGTGGGTATTTCGATGAGAAACAACTGGAATGATGACGTCATTCTGAACAATAAACATACTTCACCTGCCCCTCCTCTTTCTGAATAGAAAAAAACCCATTTGTATCAGGAGCCTCCCCCAACTGTATTAGAAAAGAACGAAACGAAAACAACTCAATAATCTTTCGACGACTCAGTCAGTCGTCTCATTCATCTTCAAATTGTCTGTTTTCAAAGAATAAATAGAAACAAGTTTTCACTGTGTAGAAGCAGATATCCTCGGTTTCATCTGTTACAATCTGGTTTCATTTGGTTTCATCTGATACAGGTTCAATGGTAATACATTTATTGAAGTCAGATGCCAACGGAATCGCCCTGCAACCAAGGAGAGCTTTGCCAGAGAATCATTATATTGCGAGATTGATAGGAGATATCAAGATGTTGTCAACAACAAACTAGTAGTTTTAAATATGATCTACAAGTTTGCTGTTGACAACTTTCTGATATCTCTTATCAATTTCGAGATATAATGATTCTCCGGCAGAGCTCTACTCGATAGCGGGAGAAATAGAGGAAAGACGATGAAAAAAGGGGAAAAGAAGCAGAAGGAAATATAGAGAGTGGCGGTTTGGCAAAAGGTAAGGGATTCGGCGTTCGACACGATTGTTGGAAGACTTATTGAGATTCTCGACGTCCTGTTGTTATATTGACTTTGTCTTCTTGGAAAAGTTGATAACCAGTTTCCTTCGTTCCTCTTGTTTTGCGGTCGTCCTTTTCTTGTAGTAGAACTGGCTGAAACTGTATCAAAAACTGCAGACAGTTGTGCACTGAGATGTGAACCTTGTGAACATTGTGAACGAACAGATGTGAATCTCGGTAACATTCTTATCCCGCGTACCGAAGGAGTGAGTGTTCATGCGGACCTACTGCTGTAGTTGTCTTCTGTTTGCATAAATCTCCGTGCACAACTCCCCGACTGTGGATGAATCTGAGACCAAGAATCAAATCGTGGGCGATCGCAGCGACGACCCCGTCCGAAATGTAGTTGTGACACTGCACGTCTTCGGAAAGAGATTGGTTCTCAAGCGAAATAACTGAAAACACGATTTCGAATTGGAATACAAGACCCGTAGGATAGCAAACCGAGAAAACGGGTATCCCGGAGGTCGTCCTTCTGATCTAAGCAATCGAGAGTATAGGGCGAGTTTCCGAGCAGCGAGAGGACACGGGTTTCGTGGACAAGCGTCGGATCATTGTTTCTCGCGATCTTGACTGCAACGTTCCGTAGTGCTCGAGCTGACTGAGAGTGAGAGGAGTTCGGACGTACGGGAACGTTGTCGACTAGAACTTCTCAAGAAAGAGAACCAGCGGAAAGCCCGCTGATCCGTCACGGCGTCGTTGGATTCATTCGGATAGTTGAGAGATTTTGTCGGTCTTCATGTAAAACGGAGCGAGCTCCGGGAAGACAACTATTAAACCGACGGGAGAACGGAAAGCGATGTTCATTGAAGTCAATTATGATTCGAAAAAGAAATGAATAGAGAAATGAAAGAAGAAAAGAAGAAATCGACAGAAAATTTTGAGAAGAAAAGAGTTGGTTGAGTGGACGCTGCAGGTGAACAGAAATATGATAGTAGACAACACAGAGATGATGGATTCAAGGATCGACTCTGTGGCAGATTTATTATGTGGTTGATGGCATGCCGATACGAAAAGAATGGGTTCGCCTTTTCATAGTCTTTCACTATCGCCTCATCAAACTCTGTAATAATCTGTTCAGAGATGAACAGGATGACTATCTCACCTTTGGCTGAATGCTTGTGGACATCTCCAGAACGGTCTCCCCAACTCGTTGATCGGTTGTAGATCTTAACCAACCGATCAAATTCCGCTCGGTCGACAGCCTCCTTCGCCTCTTTCGCTTCTTTTGCGGTCTTTTCTGCCAGCCTCTTATTTTCCCTCTGTTGCCATTTTGTATGTGGATCCTCCTGATCAGTGACGACTTTTTGTTCTTGTGCAGAAGCACCTGATGGTTCAGTCTCGGTGTCTGGTGTGTTTGAGTGAACAGCCGGAACAACTTCCTCTGCCACCCGTTTTGCCTCATTCTCCTGTCTCGTCTTATATTTCTTCTGCTGCTTTGCAATATCTCTAAGTCGTTTCTGCTCCGCTAGTTCCTCCCTGGAAACAAAAACATCATATAATGGTAATGTGTGAATGAAAATTTACTTCTTCAACGCTCTTTTAGAGACGTTTGATAGTTCAGGAGCGTCGACCACTTCAGCATTTCCAGCCGTTTCCGAATCCGATGATTTTGGAAGTACCGGAGCATCACCAACTGTCGGTCTCTTAGCATCACCTGATTCATTCATCTGGGGATCATCGTTGAAGCTGGAAGTAGCAGCCGTGTGTGTTGATTTATCTGCCTCTTTGTCTTCTGGAGCTGTTCACCCCTCAGAAGCTAATGTTTTGATTGTCGCAGGTCCATCATCAACATCAAGAACATCATCAATGACTGAGGAATCTGTTGGAACCAACTGTGCTTCCGAGGCATCTTGCGCAGACTGCTGATCATTCGAATTGGATGGGGGTTTTGACATCGCGACTTGTCTAGGCGGTTCATTCTCTATCTTCTGACTTGGTGAAGATGCCGACTCATCACAAGAACTCGTCTCCGTGGTTTTCTGAACAGGCCGTTTCTGGTCTTGAGTCGTTGGGACAATCGGCAAAATGACAGCCTTCTTGAACAGTGCTTCTGTTTCTGAAGAGTTTTTCCCTTTGTTGCCATCACTTGCGGCTGATTTTCTTCTCGCTTCTCGGACTGGCTTCACTGGTGTTTGACTCAACGAGCGACTGTGCTTTGGCTTAGTCTTTCGTCAATTTCCGTCGAAAAGAGTCTGATATCGAGCAGAAGTCAATATCGTTGAGTGGAGAGGGAACAAGTGCAACGAGGGTTGTGCGAAGTCAGAGGGAACTATCACAACAGTTGTTGGATACTCTCTCGGAGGCAGTATCCACAACAGACGGCATGTGCTTGGCGAGCAGATGTTTCAGTTGTCGCCGAGAAGACCCAGTGAAACTCTGGAACTTTCGGTTCAACTGGAAACGTTCGAATGGTGAAACGAACCTCGCACACTTCGCCGAAAGAATCCGGATGCGTCAGTTTGAGTTTTGAAATCCCGAAAACTTGCAACTGGTCTCCAGTGATCTGGACGAGTGTTCCGTCGTGGTTCAGCCACATCTGATTCTCCGTCGTCGTGTTCATCTGCGTTGTCCACTGCTGATCATGAGATTATTAGTCGAGAGACAATCGTCGACGTTCCGGAAGCTGATGCTAACGTAATCCGTGACCTTAAACTTAAAAATTGCAGATAGTCAATATTTTCTTTACTTGCCTGTTTGCCAAAATGATGCATGTTGTAGTCGCGCATTGTAAAAATCATCTTATCTGAGTTTATGAAGAGCGCAAGTAGATGTTCGGCTGCGCTGTTTTTCAAATGGAAATTGACGAAACAGTTGTTGTTTTTTAAAGCCATCTGGCCACACCTCCCAATTTCTATATCAGACTCTTCGAAAGTCACTCTGAAAAATACAATTCGTTTTACTGGAGCAGCCTTCATAATTACCCAATGAATCTTAGCAACTTTTCTACGGTTTTCTTGTGGTCCTTGTTCCGTCGACCGGTTTCCGAAACTTGCACATTCAACATGGTAAATGCTTCTGGAAGAACGCTCTCGTGCATCGGTCCCGGATCGACGCCGTCTTCTTCGGACTGGTTAGTTTCGCTGTCGTCATCGCCCAACAGTTTGAACATCTCATCGAGGTACGTTGAACATGAATCTGGTACCGTTCACCGGCAGATTGTTGACTCTCAATTCGAAGCTCGTGAACTGGTTTTTTCGCCGCAACTTCCATTTCTCTGCCGTACTTGTGATCCTTCTTGATTCAAGTTTTTGCAAATGGAAACGACTTTAGTTCGTCTTTATGGGGACGTTCCTCTTCGTCTCCTTCGACAATGAACGACTTCGTCCAAACGACGGTGTCCTCTATTCGACAAGCTACGAAGTTTTCACCAGGCTGGGAGAGAGTGAACATCAAACCGCACATGGATTCGTTCAGCATCTCAGTCCGATACCACCGAGCGATGCTCTGCCCATGAACATCCACAGAAATCGATCGTCGTCGTTGGCCATTGAAGTCCACCTGGATCTCGACAAGCTCATCGGGCTTGATTGACTGTCCAATTGTCGTTCGCACACTTATTTCTGGCATTCTGATGTCACTTTCAGTGAATACTAGTGATGTAATTTTTGTGGCGGCTCCCGTCATGTCAAGTCCGCAAAAGAAATGCACTCCTTCGTTTCGAATGTTACATCTCAATTGTTTTGTTCCGTCCGAGAACTTTATCAATGACAACACTGACTCGCTTCCATGTGGATACTTGACGGTTCTCAGAACATGATTGTTCTCGGTCTTCTCCTCGTCCGCATCTATCAAAAACATCCAGAACGGCTGGAGACAGATGGATGTCATCTAAAAAATACAACTATTTTTTTCATTTCGAATCATCTCTCCACAATCATCGGAGCTTTTACAGCGCTTCTGTCCTATTCCAAAATTCAATTCTATAACAAAACTGACCGGGATTCACTGCGTGAGGAAACCTTCGCCGTCAGCATCTTCCTCAATCACATAATCGTTCTTGGGACTGCTTCCGGGTTCAGCGAATGAGTCCGTGACACGAGCTGTTTCCATCATTTCCATCGGATCCGAGGTGTTATTGAGTTATTGAAGGGTGAAGCGAATCATTGAAGCACTTCATCTGCAAATTCAAATAATCAAGATTCTCGGTTATAAAAGCTTTGATATTGTTCTCAAACGTCATTTTTTTGGCGGATCAGAATTACTTTCGTTGTCTAAAAATATATCTGTACTTTTGGTTCATCGCGTCAAACCGCCAATTCCTACTAATTTTCCCTCTAATTTTTATTTGTTCTAGGAGTATACTTCTTCTCCAACAAGCCGCTATTACAATTAGTGAGCAGCTTATCGACGTTGTTCTTCATTAGACGTTTTTACTGCATTATCTTCAGTATTGATTTTTTGAGAGCCAATGGTCCAAGCTTGGATCGATTTTTGAAAAAGAATACAAAACAGCTGCTGAAGTCCACTTCTATCGAAAATCAGTGATCCCAGCAAGAATCTACACAGTCTAAACCACATCCGAAGGTGCTGAAACACACTGCCTTGAGACGTGAGAACTAGCCCGACTTATACGCGAGTTTTGAAATCCCGAAAACTTGCAACTGGTCCCCAGTGGTCTGGACGAGTTTTCCGTCGTGGTTCAGCCACATCTAATTCTCCGTCGTCGTGTTCATCTGCAGGCGTTGTCCAATGCTGATCATGAGATTAATAGTCGAGAGACAATCGTCGATGTTCCGGAAGCTGATGCTAACGTAATCCTTGACCTTAAATATACAAATTGCCGATTCTCATTGATTTCTTTGCTTACCTGTTGTAGTCGCGCATTGTAAAAATCATTTTATCTGAGTTTATGAGTAGCGCAAGTAGATGTTCGGCTGCGCTGTTTTTCAAATGGAAATTGACGAAACAGTTGTTGTTTTTTAAAGCCATTTGGCCACACCTCCCAACTTCGATTTCAGATTCTTCGATAGTCACTCTGAACAATACAATTCGTTTTACTGGAGCAGCCTTCATAATTACCCAATGAATCTTAGCAACTTCTCTATGGTTTTCTTGTGGTCCTTGTTCCGTCGACCGGTTTCCGAAGCTTGCCCATTCAACATGGTGAATGTTTCTGGAAGAACGCTCTCGTGCATCGTTCCCGGATCGACGCCGTCTTCTTCGGACTGGTTGGTTCCGCTGTCGTCATCGCACAACAGTTCGAACATTTCATCGAGGTACAAGTCGGTGAAGACGAATCGAGTACCGTTCACCGGCATTTTGTTAACTCTTAATTCAAATCTCGTGAACTGATCTTTTCGCCGCAGTGTCCAGTACTCAGCCATTTCGCGTCGAACTTGAAATTCGTAATTGAATGACACTCCTTTTGAATCTGTCATGAGCACTTCTGATCCTTCTTGAACGAAGCTTCTGCGAACCGCAACAACAATAATATTGAGTTCGTCTTTTTGAGGAAGCCGTTCCTCTCCTTCGACGATGAACGACTTCGTCCAAACGACGGTGTCCTCAATTCGAACAGCTACGAAATGTTCACCAGGCTGAGAGAGAGTGAATTTCAAGCTGCACATGCCTTCGTTCAGCATCTCAGTCCGATGCCACTGAGCGATGCTCTGCCCGTGAACATCTACAGAAATTGATCGTCGTCGCTGGCCATTGAAGTCAACCTGGATCTCGACAAGCTCATCGGGCTTGATTGACTGTCCAATTGTCGTTAGCACAGTTATTTCTGGCATTCTGATGTCACTTTCAGTGAATACTAGTGATGCAATTTTTGTGGCGGCTCCCGCCATGTCCAGTCCGAAAAAGGAATGCACTCCTTCGTTTCGAATACTACATCTCAATTTTTTTGTTCCGTCCGAGAAATTTATCAGTGGAAGCACTGGCTCGCTTTCAAGTGGATCCTTGACGGTTCTGAGAACATAATTGTTCTCGGTCTTCTCGTCCACACCTATCAACATCCAGAACGGCTGGAGACAGATTGATGTCATCTGAAAAATACAACTACTTTGTGCAATCTCATTTCGAATCATCTTTCCACAATCATCGGAGCTTTCACACCACTTCTGTCCTATTCAAAAATACAATTATATAACAAAACTGACCGGGAACCTCAGCGCAAAAAAACCTTCCCCGGCAGCATCTTCCTCAATCGCACAATCGGTCCCGTGACTGCTTTCGGGCTCAACAAATGAGTCACTGGCACGAGGTTTTTCTACCACTTCCATCGAATCCGAGGTGAAATCGACTGTTTCAATGTTTTTTTGCTTCGACATAGGAAGACGAGGGTGAAGCGAATCAGTGAAGCACCTGATCTGCAAGTTCAAATAATCAAGATTCTCGGTTATAAAAGTTTTGATATTGTTCTCAAACGTCTTTTTTTTGGCGGATCAGAATTACTTTCGTTGTCTAAAAATATATCTGTACTTTTGGTTCATCGCGTCAAACCGCCAATTCCTACTAATTTTCCCTCTAATTTTTATTTGTTCTAGGAGTATACTTCTTCTCAAACTAGCCGCTATTACAGTTAGTGAGCAGCTTACCGACGGTGTTCATCATTAGACGTTTTTACTGCATTAGCTTCAGTGTTGATTGTTCTTGGGAGCCAATGGTCCAAGCTTATATCGACTTTTGAAAGAGAATACAAAACAGCTGCTGAAGTCCACTTCTATCGAAAAGCAGTGATCCCAGCAAGAATCTACATAGTCTAAATCACATCCGAAGGTGCTCAACCAAACTGTCTTGAACTAGCCCGACTACTATGCGAACATTCCAATTCGGCAGAAACGGTTGGCGTTGAGGCCACTTTGAACCCCACATTACTTTTCGAATGGAGACAAACTTCACTATTGATAAAATAGGTCCACATACCATTTCCGCACTTTTGGATGTATTGCTGAACTGTTTCAGCCATTTTTCGTCTTTGTAAGCTTCTTCGATTTTCTTCTCGTAATTGCTCCAACCACCGGCCACGCAACTATTCGGCAATCGTCTGAAAAAAAGTGACTACGGTGGAACAGAAACTTTGTTCGTTACTTGGGTAGGCAGAGTCTTGCGGTTGGTGGCTCATGGCGTAGGCGGAATCTCCCAAGCTGCAAGCACGCTCTGGAAATGAAATGGAAAAGTGCGGAGAGCAGAAAATAGAAGAAAACGGTAATGGGAAACGCGGCGAACAAACAAAAGAAAAGACAATGTCGCCGAGGCAAAGAAGACGAAGAGATTGAAAAGAGCAAGAACACCAAAACAGTGGAGAGGGCAATATCTGCTGTCTCCCCATTTCCCATTCGTCTCGCTCTGACTACACTGTACTATTGACGTGACTTAGCAGGGGGGGGGGAGGCTTTGTTTAACTGTCTGGCATCTACAGAGATCCCGTGTATCTCATGCGTCAGTTTGGGTCAGAGTCGCAGGGGGCATGTGAACACCTGGCCCCCTTTACACCCCCCTCCCCCTTGCTAAGGCAGTACAGTGGACAGTACAGTGTAGTCAGAGCGAGACGCATGGGAAATGGGGAGACGACAGACATTGAGACACTGTCGACGCCACACCCCCTGCCGAACGAGACGAGGCATTCATTCTTCCACCCTCCCCAGGCGTCGTTCGGTGGTCACTCTCTTTTTCCTTTGCCCACCTTGCCACCCCTGTCCTTGCTGGTCAACACTCACTATCCCTTCTGCCGCCGTCGGTCGGTGTTTGCCAATTCGTTTTCCGATTGTGTTACCCACTGTCAAATCGACACAAAAGATGACACCGTCCAGTCTGTGTGTTGTGTCATTATTTCATTCTCTTAACGGTATTCCAGTAACAACCACTTTCTTCGCAGTGAGAACTTTGATAAACTCTCAAAACCTCACAATGTCAGGCGAGGATAAGTCTAATGCATCCGAAGTCAATCCAATCGAAAAGCCGTGTAACATGCAAGCCGCTGAGGAGATCTTTGTGTCTCTCGAAGCGGACTTTGTAAATCAACTCGAACGTCTCAGTTCTCGAGTGGATCTTTCGGAGCCGGAGTCGTATCCAAGATTTCTGATCCGCACACGAAAACGGGTATTGAGTGCAGTGTCAGTGCCCAATGCAAGAGGGATCGGAGAAAAATGGGGAAATTGTCCAAGGGCTTGTCAAACTGACTGTCAACGAGTTTGACGCGAATGTGACACCAGCCGACAACTGGGATCGCTCTCCTAATCCACTTGCATCCAATGTGACTCTTCCTGGCATTTCATTGATGGACAATACAGAGGGCCAGGTGTTCCCATGCTCCCTGCTTCTCTGACCCAAACTGCCGCATGAGACACACAGAACCTCTGTAGATGCCAGACAGTTAGGCAAATCCAAGTCGTTCGGTGGTCGCTCTTCCATTTTTTCCTTGGCGACCTATTCTTTTTGTTCCCCGTTTGCTGCGTTTTCCATGACCGTTTTCTTCTAATTTCTCCTTTCCGTACTTTTCCATTCCATTTTTAAAGCTTTCTTGCAGCTTGGGCGTATTTGACAAGGACCACACATTCGCCATGAGCCACCAACCGCAAGAGTCTCCGTACCAGTTATCACTTACAAGAAGGACATCGAAGAAATTGAAGAAGGCTTTGGAAAGATGGCTGAAGCAGTTTCGCAATTCAGCCAAAAATACCGAATTGGTATGTGGACCTTTTTCATCAATAGTGAAGTTTGTCTCCATTCGAAAAGTAATGTGGAGTTCAAAGTGGAGCTTTGCCTCAACGCCAACCGTTTCTGTCGAATTGGAATGTTCGCATAGTAGTCGGGCTAGTTCAAGACAGTTTGGTTGAGCACCTTCGGATGTGATTTAGACTATGTAGATTCTTGCTGCGATCACTGCTTTTCGATAGAAGTGGACTTCAGCAGCTGTTTTGTATTCTCTTTCAAGAGTCGATATAAGTTTGGACCATTGGCTTCCAACACTGAAGCTAATTCGGTAAAAACGTCCAATGAAGAATACAGTCGATAAGCTGCTCACTAATTGTATTAGCGGCTTGTTTGAAAAGAAATATACTCCTAGAACAAATAAAAATTAGAGGGAAAATTAGTAGGAATTGGCGGTTTGACGCGATGAACCAAAAGTACAGATATATTTTTTTAAAAACGAAAGAAATTCCGGTCCGCCAAAAAAAAAGACGTTTGAGAATAATATCAAAGCTTTTCTATCTGAGTATCCTGGTTATTTGAATTTGCAGACGAAGTGCTTCAATGATTCGCTTCACCCTTGTCTCCCCATGTCGAAGCGAAATAAGATTGAGACAATTAATAACACCTCGGATTCGATGGAAGTGGTAGAAAAACCTCGTGCCAGTGACTCATTTGTTGAGCCCGAAAGCAGTCACGGGACCGATTGTGCGATTGAGGAAGATGCTGACGGCGAAGGTTTCCTCACGCAGTGAATCCCGGTCAGTCTTGTTATAGAATTGAATTTTTGAATAGGACAGAAGCGCTGTAAAGGTCCGATGATTGTGGAGAGATGATTCAAAATGAAAAAAATAGTTGTATTTTTCAGATGACATCAATCTGTCTCCAGCCGTTCTGGATGTTGATAGGTGTGGACGAGAAGACCGAGAACAATTATGTTCTCAGAACCGTCAAGGATCCACTTGGAAGCGAGTCAGTGCTTCCACTGATAAATTTCTCGAACGGAACAAAAAAATTGAGATGTAGCATTCGAAACGAAGGAGTGAATTTCTTTTGCGGACTCGACATGACGGGAGCCGCCACACAAATTACATCACTCGTGTTCACTGAAAGTCACATCAGAATGCCAGAAATAAATGTGCTAACGACAATTGGACAGTCAATCAAGCCCGATGAGCTTGTCAAGATCCTGGTTGACTTCAATCGTCAGCGTCGACGATCAATTTCTGTAGATGTTCACGGGCAGAGCATCGCTCAGTGGCATCGGACTGAGATGCTGAACGAAGGCATGTGCAGCTTGAAATTCACTCTCTCTCAGCCTGGTGAACATTTCGTAGCTGTTCGAATTGAGGACACCGTCATTTGGACGAAGGCGTTCAACGTCGAAGGAGAGGAACGGCTTCCTCAAAAAGACGAACTCAATATTATTGTTGTTGCGGTTCGCAGAAGCTTCGTTCAAGAAGGATCATAAGTGCTCATGACAGATTCAAAAGGAGTGTCATTCAATTACGAATTTCAAGTTCGACGCGAAATGGCTGAGTACTGGACACTGCGGCGAAAAGATCAGTTCACGAGATTTGAATTAAGAGTTAACAAAATGCCGGTGAACGGTACTCGTTTCGTCTTCACCGACTTGCACCTCGATGAGATGTTCAAACTGTTGGGCGATGACGACAGCGGAACCAACCAGTCCGAAGAAGACGGCGTCGATCCGGGAACGATGCACGAGAGTGTTCTTCCAGAAACATTCACCAATCAATAACACCTCGGATTCGATGGAAGTGGTAGAAAAACCTCATGTCACGGACTCATTCGTTGAACCCGAAAGCAGTCACGGAACCGATTGTGCGATTGAGGAAGATGCTGACGGCGAAGGTTTCCTCACGCAGTGAATCCCGGTCAGTCTTGTTATAGAATTGAATTTTTGAATAGGACAGAAGCGCTGTAAAGGTCCGATGATTGTGGAGAGATGATTCAAAATGAAAAAAATAGTTGTATTTTTCAGATGACATCCATCTGTCTCCAGCCGTTCTGGATGTTGATAGATGCGGACGAAGAAAAGACCGAGAACAATTATGTTCTGAGAACCGTCAAGTATCCACATGGAAGCGAGTCAGTGTTGCCATTGATGAAGTTCGCGGACGGAACACAAAAATTGAGATGTAGCATCCGAAACGAAGGAGTGCATTTCTTTTTCGGATTCGACATGACGGGAGCCGCCACACAAATTACATCACTCATGTTCACTGAAAGTCACATCAGAATGCCAGAAATAAGTGTACGAACAACAATCGGAAAGTCAATCAAACCGGATGAGCTTGTCGAGATCCAAGCCTGGTGAACACTTCGTAGCTTGTCGAATAGAGGACACCGTCGTTTGGACGAAACTGTTCATTGTCGAAGGAGACAAAGAGGGAAGTCCCCATAAAGACGAACTAAAGTCGTTTCCATTCGCAAAAACTTGAATCAAGAAGGATCACAAGTACGGCAGAGAAATGGAAGTTGCGGCGAAAAAACCAGTTCACGAGCTTCGAATTGAGAGTCAACAATCTGCCGGTGAACGGTACCAGATTCATGTTCAACCTACCTCGATGAGATGTTCGAAATGGCGAAAGCGAATCCAACCAGTCCGAAGAAGACGGCGTCGATCCGGGAACGCTGCACGAGAGTGTTCTTCCAGAAACATTCACCATGTTGAATGTGCAAGTTTCGGAAACCGGTCGACGGAACAAGGACCACAAAAAAACAGTGGAGAAGCTGCTCAGTTTTATTGGGTAATTATGAAGGCTGCTCCAGTTAAACCAATTGTATTGTTCAGAGTGACTATCGAAGAATCTGAAATCGAAGTTGGGAGGTGTGGCCAAATGGCTTTAAAAAACAACAACTGTTTCGTCAATTTCCATTTGAAAAACATCGCTGCCGAACGTCTACTTGCGCTGCAAATAATCTCAGATAAAATGATATTCACAATGCGCGACTACAACAGGTAAGTAAAGAAATCATTGAGAATATGCAATTTTTAAGTTTAAGGTCACGGATTACGTTAGCATCAGCTTCCGGAACGTCGACGATTGTCTCTCGACTAATAATCTCATGATCAGCAGTGGACAACGCAGATGAACACGACGACGGAGAATCAGATGTGGCTGAACCACGACGGAACACTCGTCCAGATCACTGGAGACCAGTTGCAAGTCTTTGGGATTTCAAAACTCAAACTGACGCATCCGGATTCTTTCGGCGAAGTGTGCGAGGTTCGTTTCACCATTCGAACTTTTCCAGTTGAACTGAAAGTTCCAGAGTTTTACTGGTTCTTCACGGCGACAATTGAAACATCTGCTCGCCAAGCACGTGCCGTCTTTGTTCTGAAATCATCCTCCCAGTAATGTCATTTGCGGCTCTTGAATCTCTCTTCATTGAGTGGGCTTTTATGGTATATTAGGATAATATTTTTGTATGGTATATTAGGGTAATATTTAAAACTTTGAACGTTAAGAAAAAGAACTTATTTTGCGCAGCCAAATTGTTTCTTTCAGCAAAATCTCTCACGTGACTTGTCACTCCCCTCACTTGAATATCGCCGTCTGCTAGATGATTTAGTTTTTATGTATAAGATTGTAGTTAGCAAAGCATCTAATCTGAGCCATTCCCTATTGTTATTATCCCCTCTCTATCCCCAATATTAGCCGTCACCCCTATTATCTCCGCTGTTCACTCAAAAACTCTTCCAAAATATCCTCTCAATTTATCTCTAATCGCATTTTGAATTGTTGGCGCCCCCCCTCATCCTCTAATTTCAAATTGAAACAATCCACCTTACAATTCGACACATTTTTGGTTCTGAACATTCATAACTTCTAGCTTTATAATTTTGTAGCATTACTCATTTTTGAACTGTAGCATTACTCATACTTTCAATTGTACCTGCACTTACACTTGCTTGCGTAAGAGGCCATGCCCTGCATTCAATAAACATCTACTCGCATTTCTCTTTTATCAGTCATTTTATTGTTATAAGATCTTCATCAATTTTGATTCTAAAAAACCTAGATTATTCATTCACTATAGTTTTATCTTCGTAATCATTGTATAAAATGAAGTATCTAAAAATTGAAGTGTTGTAATCGGAAAAGGACAACTTTGAATTCAATTGGAACTTTTATGAATTATTTGCGAATGTTGCACATGACAATAAGGGTTTCTTACCCGAGTCGTCTCTTGCAAACGTTTTTAGATTATCAGGGGTCAATTTGGCCTGTTCTGAGCAATCGTAGAACATGAACTTTATTGCTACCAGTCCATTTCCACAAAAACTGATCTAGCGGTATCCCATGTGGAAAAAATAACCGTTTTGCTTTATTTATTTTTCGAAGTATCGGAGAATTCAAATTTTCTAAGAAAATTTTTTCCGGAGAATGCGGAGAGTTTCGAAGAAAAATGAACAAGTCAACAAAATTCATCGGTTTTAATTTTTTGGAGCCGATGAACTGAATATTTTCCTGAAGACGTAATTTCGTAAAGTTTTCCACGTTGAGAGGTACTCTCAACTTAGAAGGAACATGTCAGATAGGTCACCCTGAGAACCGAATGAATTGGTTCGGGAAATGTGAGTACCTGTGAGAGTAGTATAACGCCATATTCAAAAGTTTGCCTTTTTTCCTTATTCCGGAGAAATTTTAAAAAAATCCATTTTTTTGGCACTCGGAGGATAGGCCCTCTTCAAAAAGTCATAACTAATTTAGAAACTGTGTAAACGAGTTGGTTAAAAAACGAAAACAGAGCTAATTAATTGTAGATTACGGTAAAAATACAAATGATCATTCATCTTTTGAATTGGAGGTCGTATGTCAGAAAATGTGCCAATGTCAGTGGATCGTATTTCTGAATTTGATCACTTTGCGAAGAGATGGAGTGATAGCACTATGTGGACAGGGTTTCTTGGTAGTTGTGAGTTACAATCATGATATAAAAACTGGGGGTAACCGATCATTTACGAAAAAAATTTCCACTTTTAGTGAGACCCAATTTTCAAAATTTCAAGGTTTTTTGTTTAATCTGAAAGTGAGTTACATAGCTTGAAAGACCATGCCCTGGGGACCATTTTTGCAGTTGAACGTTTTTTGATATCTCGTATCACTTCCGAGATATCGCCTGAGAAATGATGTCCACTCAACACGAGAACACGCGTCAGAAAATGTCGAATAAGTCAATTTTCAGAAACTTGTTATTTTGTTGAGTTTTCACGAATGCAACATGAAATGCCGGGATTTCCGTCGATTTCTTGAAGACAATTTTGAGATCTCAGAATGTGAATTATTAATTACTAAAAGTTTGAACATCTCATCGAGGTACAAGTCGGTGAAGACGAATCGAGTACCGTTCACCAGCATTTTGTTAACTCTTAATTCAAATCTCGTGAACTGATCTTTTCGCCGCAGTGTCCAGTACTCAGCCATTTCGCGTCGAACTTGAAATTCGTAATTGAATGACACTCCTTTTGAATCTGTCATGAGCACTTATGATCCTTCTTGAACGAAGCTTCTGCGAACCGCAACAACAATAATATTGAGTTCGTCTTTTTGAGGAAGCCGTTCCTCTCCTTCGACGTTGAACGCCTTCGTCCAAATGACGGTGTCCTCAATTCGAACAGCTACGAAATGTTCACCAGGCTGAGAGAGAGTGAATTTCAAGCTGCACATGCCTTCGTTCAGCATCTCAGTCCGATGCCACTGAGCGATGCTCTGCCCGTGAACATCTACAGAAATTGATCGTCGACGCTGACGATTGAAGTCAACCAGGATCTTGACAAGCTCATCGGGCTTGATTGACTGTCCAATTGTCGTTAGCACAGTTATTTCTGGCATTCTGATGTCACTTTCAGTGAATACTAGTGATGCAATTTTTGTGGCGGCTCCCGCCATGTCGAGTCCGAAAAAGGAATGCACTCCTTCGTTTCGAATACTGCATCTCAATTTTTTTGTTCCGTCCGAGAAATTTATCAGTGGAAGCACTGGCTCGCTTCCAAGTGGATCCTTGACGGTTCTGAGAACATAATTGTTCTCGGTCTTCTCGTCCACACCTATCAACATCCAGAACGGCTGGAGACAGATTGATGTCATCTGAAAAATACAACTATTTTTTTCATTTCGAATCATCTCTCCACAATCATCGGAGCTTTCACACCACTTCTGTCCTATTCAAAAATACAATTATATAACAAAACTGACCGGGAACCTCAGCGCAAAAAAACCTTCCCCGGCAGCATCTTCCTCAATCGCACAATCGGTCCCGTGACTGCTTTCGGGCTCAACAAATGAGTCACTGGCACGAGGTTTTTCTACCACTTCCATCGAATCCGAGGTGAAATCGACTGTTTCAATGTTTTTTTGCTTCGACATGGGGAGACAAGGGTGAAGCGAATCATTGAAGCACTTCGTCTGCAAATTCAAATAATCAAGATTCTCGGTTATAAAAGCTTTGATATTGTTCTCAAACGTCTTTTTTTTGGCGGATCAGAATTACTTTCGTTGTCTAAAAATATATCTGTACTTTTGGTTCATCGCGTCAAACCACCAATTCCTACTAATTTTCCCTCTAATTTTTATTTGTTCTAGGAGTATACTTCTTCTCAAACAAGCTGCTATTACAGTTAGTGAGCAGCTTACCTACGGTGTTCATCATTAGACGTTTTTACTGCATTAGCTTCTGTGTTGATTGTTTTTGGGAGCCAATGGTCCAAGCTTATATCGACTTTTGAAAGAGAATACAAAACAGCTGATGAAGTCCACTTCTATCGAAAAGCAGTGATCCCAGCAAGAATCTACATAGTCTAAATCACATCCGAAGGTGCTCAACCAAACTGTCTTAAACTAGCCCGACTACTATGCGAACATTCCAATTCGGCAGAAACGGTTGGCGTTGAGGCCACTTTGAACTCCACATTACTTTTCGAATGGAGACAAACTTCACTATTGATAAAATAGGTCCACATACCATTTCCGCAATTTTGGATGTATTGCTGAACTGTTTCAGCCATTTTTTCGTCTTTGTAAGCTTCTTCGACTTTCTTCTCGTAATTGCTCCAACAACCGGCCACGCAACTATTCGGCAATCGTCTGAAAAAAAGTGACTACGGTAGAACAGAAACTTTGTTCGTTACTTGGGTAGGCAGAGTCTTGCGGTTGGTGGCTCATGGCGTAGGCGGAATCTCCCAAGCTGCAAGCACGCTCTGGAAATGAAATGGAAAAGTGCGGAGAGCAGAAAATAGAAGAAAACGGTAATGGGAAACGCGGCGAACAAACAAAAGAAAAGACAATGTCGCCGAGGCAAAGAAGACGAAGAGATTGAAAAGAGCAAGAACACCAAAACAGTGGAGAGGGCAATATCTGCTGCCTCCCCATTTCCCATTCGTCTCGCTCTGACTACACTGTACTATTGACGTGATTTAGCAGGGGGGGAGGCTTTGTCTAACTGTCTGGCATCTACAGAGATCCCGTGTATCTCATGCGTCAGTTTGGGTCAGAGTCGCAGGGGGCATGTGAACACCTGGCCCCCTTTACACCCCCCTCCCCCTTGCTAAGGCAGTACAGTGGACAGTACAGTGTAGTCAGAGCGAGACGCATGGGAAATGGGGAGACGACAGACATTGAGACACTGTCGACGCCACACCCCCTGCCGAACGAGACGAGGCATTCATTCTTCCACCCTCCCCAGGCGTCGTTCGGTGGTCACTCTCTTTTTCCTTTGCCCACCTTGCCACCCCTGTCCTTGCTGGTCAACACTCACTATCCCTTCTGCCGCCGTCGGTCGGTGTTTGCCAATTCGTTTTCCGATTGTGTTACCCACTGTCAAATCGACACAAAAGATGATACCGTCCAGTCTGTGTGTTGTGTCATTATTTCATTCTCTTAACAGTATTCCAGTAACAACCACTTTCTTCGCAGTGAGAACTTTGATAAACTCTCAAAACCTCACAATGTCAAGCGAGGATAAGTCTAATGCATCCGAAGCCAGTCCAATCGAAAAGCCGTGTAACATGCAAGCCGCTGAGGAGATCTTTGTGTCTCTCGAAGCGGACTTTGTAGATCAACTCGAACGTCTCAGTTCTCGAGTGGATCTTTCGGAGCCGGAGTCGTATCCAAGATTTCTGATCCGAACACGAAAACGGGTATTGAGTGCAGTGTCAGTGCCCAATGCAAGAGGGATCGGAGAAAATTGGGGAAATTGTCCAAGGGCTTGTCAAACTGACTGTCAACGAGTTTGACGCGAATGTGACACCAGCCGACAACTGGGATCGCTCTCCTAATCCACTTGCATCCAATGTGACTTTTCCTGGCATTTCATTGATGGACAATACAGAGGGCCAGGTGTTCCCATGCTCCCTGCTTCTCTGACCCAAACTGCCGCATGAGACTCTCGGGATCTCTGTAGATGCCAGACAGTTAGACAAAACCACGTCGTTCGGTGGTCGCTCTTCCATGTTTTCCTTGGCGACCTTTTCTTTTTGTTCCCCGTTTGCTGCCTTTTCCATGACCGTTCTCTTCTCATTTCTCCTTTCCGTACTTTTCCATTCCATTTTTAAAGCTTTCTTGCAGCTTGGGCGTATTTGACAAGGACCACACATTCGCCATGAGCCACCAACCGCAAGAGTCTCCGTATCAGTTATCACTTACAAGAAGGACATCGAAGAAACTTACAAAGACGATGGAAAATGGCTGAAACAGTTCAGCAATACATCCAAAAGTGCGGAAATGGTATGTGGACCTATTTGATCAATAGTGAAGTTTGTCTCCATTCGAAAAGTAATGTGGACTTCAAAGTATCCTCAACGCCAACCGTTTCTGTCGAATTGGAATGTTCGCGTATAAGTCGGGCTAGTTCTCACGTCTCAAGGCAGTGTGTTTCAGCACCTTCGGATGTGGTTTAGACTGTGTAGATTCTTGCTGGGATCACTGATTTTCGATAGAAGTGGACTTCAGCAGCTGTTTTGTATTCTTTTTCAAAAATCGATCCAAGCTTGGACCATTGGCTCTCAAAAAATCAATACTGAAGATAATGCAGTAAAAACGTCTAATGAAGAACAACGTCGATAAGCTGCTCACTAATTGTAATAGCGGCTTGTTGGAGAAGAAGTATACTCCTAGAACAAATAAAAATTAGAGGGAAAATTAGTAGGAATTGGCGGTTTGACGCGATGAACCAAAAGTACAGATATATTTTTAGACAACGAAAGTAATTCTGATCCGCCAAAAAAATGACGTTTGAGAACAATATCAAAGCTTTTATAACCGAGAATCTTGATTATTTGAATTTGCAGATGAAGTGCTTCAATGATTCGCTTCACCCTTCAATAACTCAATAACACCTCGGATCCGATGGAAATGATGGAAACAGCTCGTGTCACGGACTCATTCGCTGAACCCGGAAGCAGTCCCAAGAACGATTATGTGATTGAGGAAGATGCTGACGGCGAAGGTTTCCTCACGCAGTGAATCCCGGTCAGTTTTGTTATAGAATTGAATTTTGGAATAGGACAGAAGCGCTGTAAAAGCTCCGATGATTGTGGAGAGATGATTCGAAATGAAAAAAATAGTTGTATTTTTTAGATGACATCCATCTGTCTCCAGCCGTTCTGGATGTTTTTGATAGATGCGGACGAGGAGAAGACCGAGAACAATCATGTTCTGAGAACCGTCAAGTATCCACATGGAAGCGAGTCAGTGTTGTCATTGATAAAGTTCTCGGACGGAACAAAACAATTGAGATGTAACATTCGAAACGAAGGAGTGCATTTCTTTTGCGGACTTGACATGACGGGAGCCGCCACAAAAATTACATCACTAGTATTCACTGAAAGTGACATCAGAATGCCAGAAATAAGTGTGCGAACGACAATTGGACAGTCAATCAAGCCCGATGAGCTTGTCGAGATCCAGGTGGACTTCAATGGCCAACGACGACGATCGATTTCTGTGGATGTTCATGGGCAGAGCATCGCTCGGTGGTATCGGACTGAGATGCTGAACGAATCCATGTGCGGTTTGATGTTCACTCTCTCCCAGCCTGGTGAAAACTTCGTAGCTTGTCGAATAGAGGACACCGTCGTTTGGACGAAGTCGTTCATTGTCGAAGGAGACGAAGAGGAACGTCCCCATAAAGACGAACTAAAGTCGTTTCCATTTGCAAAAACTTGAATCAAGAAGGATCACAAGTACGGCAGAGAAATGGAAGTTGCGGCGAAAAAACCAGTTCACGAGCTTCGAATTGAGAGTCAACAATCTGCCGGTGAACGGTACCAGATTCATGTTCAACGTACCTCGATGAGATGTTCAAACTGTTGGGCGATGACGACAGCGAAACTAACCAGTCCGAAGAAGACGGCGTCGATCCGGGACCGATGCACGAGAGCGTTCTTCCAGAAGCATTTACCATGTTGAATGTGCAAGTTTCGGAAACCGGTCGACGGAACAAGGACCACAAGAAAACCGTAGAAAAGTTGCTAAGATTCATTGGGTAATTATGAAGGCTGCTCCAGTAAAACGAATTGTATTTTTCAGAGTGACTTTCGAAGAATCTGAAATCGAAGTTGGAAGGTGTGGCCAGATGGCTTTAAAAAACAACAACTGTTTCGTCAATTTCCATTTGAAGAACAGCGCAGCCGAACATCTACTTGCGCTACTCATAAACTCAGATAAAATGATTTTTACAATGCGCGACTACAACAGGTAAGCAAAGAAATCAATGAGAATCGGCAATTTGTATATTTAAGGTCAAGGATTACGTTAGCATCAGCTTCCGGAACATCGACGATTGTCTCTCGACTATTAATCTCATGATCAGCAGTGGACAACGCAGATGAACACGACGACGGAGAATGAGATGTGGCTGAACCACGACGGAAAACTCGTCCAGACCACTGGGGACCAGTTGCAAGTTTTCGGGATTTCAAAACTCAAACTGACGCATCCGGATTCTTTCGGCGAAGTGTGCGAGGTTCGTTTCACCATTCGAACTTTTCCAGTTGAGCAGAAAGTTCCAGAGGTTCACTGGTGCTTCACGGCGACAACTGAAACATCTGCTCGCCAAGCACGTGCCGTCTTTGTTCTGAAATCATCCTCCCAGTAATGTCATTTGCGGCTCTTGAACCTCTCTTCATTGAGTGGGCTTTTATGGTATATTGGGATAATATTTTTGTATGGTATATTAGGGTAATATTTAAAACTTTGAACGTTAAGAAAAAGAACTTATTTTGCGCAGCCAAATTGTTTCTTTCAGCAAAATCTCTCACGTGACTTGTCACTCCCCTCAGTTGAAGATCGCCGTCTACTGGATGACTTAGTTTTTATGTATAAGATTGTAGTTAGCAAAGAATCTAATCTGAGCCATTCCCTATTGTTATTATCCCCTCTCTATCCCCAATATTAGCCGTCACCCCTATTATCTCCGCTGTTCACTCAAAAACTCTTCCAAAATATCCTCTCAATTTATCTCTAATCGCATTTTGAATTGTTGGCGCCCCCCCCTCATCCTCTAATTTAAAATTGAAACAATCCACCTTACAATTCGACACATTTTTGGTTCTGAACATTCATAACTTCTAGCTTTATAATTTTGTAGCATTACTCATTATTGAACTGTAGCATTACTCATACTTTCAATTGTACCTGCACTTACACTTGCTTGCGTAAGAGGCCATGCCCTGCATTCAATAAACATCTACTCGCATTTCTTTTTTATCAGTCATTTTATTGTTATAAGATCTTCATCAATTTTGATTCTAAAAAACCTAGATTATTCATTCACTATAGTTTTATCTTCGTAATCATTGTATAAAATGAAGTATCTAAAAATTGAAGTGTTGTAATCGGAAAAGGACAACTTTGAATTCAATTGGAACTTTTATGAATTATTTGCGAATGTTGCACATGACAATAAGGGTTTCTTACCCGAGTCGTCTCTTGCAAACGTTTTTAGATTATCAGGGGTCAATTTGGCCTGTTCTGAGCAATCGTAGAACATGAACCTCATTGCTACCAGTCCATTTCCACAAAAACTGATCTAGCGGTATCCCATGTGGAAAAAATAACCGTTTTGCTTTATTTATTTTTCGAAGTATCGGAGAATTGAAATTTTCTCCGAAAATTTTTCCGGAGAATGCGGAGAGTTTCGAAGAAAAATGAACAAGTCAACAAAATTCATCGGTTTTAATTTTTTGGAGCCGATGAACTGAATATTTTCCTGAAGACGTAATTTCGTAAAGTTTTCCACGTTGAGAGGTACTCTCAACTTAGAAGGAACATGTCAGATAGGTCACCCTGAGAACCGAATGAATTGGTTCGGGAAATGTGAGTACCTGAGAGGGTAGTATAACTCCATATTCAAAAGTTTGACTAATTTAGACTAATTTAGAAACTGTGTAAACGAGTTGGTTAAAAAACGAAAACAGAGCTAATTAATTGTAGATCACGGTAAAAATACAAATGATCATTCATCTTTTGAATTGGAGGTCGTATGTCAGAAAATGTGCCAATGTCAGTAGACCCTATTTCCGAATTCGATCACTTTTCGGAGAGATGGAGTGATAGCACTATGTGGACAGGGTTTCTTGGTAGTTGTGAGTTACAATCATGATATAAAAACTAGGGGTAACCGATCATTTACGAAAAAAATTTCCACTTTTAGTGAGACCCAAGTTTCAAAATTTCAAGGTTTTTTGTTTAATCTGAAAGTGAGTTACATAGCTTGAAAGACCATGCCCTGGGGACCATTTTTGCAGTTGAACGTTTTTTGATATCTCGTATCACTTCCGAGATATCGCCTGAGAAATGATGTCCACTCAACACGAGAACACGCGTCAGAAAATGTCGAATAAGTCAATTTTCAGAAACTTGTTATTTTGTTGAGTTTTCACGAATGCAACATGAAATGCCGGGGTTTTCGTCGATTTCTTGAAGATAATTTTGAGATCTCAGAATGTGAATTATTAATTACTATTCGGATCAGTATGGTTGAATAGAATTTATCTTGAATTTCAATCTCCAGGGTACACATTTCCAGTGTTCTCTAACCCGTGTTCTCGTGTTGAGTGGACATCCTTTCTCAGTCGCTATTTCGAAAGTGAAAAAAAAATGGTACCCAGGACATGGTCTTTCAAGCTATGTAACTCACTTCCAGATTAAACAAAGAACCTTGAAGTTCTGAAAATTGGGTCTCACTAAAAGTGGAAATTTTTTTCTTAAATGATTGGTTACCCCCAGTTTTTATATCATGATAGCAACTCACAACTACCAACAAACCTTGCCCACATAGTGTTATCACTCCATCTCTCCGAAAAGTGATCAAATTCAGAAATAGGGTCTACTGATATGGGCACATTTTCTGACATACGGTCTCCAATTCAAAATATGAATAATCATTTGTATTTTTACCGAAATCTACAACTAATTAGCTCTGTTTTCGTTTTTTAACCAACTCGTTTACACAGTTTCTAAATTAGTTATGATTTTTTGAAGTGGGCCTATCCTCTGAGTGCCAAAAAATTGGATTTTTCAAAATTTCTCCGGAATAAGGAAAAAAGGCAAACTTTTGAATATGGAGTTATACTACCCTCCCAGGTACTCACATTTCCCGAACCAATTCATTCGGTTCTCAGGGTGACCTATCTGACATGTTCCTTCTTAGATTTTATACTCCAATATTCGCTGACTCGTTCACCACCATAATTCACCGCAATTTGCTGTTTGAAGAGGACTCAGATCATTCACAAACAGCCGGATTTAGTACATGAATTATATTGGCACATGCATCTTCCTTTTAAACGAACTCATGCTGATCGTACACATGCGATCTTTCCGGGACCGGAACTGATTAAATAAATCGAGAATTTTTCGAAATAACTCGAGAAATAACATGGAAAAATCAATGGATTCGAAAAAAAAATCGAAAATTCATTGCAAAAACACTAACAGATGCAAGAAAAACAGAACATTTCGGAGGATTCTCCGAAATGAAATCTCGGAGAAGTTCTCCGAAAAAAGTCGGAGGAATCGGAGAGTCGAAGAAACGATTCTCCGACTCCGAGCAAGCCTGCAGTCAAGACAACCCGTTTATCCCACGTCCTAGGGGCCACTTGTTCCTCGGTAGTTTGTCGGTGAGGACTAGAACTACTTGACCGATGCGTGGAGAGATCGTACTGCATCGTACTTTCTTGAATTTGGAGTCTCTCATAATGAGGAGGTACTCCGACGACCACGCCTCCCATAGTTTGGCGAGTGAGACATCCAGTTGCGAGAGGTGCTCTCTCGTCCGTTGCTCCGTGGTGTTCCCTGAGAGCGAGAAGTCGCAGGTTGTGGCTGGGACTGATAAGTTGACACCCGGGAGCAGAAAATCCACGGGGCGGATCGCGACACAGTCATCATGACGATTCGTGTTCGTGGTGATGGGACGGTTGTTGAGGAGTCCTTCCACTTGCGTGATGATGTGTTGGAGGTCAGTGAACTCGAAATGAGCTCTCCTAACAATCTTGAACAACTGGTTCTTCACAATACCAACGATTCGTTCATAAACGCCTCCTTGCCAGGGGGCGAGAGGCGTGATGTAGTGGAAATCAATCTCGTCTCGCGCAAACAGCTTGACGAATTGCGGATGTGGCACTTGGTTCGCTGTCAAGTCGGAACTGATGATATGTGATCCGAGAGTGAACGTCCTTGCGTTGTCGCTCAGAATTGACGTGGGAACTCCTCGCCTGGCGAAGATGCTTTTGAGCGCCTTCAGGTATTCCATCGTCGTAGCGTTCTTGACTACTTCAAGATGAACTGCTCTCGTGACGAGACACGTGTTTAAGAGCACATATGCCTTTCCTGGGTGTTCGTCGCCGGTCGTATATTCGAGTGGCCCGAGGTAATCGAGTCCGACCCGACCGAATGGCACTGAAGGTTTTGTGCGACATTCTGGGAGGAGATGGGCGTGGGGATAACGGAACGGCTTTGACTTGATCCGTTGGCAGTTGATGCACCTGCTGACGATCCGTTTCGCGATACGTCCATCTTGGGGAATCCAATACTTCTGACGTAGTTCGGTTACCAGGTATTGAGTGGGAATGTGTCCGGCGTCGATGTGTGTTTCTTGTGCAAGCAACGTAGCCAAGGGATGCTGGTGGTGGATGAGGATAGGGTATCTCGCGGCTTCTGGCAGGTCGGCACGAGCGTAGGGGCGGACAGTCCTGTACAATCCGTCGGTACCCTTGACCGGATTCAGATCCTCCTTGAATTCGAGGCCGGCACATTCCGCTTCGCGGTAGTGTTCTTGAATGACGAATCGTCTCGCTACCCTCATTTCATGGATTGGATCTCTGATCCCGTTGTTCCAGAAGTCGGGCATGATGTTTCCTGTCCACTTGTGTGTCTTGAATCCGTTGCGGCAGATAGTGAGAACGTTTCTCATAACCGATACTAGGGTCTCCATGTCGTTTGTTCTTTCGAACGGGACGATGACCGGAACGGCTCGTCTTCCAAGACTAGGCAAGTAGCTTCATATTACGAGTTCGCCGCGAGCGTGGACCTGATTTTTGGCGCGAAAAAATTTAAAATTGTCTGCGTCTCTGAAAATTACACGCTGACTCGCTCTTTCGTTGCGGGACCTTCACCGACACCGTGACTGCGGAGTCCACGCTCGCGGCGAACTCATAATAGGACCCGTAGGTGAGGACGTTGTGTTCTTCATCATCTGCGGTCCTCTCCTTCTTTTCCATCAGGGCTGGTCCAACCTTCTGGATTTTACCTTTCGAGTCGATGACTTCGCCGTAGACGAGCTCTCGAAATTCTGCGGGGCACGAGATGGAGCCTTCGTTCTTGCACGGCCAGCTCTCGGGTGGTAACTCGAGAATCTGCGGGCCGTTGTGCCATAGCGTTGACTCTTGGATTTCGGTCGCTGTCAGACCTCGCGTGGTGAAATCAGCTGGATTCTTGTGTGTACGGCAGTGGTGAAAGGAGGGTTCCACACCGATCGCATTCAACGAGCTTCTATTCTCGTAGATCCGCTTGACTCTGTTGTTCACCCATGCTCTCTTCTGTTCGTTCAGGAGGATCCAAAACATGGCGCATGTAGAGTCCGTGAACAGCTTCACTCCATCGAGAGGAATGTGCAATTCATTTTGAATCGCGCAAGCTACATCAGAAGCGATTTCAATTCCTAATAGTTCCAGCTTCGGGATGGTCCAAGTCTCGCTTTTGCACGGTTTGATCTTGGATTTGCTCATGATGATCCGAGTTACAGATCGCTTGCCTGGGTACGTGTAGTGCAGGTAGGCGGAGCAACCGTAGAAATCTCGAGACGCGTCACTGAATAGTAGCAGCTGCACCGTGGAGTACTCGTAATCGCGGATGATCTGTCGAGGGACTGTGATGACGCGGAGCGAGAACGATTTCTGTAACATTCGCCATCGCGGTATAAGACGTTGTGGAAGCGGATCGTTCCAGCGAATTCCGTCGAGCCACAGTTCCTGGATGAGTGACTTGAATGGGACAATCAGGGGAGAAACCAGCCCCAATGGGTCGACGGTCTCCGCCATTCTAGAAGCCACTTGACGTTTTGTCGGTTTTTCCTCCTTCAACTCTGCGATCTTGATACTAAGAGTGTCTTCCGTGGAATTCCACTTGTATCCGAGCAACTTCGTGATGGTGGACGAGGAGATGTCTTCGTCAGGAATCGTAGTCATAGCTGGAATAGAATTGGTGAGATACTCTCGGAGGTTCATCCTCATTTTGTTGAACGTGTCTTTCGACTTCCTGTAAAGCCAGGTCAGTTCCTCTTCCGATTTCGCTGTGAAAAGAATGTTGTCCACATACAAGTGATCCTATTCGCGAACGTGGGGTCGTCAGACTTGTCGAGAGCGTGGTAGATTCTAGCTCCGAGCAGGAATGGTGATGAAGTCACGCCAAATGGAAGTCGGGCGAATCTGTATTCGACCAAGTTGTAGGGGAGCGGCGGCTTCTTGATGTCCTTGAGCCACAAAAACTTCGTGGCGTTCCGGCAGTTGCTCTGGAGGTGTACTTGGTGAAAGGCCTTCTCGATATCAGCAACGAGAAGATATTCGTGGAGGCGGGATCTCATCAGGATCCCTGGGATCGGTTGGAGAATCGAGGGTCCGGGGAACAGACAGTCGTTTAGTGACAACTCGTTCTTCTTGTGGCTGCTGGCGTCTAGGACGATTCGCAACTTCGTGGTCATGGACTCTTCCTTGGTGACGACGCGGTGAGGAATGAAGTATTCCGGCGTTAACTCCAACTGGTGTTGATCAGTCACCGATTCGCTGATCCCCGATTCCAATTGCTTCTTGATGATCTTGTCGTACTCCTCGATGAGACCGTCTTGCTTTTTGAGATCAGAAATCAAGGATCGTAGTCGCATTGTCGCGACGGATAAGTTACTCGCGAGGTTGGTCTGTTTTCCGTTCCACGGGAAAGCCACCTCTAGGTCACCGTTGTTGTTGATGATCACGGTCTTGTTGAATTCGGCGAAGAGATCTTTCTTGTCCTTCTTTGCATCCTCCACCTTCGTGGGTTCGGTCAGCCCGAAATTTTCCAAGTTCCACAATTGCTGAAGTTCTTTGTGTAGAATCGCATCGGAGTTTTCCGGCTCCGAGCGGTCCATCAACACGGTGACGAAATCGCCATCGTCCAGAGCATAGACGTGGAGTACAGCTGCCCCTGTCTTCCAGTGTAGATGATCCAGATGTGGGACCGGGTATGCGATGGTCCCGAATGGTGATACTTCGAAAAGGCGTCCACTTGGTAAGCAGTAGCGGCGGGCGGCTTTGTTCAACCAGGCCAACTTATCGTTGCCGAGTATGAGGTCAATTTTTGCTCCGTTGGCTGAAGGATCTTTCTCCAGTGCTGAGACATCCACTCCGGCATCTGCGAGATAGTCGAGGTCTGCTTCGGTGAATGTTGGAGCCATGAACTGGATGTTTGGGAGACGTGGGGTGCCCGCGATGAACGAATGAAATTTGTCTGTTGTGGCGGAATCTAGCGTGAATTCATAGACGTTGGAGGGTAGACGCTCTCGATTCGAGAAGCTTTTGATGATGATGTTCGTTGACGCGAGAATAGGGAGCCCAGCTTTTGCTGCGGCGTCGTGGGCAATGAGAGAAATAGAGGCCCCGGAGTCGACTAATGCAAGTAGAGTGGACCCTGACTGTAATGTCAGCTTGATGAAGGGCATTCTGTACAAACTATCAGAATGTTCTTCCATAGAAAAAACGGTGTGTTCAGATGAGATGGCTACTGCGGAATCTTCAGCTGACACGGCATCATTGAGGTTAGTAGAACAGGCCGATGTGGACGCGGCGACGGAAGACGAATACATTGAGCTCTCGGAGCTCGTGGGAGACGAATGAGAGATAAGGTGAGTAGAACAAACTGGTAGTGGAGAAGATTGAGAGTGAGTAGGAACATGTTGACAGGACGCGGTTTCTTTGACAGAAAACGCGGGTGCTGGTGGCCAGGCAGCTTGTGGCGTCGGGATATCGGTCTTGTTGTCTCCGGCGCCGGCCCAGAAGGCCTCACTGGCCTCTGTGGCTGTCTCGAAACAACTGCTTCGGTGGGGCCACCTGCTGAGGTGAGAGGATGGTAAATTGTCGACTCTCTCTAATCTGCTGGTGCTGAGCACTGCGCAGTTTGCATCCTGCCGAGACGTGGTGGTAGCCACAGTGGATACACGTCCGCCTAGACTTACATCTGGAGCGTTCATGTCCCAGGGAGGCGCAGTTGGGGCATCTTTGCTCCGCGGCGATTCTTTGACGTACGTCTTTCGGGTCGAGGGGGCACGCGATGATCGAGTGTCCCGGTCCGCACAGAGTGCACGTTCTCTCGGAGTCCTTATTTTCCTCGGGGAGAGTGTCCCAGATGAACTTGGTGTTCATGCTGTGTCCGTGCGCCCACGGATCGCTGCTGCTCGACGTCTGGTTCTTCTTCGCTGGTGCCCCGCCTTGTTGCTGGTTGCGTGGATTCGATGGACGTGGAGTTTGATCCTTGCGTTGATTTGATACCGGAGTTGGAGCTGCCACGACGAAGACCTCTTGTTGGTGTCGGTATCCGTGGTGGGATTTGCTTGTGACAGAGGAGGAGAAGTTGCTGGAGTCCGCCAGAATCGCCTTGTCCGTGATCAATTGGCGGATATGGTGTATAACTTCCGAAAACGATTTCTTTCCGCCTCCTTTGTGAAGGAACAACTTGACCTTCTGGTTCATATCCTGTGGGAGTTTGTTGATCAACGCGAGCTGGTCTCCTAAGCTGTCCGGCAGGAATCCTTGTCCGGCGAGTCGATCCATGAACGATGTGTGAGCTGCCAGATCCGAGAGCATCGCCTTGGCGTCGGTCTGATTGAATGGGAGTTCGGAGAACTGTTTGTGCAGTGCCATTGGGGACTCCAGATGGCTGCCATAAGTGTCTTCCAAAGACGCCAACGTGTTCCTATATGCGGTTTCCTGATCAATTGCGGCTGAGATACATCTTTTCGCTACTCCAGAAAGTTTCTGGTCCAAGATCGCCAACTTCGTGGTGACGTCAAATCTCGGGTTCATATCCACCATTCGACGGAAACGTGACATAAATGCTGGGTAATACGAAGTGTTACCCGAGAATTTCGTCAGCGCTTGGAGGGTTTCCGACATGTTACTCCAGTACATGGGCGCATGTTCGATCTCCTGTCGAGGGACATCGCGGCACTCATATTCGACCAGCGCCTGGCGGATTTTGTCTTGATTGACGTCCTGCGCTAACTGATCGCGCCAGTTGTTCCGGGGAACGGCTAGAGGAGTTGATGGAACTGTACGTTACGGAGTGAGAATGGGGGTTTCTTGCGTGGTAACTCCACGTATTTGTTCGAAGTCCATGTTTTGGGCGAAGAAGTGTGGAGTAGGTCGGTTAAGGGCTGGCTGAACTGATAAGGTTCGATGAGCCGGTCGCCGATCCATCTCAGTCGCTTTCGACTGTACCTGTTGTTGTTCTGCCAGAGCGTCGTCGGTTACCTGCTGCGCTGCTGCCAATGCTTCCAGTAGCTCTTGACGTCTGCGGTCCGCTGCGCGGCACCGTTCTTGCTCCAATTGCCACTGGTTGATCTTTTCTTGGGTAGCTGCGGTAGCCGCTTTAGCCCGTGCTCCTTGTACTTGGACCTGAGCTAATCGTTCCTCGAGCATCTTGCATTCTTCGTCAATTTCTTGGCTAGATGCGGTCGCGCCCTGGCTCTTGATGGCGGGTGAGTCCGGGACAGCGGTTGCAATCGTGGCGGGTGACTCATGGGTGAGATTGCCCGCTCCCGGATTGCGTGGTGGTTCAAGCAGTTGTAGTCCACGATAGGTATCGTCGAAGTACTGGGGAGAGTCCACGAGTAGCGAGAGTGACTTACTGGAGTCAGTTCCTTCGACACTCAGGTACTCGTTTTCAGCGTCCTCATTCACTCCCTCGCTCGGTTCGGATGTCGTGGCGAGAAGGCTGAGTGACATCCCATGCGTACACAACAATATCTTGGTCGAGCGTACCAAATCGATTACGTCTTCCTGAACTTCAACTGTCCTGCGCTCCTTCATATGAAATTGTACCTCTTTCGCGTACTTTTCCATATCTTCGTCCCCGATCATGGATGTGAGCGTATCTAATTTCCCTTTGATGAGATCCTTCAGGCGCAGGAATGCTTCTCGTTGGTGCACTAGCGCGTTGAATGGCTGGATCACATCATCCATGTCTTTGGGCTCCGGTTTCTCCAGGTGCGGTACCGCCGCCAAAGCTTCCTTGAGCGTGGCGAGGGCTGCTTCCGCAGCGGAGGTGACTTTTGTGATCTGTGTCTTCATAGGCGTCACGGTGGTTCTACGAAGGAAGGCGTCCGTTCCTTCGGTGAGTTGACTGGTCGGGACGGTGGGAGTGGGTGACTCCGTGTCGATAGCATCTTGATTGCGAGACATTGTAGATCGAAGATTCCCAAGCTGAGAGATGCTGCAAATCAATGGTGAGTGTGTGTCATACGAGGGGAGATGGCGGTAATGACACGGCGAATGAACAGTTTAATGCTGTAGAAGGTAAATTGGAAGTGAAGATTGTTGAAAAGAAGGTGAAGAAGAGAAATGAAACTGGAAATGAAGCTAGTTGGAGAGCAGGTAGAGCTGCCGATGTTATTGGCAGGTACCCACTTGGCAGGTCGTCGTCGAGGTCTCCGGGAGTGATGATCATCTTGGTGTTGTTCTCCGGGTTGGGAATTTCCAACGGTAGCTAATCGTCTTCGATCCTTCGTCGTCGAACGACTTCGACCAGCTTCTGGTCGGGTACAACTCCGGGTTAATTACGTCCGTTCTGCATTCCGACGTTTGACTGTCGAGTTGATCACTCCCGGTTCTTCGATAGCGTCCTGCTTCTCGAATACCATCACATCGATAAAGTGATCGGCTTTCTCCATGTGATGGCGATCCGACCGTGTCCTCTGTCTCCAAGAGGTTCACGGAGACTGAATGCGGAGTCTTGCGACTCATAACTTGTTTCAGTTGTGGGAAAGGAACGGCGACTGTCCTCCTCTGCAACGTGGTGCGGAAAAGTGTAATAGCCACCTTAGGCGCTGCTGAGTGACGACGTCCGCCATTCCTTGAGAAGAAAACAGAATGGATCCTCCATCGCTGCTTGTTGAGGGAAGTGTAGTTGCCACCTTGATATGTAGCTGCGTTGAAGATCCGTTCCGGTCTCCGTGGGACTCGAGCACCCGGGAGTGGATTCTGTGGTGCTACTTGTGTGAAGTCCCATCCTCCGTGTCAGGGTATACGAACGCAGTGGCGCCCTGCCAATCCGTTGCCCTAGACCGGGGAATATGTCGATGCCGACATCCTAGGAAACGGTGATGATCCTCGCTGACGGTCTGTTCGCGAAGAAGAAAATTCCTAAAGAGAATGCGGCATTGGCGGTGTTCTCTGCAATCAGTTCACGACACTGCGTGCAACTGTTGTAGCTAACAAGAGATTCAGTAAGAACCTTGCATCCGTGAATATTGGATCCTGTAGAAATATCTATCTTGTTGCCCGCTCGTCGATGCATTTCCTAGATTTAGAAGACGGTGGTTACCATTCATGGTTTATTCATAAGTCAACTTGGCACTAGGTGCTATACAATACCGGAGATGTGGTGTGTGGACAAACAAGGAGATCAGTACGAAAAAGGGGAAGAATTGAATGAGAGACGAGGAGAATGGAGATGATGTTACAGTTCTTGATTCATGCTGACTGCCGATCTTCGAACTGTCTCCGGGAGCATGTCGGTGATCCAAGTTCTCCAAGCGCCGACAGTGTGCTGTTTGAACTCTTCAGCCGTAGGGACAGGGACGATGTGTCTCTCCGGTACGGCATCGATGTGGAACGCTTCACGAGACGACGCTCCGACGTGGATCGACGAGTTGGCGAAAACGGGTTGGCTCATCAACATCACGAGGGACTTCAAGAACTATGTCAACATTTGACGGTATTCCTTCTGCTCCTCTTCCGAGAGGCGTGAGCAATCCATCTCCTGGTGGAGCAACAGTTGCCAGATTGTTCTTATCGCTTCCTGATGTGATTTTCCTCGGATCGTGGGGTTCTGGAGCATGACCGAGGGGACCGACGGTCCGGTGAGTTTGCACAATCCATTGGGTATGCAGATCATCTGACTCCCGTGGGGGCGATCCCAATTGGTAGATGTCGTATTCCGGATGGTAGTAAGGGTCTGGACTCGTGTCTGGATTCCCTTCCTCCCGTGGGTAACGTTGATACGGGAAAGGAGTAGGTGGACTGTTGTCGGCAAAGTTCCGCGCCTCTTGCGTTCGAAACTGCTGCTCCCATTCGATTGCTACTTGATGATCCTGAAAACGGTAGGTTAGTGAGTATCCTGGGTATTCAAAATCCGGGTTCGTGAGTGCTGGATAGTGGTAGAGTGGGAAATCCGCATCTGGACGTGGAGGGTAAGGAATTGCCGCGGCTGTATCCGCAAAATCGCGTTCGTCCATGCTGTCTTGGAAGAGTCTGTACTTGATCCGGCCTTGACTGTGGAGTTCCTTGGCTTTGATGTAGAAAGCTTCACGGGCATCGTATATCACGTCCGTGTACGTGGACGGTGAGTCCGTGTCGCAAAACTTGGTCCACTCTCAATGTCCTTGGCGGAAGCAATATCGGCAATGACGTGGACGGCAATCCTGCAGGGTGTGTTGTCGTGATCTGGACCACACGCCAAACAGAGATGGGGGGTGTTGCCTCCTGTGAAAGCCGCAATCTGATCCCAGGTGAGTCTCTTCAATGGACAGTCCTTCCAGGAATGATTTTCCGTGGGATAACCGAACCAGTTCGAGCCGCAAATGGAGCACCTTGCAGACGTGGGGCGATCCGACTCGTTGACCTCGAAACGTTGTTGAGTTCCTCGGCAATTGCGCACGAACCAAAGTCGGTGTGCGGCGATAAAGTCGAGCCTCTTGACCATCTCTGCGAAGTGGACCGTGGGAGGCGGCAGCAGCCCGAGTCTCACGAAAAGACTCAGGTTGCCACGTGCCTCCGGGTCTTCCGGCAATGTGGGGGTAATCTCGTTCCTTGATATTGCGCACCAACGCCGTGAACAACATCGGATTCGACTCCCTGCGCAGCGCTCCATGTGTTAGGTCGTCAGTGTTGAGTATGATAACTCTCGGCTGGGCGCAGCGACGTGGAAGCAGCTGATTATGGCCGAATCGGAATGGTCCGTAGGTGATGGGAGCGAGACGGCGACGTGGGGAACTTCCTTGGCGAAATGACATCTGAAACCGGATTGCTATTTGTTGTTGCTCCGATGCTGATACTTACGCTCACAAGATGTGTCTGTAGTTGACGATCGTTGGTTGCTTGTGAAGTATAAGAAGACTTGATTAGCAAAGTTAGTGTCTTTGTTGATCTCGCAACGTGGCAGACTCCTTGGGGTCAGGTCACGTGGCGTCTGAAATGCATTTTGGTGGTTCAATTTTTTCTCTATCTCCTGATGACGATTGATTTAACGGTTTGAAGGTATAAATATCGGGAAATCCCGTAGGGCGAATTCAACAGGACACTCTTTGCAGAACACTGCCTTATTGACTTCAACAAAGAACAAAAACAACAATGCGCCGGTCAACAATGGCGATGAATAATAACAATGGTGAAAATGGTGAGACGAGATGAAGGAGGCGAGGCGTCCAATCGGAGTGTCCGTGATTCCTAGCGTCTCGGGTTGGATGATTGGCGCGATGGTTGGCGGTCTGATCCAGCTTCGGTGCTTTGCGGGGCACGTCTCTTGTGGTGCGACATCTCCGGTTGGCGTGGAGCTGGGCGTTTGGAGCCGTGGTATTGACTCCAGTCCGGTTTGTCTCCAGGGGCACTCGGGAAGGCTCGTTCGCAGAAGAGCGTGGTATGGTACGCTTCGAGAGGGACCGCCACGTGTTCCTTGCAGGCTATGCATTCCGAGCGAATAATGAGACATTTGACGTGGCGCGCCGTTTCCAGGCACCACTGACAAATCACCTTATCAATACACACCATCTTCCAAAGCAGTGCGCTGCCGTATACTTTGCACTTCTCAGCCACGTGGGTGTCGTCAAGGCAAAATACACAGCGTTTGGATGGTAGGCGCACTTGTCTCATGGTTTGCTCGATGGTTGCGATCCGGTCAGCGAGTTGTTGAATCACAGGGACCACAGTCATGAGTGGCTGCAGTTCCAGACGGACCGCCGTCACCACCGTGGACGTAATCTGAGACAGCTCTCCGAAGTTGGCCTGTGCAATGTTGCTCTTCTGGAGCGACTCCACGGTGTTCTTGGTGTTGCGGTATGTAAGGCCCGCTGCCTTCTTGATATCCCTATGGTGATGAAGCTCCTGGGCCAGAACATCGTCGAACAGTCTCTTGGTGGAGCGGAAACCCTCTGAGAGTTGCATCTCCATGGTTCGAGTCAGGTCCAGCAGTGATTGATTGAGTTCGTGGCAGCTGTTGCTTGATCCGGCGACGTGGGTCAATCCCTTGGTTGTTGATACTGGCAGAGTCGATCTCGACCCCTTAGAGGCCATTGAGAGATGCAGCGGTCCCGACTGATTAAAGTTGGTGGAGACCGTCACAGGATCCTCGTGGACGGCGGCTGCTTCTTGGCTTGCTGGCGAATCAATGCGATCAACCTCGTCATCTGAACAAATCTCATTTGTTGTCGTTCGCGGCGTCAATGTTTACCTGACGCGTTTTTGGCTTCGTCCTCCTCATAGTCGAGTTCTTCCATGTGGTCGACCTCCAAGTCGGCTTCAAAGTCGATCAGTTGGTCGCCGTCTTCCAGCTGCAAAGGCGCGTCATCGGCGGCGGCTTGGAGAAAGGCCGGAATGGTTCCGGCAGTGAGGTTTCCACGTGAGGTCGATTTCTTCATGATCTTTTTCATCCTGGAATTAAGTCGTCCTGTGGGACTAATTTGGTCAAGTTGTATGAGGTATATCAAGGAGCGAACTGGATAATCGGAAAGATATTGGATTAGAGAACTCATGGATAACGGGTAACAATCTTTATTCAGATGAAGCACGATTTAGGAGTCTAACGGTCACCGATCTACCAGTTGATCGTCGATGGTCCTTGCGGGTTAGCGTCCAGAACGTAGAGGGTACGACCGTCTCCACGTGGCGTCGGCGTCGTCGGAGCGTAGTAAGACGATGGAGTCGTCCAGACGCTCGGCACCGGCTGTTCCACTGCGTGGGACATCGAGTGATCACTCTGTAATCGATTGATACGAAGGCTGGTCGGGGTTCTGGGTTTACCTCTCTTTTGGTCTCCGTGGCCCCGTTCTGCTTTCGGAGGTGATCATTAATCGATCCCAGTGCCGTGGAAATCGTTTGGAGCTCCTCGACGATCATCTCCGTCGCCGTCTTCACCATAGCCGTACGACGATTTGGTGGCGTCGGCTGCTTGCGGCGATTTCCAGGTTTTTGGTTTTCTTGATCACCCAGGCGATTGATTGACTTGTTCCTTTCGGCACGTGGATCCAATGGGCGGCGTCCCGACGATGACAGGCGACGTGGGGAACGGGAACGACTCCTTGCTGACGGTGTTTGTGCTGTTTGCCTCTCTCTAGTCCCCCATCTGCTGTGTGGATCGTGACGTGATAGGTCTCCTTGCATCTGTAAACCATGGATCTCACTGCCTAGCTGCCCTATTGTGGGTGCGATAGGTATCTGCTGCGGACAAAACCGCTCTCTTTTTTTTTTGCAGAAAAAAAAATCCAAATACTTAACACTTTATTGATAAACCACGAGTATTTATCGGTGAGTGTTGAAGTTTCTTGCTGGCGTTGTCGATGTTGACGGCTGTTGATCTTGTTGGGGGGCGGCTGGCACCGGCTGTCTCGCTGCTCCATTGACTTGTCTTCCTTGTCCCGGCTGGTCCTTGGGTGACTTCCAGTCGCTTGGCATCCTTGACACATGGACCTCCATTTTTACCGCTACCTTCAGATCGTGGCCGGGAACGGCATCCTTGATGACGAACTCCTTCTGGAACAACAATGATTGACAGTTTCTTCCGAATGTCGCTTCCGTCCTACCGGGCGGTTGCGACTGTACCTGCTGTCTGTACGAGTCGAATGTCGGGGCGTCGTCCTCTTCGGTGATGCGTGGACGTTTTCTGCGGAGTGTTGATCCTTGCTCCGGATGACGTGGAGCCGCGATGCTGCAAGAGTCGGCGTGGTGCAGCTTGGCGCATAGTGGACACGTACGTCGCTCCATCTGAAACTGTTCAAGGTTTGCTGGAACTGTGATGGAAAGCGCAATTTAAGCAGACAATCGTCAGGTGAGATAGAGATGAGTGGTGGACGAGGAAGGTGTCTGACGACACTAGACAACGGTGCCACTTCTCCTGGTTTCCGGCCAGGACTCGATGTCCTTCCATAGGTGACGACGACTCTGACGGCATCGAAGAGTGGAGAATTTTCCAACTGCAGAGGATCGGGAAATCGCCTGAATCGTGCGAGACTCCTGATGAAGATGCCACTCCCATAATAGGTGAGGGCGACGACAATCCTGTCCATCTTCCATCCATCCTTATCCTTCGCATCACTTCTTCGTTCTTCAATTGTGGGCCTCATTATGAGTTTTCGAAACCGACGTTCCGTGGGAGGTCATACTAAAGTTCACAAATGTGGACCGTTTCACACTCTCTCCACGGATACGTGGATCTAGTTCCACAATTGTCCTGCTGCACCATGGGTCTCTTCGAGGAGGTTTCAGTCGATCATACCGTGGATAGTCATACTAAAGTGCAGCTCGAAGCCGTACCGTTTCACACTTCTCACGTGTACGTCGCCTAGTTCCATGGTTTCTTCTTTCGGCACCGTGGGTTTGGTATCGAGAAGTATCGAGAGACATTAATTAAGTACATTTTTAAAAGTTTATACAAGAAATTGTACGAAAATCTTCATGAAACTGGGAGAAATCGCGAAAATTCGGTGACAAACCGAAATATTCGACCGCTCACAAAGCCGCGCCCGCAAATCGACACCCAAGGGTTACGGTCACAAACGTTGAGCTGTGCCTGTTCGTTGCAAGACCCGCCGGTGGCCGCCAAAGCTTTTTCTCGTCTAAATCTTCATTTTGGGTGCATCCGATAGTAATAACGTGCAAAGGGCTTCTCACGTCGTTTGTGCTGAGAAAAAGAAACTTAAAGCAAACAGTGCGTCATTCTCCGTCCCCCGCACCTCCACCTCCGCAGTTTTTCTTTACTCTCTCGTTTTTCTTTACTCTCTCGTGACGATATGCTCTCTGTGAATGTGGTATTATATGGTAATGAAACGTCGAAAAGAACAAATACCGCTGAAATGTCTCCTTTGTCGGCGTACTCTCTCGTTTTCTCTCGCTTGGGAACGTTCTCTGCGTCTCTTACCCTCTCCCTCACCCTTTATAAAGCCACGGACAGGGCATCATCGTTCATTCCATTCTTTTGAGTGGCCTGATATGGCCGCTTTCCTCAACCACCCCCGATTTTATTAAATTTCCATGGATTGCTGGTAACAGTGGATCTCAAAGGTGAGTTTCTCTCGTTAAGAACACGTTTCTGTAATCATCATTCAAGTTCTGTTTTGAAAAACCACAAAAAATAATTTTGAAGAGGATTTTTTTGCAGATTACCTAGTTGTTGGACTCCACTGGATTTGCAACCAGAAGAAGAAGAAGGTGACACTGGAGATTTTGCGAAAAATCAAAGTGAGTTTTTCCCCAATAACAGAATTTCAACAAAAAATCAATTTACGACATTGATGATTATTCATTATTTTTGAAAGTTATATTGTCCGTTCACTTTTCTGAAAAATGCGCGCTAGTGAGAGGATCTCAATCGGACGAGAAACATGTTTAGCTGGCCGAGAAACCTCCGCCTCGTCCCCCGTGTGTTGAGCGAGAGAGTGTGCCGCCATCAGAGACGCCAGACGAGCGACAAACGACACGGGGGGGGGGAGACCGAGGCGGAGATTTCTCGACCAGCCAAACGTGCGTTTTTCAGAAAAAATGAACGGACAATAGATATAAAAATCCATTTTTTTTGGATTATTTCTTCTTCGAGAGTGGAACTTATCAATGCTAAATACAGAGAAAGAATACCGATTTCTGAAGCATTTCTGACCTATCCTTCTTTGTAGAGCCTGGCCAAAAATTGAAGCGATCAGATATTCCATTGAGGAATGACTCTCGACTACGATCATGGAACGGAGACCCTCGATGCCGGCGAAAAATGTGCAAACGATCATGTCGAACTCGCGTACCCGACACGGAAATGTGCTCTAAGAACCCAATTTGACGATTGAGGAGGGAACGACTATGGCTCTAGTAGAATCCGGCGGCAACGGAAAGACGACGCCCATCTCCCCGACCCAACCGTTTTGTGTGCCGACTCCCGGAAGAGTTCTCCTCGATGGAATCCCTGTTCAGCAATAGAGCGTCCGGAAGAAAATGGGACGAAATGCGGAGAGAAGGGAATCGAGAAGGACAGGAACAACGCATCGTCATCGCATAATGTGATTATTGTTTTTCGATAGCTCTGCCCTCTTCCACAAATTCAAAAAGAAATAAAACGGATTTTCAAAAATAAAACGAAAGAAAGGGAAAACAAATTGAGTTCGATATGAACCAGAAATCCGAGTTTTTCGATCGCTGTGATATCGGATTTATAGTAGTTTTGTCAGGGGTGCCGATCAATTCGGAGTGTCACTTTTTTGGAGTTAATACGGTGCATTAGGCTTTGCATCAAGTTCTGTGGGCCCGTCTATCACCCCCACATGCGCTCTCCTTACCAAAAAACTCGAAACCCCTCTCCGTTATTTCACTCGAGCTATTGCCCAACGTTGTAATCTGTCTCCTCCTTTTCTTATATGTACATGCCAAAAAGGTATGCCGTTTTGGTTTTTGAGCTCTGCCGGAGAATTATTATACCTGGAGATTGATAAGAGATAGAAAAAAGTTGTCAACAGCAAACTTGTAGATCATGTTTAAGACTACAAGTTTGTTGTTGACAACTTTTTAATATCTCTTATCAATCTCCAGATATAATAATTCTCCGGCAACTCAAAAAAATCAAAACGGCCTACCTTTTTGGCCGACACTGTAGATTCTGAGGTCTGTCCTTCGGATTTCTCGAAGTCGTTGTTTTCCATACAGTTGGCTGTCGATCTGGCCCCTTCGCGTTTTGACTGCCTCTCCCCATTTTTTATTGAGCCAGTCTTGTCGCGAGCCAAATCGAGTGGCTTTGGGCAGTGTAGATGCCACTTCCGACTGGCACGGGACGGTGTGCTTCATGGCCTGATCACTGTCCAGCACTATGTATTATATATTTCAAAAATCTTGGAACCTGCGCAAACGCGCTCCGCTAGACCCGTATTGGTCTCGCCACGACTCTTGTCTGCGACTCTCGTGGAACACACGAAACAGAGAGAATTGTCGTGACGAGACCAACACGAATCCAGCGGAGCGCGTTTTCGCAGGTTCCAAGTTTTTTGAAATATATAATAGTGTGTACAAAGAAGGAGGCAGTTGGTCTCTTTCGCAACGTAGCATCTCAGCACAGAAAGACTCTCGTAACTTTCTTTCTCGTTTGAATTGCTTGAGTTCATGAATGCAAAAACATATAACTTTTTTCCTCATTCTACTAGCGAACACATCTTCGACTTATCTTTGACCACCGCTACTGTTTGCGTGCGAGAGGCGGGGACGACTAGTCACTACACTGGTCTCTCTTCTCTTCGCCAACCTGGCAAGTTAGGCAACATCTAGTTGCCTTTTACAAATGACTTTCATGCAAGAGGTTGTTTCAAGAAGACTGTTATGTTGAAGGAAAAACAAAAGATAAGAATGAGTTTTCGATATATTTGTTTACTAAACCAGCGCTCCGTATCTTTCACGTGCTTGTGCATAACACATTTGCAGACGTGAACAATCCGTATTTTCAATAAAAAGAATGCACTTTCGATTACGAATGAGACACCAGATGCTGACGCGCTTTCTGGCTGGCTCGGAGTTTGGTGATTCGTCGAGCACAATCGCCTCGTCCCTTGGCACGGACAGTGGCGTATTTGCTCTCGGCGGCGACGAAGTAGCGGCAACGGTCGGTCGGCTTGAAGAAAAAAACCATTGAAGCGGTCCAAAATAACTTCACCCGTAGAGTAATGTTTCGTATCAACAACGGTTTTATGCTCCGCGAAGACCCAGCCTATCAGAATGCAGAACAGCGCTGCTCCGAGTTCAAATTGGAGAGTCTCGAAAATCGTAGAACTGTGCTAGACAGGAAATTTCTTAGAAAACTGCTTATCGGCAAAATAGACATCCCCACCACCGATCTCTTCACTATCAATCACTTTAACAATCGCAAATCTAAAACATCTTTCCACTGGAAGACGCCAAAAACCTACCATAGGCAGAATTACTTCGTTCACCGCACTCTTTCAGCACTGACCAAACAGGCTAAACAAACCACCGCAGGTCAGGCTCAGTCTCAGGTTGTCCCCTCCCTCTCTCCCCCTATTCCCTAACCCCCAACTGTTTTAGTACTGTAATATTTGTCCCCACCTCCACGTTCCTCGAGTGCGTATTTTAATAAATAAATAAATAAATAAATAAAAGAAGCTCGTGACTGAGATTGTTTTTCATTTGTTTTTTTCGGCGGCGAATGAGCGGGCTTCGTTGACAAGGAGAGGGAGGGGACCGCGTTAGTGAGCTCTACAAAGTGGTTACTTCTCGTTGAGGATGCTCGGAAGGTCCATCATTACCAGAGCACGGTGCGATGCCAACCCAAACTGCTCGAATCCAGCAGCCAAAAATATCCGCTTCCAGAGCCACTTCGAAGCTAGAAACCACTGAGCGATTTCGGTCTTTCCACTACACTGCTCCACATAATTATAGCCTCACCCCCACTTTTCAGGAAAAACCCAAATTTTGAGGTTTTCCGGAAAAGTTCCTGAAAAAAAAATACGCCTAATTTGAGTCCATTTCCGGTCCCAAAATGATTTTTCGATTCAAAAAAAACAACGTAACATTTTTTGATTTTAGTGAAAACAGATGTTTGGCCATTCCACATAATCATAGCCTCACTTGAGAAAATCAAGAAATTAGTAATCTTGAGAGGCTGAACTGTGTCGTTTTTGTTCTCAAATCATGTGAATGCACCAATTGCATAGTTCCGCATGATGAGAACTTCCAAAATTCTCACCAGAGCTCTCCTGGAGTCCGGTTTTCAGAATGAACGAGATTTTGTCACAAACCTTTTTTTTCGCATGGAAACTTCAACTTTCTTAGTAGTTGTGATCGACTCAACCACAATTTGGCTTATTCTCGTGTTTCCAAGCAAAATTCTTCAAGAAACTGCCTTCTCACGAGAGAATCTAGCCGAATGCTTCCCAAGGTGGCCGCACTTAAAGTAATCCACCTCCTTTGTCCGTGATTTTTATGGCTTGACCATGAAGATGCACATAGTTTATGATGCCAGGAAACAGTAGAAAACATGGAAAAACTCGAATTTCCCGTGAACGGAAAGCTGCAAAGTTCAGAGTTACATTCCGTTCTCGACCACTGAACGTTCACATGATCAGTACTAATTCCTGTTGGGATAATTGCGTGCGTGGATAGAACCAAAATCCAAGTGTTATATTGTTCTCATTCAATTACCAGGCATTATAATCATCCCATATCTTGCCATTTTCGTCATAAACTCGAACGACAAACTCGTAGCATTCCCGAAATTGCGGAACATTGTGACGACAAAGCGATGGAAAATCAAAATATTTTTCCGAGATGGCAGTTTCTTGAAGAATTTTGTTTGGAAACACGAGAATAAGCCAAATTGTGGTTAAGTCGATCACAACTACTAAGAAAGTTTAAGTTTCCATGCGAAAAAAAAGGTTTGTGACAAAATATCGTTCATTCTGAAAACCGGACTTCAGGAGAGCTCTGGTGAGAATTTTGGAAGTTCTCATCATGCGGAACTATGCAATTGGTGCATTCACATGATTTGAGAAAAAAAGCGACACAGTTCAGCCTCTCAAGATTCCTAAATCCTTGATTTTCTCAAGTGAGGCTATGATTATGTGGAATGGCCAAACATCTGTTTTCACTAAAATCAAAAAATGTTACGTTGTTTTTTTTGAATCCAAAAATCATTTTGGGACCGGAAATGGATTCAAATTAGGCGTATTTTCGCTTCAGGAACTTTTCCGGAAAACCTCAAAATTTGGGTTTTTCCTGAAAAGTGGGGGTGAGGCTATAATTATGTGGAGCAGTGTATAAGAAATTCTATAAGTTTTCTTTTGAATTTCTTTAGAAGGGCTCCGCGAACCACGTCCGTGATTTTTCTCTGTATGTTTTTCGAGCTGTTTTTGGTGATGGTGACTTCTATGGACGACTTGGCGACTTGGATCATCAAGGCAATCGATTCATTCTTCTCAACTGACTCTATCGTTTTCAACGGCGCTTTTTTGTTGATCGCCAATGTTCGGATGGCTTCGGTCATCCGGAAGAATAGATTGTAGCATGTCCTCTTTATTTTCGCCGAGTTGAGGAAGTGGCACTAATCTTTTGTGGTGCCCGGCTTCCTAAGCTGCAGGTGTTTCATCGTGATCCTCGCCAGGACCTTCTGGTACACTTGACGGATGTCCGCTTCGTTATGCAAGAGTATTTGGAGCATCGACTATAGGAACGTGATGCCACACGTGAAGTGTGGCGACACGCCACACGTGAAGACGCCACACTTGAAGTGTGGCGACATCACTTCACCATTGAGTCGATTTCCCCCACTTAGGATAACATTTCTGTACATGGGACCCAAAAATGAAAACTTCAGTCTAGCTTCAGGAACGGCGCCAGGTCCGTCTTTGGCGACTCGCTCAATGTCATTCACAGTCTCTATCGGCTTTTGAATTTCAGTCGTCCCACCGGTTGATTCTGTCGTCACTCCGAGATACTTGTAGGTATTCTTTTCGGCTAGGAATCGTAGTCCGTCCAACTAGAAGCTGATTTCGGAATCTGTGTCGACACGTTCCTTGCTGATGATCAGTGAGGCGCACTTTTTTGGTTTGAAGATGCGGTCGACACTTCGGCAGTCGGCGTCCAGTTTGGTGATCCGGTCTTGAAGTTCATCTTTGCTATCAGCCAAGATAGCAAATTCGTCGGCGGAAGCCAAGCATTTTGCTTTGATTCCGACACAGTTGTGACCGTTGGAGCTCACTAGGGAACCTTTTAAGTATAGTAACTGGTTGTTGATTTCACTGCGCTTCACTGCGTTTGAACTGGGTTTCGGGCTAGCCTGATGAACAACGAAAACAACGAATTATACCTTTTGGGTTTTTTAAATTTTTATTTGAAACATGCAATAAACGCAGAGGGACAATAGGGACTTAGACCGAGGATAAAAAAGGGGACCGACATAAGGAAACAATGAGAAAATGCTAGAAGTTAAGAGGAGATTTGATAGGAATGGCTGAAATGGGAAGAAACGACGGATAACTAGAATTTGATGCGTTAGAATGAAGTTGGAAGGGTGCGATGGGAAGGGAAGGAAATCACATGAACGGATTGAAGTAGGCTGGTGGGAAGCCATTCTGGTTCGGAACAAAGTTGTAATGCATTGGAGGAGTTGGGTAGTGATAGTGATAGTAATAGTTGTAGTTGTAATTAGCCCACTGATAGTCGTAGTTGCCACCGTATTGGTTCTGAAAGTTATGAGTGTGATGAGAGTAAACGAGGGCAAGTACCGGATACTGGTTCAGTGGAACGTCATGCGGAGCACTGGCGTTCTGACCAGCCTCGACCTGTTGCACTTTCTTCTCGCCCAACGGAACTCTCTTGGCGACGGGAACATCGAGTGTCTCATCCGCTGCCTTTCTCTTCCCTCTTCGCGATTCATTCTTGACTCCCATAGCTCTGATGTCATTTGGCACGCATAGGTTGTGTTGGGCTTTCCATCTTCCCATTTCTTTGCAGTAATATCCAGTGACAGCGATGAATTGGGCGTATGGAACGACGATTCTCTTTTCATCCCGAGGGTTGAGAACGTCTCTCATAGTGATGACAGCGTTGTACTTGTGCTGTGGAGTGACTAGGATCTGGAAAGAAGATAAAAGTAGGAGAAGATAGAATAAATGACTAACCATATTCTCAATGCCAGCATTTTTCTCTTGATTTGTAATCCTGACCTTTTCGAAAAAGATTGGAGACTCCATCCACTTGGCACCAGTCTGTGCTCCAGTCGGGTGCTCGATTTGCTTGTACTCGTGGCTCTTTCTCGGACGCCTGACTTCCGACACTCCCCACTTCTTGTTTTTCTTGTCAAAAGTATAGCGTTCGTTGTCATGTCTTTCGAGCGAGAGCCACAATTGATACTCTTTCGTCGGCTCGAGACCACTAATTTCGAATACCAGTTGGGGGAAAATCATTTTTCCTTTTCCATCTCCTTGATTCTCGCGAGCAATCATCTCCATATACGGAAAGAACAGTTTCCAATCAGCGCAGTTGGCAAGAAGAGCCGATGCATTAGCAAGTGATGAGTACATGATGAAAACCGACCAAATCAGAGAGGCGAATGAGGCAGAATGACTGTTTTCCTCCTGTTGTACCACGCGTTGTGCTGTGGGCGGAGCCTGTGTGCCGCGTGGCATAACCAGAGCGGTCAATACATACGAGAGAGCAGATGGCGTTGTTTTCGTGTTCACAGGTTACACTCCATCGTAGCCTCTCGCCACGTGGACGAATGCTCTCTGAAAGGTATTTCTGGACAAAGTAATCGATGGAAAACCGATTGCCGTCAGTTAACAGAAATGTGTCATCGGGGGAGAGATGGGTACATGACATTGCAAAAGAACAGTGAAACGGTTAAGCAAAAATGATAATCAATTGGATTCATGATGATGAAATTCTTGTATACTTACAGATATTCAGCAAATAATGTTTCTCCAGTTCTTCGTCAAGTTCTGATTTCAAAGACAAAGACAGTAATTTAACAGTTCTAAACTGATTCAATTGCATTTCACCGGCGCATGGACTGGTTGTAGTTGTCCCAAAGGGTTGCCCTCTTCTCATAACCATCGAAACCATAAGCTCACAATGAAGACACTGTTCTTCCATGTCTGTCCGCAAGTCATCTAATTTCAGATTCTGAAAGCGATTGAAACTGCTCTAAGTTTCGGGTCTTCGGTTCCCGCGGACTCCGCCTGCCTGCGTCTCTGCTGCGCCGCGCTCTCTCGCTGACGACACTCCACAAGCGCGCCCTTTTTAGCATGTGGCACGAAAGCGCCTCAAATCCCGTTTTGAATTAGTCTAGTTTTGAGCGAGCGGTGCTGGCGGTTGATCCGTCAGTTCCTCGGACTGCAGGCTCATTGGGTCATTTTGTTAGTTTCTCTTGTGTAATTTAACTGTTGCTTGCTCAATTTGGCTTGCAAGAGCTAAATAAACCGTGATACACCTCTAAATCGCTTGTTTTCTTCTCTTTTAACCCCGTGGACACAATCTGAAGTAATTCTGATTGCAACTTGGGGGCCGAACCGAACCGAACCGAACCGAACCGAACCGAACCGAACCGAACCGAACCGGATTTTTTTTCTTTGTTTTTCCGCACATGTTGCTCGATTATTCACTTGGAGATCGCCGACGCCATTGCGAAAGCGATAGAAAGGTGAAGAAAAGGTGAAAATTAGGAAACTCAGAGCAATTTATTGATTTTTGTGCGAGTTTCGCCGAAAAATCGATAAATTCAACAAGCATTCGGAGGAGAAACGGAACACTCGAGTTGACTAGCAAATGACGGAAGAATTGGTGCGTTCGGGCGATTTCCAGTGCGATAGCGTGATGCTAGCCGGAAATGTCGTGCCGGCGACCAAAAATTCTTCGAGGATCGTGGAAGATGAGTTGGTGGATGACGTGAGCAGCAAACCGGTGATCGGGGAGTGCGATAGCGAAAAGGCCACCGCGGATTCAGAGCGATCGAGTGATCGGAAGGTGTCCAGTGAACAAAAGGTTGCACTGACGACGGCCGGAGATGAGAAACGCGGGAAAAGTGCTGGTTTCGATGGACGAAACGTGAGCAGCGCGAATTCAGAGCGATCGAGTGATCGGAAGGTGTCCACAGCGTGAACTCACAGCGTGAACAGATCGTTGCTAAATGAGCTTGAGAAGTTGCAGGAGGAGTTGAAGGCACCTAGAGAGGTGGCCTTGCAGATGATCCAGCCGAGAAGCGAGAATGAACAGCTCACAGAGTTGAGTGTTCATGTCCATAAATCGCAGGAGCGAGGCGTGAAGGATATCAGGCAGCTCAAGGAACCTGTGGAACGAATCAAGGACTCATGGGCGGACGAGATGAAACGCGTGGAGCAGGAACGCTTCGCCAACCGTGTTCGTGACAAGAAAGTCGAGGAAAAGCGGGACAGAAGAGGTCGCACGTGCTTCAATTGTGGCGGGATAGGTCACATGAAGTATGAGTGTACATCGAGAAAGGTCCACAAGCATGTGAACGACAAGAAGCTGACGGTCGAGCAGAAAGTGTCTTCAATGGTGAATACCAAGACGGAGCAGAAGTATGCAGATCGCCGGAAGCAGAAGAAAGAGGGGAGCGACGCGAAGAAAAGCGCTCGTGACAAATATGAAGCTGAGTGTAAGCCGACGAAGGTGAGAATGAAGCAGGGACTGGTGATCGTGGTTCCGCGAATGGGAATCCAAGCGGCAGCGATTTATGAAGTTCGGCGAGCGGTCTTGCCGATCTTCCACCAGAAATACGATGACGCGAAGGTGACGAAGGTCGTGGTGGTTGTGAGGATCACAGACTTTTTTTCCGAAAAAAAGTCGGAAACTTTCGGAAATTTCGGAAATTCCGAAAATGAGCCGAAACTCGCTGTCACTGGGCAAACTGTTGAAAATATTAAAAATTATTCGGTTTTTCAGTCCTTCAAGTCGAAAAAACCACCGAATCAACACATTTTTGTTGAAACAAATAATAAATCTGCCACAGAGGGTCGATCCTTGAATCCGTCATCTCTGTGTTGCCTACTATCATATTTCTGTTCACCTGCAGCGTCCACTCAACCAACTCTTTTCTTCTCAATATTTTCTGTCGATTTCTTCTTTTCTTCTTTCATTTCTCTATTCATTTCTTTTTCGAATCATAATTGACTTCAATGAACATCGCTTTCCGTTCTCCCGTCGGTTTAACAGTTGTCTTCCCGGAGCTCGCTCCGTTTTTCATGAAGACCGACAAAATCTCTCAACTATCCGAATGAATCCAACGACGCCGTGACGGATCAGCGGGCTTTCCGCTGGTTCTCTTTCTTGAGGAGTTCTAGTCGACAACGTTCCCGTACGTCCGAACTCCTCTCACTCTCAGTCAGCTCGAGCACTATACGGAACGTTGCAGTCAAGATCGCGAGAAACAATGATCCGATGCTTGTCCACGAAGCCCGTGTCCTCTCGCGGCTCGGAAACTCGCCCTATACTCTCGATTGCTTAGATCAGAAGGACGACCTCCGGGATACCCGTTTTCTCGGTTTGCTACCCTACGGGTCTTGTATTCCAATTCGAAATCGTGTTTTCAGTTATTTCGCTCGAGGACCAATCTCTTTTCGAAGACGTGCAGTGTCACAACTACATTTCGGACGGGGTCGTCGCTGCGATCGCCCACGATTTGATTCTTGGTCTCAGATTCATCCACAGTCGGGGAGTTGTGCACGGAGATTTATGCAAACAGAAGACAACTACATCAGTAGGTCCGCATGAACACTCACTCCTTCGGTACGCGGGATAAGAATGTTACCGAGATTCACATCTTTTTGTTCGCAATGTTCACAATGTTCACATCTCAGTGCACAACGGTCTCCAGTTTTTGATACAGTTTCAGCCAGTTCTACTACAAGAAAAAGGACGACCGCAAAACAAGAGGAACGAAGGAAACTGGTTATCAACTTTTCCAAGAAGACAAAGTCAATATAACAACAGGACGTCGAGAATCTCAATAAGTCTTGCAACAATCGTATCAAACGCCGAATCCCTTACCTTTTGCCAAACCGCCACTCTCTATATTTCCTTCTTCTTCTTTCCTCCTTTTTCATTGTCTTTCCCCTATTTCTCCCGCTATCGAGTAGAGCTCTGCCGGAGAATCATTAAATCTCGAAATTGATAGGAGATATCAGAAAGTTGTCAACAGCAAACTTGTAGATCATGTTTAAGACTACAAGTTTGTTGTTGACAACATCTTGATTTCTACTATCAATCTCGAAATATAATGATTCTCTGGCAAAGCTCTCCTTGGTTGCAGGGCGATTCCGTTGGCATCTGACTTCAATAAATGTATTCACTGCTAAACCGCTGGCGTGTACTCAGCGGCTAAAATCGGATCTGCGTGTACGCAGCGGACACGCAGCGGGTCCGCCAGCCGTTGGCGGGTCGCCTGCGGACACGCAGCGGGTGATTTTCAGCCGCTGCGGGTACGCAGCGTGTACTCGGCGTTCACGCCAGCGGTTTAGCACCATTGAACCTGTATCATACAACCGAGGATATCTGCTTCTACACAGTAAAAACTTGTTTCTATTTAATCTTTGAAAACAGACGATTTGAAGATGAATGAGACGACTGACTGAGTCGTCGAAAGATTATTGAGTTGTTTTCGTTTCGTTCTTTTCTAATACAGTTGGGGAGGTTCCTGATACAAATGGGTTCTTTTTCTATTCATAAAGAAGAGGAGCAGGTGAAGTATGTTTATTGTTCAGAATGACGTCATCATTCCAATTGTTTCTCTTTGAAATACCCACCTTGTTTCATTCTCTCGTGTAAAGTTCAAGCATCTCGGGTTGTCACAGCGTTTTCAGTATTTACAGAACGATTGCATTTAAGCACTGTCAATGAAGATGGGATTACGTAGCGTATCTTGCAACAATTTATTTAGATATACAAATGGAATATCGAACACGCAAATATGGAATATATAACGGATTAATTGAGAAGGGCAATTAATTATAATTTTCACAAGTATGAGTCTCTTAGCTAACTGAAAGCGTACATGTTCGGGTGACTAGTTTCGAGTAACCGGAAAATGTCAATTCATTTCCAGATCTTGACCGAATCAACTGAAGAATGAACGCATCTTGAGCAAATACTTGGTGCTGCGACTTCAAGATCTCTTCGACGAGGACAATGAAGAAGTTGGCGTAAACATCTGACTTCTCATAAAACGATAGCATGTTCTGGAAGAATAGCCCTGCCGTCTTGCGATCCAGCTTTTGCTTGGGGATCCGATTGCAATAACGAAGAAGTGCCTCTTGTAGGCGATCAGTCTTATATCCGACTGCAAATACAAATGGTCAACGCTAAACAGAGACATTTTCGTACCTCGGAGTGGTTCTCCTTTCAATCGGAGTCCTTCTTGAATCTTGATGTAGTTTTCGATGAAATTCGCCGCGTATTTCCGTGCCGTTTCGTTATCACCCGCGTCATTGCTCCGAATCGCCATTTGAAGTGACACATCGTTGATGATATTAGCGTAGAGATCCTTTTCCATGTTCAAACTTCTCTCGGTATCCATCCTGTTCCTGTATATGGGTGCGAAGTCATCCAGAACGACTGTGCCCATTTCATCGGTGAGAATTGATAAGTACAAACTCATTTCTTCCTCTCCATTACGCCCGTGCTCCTGGACTCGATCAATCATGAATTGGCGGATAGTCGCATTATTGTATTCGATTTGGCCACAGGCTGACCCATTATTGGATTTCGTTCTTGATATATTGGATTTCGATACTGATCTATCAGATTCTTCTTTGTCAGCTTCAGAATTGTCTATTCGTTCACTAAGTTCAGTTTCAGCTGACACAGTACGAACAGCCGTGTTGGCAATGTAGACTTTCAGCGCCTTCTCGAACTCCTCCCCTTTCTTCATCAGTATCTCCATATCCGCATCTTCTTCAGCGTCTTCTGCCGCTCTTTTTGCCGCATCTTCCGCCTTTTTCATTAACTTATTCTTCTCTCTTTTTTGATGTTTCTCAAATTCTCTGCGCTCTTTCTCGGCCAGTAATTTATCTCTGAAAATAAGAAGATTAGACTACCGTAAAATGTCAATAAGGATTCACTTCTTTTGCTGCCTGTTTGATGGTTTCAATGGTTCAGGAGCCACGCCATCCTCGTATCCAGATGGCTTCGTATCAGACGGTGGAGAAGTCTTTGGAGCATGACCAACTGTTGATATACCAGAATCAGCTGCTGTCTCAGCATGATTCCCATCAGAAACTACATCAGTGATGCAGGAGGCCGCGGAATTGTCTGTTGGTGTTGACTGAAGGGCTTCTATTCTATCTGGAGTACTGGAAACCTCCGCAACAACCGAATTCTCCTTCTCGGGGATATTCTCCTTGTCAGCAACAACAAGGTTGTCCTTTGCGAGGGGCTGAACAATTGGAGTCTCTTTCGAAGGTTTTTGAGCATTCTTGTTTGCTGCTTTGTTCGCAGACTTCTTCTTTCCAGCTTTCCGTTCTTTTTGCGTCTTCTTCTCCCTGTTTCCTATTTCTTGAAGAGCTCTCGACTCATTCTTCGTCTGGACCTCCGTTCTGAAAAGAGGTTATCAAACTTTCAATCACAACTGACTAGTACTTACTTGTCTCCTTGGACATCACTTAGCGATTCCGTAGGCGTAAGAACAGCAGAAACGGACGGATTTGAACTTTTGTTAATGGCCGAGTTTTCGGATGATGCACTCTCCTCTTTAGTATTGGTTCCAAGCAAGTCACCACATTGTTCTACATTTCCTTTGAGAGATTCTTTAGAAGAAGGAACATCGGCAGCATCTGAATTCTCCTTCTCGGGGTTCTTTTTGGCTTTGTCGGAAACAACAGAGGTGTCCGTTGGCGGCGACTGAATAGTTGGATCTTTTTCCGTAGGTTGGAATGTAGCCTCCGAAGTACTCTGGACGATTGGTTTTTCAGCCTCTTCTGTCCGAACAGTGGGCAAAAAATGATCTTTGCACTCGGAAATACCGTTAGGCTGTGTGGGGAAGGATTCCTCTTTGTTCTCCTTGGCTTCAATCTCTTTTCTCGCATCCTTAGCCGTGCTCTTCTTCTCCTCAATATCTGCAACATCACATTTGTTCGAACAGGTCTTTGACAAATCTCTGGTTGTTTCGTCAATTTGGATAATGGGCAGCATGTGTTGAATGTTGGAGATGTCTCTTTCCGTCGAAGTTATACCCTCCTTTGGCTCACTGTTGCTTCCAGAGTTTGTTATCACCTCCGTCGTCTCGTTTCTCGTCTCCTGATCCAATGAAGTGTCATTCTTGTTAGACGACATTGTCTTTGAGGAATCTTGAACAGGTGATTCTCCCTCCCGGGGAGGATGGACCATCCGCAATTTATCTCCGTTTTTGAGATTGCTTCTCGCCACTTTCTTCTTGTCCTGTCTGTCCCACGATTTCTCTCTTACATCCATGACCTCGTCATTCTTTTTTTGATGTTGTGGAACAGGCTCATCGAAATAACTTGTTTTCTTTGTATCATGAACAAAAGGCTTCTTTCCTTGGATTGGTGGTGCAACTGAGAACTCGACTTGAGAAGTGTCTTTTTGTTCTGAAGTCATCCACCCGGTCATGTCACTTGCGGCTCTCGAACCTCTCTCCATTGGGTGCGCTTCTTTATTCTTGCTAGGATCAGTTGCTGACACCTTCTGCCTGCTTTTATTTCTTTTCTGTTCCAAACGAGCAAAGTCTAACTGAATGAATGGTCTCTGTATCTTCCGATGAGTCACTTTCTTTGGTTCGAATAGTCCGAAGATACTATTGAACTTTTTGTTAGAAGCTTTCGTTGGGAATCTGAAAAATCACTTACTGCACACATTTATAGATTCATGGCTGCATACCTGTTTGCGGACGCCGACAGATCTGGAAACTCCTCTTCATAATTGCCAAGCCCGCCATTCCAAATGCCGCTGGCATAGTACTTCTGCGAGTGAGCCTCATTGACTTCAACTTGGTCGACAACTAGATTCTTCTTGGATAATGGAACACGTTGTGGTGTCACGGCTTTGGGGATCGGATTGGCAGCAACCACACTGATCACCACATTATCAGTATACTTCGGAACGTTCTGGTCTCGTGTCGCTTTTTCAATTTCCAACGAGGCAGTATCTTCATTGACAGCACAATCTTTGGGAGGGTTTTGAGTTGGAGTCGCTTGTTTGACGACCGGAGGATCAAGGACTTTACGAACAATTGTGATTTCAGCAGGTTCCGAAATTTGCTCTCCCCGACGCGCATTTCCTGTGATTGGCGAGGAAACACCCTCAGAAATCTGTTGCTCGATCTTGTGAAACATTACTCTAGCATCTGCTCTGAAAAAGAAGATTCTTTTTATGATTACCTGCGATTTTAAAACAAACTTCAACTGATTGAGTGCCTCATTTGTCTTGTTTCTCTCATCACGCACACATGTTATCGTGCGAATTGCTTGACCAACAGAACCGATCAATTCAGCAGTCAATCCGTAGGCAGTCCTGATGTCGCGCTCTGCTTCAGCTTGTCTTTTATCGCAAGTGGTGATTCGATCCATTAGACTCTCGATGTTTGCGGAGAACTCAGCTCGATAACGCAGAAGCTTATCTCTGACGTCCGACATCGTCCGCAATAGTTCGAAGGGTTTTTGTACTCAAAGGGGTTTTGCTGGATGTTGTGAAGTTAAGTAGAAAGCGACTGTTCAAACTATTCAAACTGAAAAACGATAATTAGAGTATTAAGATTCACTGAACGCTAGAATGAGAAACAGAAAGAAAACATTGCTTATTGTACTCGATTTGAAAAACGAAGAAAAGAGAAGAGGAATGAGTGGCCAATGCAGAGAACGAATGAAAGAGTCGCGTATCGATCCGCAGCAGTAGGGGAGGGCGGGTGGTTGCCTAATTGACTACGGCAACACAGAGTCCACACTCTCTCGCTGCCAACGAGTGTCCATCAACTGCCTGTTTTCCCGCCACAGTGTAGTCAGAGCAACACACATGGAAATAGTGAAAACGACAGTCACTGACACACTGCACACCCCGCAACCGGTTGTTCGAGACGAACGATGCGTTCTCGACTCACCATCAACGTCGGTCAATGACCGCTCTCTCCCTGCCTTTTGCATTTTTTCGAGGAGGACATTTCCGGGGCAAAGATCTCGGTGTATAACGGAGTGATGGGGAAGGAATCACAAGATCTTGACCATCTCCATGGAGACGCTGGTTTATCGGGTTGTGCAGAGTGCCCCTACTGCTCTAATGTAAGTACTGGCCTGATCAGCAAGTGAAATTACCAAATACTGATTTTATCAAAATGCATTATTCCGCAATAAAGTACCGAAAAACCTACTAAAAGCGTATGTTTGATGACAGAGTAGAACAATTCCAATGTAAACCATTTTCTATCCAGTCGCGCAATAGTTCAGCTATTGTGGGTCATTTATTATTCTTAAAATGTTTTTGCTTAATTGGAAAAGGAGGAAAAACTCGGCCACCACCCTGAACCAATCAGCAAGGCTGGCTCAGCCTCATTGATACTAGACCCACGGGGGTCTAGATTTGGATTTCTCTTTCAGGTGAGTGAAAGAAATTTCACGAATATTACACAATCTGAAGTCTATCCGCGGAACATTAAACACATCGGTAGAATATCTAGTCAAACAGTTACCAGGAGAACTGATCTGAAAACACACCATTCCTTCTGTTTTTTGACTATTTTGAGCGCGTTTTCAAACCTTTTCAATTTTGTTGCGCAATCTTGCTCCGACGCCACTGCTCCAACGCCACTGATGTGTTCATTCTCACTTACCCGAGTTTCAAGTCGCGAGTAAGGCAACGTGTATTCATTTGTTTTGATCGATTTTAAGCATGGGCATGAGGTTATTTGAAATATGTGACATGAATGAATATAATAGTTTTTCGTGTCCTCAGAGATACGACTGTTAGTAGAGTTGCTCACATGATTGTGCACTTCTTGTTCTGTTGATTCTGCTGCTTCTTTTGCTTCTTGGATCTGAGTGCAGCACGAAGAGCCATTTCGAGCACATCCAGAAGGCATTCCTGGAAGTTCACAGTTTATTCAAATGTCATTGTGTTTTTCTATCCGGAATGAACAAGAAACTCAGAAAATATTTCGAAATAAATCGATAACTCACCTGGGTCTTAGCAGAACACTCGACATAACCGACCGCCTTCAACTTCTTGGCGAGTTGCTGTCCATCCTTTGTGGACACTGGGTTCTGGTTGCTCACCGCCAGCTGGTTGATTGTCTCTGGATCGTCACGGAGATCCACTTGTGTTCCGACAAGCAGGAACGGAGTGCCCGAACAGTAGTTCTTGATTTCCGGAAGCCACTGGAAAAAGAGTATGCGCATCTCTTGATACAATGGATGAATACCTTCTCTTCGACGTTATCGAAGGAGTTCGGGTCAACAACAGAGAAACAGACGAGAAGAATGTCAGCTCCCGAGTACATGATCGTTCTCAATTGAGAGTGTTCTTCACTTCCAGCAGTTACGGAAACTGCGAGAGAGTAATATTTCCCATCAAGGCTCACATTCAGCTGAGAATATCTATTTTCATTGCTTTCTGGCAAAACGCACCGCGTAATCATCGAAGGCTGTCGGCACGTAACTGGCCGCGAAGGTGTCCGAGGTGCAGCTGATGAGCATACACGTTTTACCGACAGCTTCATCGCCGACAACGGCAAATTTGATCAACTCCATTTTGTCTGATAAAACACCAACATCAGGAGGCGAATTTTGAGTGTAATAGAGGAAAACAGGTATTGCGAAACAAGCATTTGCAAAACAAAATGTTCAGTTTTCAACGCTGATAGAGGGTGAGAGGGGGAGGGTAACGAGTGAGAACGTGAGATGAGAACGTGAGAATAGGGATATTGTGGACACATAGAATCAGTAGCAAGCTAATAAAAGGAGAATGCAGAACGGTTATGTGAGATGAAGAACGTTAAATGCGGAGAAGAATGTTCAACAGCAAGACGGCGCCCTCAAAAAAAATAAGAGACGAAACGCAGCCGCTCGAAAACAATGTTTGCGCTCATGTGGAGAGACGGAGAGAAAATTGTGACGTGGCAGGACGCATATATTTCGCAATTTTCTTTATTGAGAGTTCCCTATGAGTCAGCGCAATGGAAAAAGAAACAGACGCAATTGGGAACAACACATTTCGCAACATGCAAGCATCTCGCAATTTTTCTTCTCACGATGATTCAGCGCAATGGCACAGCCTCTTGCAATCTCGGTCATTCGGTTCTCACCTTTCGTCATCTGCCGGTGACTCATTCCAAGATGAACGGAATCAGCAGACACAGTTTCAAATCCTGACTCCGGAACATGAATTCCGTTCACAAATGAACTAGACGAACGGAGTAATGGAGAGAGAAAACTTAGTTTCCTGAATACTTACAGTACCGGGCGAATGCTGAATACGTTTGCTGGGAAAATTACGACTGGGCGGGCGCAATGTAGAAATGTAGAAATGAAGAGAGCGTGGGTGCGGGAGTGAACACAAGACGGAGATTACGAAATAGTCAAATGCGATCAGTTAGATGTGCAGGTTACCTAGAGTACTGTAACACTTATCTATTTATTTTATATATTTAAAAGTAACATATCTTGGGAATATAACCTCTTCTTTGTGAGGATCGAGTATGTTCACACGGATTAGTAATACCCGTCTGCACCGACTCAGGTTTCCTAGAGTACTGTAACATTTATCGACTAGCTATTTATTTCATAAAAAAGTTTCGTAACTGTTGAATATAACTACTTTTCTATAAGGATCGAGTCTATTCACACGGACTAGTAATACCCGTGTGCACCGACTCAGCGTCCGGGCCCCACCTGGGGGGGGGGGTACGGTAGGTGCTCAAAGAGAACAAAATCGACTTTTTTGTTTGTGTTCCAAAAAATCCGAAAAAATCATGAGATATCTTATTTGTATGTTTTCTTAAACTTTCGAGCTTGGAAACTTACTAATTTTCAAAAAAATCAAAATGTCAATTATTGCAGACGTGTATTACTAGTCTCTGTGAAAATACTCGATCCTTACAAAGAAAAGGTTATATTCCCAAGTTACGGAACTCTTATATAAAACAAATAGCTATTCGATAAGTGTTACAGTACTCTAGGAAACCTGCACATCTAACTGATCGCATTTCACTATTTCGTAATCTCCGTCTTGTGTTCACTCCCGCACCCACGCTCTCTTCTCTTCCTTTCTACATTGCGCCCGCTCAGTCGTGATTTTTCCAGCAAACGTATTCAGCATTCGGCCGGTACTGTAAGTATTCAGAAAACTAAATTTTCTGGTATTCACTAATTGAATTTCGTTGCGGAAAATAAGAAAACGTCTAGAAAATATTTCAAATCTACCTGGGAGAGAGACAAGACGGATCGACGTCGGGAGGAGTTGGCTTCGTTGTGGCTCCCCACTTCGTCCACAGAATTCTAGACTTCAAGACGATCGACCACCGCATCGCCATCTTGAAATTCAGAGTAAACAAGAGAACCACGGCGACAGTCGTCCAAGGATACGCTCCTACCGCAGACGCCACGGATGACGAACGCGAAGAATTCTACGACAATCTCCGCTTGGTCGCTCGAAGAAACCGCTCCCACTACATGTTCGTCTGCGGAGACTTCAACGCCACTGTCGGAGAAGGAAGACAGGAAGAACTTTTCAGCGGAAAGCACTCCGCCGACACCCGAAACGAGGCAGGAGAATCTCTGGCCGCTTACTGCGAAACAAACAAGCTCTTGTGCTACAACAACTTCTTCGAGAAGCCCGCACACCGACGATGGACACATGCAAACCCCACGGACACCTCCAAACGGGAAATAGACTTTATTCTCGGAAATAGAAAGTGCTGCACTGACGTCCACACAGTCCCGTCCTTCGAAATCGGCAGCGACCACCGGCTGCTCCGCGCCCACTTCCATTTTTCGGAGAAAAAGGAAATGCTCGACCGGAAAAAACACAAGAAGAGAACATACGCCTCTCTCGACGCAACGGCGGCAGCTTCACTCAGCCAACGCCTCCCGACACCAGTCTTCGACACATCCGACATCAGCAAGGACTACGACTCACTGATCGGACACATCTCCGCAATCGAAAGTGCATGTCTGACGACTCCTCAAAATCACAACGAAAAAAGAAGGTCAAAACCGACGCAAAAGATGTTCGACGAGCGGCACGCGATGGACCGATCATCGCCCCTTCTCGAAATGGTGCCGATCACTCGTCGAAACCGACCACTACAACTACTCGAAAGAAAAAGCCCTGGAAGCAGCTGCGAATCGAAAACGCATAAAAACAGCGACCAAATCCCTCGAATTGTTCAAGGACACGATCCCGAGTCTCAAAACAGCCCAAGGTCTCCGAGTAACAGCAACAAGGTCGATCGAATCAGAGATGAAAACCTTCTACACCAAGCTGTTCGAATCGTCACGATTACCGACCACTCGCTCCCCAGGACTGCTTTTCCCAAATGCACCGGAATTTCTGGAAGCTGAAATTCGATCAGCAATCGCCACGATCTCACCGAGAAAATCTCCCGGCGAAGATGGAATCACCGCCGAGCTCCTCAACGCATGCGGAGAACCACTGTTCAAAGCACTCGCCGAAAGGTTCAGCCACTACTTAAAAAACGGCGAAATACCCGAAGCATGGAAGACATCGAGAACAACAATAATGTACAAAAAAGGAGACAGAGAGAACTTGGCCAACTATCGGCCAATTTGCTTACTCCCCTCAATCTACAAAGTCTTCACCAGATGCTTGCTGGCAAGAATTCGGACAACTATCGAAGAAAACCATCCAGTGGAACAGGCCGGCTTCCGGAAGAATTTCAGCACGATGGATCACATCACGGTCCTCAACAAGCTGCTCGAAGTGCACCGCGAGCACCAACTGCCGCTGATACTCACATTCGTGGATTTCGAGAAGGCGTTCGATAGCATCGAATTCGACTACATTTGGAATTCGCTGGAAAACCAAGGAGTTGAACCATGCTACGTCAACGCAGTTCGCACATGCTGCGAAAACTGCACAACGAGCTTCAAACCGTTCACAACGAGGCTAGAAGTTCCCATCGGTAAGTACGACAAGGAGATCCGATCTCCCCGAACCTCTTCTCCGCCTTCCTCGAGTCCCTCATCAGGACATACGATTGGGACGACTACGGAATCCCGATTAACGGAAGAAAGCTGAACCACTTGCGATTCGCCGACGACATCGTCATCATCTCGACAACCGCCGCCGAATCGTCCAAAATGCTCCAGGACCTTGTTCGGGCAAGCACCGCGGCGGGACTACTCAAGATTAACGACAAGAAGACCATGGTCCTTCGAAACCGTTTCACCGACACCGACGACGTCAAAATCGAGAACGAGACGCTCCGAAACACTGACGAGTTCGTATATCTTGGAAAACTGCTAAACGCGACAAACGACGTCGATGCCGAAATCACAAGACGAACGAGAGCCGGATGTGCAGTCTTCAAGTCGCTCCAAGTTGTATTCGAAGAATGTGGAAATCCGGAGATCAAAGCAAAAGTGTTTGACGCCACGGTCCTGCCAGCGATCACGTACGGAACCCAAACATGGGCTTTCACGAGACGATCGTCCGAAAAACTGAGGATTGGTCAGGCAGCTCTAGAGCGAGCTCTTGTGGGCATCACGCTGAGAGAACAACGCGAAAAAGGACTTCTTCGCGAGGACATCTGAAAGATTTCGAAGGTTCGAGATCCTCTAAGACACATCGCAAAGCAGAAGCACGGCTGGGCGGGTCATACGGCGAGACGAGAAAACGGTAGATGGACAACGGAAACGTTGACGTGGTATCCAAGATGGAAGAAAAGGCCGAGAGGGAGACCACCGCTGAGATGGATGGACCCCTTCACAAAATTCCTGAACGTCAAGAACACCTTCGGCGACACCACCACCCACTGGACCACCATCGCGAAGAACCGGGACAAGTGGAAGTCGCTTTGTTGCGGTCTGCACGGTCAACAGCCGTGATCAACAGGCCTCCTAAGTATCCTAAGTATCCTAAGTAAGTAAGTCTGCTGATTGCGTTCGCCTTGCAATGAGTCACCGGCAGATGACAAAAGGTGACCGAGATTGCAAGAGGCTGTGCCATTGCGCTGAATCATCGTGAGAAGAACAATTGCGAAATACTTGCGTGTTGCGAAATGTGTTGTTCCCAATTGCGTCTGTCTTTTTTTCCATTGCGCTGACTCATAGGGAACTCTCAATAAAGAAAATTGCGAAATATTAGCGTCCTGCCACGTCACAATTTTCTCTCCGTCTCTCCACATGAGCGCAAACATTGTTTTCGAGCGGCTGCGTTTCGGCATTTTTTGTGGGCGCCGTGGTGTTGTCAAACATTCTTCTCCGCATTTCTCGTTCTTCACCTCACATAACCGTTCTGCATTCTCCTTTTATTAGCTTGCTACTGATTCTACGTGGTTAGTCCACAATATCCGTATTCTCACGTTCTCTCTCGTTACCCCCTCTCACCCTCTATCAGCGTTGAAAACTGAACATTTTGTTTTGCAAATGCTTGTTTCGCAATACCTGTTTTCCTCTATTACACTCAAAATTCGCCTCCTGATGTTGGTGTTTTATCAGACAAAATGGAGTTGATCAAATTTGCCGTTGTCGGCGATGAAGCTGTCGGTAAAACGTGTATGCTCATCAGCTGCACCTCGGACACCTTCGCGGCCAGTTACGTGCCGACAGCCTTCGATGATTACGCGGTGCGCTTTGTCAGAAGCAAGTGAAAATAGATATTCTCAGCTAAATGTGAGTCTTGATGGGGAAGATTACGCTCTCGCAGTTGCTATAACTGCTGGAAGTGAAGAACACTCTCAATTGAGAACGATCATGTACTCGGGAGCTGACATTCTTCTCGTCTGTTTCTCTGTTGTTGACCCGAACTCCTTCGATAACGTCGAAGAGAAGGTATTCATCCATTGTATCAAGAGATGCGCAAACTCTTTTTTCAGTGGCTTCCGGAAATCAAGAACTACTGTTCGGACACTCCGTTCCTGCTTGTCGGAACACAAGTGGATCTCCGTGACGATCCAGAGACAATCAACCAGCTGGCGGTGAGCAACCAGAACCCAGTGTCCACAAAGGATGGACAGCAACTCGCCAAGAAGTTGAAGGCGGTCGGTTATGTCGAGTGTTCTGCTAAGACCCAGGTGAGTCATCGAGTGATTTCGAAATATTTTCTGAGTTTCTTGTTCATTCCGGATAGAAAAACACAATGACATTTGAATAAACGGTGAACTTCCAGGAATGCCTTCTGGATGTGCTCGAAATGGCTCTTCGTGCTGCACTCAGATCCAAGAAGCAAAAGAAGCAGCAGAATCAACAGAACAAGAAGTGCACAATCATGTGAGCAACTCTACTAACAGTCGTATCTCTGAGGACACGAAAAACTATTATATTCATTCATGTCACATATTTCAAATAACCTCATGCCCACACTGCTAAACCGCTGGCGTGTACGCAGCGCCTAAAATCGGATCCGCGTGTACGCTGCGCCTACGCTGCGGGTACGCCAGCGGTGGCGGGTCGCTCGGCGGGTAACTCGCGTGTACGCTGCGTGCACACCGGCGGCTCGCCAGGCAGCTACCCTCCATAAACCCGCAGCGTGTCCGCCAGCGGACCGCTTGCTTGTACGCTGCGGCTTGGTGAAAAAGAAAGTTTCCGGCTGAAATTTTTTTGGTTTTCCTCGAGATTTTGTTCATAATCCGAGCAATTTTTCGAGATTTTTGAAAATTTTATTTCTACTCATTTAAGGAAAACTTCAATTTTTTTTTGCTCGTGACCGTGTTTTGTTCTCAATATAGCCCGATATTACTGATAAGAATCTTTCAATTGTTAACAATAACAATTGTTTCTGTATCAATTTCATTTTCTAATTCAATTACGGCTGATCGCCACATTTCTAGTTCTATCCGCTGTGTCAAAAGGAAAACATAACTATGCCGAAAAAATATTACGATGCGTTCGAACTGCGGGCGAAGAAGAACGATAACGAAGATGACAATGACATGTCCGACAATGAAGAATTTGTTGAACGATGTTACCAAAGAGATTATGATATAGAGGATGAAATATCCGAAGAGGACGATGACGTATTCTATCAACAGTCGGAAGGTATTTTTAATCAGTGAACTGAAACGCATAGGTATGTTTGGAGACAAAATAGCAAAAGACTTGGAGACCCGTGATGACGACGTTCTCCTTTCTGTTGCTGCCGGGTTGTTGGCGAGAGATTCCGAACGAGGTTCAGTAATTGAAACTCATCTGATGCATCGACTCGTTCTAGGGTTTCTCCGTCGCACTTGTTCGTTGCCAGAGGGTAAACGAGTAGAAGCACGTGGGCTTTGGAAACATTCCCGTCAGCCTCTTTCTAGCTTATATATATGTTCGGAATGTGAAAAGATCCTTGGGCAGAATGAATCGTGGTATGAAACTGTGAGCATCAAATCTTGAAATTGTTTTCAAGCTGTGGCGATGTGGCTCGATTCACACGGGTTAACGTGCAGTCCCAGCTTGGCACAATCGTCAAGTACAACATTGAAGACATCATCTCTGTACGTAATCAGCTACCTAAAAACGATCACAGTCTGACCGGCAAGCAATTTGAATTGGTCCGCAAAGACGACTCAGACCGGGAATTGACTATATCGCTAGTTGGTTCTATTGACGGTTGCCAACCGTCCGGCCATACGAAGTGTGCCTGAAATTTCATGGTAACACAAAAGGTTCCATTTTCAGCTCAAAAATCTGGCCTATTTCGTTCATGATTGTCGATTTACAAAGTCACGAATCACAGAAAAGTCATAATATTGTTCTCGGAGGGATTGTTGATGGGAAAAAGAATCCTTCAACTTCCGTATGGAATGTGGTTATGAAACTCATCCACAGTGAAATAACTCAATTTTCCATGAAAGTGAGTGGTAGAGTAGTGAAGTTTTCACTTGTGACGATGACTGCGGATCAGCCGGTGTGTTTCTCAATAATTAATTGAACAAAAAAAGCTAGTTGTAGGCGAAGAGATACCTGTTCGGAATGAAATCGTTCCAAAGCGCTGAGTCGTGTTTCTTCTGTTTATCTCCCGAAACTAGGTATAAGCTCCACGCACCAGGTAAAAGAAGAGAAGCTTCTCCTTAGTAGATTTATTCAGAACGACATCAAGCTCGACCGGGCTCAAAAACTGAGCAAGATGCGGAAAGAGGGGTTCGCGGATTCGGGCAAAGAAACCCATGGATAGTGAAGGTTTTGAAGCCGTTCGAAACGCCGATCGACCAACTCCATAATTATTGCGAAGGAATTTTCGCAACCGTGATACGTGGTATATGACACACGGCAGTTTGAGGAACATTCTTCCGTTAAACTTACAGAATGTTTGACCGAGCAACGTAAAGTCAGCAACAGAATGTTGTTCCGGTTGCAGAACCGTGACTCGTTCGTAAACTTTACAAAGCTGATCAATGTTCCGCAGCAATTCAGGAGGTGTACATCTTTGCGAAATGGGAACGAGAAAGGAGAAGTGTGCGGAACTGACATGAAGATTCACATCTACGCATTTCAGTATTTTTGTGTCTTCGTCCTTCCGAATGCCATTTTGGCGAATGACTTCAACGTTACTGCAAGATTCCTGCTAACCGGACTGGGTCTGTTGTTTCTCGGCGAAGTTACAGCTATTTCCGTCGACCGTGAGTTTTTCGACGAGATTTCGTCCGCTCTGGGACAGCTGTTGAAGGATAATGAGAACTATCTCAGCATCAAACTGCATGTGAGTTCACCTAATTAGTCGCAATACTGCAGCGTCTAGTTTAGGAAATCGTATATCACAGTGGAATTTCTCACAAATTGTTCGGTAATGCGGGTCTTCTCAGTACTTCATCGTTTGAGACGTTCTATCGTTATTTACTGTCCGATTTTCCGAAAGCAATGACGAAGAATTTTGTGCAGATAGCAATAACAAGGTTTTCGCCAACACATTACATCGCAATCTGATCCCGGTTTCATGCAGATTTATTATGAGAAGATTGGTGCTGTCAGAAGTCAGACGAAGATCACAAATTGCAGATGCAAGCAGAAGCATCAAGGAATTTATCAGTCTAATGCCAGAGACGGGTCACACATCCGATCGATTGATTGGAAAATCAATCAAGTTATCGGCTGAAGACGGTCTCTATTTCCCGGAGGGTTACGCTGAGGTTTCACTTCCTGTGGGCAGGCTGGTCAGCATGTACAAGAAACCCGATACAACAAACGATTGCATTTTCTTCGCACACTGCGGAACCCAGCGATGTGGACTTTTCCGATCCGCAGCAGAAGACAACGGCCAGATTTGGTTGACGTGCCAATTGTTCGTGCAACAACCTAGCGGCTATCTCTACGAGAACTTGCGGGAGTCGATTAAAACCATCCCTTCGCGAGAAAACCAAAGAGCGGCAGTTAAAATATTGAACGTTCTGAAAAGAAGTCACATGATCGTCCAAGCAACACTCTCAACCACTCGAGTTCTCATTAAGAACAATGACGTGCTTTCTATGGCATCTCGGACTACTTTGGGAGGAGCACAGCTAATAGTAGCTCTGAATGGCAGTGCTATTCACAAATAAAAGGCTATTATGATGTAATCTTTCGGGAATAAATAAGTTTTCCTTTAATATTTATGAATGTTTTAATCAAATTTCGGCATTGAAATCATATTTCACACGACAATAGTGCACTTGCGCGTAAGGTTCCGCGCATGCACATTTCGAAACTTTCTCCCGCGGGATTTCGTCATAGCCTATTTTAGGCCCGATTTCTCTATTGATTTTTCAAATATCATCGTGTTTTGTCGTTATTTTCACAACGTATTTCGCATTTTTCAATATATTTTGTTTCAGAAAAATGCGAACCACACGAAAATCTACTCAAGTTGGCTTGCAAGCCCTCAAAGCGACTTCGACAAAAAATAAAAAGAAAGAGGTACGAGAGCTATTATTTTTTTTACGGTACTATTTTTCAGGTGCAAGGAAACAAGAATAGCATGGAAAGTGCAGGAAGCAGAAGCCATGAAGAGTTTGCTGAAAATGACGAAGGGGCGTCCGAAGAAGCCGCTAAGAAGACGAAAAACGATACTGAGCGAACCGTAAAAACTGCGGATATTGAGAAGAAAGTTAATTCGAGGAAAAAACTAACCGGAAAAAAAGAAAAAGAGCCCCTGGACGACGAGGAACATTTGGAAGACGTGTCCGTTGAGAGCGATGATGAGTTTGCTCATAGGTTCAGAGAAGACGACGAAGAAGGCGCTTCGGTGAAACAAACCTTTTCATAAAAGTGAACATTCTTTTGACTTCAGAGCGCAATTTTCCAACGACGCAACTCTCCGGAATTTGATTTCCCAGACGAACTTGAAGAGGTCCACAGAGGAATGGAACTGGACAGCGACGATGAACCGAGTACAAGTTTGGGGGTAGCAAGAACAAAAAGTTCATCGAAAGTGGCGTCAACAACTTCCGATATTGATGACTTTGATGAAGAATGGACCGCCGGACGACAGGCAAGCACTCACATCATATATTTCGGTGCAGAAACACGAATGTGCATTTCAGATGTTGTCTAATGTGGCCACGAAGAATAAACCGAAAGTCGCTGGAAAAAATGAAATAGAAAGAGAGCTGACAGAACAGCGTTCCAGTCATGTAACGAAATTCGCATTTTTGTAAAACCTATTGTTTATTTTAGGTGAATGCGTCATCCGACGCGAAGTGGCATCCAGTTCAAGCTTCTTTGAAGTATCTCTTTGATGAGTCGCAGAACTTCCCGCTGTCGGCCGATGCGCAATTGGGAAAAGTGCAAAGTGCGATGAAGTCAAGAAAAAAACTGGATCAGAATGTGTTTCTGAACGTCGCGGCTCGTGCAAATCGATTGGCTGATCCCATTCCGCTTATCAAGGAGCTCGCTCTTGGAATAGCTTGGGTCGCCACTGTTGTGAGTTCATAAAAGTTTGAAAAAACAGGAACGCTCGTTTTAGATGAACGGTGCTCCGTCAAACCCCAACTCAGTCGCCGTTGGAACTGCGAATTCAGATTTCAAATTCTGCGACTTGCTGGTTAAAGATTTCAAGCGCACGTTGACGTCTCCTTCCGGTGTCGTCATTAGGTTCACTCCTCAAATAATTAACGAAATCGCCGGTCGAAGCACAAATCGCCCTCTCGACGTCTGCGTCAGAAACATCACACGAGTAATTTTTTTGAAGGTAAGTCTTTGTTGAAAATTAAACTGAGTTTTCAAGAATTTGATTCAGTTAAATGACACTGACAAGTACATTTGTGCATATGCCTGTCCGAAAACTGCTCACACAAAAACCTACATCCCAATCGGAGTCAGATTCGTCGAAGTGTTATCGGGTGAGAATTTGAGTGTGTGATCTCAGGAAAAATCTCTCATTCTAGAGTTCATCTGCCTCGGCCTTCAAGTGGACACACTTGTCAAGAACGTTGTCCAAGTGCGGAACCGTGTATCCGCCTGCGTTCGATATACTCTGGACAATGCACTGTAAGTTTTCTGAAAAGACCAACAACAAATGTGTCTTTACAGGCAGAAACTAAGAGCAGAAAAGGAGAAATCTCGAGGCCCGGGATACTGCAAATTTGTCGTCAACAAGCTTCGCAACAAAATCTCAGAGGTTCGAATCATATACTGACTTCTTTCATTTATATTATCATTTTTCAGACACCCCCATCGTCAAGGAGCTGGTGGAAAACGGAACCACATCGTCATCATCAACGAAACCCTCACCTATCTAAACTCTCAGTTGTTATAACAAATGTCGGGTAACATGTTGCCGCTCTGAATGCACTCTCACCAGACACCTAGTTACCCCGTGTTATACGCTCAGTTTCATGATTTAATCATATTTCTAATTGGAAACTTGAATCGTTGGCCTGAAACTGATGAGATTCGAGAACTGCAGGCGGCAACATCAGTGTTCGGTTAGAGTGCACCAAGGCGACTCCTCATGTAACCCTTATGTTGTACATTTTTGTTTTTGTTATTCAATAAATCAAATCCACAGAAAAAATGTATTTTATAAATTTGAATGAACCAAAAGGGGGATTCGAAGGGACCTGACAACGACATAGCGGGCACGCAGCGGGTTTCGCCGCTGGCGTGTACGCAGCGGGTTTTGCCGCTGGCGTGTACGCAGCGTGACCGCTGCGTACAAGTAGCGCACCCTCCACGGGTCCCGCAGCGGTTCCGCCGGCGTGTACGCTGCGGGTTCGCAGCGTACACGCCAGCGGTTTAGCAGTGCATGCTTAAAATCATTTAAAACAAATGAATACACGTTGTCTTACTCGCGACTTGAAACTGGGGTAAGTGAGAATACATACATCAGTGGCGTCGGAACAAGATTGCGCAACAAAATTGAAAAGGTTTGAAAACGCGCTCAAAATAGTCAAAGAACAGAAGGAATGGTGTGTTTTCAGATCAATTCTGCTGGTAACTGTTGACTAGGTCTTCTACCGGGTTTAGGGGGTTACCAGGGAAGTTAAAGTGCATAACTCGTGTCAGTTTGAGGAATACAATGCCTCGTTTAACTTATGATTTCGATAAACGCATAATAAACATAATCACACTCGAGAAAGCAGAGACCTGTCCGTTTTATCTTTATTTAGGTAATCGTTTTTCAACAGAAGAAAAGAATGTAATTTAAATTCGGTCGTTAAAAACAGAAGAAATCTTTCGATCAGTGTTCTGAGTATTCCGGGACTAAAAAACAATGAGAATGTGAACGCGGTAAACAGACAGACAGGAACTGGGAAGGAGTGGAACATTACAGTCGAGTGATAGAGAAATCGTTCAAAAAAGAGAAGGAGAGATACAACTGATGTGTTAAGTACATCCAATCGCGACATAAAATTTCAGTGAATCTGGATTGTGAGTCACCGAAAAATGTCTCTGAAGTTTTGGCCTAAATTCATAAATACGGCTTTCAAGTTATCGAGAAAGCAGGGAGGCGATGGTGTAGTTTCGTAGATGGTTGTGGTTGGAGAAATGGTGGGAACATCAAAAGACGTGGTGGTAGACTGGGTGGTAGTCGACGGGGCGACTGTAGGAGCGGTGGCAAGGGTGGTGGAAGGTGGCGATGAGGTAGGATCTGAAATTGTGGTTGCAGAATTGGTCTAGGTTTTCATAGAAGTCAAGGCACCTGGTGTAATCGATGGAGTAGTCGATGTGCTAGACGACGGCCAAGTCGGCAATCCAGTTGAGAATCTGTTTGATGACTCAGTCGGCGATTCAGTCGATAGACCAGTAGACAGTGTATTAGACGATGAAGTCGACGATCTTGTTGAGACGTTTTCTGACGGTGAAGTCGACGGACCAGTAGACAATCCACTAAGCAATGAAGTTGTTTCAGTCGAGGGTCTAGTCGGCGTTTCGATCGTCGTCCCATTTGATGCAATCCGTGAACGTGCCATGTTCCTGTAGACTCCTTTTGAAAGTCTAACCTCTCGTGTTGGAACATCCGGGAGACTCAAGTATTGGTCCCTCAACTTGAGCGCCTCCTCCTTTGAATCCGAGCACGTGGCTTGCCAAACAGCCATGAAAGTGCCGTCGTATTCCATTGCGTGTTCCACGTATTCCAGTTCCCTAATTTTGTTTCCATACGCGAATGGGAAGATTCGAAGGGTCGCATTTACGTGATCCCATAAGTTTTGACTCCTGATGAGGTCGGCCACCCCCAACATGTTGTAGAGCTGCAAAACCGAGTATTAGTTGTGAATAAGAGACAGATATCTAACCGTGGGTGGGAAATGCCAGAACGTTTCCAACCAGTATGCAGGTCCACCTCCGCATTTGTCGAAAGTCTCAGTCACGACCGTGACTTTAAACATTGTCGTGTGAATTCCCCGGGTAATCTAAAAGAAGAACTGAATTGATAGTCATTAACTCTATGGCTCTCGAGTAGGAATGCTCAGCTAGACAAATTAGCATTCTTGACTGAAAATGGGTTTAATTGGATTGGTCCATGGACCAGGATTTGCCTGAGTAGGCTACTACTCACAAGAAACACTCCCAGTCATGATGGAAAAATTGTGAGTCGGGCCTATTTTCCGAATCATGGTCGAAACGATTTTTTTTATTACGCGAACTTCAACTTTGTGGAGCTATAACTGACTTCAAAATGGTTGTAGAACATGGTTTGAATACTGAACATGTAGGAAATAACTTTCGTCTTATCAAATTGTCAATAATCTACGTACAGTGTATTTTCGTAACAAATTAAGCTAATTTCGGATAATTCTTCGGGATCGGGGAGCAGAAAACGCCCTGAAACTGATTCATCAACACTAAAACGTTGCTTATTTGATATTCTTGTTCAAATTCACTCATACGAATAAAAAATACCACATCAACAGCTCAAAAACCTGAATTTTTGCAATATATGCGTCATTTTCAGTTTTTCCCATTTTTCTCAAAATCCTTCCAATGAGCGCATGAGGAAATTGTCCAAAATTAAGCAGCAGATCGAATGGAAAAATTTCCAGAGAAATTATATGGTCAGTTTTTGAGATAGGATTTGTCTATTTTTTTTTTGGAAAAGTGATAATTCCTAAATAAATACTGATAATTTGATAAGAAAACTGTGAACAGTAAACTAATGATGGTTTCCGGTATTTTCGTTTTTTGAATAATATTTTACGACCATTGGGGCCTCAACTCGAAAAAGATGGCCGACGGAGAAATTTTCCGTTATGGCTGTTCATTTTTCTCAACAGAAACGGAAACAAAACAGCTGAGATTTTTTCAGGAAGACGGAAACAGAAACGGAAGCTCAAAAATCAACTGAAAGCAGAAATGGAAGACGGAACGGAAACGGAAATAGTGTTAAGAAAAAAAATTGTTTCGAGAAAAAATTGAATTATAGCAATCGAGAGGTACAATTTTTGAATTCATGTGGACTTTTTTCGAATTCTTGCCAACGTTTTGAAATGATCAAGAGTCAATTTGGCCTGTTTTGAAGAATCGTAAAATGCAAATCGTATTGCTACGAATTATTTCCACAAGAACCCTCTGGCGGTGGCCGATTCGAAAAAATAACCGTTCAAACCGTTTTTCTGTAATTTAACCGAGAAAAAATATGGCCACTCAACATAAACCGTCAGCAATTTATGAAGGAGTCTACGAAAAACCGCTCGATTAGAATGGTTTTTTGAGCAGAATTGTTGCTCTTTTTGATCATTTGGTACAACAACAAAGGGTACAAAGTAGATCCGTTATTCAAGCTCTATGAGCTGCGGACCTCGAATATCAGGTTCCGAAGACACCCGGTGGTGATCCGATTTTGGCCTGAATTTAAGTCACGTCCGGGCCGGGGAGTGTGACCGATTACCCTGCGTAGACGAAGCAACTACCCAATTGAGGCTGGGTGAACCCGGGGGTTGAGGCAAGGAATCGAACTCGGGACCTCTCGACTGCCAGCGGCCACCACTGCCCACTGAGCTATCGACCCCCTAGTTGCACGGAAGCGCCGAAATTTTTTTCACGGGAAACGGGAGGCGGAAACAAAAAATACGTTTTTAAACGGAAAACGAAAATAATCGAAATCGGAGAAAAACTGAAGAGTTCACTTTGTGGACATTCCTACGTATTGCACGTTACTGAAAACTATTATGCGTACAAGAAAATTCCAGAACGTTGTGTAAGAACACTTCCCTTGTTAGGCTAAATGATTCTGGATCAATTTAAACTTCCAGTGTTCTCTCCTTCCTAGAGAACGCGGTGCCGCAGAGTGGCTCTGTGCCAACCGATGGAGATGCCACTACATTAAAAATGTGATCTCGTGATCGACTTAGAGCAATGCTGTTCTCGCGGCACGGCTGTGCAGTTTGATCTGCTATTTTACTTCATCGCTTCCCACATGTGATTATTGCCTCAATGACTTACCGTGAAATTTGTTGTTCCGACGTCCTCCGGTCCTGGGATTCCGACGATTCGCTTTCCTTGAACCGCAATCCAATCGGGCACGTCGCTCTGTTCATTGCGCATTCGGTCCTTGCACGGGATACGATGTTCGATGCGCTGTCCGACAAACGTTTCAATTGAGACTTCAGTGTGGGACGCCGTGCAAACAGCTCCGCCGGCAGTGTTGATCGGAGAGCCAACGACGACTGTCAATGAGATGACAGCCATCACGAAGATGACCAAGGTATCCATCGTTGAGTTTCCTGGAAAATGTGCAATTGATATGTGAGTAGAGACGGCAGAAATTCAAAGACACACACACTCAAGGAAATGGTAAAGAGAAATTAATGTGTAGACATAAGAAGAGAAATAATGTTTTTATGTTCCGCATCATCAACTGTTATCGTAAATTCCACTATAAACTGACGTGAAGCTAGCATCATACACTTCAACGTGTTTCTCAAATCTGCGAAATTCATAGCTTTCAATTAGAGTCTGTTTAACATTATCATCGAAATATTTCCCTAAACTTATTGAAAGTAATTGATGGATTCCGAGTTACAGTTATTTGCCTTCTCAGTTTCTCAAAAATGATTTCTCGCCGGTAAGCGGGCTCAACGGTTGCCACAGTCGGCGGCTGCGCGTCTTGCAACTACGCCGAAGAAAATAATTGCGGTCATCTCCGTACACTGCACTGATTTTCTCGTGGCGGAGTCGCTCGTGAAAAAAAAACTAGATTTGTCGCAAGCTGTTCACGGATTCAACAGACAGCATCAATCTTTCTCGCAGCTATTGGATCGGCTGGAGAAAGATCGCGAGAATGATTGAAATAGTGTTTGAGACTGTTGATGTGTCAAAGAGGAAATGACGAACAGACTGGAGAGCCTAGCCAACGAGGCGGCGCCAGCCATCTTGACTTGGCTGGTGGCATATGAAATGGGTGCGATGACTTCACATTAACACTTCAAACGATCGTTGCACTTTGCAAATGGTGCTGATTACGACCTCTCGAGTGTGCTATACGGTGATAAAACAAATGCATATTCGGTCATGTTTCTACTGACCGGGCGGTCGATCGCTCAAGATTTCTTACCAGGGATTATAGACTTGCCGACTGAAAACGGGAAAAAGACTGTGTGTGTGTGGGAGAGAAAAGCAACATTGGGCAAGGTCAGTTCTCCCCCAAAAGAGCGGGCCGCTTTGTGGTCTCTGTAATGTGTCTAATCATTGACGACTAATGATGCGGTGTCGCAAAGAGAGTCAAAGGTGACGAATAGTTATTGTTAACTCTTTCGGCAAAAATGAGAGGAGTTGCCAAGCGCGATATGAGATTATTTTGGAAAAACAAGAAGAAAGACGGGGAGAGGGGAAATAACGGGGGACGAGGCGGAGGTTTCTCGGCCAGCTAAGCATGTTTGTCTTCCCATTCAGATCCACTCACTGGAGCGCGTTTTTGAGCGAAATAAACGGACAATACAACATCTAAATATGGACCATCCAATTCGAGCGCTTTTCGGACGGAGGCAGCCATAACACTATGTGCACCTGGGCCCATGGGCTGGGTATACTGACCGTTGTGAGTTACAATCAATTCATTGTAATTTTCTCAAAAATAAGTGCTCGAATTGGAGAATGGGGTCTTCCGATGTTGTTTTCAACTTCGTAAAGATATGTAAAGATTGGTCGATTGGTCTCTATTTTTATTGGAAACTTTTTTGGAGCTACATTTTCGTTTTTTAACGAAGTCGCAAACTCAAATTTGAAATTTTTATGATTTTTTAAAGTTGACATATCTTTCAGGTGACAAAAAAAAATTAATTTTTCAAAATTTCTCTGGAATAAGGAAAAAAGGCAAACTTTTGAATAGTGCGTTATTATACCCTTCCAGAAACTATCATTTGCCGACACTTTTTATTCTGATCTCTGGGTAACACTTGGAGTACTTTCCTTCTTAGTTGCTTTTATAGAACACACATCTGCAAATTTATATAAAACGTTTCTGTTCAACATTTCTTCTAACTAGGATACTTGGATGGTCCATATTTAGATGTTGTATTGTCCGTTTATTTCGCTCAAGAACGCGCTCCAGTGAGAGGATCTGAATAGGAAGAGAAACATGTTTAGCTGGCCAAGAAACCTCCGCCTCGTCCCCCGTTATTTCCCCTCTCCCCGTCTTTCTTCTTGTTTTTCCAAAATAATCTCATATCGCGCTTGTCAACTCCTCTCATTTTTGCCGAAAGAGTTAACAATAACTATTCGTCACCTTTGACTCTCTTTGCGACACCGCATCATTAGTCGTCAATGATTAGACACATTACAGAGACCACAAAGCGGCCCGCTCTTTTGGGGGAGAACTGACCTTGCCCAATGTTGCTTTTCTCCCACACACACACAGTCTTTTTCCCGTTTTCAGTCGGCAAGTCTATAATCCCTGGTAAGAAATCTTGAGCGATCGACGGCCCGGTCAGTAGAAAAATGACCGAATATGCATTTGTTTATCACCGTATAGCACACTCGAGAGGTCGTAATCAGCACCATTTGCAAAGTGCAACGATCGTTTGAAGTGTTAATGTGAAGTCATCGCACCCATTTCATATGCCACCAGCTCGACTTCACCGTCAGAAGACGTCTCAACAAGATCGTCGACTTCATCGTCTAATACACTGTCTACTGGTCTATCGACTGAATCGCCGACTGAGTCATCAAACAGATTCTCAACTGGATTGCCGACTTGGCCGTCGTCTAGCACATCGACTACTCCATCGATTACACCAGGTGCCTTGACTTCTATGAAAACCTAGACCAATTCTGCAACCACAATTTCAGATCCTACCTCATCGCCACCTTCCACCACCCTTGCCACCGCTCCTACAGTCGCCCCGTCGACTACCACCCAGTCTACCACCACGTCTTTTGATGTTCCCACCATTTCTCCAACCACAACCATCTACGAAACTACACCATCGCCTCCCTGCTTTCTCGATAACTTGAAAGCCGTATTTATGAATTTAGGCAAAAACTTCAGAGACATTTTTCGGTGACTCACAATCCAGATTCACTGAAATTTTACGTCGCGATTGGATGTACTTAACACATCAGTTGTATCTCTCCTTCTCTTTTTTGAACGATTTCTCTATCACTCGACTGTAATGTTCCACTCCTTCCCAGTTCCTGTCTGTCTGTTTACCGCGTTCACATTCTCATTGTTTTTTAGTCCCGGAATACTTAGAACACTGATCGAAAGATTTCTTCTGTTTTTGACGACCGAATTTAAATTACATTCTTTTCTTCTGTTGAAAAACGATCACCTAAATAAAGATAAAATGGACAGGTCTCTGCTTTCTCGAGTGTGATTATGTTTATCATGCGTTTATCGAAATCATAAGTTAAACGAGGCATTGTATTCCTCAAACTGACACGAGTTATGCACTCTAACTCCCCTGGTAACCCCCTAAACCCGGTAGAAGACCTAGTCAACAGTTACCAGCAGAATTGATCTGAAAACCCCATTCCTTCTGTTCTTTGACTATTTTGAGCGCGTTTTCAAACCTTTTCAATTTTGTTGCGCAATCTTGTTCCGACGCTACTGATGTATGTATTCTCACTTACCCCAGTTTCAAGTCGCGAGTAAGACAACGTGTATTCATTTGTTTTAAATGATTTTAAGCATGGGCATTAGGTTATTTGAAAAATGTGACATGAATGAATATAATACACTGCTCCACATAATTATAGCCTCACCCCCACTTTTCAGGAAAAACCCAAATTTTGAGGTTTTCCGGAAAAGTTCCTGAAGCGAAAATACGCCTAATTTGAATCCATTTCCGGTCCCAAAATGATTTTTGGATTCAAAAAAAACAACGTAACATTTTTTGATTTTAGTGAAAACAGATGTTTGGCCATTCCACATAATCATAGCCTCACTTGAGAAAATCAAGGATTTAGGAATCTTGAGAGGCTGAACTGTGTCGCTTTTTTTCTCAAATCATGTGAATGCACCAATTGCATAGTTCCGCATGATGAGAACTTCCAAAATTCTCACCAGAGCTCTCCTGAAGTCCGGTTTTCAGAATGAACGATATTTTGTCACAAACCTTTTTTTTCGCATGGAAACTTCAACTTTCTTAGTAGTTGTGATCGACTTAACCACAATTTGGCTTATTCTCGTGTTTCCAAACAAAATTCTTCAAGAAACTGCCATCTCGGAAAAATATTTTGATTTTCCATCGCTTTGTCGTCACAATGTTCCGCAATTTCGGGAATGCTACGAGTTTGTCGTTCGAGTTTATGACGAAAATAGCAAGATATGGGATGATTAGAATGCCTGGTAATTGAATAGAAACAATAGAACGCTTGGATTTTGGTTCTATCCACGCACGCAAACATCCAACAGGAATTAGTACTGATCATGTGAACGTTCAGTGGTCGAGAACGGAATGTAACTCTGAACTTTGCAGCTTTCCGTTCACGGGAAATTCGAGTTTTTCCATGTTTTCTACTGTTTCCTGGCATCATAAACTATGTGCATCTTCATGGTCAAGCCATAAAAATCACGGACAAAGGAGGTGGATTACTTTAAGTGCGGCCACCTTGGGAAGCATTCGGCTAGATTCTCTCGTGAGAAGGCAGTTTCTTGAAGAATTTTGCTTGGAAACACGAGAATAAGCCAAATTGTGGTTAAGTCGATCACAACTACTAAGAAAGTTGAAGTTTCCATGCGAAAAAAAAGGTTTGTGACAAAATCTCGTTCATTCTGAAAACCGGACTCCAGGAGAGCTCTGGTGAGAATTTTGGAAGTTCTCATCATGCGGAACTATGCAATTGGTGCATTCACATGATTTGAGAAAAAAAGCGACACAGTTCAGCCTCTCAAGATTACTAATTTCTTGATTTTCTCAAGTGAGGCTATGATTATGTGGAATGGCCAAACATCTGTTTTCACTAAAATCAAAAAATGTTACGTTGTTTTTTTTGAATCAAAAAATCATTTTGGGACCGGAAATGGACTCAAATTAGGCGTATTTTTTTTTCAGGAACTTTTCCGGAAAACCTCAAAATTTGGGTTTTTCCTGAAAAGTGGGGGTGAGGCTATAATTATGTGGAGCAGTGTAGTTTCTCGTGTCCTCAGAGAAACGACTGTTAGTAGAGTTGCTCACATGATTGTGCACTTCTTGTTCTGTTGATTCTGCTGCTTCTTTTGCTGCTTGGATCTGAGTGCAGCACGAAGAGCCATTTCGAGCACATCCAGCACGCATTCCTGGAAGTTCACCGTTTATTCAAATGTCATTGTGTTTTTCTGTCCGGAATGAACAAGAAACTCCGAAAATATTTCGAAATGACTCGATGACTCACCTGGGTTTTAGCAGAACACTCGACATAACCGACCGCCTTCAACTTCTTGGCGAGTTGCTGTCCATCCTTTCTGGACACTGGGTTCTGATTGCCCACCGCCAGCTGGTTGATTGTCTCTGGATCGTCACGGAGATCCACTTGTGTTCCGACAAGCAGGAACGGAGTGTCCGAACAGTAGTTCTTGATTTCCGGAAGCCACTGGAAAAAGAGTATGCGCATCTCTTGATACAATGGATGAATACCTTCTCTTCGACGTTATCGAAGGAGTTCGGGTCAACAACAGAGAAACAGACGAGAAGAATGTCAGCTCCCGAGTACATGATCGTTCTCAATTGAGAGTGTTCTTCACTTCCAGCAGTTATAGCAACTGCGAGAGCGTAATCTTCCCCATCAAGTTTCGCAATCAGCTGAGAATATCTATTTTCATTGCTTTCTGACAAAACGCACCGCGTAATCATCGAAGGCTGTCGGCACGTAACTGGCCGCGAAGGTGTCCGAGGTGCACCTGATGAGCATACACGTTTTACCGACAGCTTCATCGCCGACAACGGCAAATTTGATCAACTCCATTTTGTCTGATAAAACAATAACATCAGGCGTCACAGTTTGAGAGAGATAGAGAGAAACAGGTATCAGTTTTCAACGCTGATAGAGGGTGAGAGGGGGAGGGTAACGAGTGAGAACGTGAGATGAGAACGTGAGAATAGGGATATTGTGGACACATAGAATCAGTAGCAAGCTAATAAAAAGAGAATGCAGAACGGTTATGTGAGATGAAGAACGAGAAATGCGGAGAAGAATGTTTGACAACACCACGGCGCCCACAAAAAATGCCGAAACGCAGCCGCTCGAAAACAATGTTTGCGCTCATGTGGAGAGACGGAGAGAAAATTGTGACGTGGCAGGACGCTAATATTTCGCAATTTTCTTTATTGAGAGTTCCCTATGAGTCAGCGCAATGGAAAAAAAGACAGACGCAATTGGGAACAACACATTTCGCAACACGCAAATATTTTGAAATTTTTCTTCTCACGATGATTCAGCGCAATGGCACAGCCTCTTGCAATCTCGGTCATTCGGTTCTCACCTTTCGTCATCTGCCGGTGACTCATTGCAATGTGAACGAAATCAGCAGACACAGTTTCAAATCCTGACTCCGGAACATGAATTTCCTTCACAAAAAATTGCAAAATTGAAAACTGGGGAAGGGATCGTATTCGTGAAATGATGAAAGTTTGTTTTTGAATAGAATGTTAAACAGCGAGACGGCGCCCTCAAAAAAAAACTGACAATACGTAGCCGCTCGCAAGCGTGTTGGCGCTCATGTGGAGAGACGGAGAGAAACTTGTGACGTGGCAGGACGCATATATTTCGCAATCCTCTTCATTGAGAGTTTCCGGTGAGTCAACGCAATTGGAAGAAGAACCCGACGCAATTGGGAACAGCACATTTCGCAACACTCGATAAACAGTTACGAGAAAAGAAGGCAGTGAATAAAGTGCAAACTAGACGAACGGAGTAATGGAGAGAAAAAACTTAGTTTCCTGAATACTTACAGCACCGGCCGAATGCTGAATACGTTTGCTGGGAAAATCACGACTGGGCGGGCGCAATGTAGAAATGTAGAAATGAAGAGAGCGTGGGTGCGGGAGTGAACACAATAGTGAAATGCGATCAGTTAGATGTGCAGGTTTCCTAGAGTACTGTAACACTTATCGACTAGCTATTTATTTTATATGAGAGTTTCGTAACTGTTAAATATAACCACTTTTCTGTAAGGATCGAGTCTGTTCACACGGACTAGTAATACCCGTCTGAATCGACTCAGCGCCCGGGCCCCTCCTCGACATTTTTGTTTGTGTTCCAAAAAATCCGAAAAATTCATGAGATATCAAGGACACTTATTTGTATCTTTTCTAAAAATTTCGAGCTTGGAATAGTCTCTGTGAACATTCTCGATCCTCACAAAGAAGAGGTTATATTCCCAAGTTACGGAACTTTCATATAAAACAAATAGCTATTCGATAAGTGTTACAGTACTCTAGGAAACCTGCACATCTAACTGATCGCATTTCACTATTTCGTAATCTCCATCTCGTGTTCACTCCCGCACCCACGCTCTCTTCATTTCTACATTTCTACATTGCGCCCGCCCAGTCGTGATTTTCCCAGCAAACGTATTCAGCATTCGGCCGGTGCTGTAAGTATTCAGGAAACGAAGTTTTTTCTCTCCATTACTCCGTTCGTCTAGTTTGCACTTTATTCACTGCCTTCTTTTCTCGTAACTGTTCATCGAGTGTTGCGAAGTGTGCTGTTCCCAATTGCGTCGGTCCCTCTCCTTCTCTCTCTCCCCTCTGAGTACCAATTCTGTGACTAGTCCGCGATGTGGTGCTTTTTCTCGTCTGGTATTCTCATCGCGCATTTCAATCAGAATTTGAAAACAACAACATCATTTCACGAATACGATCCCTTCCCCAGTTTTCAATTTTGCAATTTTTTGTGAAGGAAATTCATGTTCCGGAGTCAGGATTTGAAACTGTGTCTGCTGATTCCGTTCACCTTGCAATGAGTCACCGGCAGATGACGAAAGGTGAGAACCGAATGACCGAGATTGCAAGAGGCTGTGCCATTGCGCTGAATCATCGTGAGAAGAAAAATTGCGAGATGCTTGCGTGTTGCGAAATGTGTTGTTCCCAATTGCGTCTGTCTTTTTTTCCATTGCGCTGACTCATAGGGAACTCTCAATAAAGAAAATTGCGAAATATATGCGTCCTGCCACGTCACAATTTTTTCTCCGTCTCTCCACATGAGCGCAAACATTGTTTTCGAGCGGCTGCGTTTCGGCATTTTTTGTGGGCGCCGTCGTGCTGTTGAACATTCTTCTATTCAAAAACAAACTTTTCCGCATTTCTCGTTGACCACCTTATCGTATGCACTAGGGTGCTTTTGGAAGTAGTTACCATACCCAGAGTCACTCAAACACAGTTCTATTCCTTCCTCGATTCCTCTCTCCTCATTGACCCCTATCACTCGTTCCTATACAGGAGTAGGGGAGGGGCGAGACGCCAATGTTTACTCCCCTCGACTGCCCTCTGCTCCACAGTGATAGGGATAGATAGAGAGAAAGAGATTTTCCTACTGATAGTATTTGTTTTTTTTCGTTGACTCACTTTCGTCCTGTTAAGAGACGGTTTTTGAGAAAAGTTGATAACAGTTGGCACAGTTCCCGAAAGTATTTTTGAAAGACCTGAAATTCTCTGTGTGGATACCCTAGGGGTCCCTAGTTACCAAACCGGCAATATTGAGCCGACTCGTTGCTGCTCCACACGGGCTCCGCGAGCCGAAGGTCGAAAATCAAAAATCAACATAAAAGATTGGATTGTACATCTTGTAAGACTATCTGCTGGTGATACTTTTTGTAATTGATCACTTTTTGATATCTCTTATCAGTTTCGAATAACGATTAGTAGCTCATAACGTACATATTGAGTATGAGGCAAAGTGTTCGTTTCAAGTATAGAATATTTTCTCGAAACTGATAAGAGATATCAAAAAGTGATTAACTACAAAAAGTATCACCAACAAATGGTCTTTGAAGGTATGCAATCTTATCTTTTCGTTTCTTAAAAATTATCTGAATTTCGGAATGGCCAATTTACACCGAGAGAAATCATGCCCACAGAGATGTGCTTTGATGGCAATAAAATATTCAGTATTTTGATAATTATGCTAATGTAAAATGCTCTTTTTTGGTTTTTCAACTGATCAATTTACTCAATTCTGAAAAAAAATTTTTGATTTTTCAAAGTTGGCGTCTGTTTTCTATCACTTTTCCAGCCTCCTCTCAAACACTCTTCACAGCAACTCAAATATCTCGAGAACGAGAAGAGATAGAAAAAAGTGGTCAACTACAAAAATGATCAGCATTGAATTCTCTACACGCCTGTTTTATACGCATTTCACAGAAATGCCAAACGACCAAAATCAGTTTCTGACATTCTCGAGTGGAGCAACTTTGGAGCAAAAAATCTTTCAATATCCCATTTTTGAAAATTCTGAAACTCCGCATGCGGGGGTCTTTTTTGACGTAGAATTGAATGAACATAGTCACTTTTTCCCTTTCCATATTAGTTTTCGAGAAAAAAATCATTTTTGACAAATTTTGATAAAAATTTTAACATCTCGTTGGTTTTGGTCGAAGATTGATCCATTCCAGTGTCATATTCGGATTCTACGATCCAAAAAACCCCCGGGCGCAGAGATTTGGATGAATTGAGTGACACACAAAAAAGTTGATTTTCGACCTTCGGCTCGCGGAGCCCGTGCGGAGCAGCAACAAGTCGGCTCAATATTGTCGGTTTGGTAACCAGGGACCCCTACGGTATCCACACAGGGAAATTCAGGTCTTTCAAAAATACTTTCGGGAACTGTGCCAACTGACTGGCCAGTTGTTCACTTTTCTCAAAAATCTTCTCTTAAAATTGGTAAATCAAATAATGGAAACACGCTCCGTTGAATACTTTTTGTGTGCTGCGCCTTTAAACTTTCGCTGCGAGACCTCGCTGTGCTTGGTTCTTGCATTTTCTTTTGGTTGAATCAGTCTCTTCGACACTGCTATTCTCTTTTCTGCATCAAAAAAAAATGTTTATCGAATTGTTTGTTTCGAAACTTATTTCCCTGACTCATCGCTATCTTCTTTGATATTCTCGAAATGTAGAGGCACTAGTATTTCGAAATTTCTCTCGAGCTGTATTTTTTTTTGATGATAGAGAGAGAGAGAGAGAAAGAGAGAAAGAGAGAGAGAGAGAGAGAAAGAGAGAGAGCTCCATTTGCGTAGATGGCGGTTGTTGGGGCGACTCGTTGATCTCTAGACCAACCTTCCTGCTTTCGGCGATAAAGTTCGTTACGGATTTTGGACGCTTCCAGCGGGCAATGTGATATTAGGACGACATCATCTGCGAAGATGGTTGGTGTTCTTCCCATCGATCGGAACTCCGTGATCATTCCAGGCAAAATTCCTGAAGACGATTTCGAGTGTCGCGGAGAAGAGTTTCGGAGAGATCGGATCTCCTTGGCGGACGCCTCTGCTTATCGGAACTTCACTGCCGTGTGGAACGGAGTGATGTCGGTGGAGCAATTTTTGTAGCAGAGTTTCAGCATGTCGATATAGATTTTGTCCACATTTTGATCTTCTAGGCTTGTCCAGATGGAGTCGGGTTCGATGCTGTCGAACGCCTTCTTGAAGTCGACGAAGATGAGGACCAGGGGCATGTGGTGCTCCCTCCCTGCTTCCAGGAGTCGCTGGACAGTGGTTATGTGGTCGAGGGTGCTGAACTTTCGTCGGAAACTAGCCTGTTCGACGGGCTGTTCTTTTTTCAAACGGTCCTTGATTCGCCGGAGGATGCACTTTGAAAAGATCTTGTAGATTACCGGAAGAAGCGAAATCGGGCGATCATATCCATATTACTTTTTGTCGTCTTTCTTGTGAATCCAGACTGTCTTTGAGCTCCTCCACGGGTCGGGCACTTTTTTTCTGGATATGACGCTGTTGAAAAATTTGACGATGGTCTTCGTGACCTGTTCATCGCACATATTCAGAAAGTCGGCAGTGATTCCGGATGGACTGGCAGCTTTTCCGTTTGTAAGTGAGCATATGGCAGCTTCTACTTCCGAGGGTAGGAATTCTGGGAACGTTGAGGTTGTGGTGAGTGGCTGTTACATTGGCGGTGGGACGTGTCTGACTCACCGGAACAGGTTTGAGTAGAAGGTTTTGTTTTCTTTTTCGATTATTGGTCTGGCGGTCAGTCTTTCTCCAGTTGCGTTCTTCAGACAGGGTATCTTTGCTGCGAACTCCTGAAGCTCATTGGCGGCAGTTTTCAGACTTTTTCGGTTTGCCACTGTTTGTAGGAGCCTTTCGTCCTTGAAATCGTTCAGGTCTTTTCGAAGAGATTGTCGACAGTTTCCGGCGATAACCTTGTACTCACTTTTAGTTTTGTCGGCGTTTTTCCGAGCATCCTTGAAGCGTCGCGTTTTCTTGGAGATTCTTCTTTCCGATCTTGTCTGTGCTAACCTGGTGGCACTTTCTCGCACTTCATTGAAGAAGTGTATCAGATCTTCGTGTTGTGTTGTCACTGTACAGTTCCGCGCGAGTGTCAGGTGTTGGGAGGTTAGGCGAGCCACGTCCGTCGGGTTGAGGAGCTTGCGAGGTGGCTTCCTGGACATTATCCGTTCTTTTTTCGTTTTCTTCCGGTCCAGATGTAAGTTTCAGTTAATTAGGTGTTGGTCACTCCTAAATGTAACGGAAGGGAGGACATGCGTGTCCGTGAAGAAGCGGCTATTAGTGAGAATGAAGTCGATTGATGCTTGCGAGCGCAGTCTGGAGAGACGGCGAGAATTCGGCTTTCTGAAGAATGTGTTTGTGATCCAGAGGTTGTGGAGTTCGCAGAAGTTGACGAGCTCCTCTCCGGCGTCATTCCTGAGCTCGTAGGCGTGTGTGCGGTTCAGTTTGGTTGGCGCGTATTACTGCGACTTTGTGGTTCTTGGAGTGGTGAGAAATCCAATTTGATACGTCACGTCACCCAGCGAAGACTCCGTATCCTTGCGAATCCTCCACGATCAGTTATTTTTCCGTTTTGTTTCTGAGAGGACCACGACGTCAAGCTTCACTAAACTTCACGAGTAGACGGTCGTCTGTGGCGATGGAGCGGCAGTTGAATGCGGCGATCCTGAGGTCTGTCCGACGGGTTTCCGGTGTCGTTGGTTTCCATGCAGTTGACTGGTGGTCGGGTCTCCTCCGAGATTGGATCGCCTATCCCCATTTGCCCTTGAGCCAGTCTGTCGCAAGCAGGGATGAGGGGGACTAGGTCAAATAATTGAAACACGCTCCGTTGGATACTTTTTGTGTGCTGCGCCTTTAAACTTTCGCTGCGAGACCTCTCTGCGGTTGCTTCCTGCATTTTCTTTTCGTTGAATCAGTCTCTTCGACACTGCTATTCTCTTTTCTGCATCAAAAAAATGTTTATCGAATTGTTTGTTTCGAAACTTATTTTTCTGACTCATCGCTTTCTTCTCTGATATTCTCGAAATGTAGAGGCACTAGTATTTCGAAATTCCTCTCGAGCTGTATTATTTTTGATGCGTTAAGGAATGTTAGTTGTGAGTCATATGCAACATATTTCAGAAGGGCTTTACCAATTCCATAATTTTCGGCTTTTTCCAATGACTAAACTGGTTGAATTTATTGCTCAATTTTACCACTTACACACGTTATCCTTGAGTAAAAGTACTTATCATCCTCCGATACACTTTTTCTTTTCCCCTGTTTCCTCTCCTTTTCCTCTTTATCTTTTCTTCATTTTCCTCCTGTAATCCTCCTCCCCACCAACCTTATTCTGTCTCACCGTTTTCTTTCTGTCTCGTTCTTCTCCGACCTATTTATTATTTTCTTTCCTTCTCTTTTTTTTCTATTGATCTCTTATCCTCCCATCCACTGTTGCTTTTCTTCACTTCTCTTCATTCTCCTTTCCCTTCTTTTCCTCTCACGCAATATTTCATGATCATAGTTTTTCAGCGGTGTCATCATCCACACCGCCACCTTGGTACCCAAACAATCAGAACAACTGACAAAACGCCTTGCGAAACAAATCGCCGTCAAACGAAATGTGTTTCTCTCGTGTTCTACTTGTCATTGCGATATCGTCGCTCACAGTCGTCTTTCCCGGAGCCGCTCGTCCGTTGAGTGCTGCCACCAATTCCAACAATCCCGAATTCTTCAACAGAAATGTGAGTCTTCCCAGATTATCTATTTTTAATATCGTCCAAAATTGTGTCCTTCAGCTATGACTTTGTCGATTTTTGAGAACAACTACTATAGAAAATCGAGTAAAATGCCTTCATTTTAAAAACAAATGATATCGCACCTCGCGAAAGTCGTGAAATTGCGATATCACCAGAGCGCGTTTGAACAAATTACCATATTCGAGAAAGGTATAGTATGAAGCCAAAATTTACTTTTTTTTCCAAATTATATATGTCATAAATCTTGAAACCTGCGCAAGCGCGCTCCGGTGGACTCGTTTTGGTCTCGCCACGACTATCGTCTCTGTATCGTTTATACCACGAGAGAAGGTTTTTGCAAAATAAAAGTCGCGGAAAAGCGCCCCGAAAGAAATGGAGTATTCAAAAATATTGGGAAAATTGTCAGTGAAAGTTCAAAAATCTTCAAAAAATGATCTGCGCTATTATGTATTGGTAAAAACTTTTTCTTTCAAAAGCAGGATATTCTGGAAATTCGCGAAGGGAAGAAATTGCATTATATTGAGACGAAATCTCTATTTCAACTGTTTACAGGTTTCCAATGAAAGCGGAAAAATGGAGATTCTCATTTCCAATCTCGACACAATGCCCACACTCATCGGAGAGACTGACCAGTACCCGCTGAATAACATAGTGTTGCATTCGGCGCCATTCGACTCTCCAAGGATCAACACTCTGAAGCTTACCGTCATCGCCATCATCGTCGTTCTTGTGTTCGGTGCCGCTGGATACGTTCTCAAGTGAGTCACTCTTCCTCTCTCTTGCGTTAGTTTTGGGCCAAATTAGAAAATTGCCGGGTTCTGGATCTAGCCGTTTTTTTGTATTTTGATTATTTTTCTTGATTCTCAGAGTTTCGGATTCCGGTTCACTCTGTGTCTACGAATTTCAAATTTTTACGATTGTTGAATCCTACTTTGACTCGCTTACAAAAAACTGGAACTTCAGATCCCGGATACTGTTTTTTTTGAGATTCTGAATTGGAAAATCTGAATTGCACTTCAAAACCTTTTTTGAGACTTCCTATTTGTGCACGCGGTTGTGTTCCCAGATTAGGGCTTCCGGCTCCTGTTACTTTTCTGAAAACGGGTTCACTGCTAAACCGCTGGGGTGTACGCAACGGATAAAATCGGATCTGCGTGTACGCTGCGCCTACGCTGCGGGTCCGCCAGGAGAGCGCGTCGCTCGACGGGCTCGCAGCGAGTAACTCGCCTGTACGCTGAGGACACATCGGCGGCCCGCCACGCAGCTACCCCATGAACCCGCAGGGTGTCCGCCAGCGGTCCGCTGTTGGGTGCGCAGCGGGTTGGCGAGAAGAAAGTTTCCAGCTGACGTTTTTAAAATATTTTCTTCGAAACTTTGTGTTTTCGTGTTTTCCTGTTTCGTGTTTCGTGTTTCCTGTTCCACGTGTTTTACGAAAATTCTTTCGTGACCCAAAAGAAAGAGATGTAATGCAGGTTAGGAGGAAAAACTTCTTTCTTTTTATGTCTTTGAGATACCAAACCACTCCACTTCAAGTCTACTGCGTGTATGCGTGTACTCAAATTTTTTTGTTTTTTAAACGTTCGATTTGTAGAATTATTTTATCGTATGAACATCGCTAAAATGGCCAACAGCAAGTAAACATGATTGATTCACGTTTCCCAAGCTTTGCTCAAAGAAAAGTTTTTGTTAGTTTTTGTTTGGTTTTGAGCGACTGAAGAGCGCATTTTTGTTATTTCTTAGTTGCTTGCAGTGTGGGGCCTCGAGACTGAAGTCTCGAGAAAAACTGGATACTCGATAATTTCTCGAGAGATTTTTCCCGAGAGAGTCTCGAGAACTCTCGAGAGCAATTTCTCGAGACTGTGAAGTCTCGAGAAAATCCCGGGAAAGTCTGGAGTTTTCTCGAGACTTCTCTCGGTTTGTTCTCGAGAAAGTCTCGAGAAGGAACCGAGAAATAGTGAATTTCGTGGAACTCATGGAATATTTTGAGTCTCTAGGGTACTTATAGGGTACTTTCGAGGTCACTGAATTCAAAAAACCTGGTTTCTTATCACGGGCTCGCAGAGAACAAGAGCAAAGACTGATTTTCACAAGTTTTCGAATTTTAGTCTGAATTTTCCGTCATAGGTGTATTTTGACCCATAGATTACGGATATGACAACAAAAAATCATGAAAAAATCATTCAAGGCCGTTATCAGTGATAAAATATCAATTTTTAAATTGTCAAATTCTTCATTTTATCACCGAAAATAGCCTCTAGATTACGGATGTAGTATTCAAAAATCATTTGAGACCAATATCAGCGATAAAATTTTTTTTGGGTTTAAAAAAAAATTTATTCCTGATAACGGTCTCAAATGATTTTTCTATGATTTTTATGAACACTGTATTCGTGATCTAGAGGCTATTTTCGGTGATAAAATGAAGAATTTGACAATTTGAAAAATTGATCTTTTATCACTGATAATTTTTTATCCTTGAATGATTTTTTCATGATTTTTTGTTGTGATACCCGTAATCTATGGGTCAAAATACACCTAAACCGTGAAATTTAGACTGGAATTCAAAAACTTTTGAAAATCAGTTTTTGCTCTTGTGCTCCGCGAGCCAGTGATAAAAAATCTCAAGACCAGGTTTTTTGAACTTGGCAACCCCGAAAGTATCTACCAAAAACGTACAGTTCCAAAATGTTATGAAAATTACCATAATGCAATATTTATGTGACCAAAATGTAACTCTTTTCAACTCGGAACCAATATTTTCTGCATCGAGCACATATTTGACGATATTTTATTTTGGTATTCAATAGATTTTTTCTTGAAACATCATGAAAAAAACTGAAAAACGTATGTAGTCACACACTGAAAAACTGGAGAAACATGTTTTGTTTATTTCAGAAAGTCAAGTTTACGCTAAATTTGGAGCTGTTAATAGAAAAAATCTGTTGCATACCGGAATAAAATATCGACAAATAAATATGTGTCCGATGGAAAAAATTGTTCCATACGCATTGGAAAAAGTTACATTTTGGTCACAAAAATATTGCATTATGGTCGTTTTCATAACATTTCGGAACAGTACATTTTGATCACAATTACATTGCATTTTTCCAACAATTTGTCAACACCTCGAAAAAAAGCAACAAAATTGCTGCGGACTAGTTTTTGGTGGCCGGGCTTTTCCCTGTGTACTCCTCCCGGACAACCCGCGCAAACTTTTTTACAGTATCGTTCTTCCATATTTTCCGCTTTTTGCTCGTTTTCTCTAGTTTTTAACACAATTTTTGCTGATTTCTTTCAATAATTAAATTTCAGAATGACAAACAAAACGCCAAAAATCAATCGAAAATTATGAAAATCGACGGAAGTCATGAAAAAGGATTTTCGATCAGAAGAAACGAAATCGCACAGAATGAGTGCGGTTTGGATTGAGTGAATCAGATGGAACCAAGTGAGTTTTTTTTTTCAATATATGTATTTAAAAATGAATTTACATTTTTCTAGAAACAGTGGACATATGTGAAAAGGGTCAACATTTCGCATTATTCACTGAAAATCAAGCGGATATCAAGAAAATAACAGCGAGTTGAAAATTAAAGAGTGAAATGGAACGATTGAGAAGTGAGATATTCTTGCTCAGCGTTTTTCACTGTGTTCAGTAAATTTCGTAATTTTCTCAGTTTGGGTCCGGAGATCTTCTACACGCCAGCTTGCCATTGGGACACTCTAGAGGACATCGATGCACGCAGGAAACTGCCGACTGGATCAACGAAAGCGTTTCAAACTGGATTAGGCAGAATGAAGCAATTCAACCACGGCAACTTCCACAACACCAAAGATTTCCATCTCCTGTATTCATTATACCATTTTTTCTCGGATAGCCAGAAGTTGCGCTGGATGCACTCTCACCGTACATTGGGGGTTTTTTCCAGTGCATTTCTCTCAATTTCACTCCACTTTTTCCACTATTTTTGTAACACTGAAATTTGAAAAAAAGAATTCGAGAGATTTGTACTTAGGGAAAAATAGAGGTGTCTGGTTAGAGTGCATTGGGACAACTTTTGGTGTATTCTTAATATTGTATGATATTTGATCAGTTCAATAAAAATACCTCTGTATACAGTGTTTAATGGAGCAAAAGGGGCTAGAGGGGATCTGGCAGCAAGCGCTGGAAATTACGGGCACGCAGCGTGTCGGCTGCGTACACGCCAGCGGTTTAGCAGTGTTTCAGATTCCAGAATTTGCGGGTCATCAGAATTTTTGATTTTCGTTTTTGGGACTTACGAAATAGCTATGATTCCGCCCAACTCTCACTACCTCTTTTGCCATCCCGTCCGTACCTCTTCACAGCCTCTTTTTCAGGCTCTTGAGAAATCGGCGTTTCGAGAGGGAGCTATCGAGCATCTGGATGATCGATCCAACCGAGGTACAAGATGTGAAAAGAGAAGGACTCGCCCTGTACAAGGGAACGATGGTGAAAAAAGCGATTTTCCACCGGAAGACGCGGATGTTTTCGAGAAAAGCCCGAATGGAGTTGAGAGAAATGAGACAGCTGACGCACCCAAATGTGAACAACTTCTTGGGACTCATCGTCTCTGGAAACTCGCTCACAGTGATCACGGAGAACTGTTCGAAAGGCTCCCTCCACGACATTTTGATGAACAAGGACTGGAAGATGGACCGAATGTTCGCTGTCTCATTCGTAGATGATCTCGTGAAAGGGATGATCTACATCCACAGCTCGGCGCTCAAGAGTCACGGAAGCCTCAAATCGACCAACTGCCTCATCAGTGCTCGATGGAGGCTTCAAATCGCCGATTTCGGCCTGCGGGACGTTCGTGATGAGGCAATGGACGATGGAAAGAGGAACGTGTGGACCAGTCTCTTGTGGACAGCTCCCGAAGCGATGTCGATCAGTGGTCCGATCGTCACGCCAATGCCACCCACACAGAAATCGGATGTTTTCTCGTTCGGAGTCATACTGAATGAGATCTTCACCCGCAGGGGCCCTCACAATGTTTATGGCCAACGGCAGGATGACACGGAGTTTGAGGACCTCGTTGAGCAGACCGTCCGACGAGTGAAGAGCGATCCGACGTTCCGCCCAGACACTGCAGGATTGGAAGTGGATGAATTCGTGAAAGAGGTGATGGTGGCATGCTGGCATCAGAACCCTGCACAGCTGCCGAAGTTCAACGGCTGGATCAAGAACAAGCTGAAGAAGCTCTTCGATGAAATCCACAAACAAGATATTGTGGATCACATGATGTCGATGATGGAAAAGTATCAAGAACATCTGGAAGAGCTTGTAGCTGAACGGACGGCCGAGTTGAGAAAAGAGCAGAAGCGATCGGAGCACCTGTTGCGGAGAATTTTTCCGAAATCTGTGGCCAAACAGCTTCTCGCGGGAGAACGCGTCACTCCGAAATCGTTCCCTCCCGTGACCATCTACTTCTCCGATATCATCGGCTTCACCACCATCTCGGGCGAGTCGATGTCGCTGGAAGTGGTGCAGTTCCTCGACAAGCTCTACATTCTTTTCGACTCGATTATCCGGATGTATGACGTGTACAAAGTGGAGACAATTGGCGACGCCTACATGGTCGCTTCCGGAGTGCCGCAGTACAAGACGATGGAGCATCACGCGGAGCAGATCGCCATGATGGCCCTTCATATTCTGTCTGGGGTCCGCTCGTTCCGCATCCCTCACCGACCAAACGAGCAGATAATGATCAGAATCGGCATGCACACAGGACCATGCGCGGCCGGAGTCGTCGGAAGTTTGATGCCACGGTACACGCTGTTCGGCGACACAGTGAACACGGCGTCACGAATGGAAAGCAATGGAGTGGCGCTGCGGATTCACTGCTCATCGTCGACAAGGGATGTGCTGGCATCGATTGACTCCGGGTTCCTGCTGGAGAAGCGCGGAGAGCTGCCGATCAAAGTGAGTTTTTTCACAGCATAGTTATGTCAAAGATCAAAAGTGGAACCTCGAATTCCGGATACTTTGTTCTGGATTCTCGGCTAACCAGGGCTGTCTTGTCCGGTAAACATCCTCGTTGCAAACGCGCTCCGATAGTTCTGTGAGTATTCTCACTACTCTTAAATTTCCAAAATTCGGAGATGGTTTTATTGTTTTGATTTTACAAGGGAACCTTTTTGGGTCGGTCTCATAGCATTTTCTACAAATTTGCATACGCATTCTTGACGTCATTCTGAGCAACTGTTCAGCTGACGAAAACTGCGAAGCTCTGCGTTGTTAAGATAATTTATTTCCAAAAACCGACTTCAAAATCAGTTTTGTTGGAATTTACGGTATTCAGCTGCGAATCAGTCGTTTTTTGAGAAATCTCCAAACAAAAAAACTAAATGAACTCTGTTCTAAAAAACAAGTTAGCAACGCGAAGTTCCAAAATTCTGCCAATTTCTAACACAACTTGCATTGTTCAGGGCAAAGGAAAAATGACAACGTACTTTCTGAACGGAAGAGATGGACACGAGTTCCCCGAGGGAATCGAGGAAATGGAGGCAGAGTACATTTTTCCGCGGCAGTGAGTAGTTTTATGATCAGGTTCAGAGATGAGATTTAGCGATGAGGAGAATGTAACAATTACACAAACCTAGAGAAGTTATTTGATAACTCACGATCATTCGAGTTCCCAGTCAACTCAAAAACGGCTTCAAACATGAAAATGTGGAAAATGGAAAGCTGTTGAAATTGAAAAATTCTGCTACGATGATTGTTTGATATCACTTTCAATTTTTATGCTAATCATCGATTAACTGGGCAGTTTGGCTGTTAACTCTGAGTATCTAACTTTCAAACCGCCGTAGATACGAACAACGGTATCAATCGCAGACTTCATGGAAATCAAATGCCAAACAACTGTTTGTCCGGCCATTTTTTTCTTATTTCTCTAGTTTTCAAGATAATTGGTAGTTTATCAGTAGATAATTTTTATTTTGTTCAAAACCTTCCGATTCGGAAAAAAGTGCTTTATGTATTTTCGAGAAATTAATAACAGAACTTGAGAACAGAACAGAACAGAACATTGATAAATTAACGATGAAAAACTTTGTCATTGGTCATTTTCGCATATCTCATCGATTTTTTTGGTAATTATCGCTACTACATACAATAGTTTTTATGAAGATCACTAACTAATCGAATTCCTTTTCCAAATTCCAGAAGAAGACGTGAAATCACCACTCTCGGAAACCGTTCTCCATCACACGGTGATTCTCCCAACATCGCCACAAACACACTCGTCTCCACCGCAACCCGCCAGCTTCCCCACCGCACACTGGACAGTTCCATCGGACTGACGTCAAGTACAGATGGTATTGTGTTCGAAGAAAACGATGAGTACGAGGTGGCTGTTAGATATGCTCGTCGTGGCTCACGGCAATTGGAGAACCGAGGATTGACTCCGTCCACGTCCACAACCGCTGAGGAAGAACAGACGCTCGTTCCTTCGGGATCCCGCCCCGTCGACAAGAAGTTTCCACAATTCAACTGAGAGGTATGTATCCTATGTTTTCAAAAAACCATCCATTTACAAACAGTTTTGAAACGTTTCAAAAGTTTAAAAGGAAAGAAAAACCTAAATGGCCTCATAATGTTTGTTTCATCGTTCCAAAAGTGACAAAAACAAAGAAGTCTTCTTGGTTCCAATATTCGGAAAAAACGTTTCGTTTCTAACGTAGATCTTTTTAAAATTGACCCGTCAAGGTTATTGTATTAATAATATTTTATTTCTCTGTTCTCTAAATTAAACTGTTCGAAGCGCATTTTACTGTCCACCTCACCTAATCTACCCCCCCCCCCCTTCTTTCTCTCATTCGAATGCAATCCTCAAGATCCAATCGATCCAACTCACTTACGTTGATTCCCCTCTTCCCCACCCCCTCTTTCTCTCATTCTAGTTCAATGTCCACTCAAGATCCGATCGATCCAACTCACCCACAGTGCTGGCCAAAAAGGTATGCCGTTTTGGTTTGTTGAGCTCTGCCGGAGAATCATTATATTTCGAGATTGATAAAAGATATCAAAAAGTTGTCAACAGCAAATTTGTAGTCCCAGTTATAATCTACAAATTTGCTACTGACAACATTTCGATATATTTTTTCAATCTCCAGATATAACGATTCTCCGGCAGAGCTCTCCTCGATTGCGGAGCCCTGCGGGAGAATCTTTATATCTCAAGATTGATAAGAGATATCAAAAGTTGTCAACAGCAAACTTGGAGTACTAGTTTTGATCTACAAATTTGCTGTTGACAACATTTTGATATCTCTTTTCAATCTCGAGACGTGGTATGAGTGGTGTTAGGGTCTTGAAATGCGTTGGAACCGGAAACGATGGCTACTATTGGATGCCATCGAAATGCCCCTGGAGAGCTCTGCCGGAGAATCGTTATATCTGGAGGTTGATAAGAGATATAAAAATGTTGTCAAAAGCAAATTTGTAGTTCATAACTCAAACGGCATACCTTTTTGGCCAGCACTGAACGTTGATTCCCATTTTCCCCACCCCCTCTTTCTCTCATTCTAATTTAATGTCCCCTCAAGATCCAATCGATCCAACTCACTTGCGTTGATTCCCCCTTCCCCACCTCCCCCCCCTCGTTATGAGTGCTTTACTTAGTCTGAAAATAAACATACTTACTTATTTAGGATACTCGGAAGAGATGTTGTTCACCGTTGTTGACCGTGCGGACCGCAGCGAAGATACTTCCACTTCTCCCTTTCGAACTTTCTTGTACACAATTTTGTGTCGTATGAAAAAGTACGATATACAGAAAAAAATATATTAATCAATCATTTATAAAATATATCAGCTTCTTTATTCAGACCGATTCAGACCGAAAATTATTTAGATTAGCAGTTGGTCGATTCGGTCATGAAGATAACAAGTCTTCCATTCTCCACAAGAAGAATGTAGTCTTCAGTCTTCGTTGTTTGACCAAGCGAAGTCTCAGCACGGCATCTCACAGCAAAGTTACCGATCCAGAGAGTGGAGAGGATGTTGAAATCGATGGTTGCTGAGGAGGGGTGTGAGGCGATTGCCTGGATCATTTCTTCTGAAAATTGGAGAATTTCACCGCCGATTTCATCTGAATATCACTTCTGTTGAGCAATGTTCCAGAACATGTTCTTGCAGAGAAATGATATGATAGAAGACGATCGAGTTGCTTCATGTCTTTCATTCTCATCGCATCTCTAAATTCGAAACGGAATTTATCGATTGAAGTTTCAGGAAGATCCTTTTCGATTTTTGCCCCATCTACGGCAATCCCGAGCCAAAGTGCGGAGAAGAGAAGGAGGAGGGTGGTCGACATAGGAAGTGGTCTGATCAAGTGGGCTTCCCGCGGCAGCTTTTAAAGGCTGCGGTGTGAAAGAATCGCTAATCGAATCAACGCGGGGGAGGGAATCGTAATTCCCATCCTTCAATTAGCGTTTCCCTCCGCCTACAGTAACCCTCCGCTCGGCCTTTAAAGGCCCACTCCGGTCGGCCATTCAGTCAGTCGATCAACTATGTCAACCAGCTGCCTCCTTCTTCTCCTTCTGTTCTGCATTGGAGTCAGTGGCCAGTTGCAAGACATCTCGAAGTCGAACAACATGGAGGCTAAACGAATCGCTATCCAGTTCCTGAACGAGATGGCCATGGCTCTCTACACCACTGGTATCAACGACTTGGAAGTCGTCGCCGGCTTCTTTGATCTCAATTTTTCTTACGACTCATGTGGGGAAAAACTCCAGAAAAGTTAGTTTTTAACATGATCTACATATAAACAACTGATTTTCAGACCAATTCGTCAAACAACTCCGACAAAAGCGCTTCGGAACAGAGTATGAAATCCGTGTAGATAAGGCCGAGTTCATTGACATTTCCACTGTCAAATTCACCATGAAACACAGTTTGTTGGGCACCAAAGAACAAGAAGAGTTTGTCGTCGACGCCTTCGACAAAAGAGGAATTCTCGTGAAAGGAAAGAAGATCGTCTGTTGATCCACACTATTTTTCCCTTGATTGCGAATAAAGCCTATCTTCATTTGAAATCGTTTCAATCTTAACTTGCGTGTTCAAACTTTCAGAGAACTCGAGTTCACCTCTTCTCTCATTCCTTTTCCGTTTTCTTTCCGCAAAGTGATGTTTATTCAGAGCTCCGTCCCCATGGAAAACTGACGTTTCAGATCATAAAACTAGACGTTCCCTCCGCGTTTCCCATCCATCAATAATAACGATAATAGTTCCCCTGCATTATTCGGCTACAGTAACCATCTCACAAGGAACCGTCTCAACATGTAACGCGGGGATTTTAATGAAAGTAGGGGGGGGGGACCTATATACTGGTCATCGGATGGATTTTGAGAAAAATACGGAAAACTGAAAATGACTCCTAATTTTTCGTAAAAAATATAGGTTTTTCCGTTGTTATCGAAACATTTTTTGTTTTTTTTCAGTGGTTATGGTTACAAAAACTGTGAAATCACTATTGTAATGTGTTCCGCACATCCCTACCAACCATCTCATCACTCTAATAATTCTACAGAGCTTTTCACCGGTACCAGTTGTTTTCATTCTGAAAAAATTCAACCTTTTTCTGAGTGATCGCATTATACTTTCACCATGATTATGAATCTTTCTAAGTAAAAAGACATGGTTCAAAATAGAAATGGGAAAGTTTCTGGCCATGAAATGCTCAACAGCAATATTAGACATATTGCTGCAGGGGCAATGTTTCACTTTTCACATGTCAAATGAAAACTATTAGCTCTATATCTCAAAATTTTGGCGTTTCTGCAATAACACCGCTATTTTCTATTGAAAAAGGATGAGTTTCTCACAGAGAAAACATCAAAACAAAATTTGAAAATTGAATATTTGAAAAAAGTGAAACATTGCCATTGCGGCAATTTCACTAATCATGCTGTTGAACAGTTCATGGCAAATAATAGGGGTCTTCATACTTTTGATGCGCACTCGATGGGAACAAAAAACAGAATGCCATGGGAACCCTCCTGCGTTGAGTTTTCTCTGCGTCTCTCTCGTTTCACCGTGTAACCTCACTTGCCTGCGCACCGCTCGTTTAACTCGTTTCCTCTCCCCCTTTCCACTTTCGACTCCCCAACTCTCCCTTCGTCCCCCGTGTACACCTCCTGATGTGTTCCTTGCTATCTTTTCTCATCCGATGTCTGCTCAAACAATCTTTTTTCAGTGATTCAACATGAATCCACCTCAAGCGGTCTGCAAGGACCACGGAATCGGGGAACCGGATGTGAAGCTTAAGAGTTTTTCTTGTAGTTGTTGTCGCTCTCGCAGTCCACTTTTCCTGTGTCATTTTTTAAAATCTATAAAAAGCAGGAATAAGGTAACTCAATTGGGAATCGGATATTCCTTATATACTGTAAAAACTATAATTCAACGGTATGCCGTTAAATTTTTCAACCTTATTTTTTTAGTGTCGTTAAAAAAGGATGCCGTTATAATTTTCAATTCTGTCCCCCCCCCCCAGAAAAAATTCTGGATTTTTGATACCTTGATTACTACTTATCTCACTAATTTCTACGTAGTCAATCGACATTTTCCCTTTGAAATTAGTAAATCTTTGAGAAAAAAGTTCAAAACCCCGAAATGACATGTAAAATGCGACGAAATTCGATTTTGTTCATTAGAAGCGGCAATATGGAGGGTGCCGTTGAATAAGTGGTGCCGTTCATTTATGGACCTAGTTCTAAGCGCGATCGGCAAAAAATAGTTTTTTTCTTTTTTTTTTCTTTTTTTTCAATTGTTTTCCCAAAGCTGCGGCGATCCATTAGAGGGCCGTTGAAATATAATTTTCACTGTATACTATATATTTCATGAATCTTGGAACCTGCGCGCAAACGCGCTCCGCTGGACTCGTTGGTCTCGCCACGACTCTTGTCTGCGTCTCTCGTCGAATACACGAGACAGAGACAATTGTCGTGGCGAGACCAACGAGTCCAGCGGAGCGCGTTTGCGCGCAGGTTCCAAGATTCATGAAATATATAATATGTATTTTTCATACTGGTAATCGAACCGGCATAGTGGCTACGTCGACAAACTTCCTTTCCAGACAAAGCCCCAATTCACTCTTTTCGATCGGCTACCCTGTCCTGCTCCCGCGTCTGCTGCACTTCGACGCTGATTATGATAAGGAGGCGATAAAGAGATTAGGATCAATGGGGAGATGCTGTACGAAATGGCCACCGACGAGAGCTTATACTCTTCCGGTGAACACGGAGTCACGCCGAGGGCCGGGGTGAACCTGAAGTTCCACTGCAGACATTTCATCAATGTTTTCAAAGTTGGAAACCTGCTCTGGGGTAAGTGAATTTCTCTTAAAAACTTGTTTCCTCTCAAAATAACTCTATTTCCAGACACAATTAACTCTTTTCGATGGACTCTCCTCGGATGTCCATGAGTGGAGTGTAAGTTTTCATGCGGCAACTATTCTCTCTTCAATCCACACTTTTCAGGCTGAAGACGTGCTCTTCTTCATCGAGTACTTCCTTGCTTTTCTAGACGGCTACTGCTCAACGAAGTCGTCGTGGAGAAGCAGTTGGATGGGCGAAAGCTGGTGGATGTCTCAATCGACGACGCAATGTTTTTGTTTTTAAGCAGTTGAAAATAAACAAAACAAGTTCAAAAAAGATGAAGATTACCAGATAGTAGCGTCACGAATGTGGGTGAAACATGGACCGGTTTTCACAGCGGAGCTCGGGGAGAGGAATGGGATCTGATTGGTCATTACGGAGTGAAAATAAGGAGAAAATGGAAAGAATATGACCGTTGGCAAAGGTTTGGTTGAGATATGAAATAAACGTGACGATGCACACGATTCGAAAACGACAGACTTCTCTGAAATCTCAATGCTGATATGAATGCACAGGTTTCAGTTGTTTGTCCTTCTTTCGCCGATTAAAGTACCAATTGCGAACCTGCAACTTCAATTGTTATTGTATTTTGAAATGTCGTGTTTCCCTTGCAAAACTCGCAATTGAGTTGATCGGCAATTTTCTGCATCTCTTCACGTATTTGTTCTTTTCGTAGTTGCGCAGAAGAATGTCGAGGTTTCCTTCACAGAATCTCTGTTTGCTTCCGTTAAAAAGATCAGCAACGGCGAGTTCTTTTTCAGGCGCTGTTTCCTTCTTTTTTCGTATGTTTCTGAACCGGAGTACACCTGAACTGCTCCTGTTGTTGCCTTGTCGTCGTGGTTTCTAAACACAATCGACCTGGTCATAACTCAATTTGGTTTCCAAGCGATCATCTTTCTTAGCCTCAAATCTGGATTGGATTCTGATGATAATGGCGACGAAGAATGCTGTGAACCTCTGCACTACACTGATCCACAGAATTATAGCCTCACCCCCACTTTTCAGGAAATTTTGACGTTTTCCGGAACAGTCCCCGAAGAGAAAATACGCCTAATTTGAATTCATTTTCCGTGACCAAAGTTTCTCGTTCAGGTCATGATGGGTTCTGAAACGAAACGGCGATATTTTGAGGTAGAGGGAACTTCGAAATCAACCACAGTTGTTTGAAAAGCCTTCCGAAGTATCACTGTTGACTCTGGCTACATGCGTCACCGGGAATTTGATGAACAGGTGTACTACAGCATTCATCCAGCTCTGTCGCTTTTGTGCTCCGCGAGCTGGTGAGATAAAGTATTGAAAACTCTCTAGGCCATCTTGCCCGCCAATCTCAACAACATGCGAGCGGCGTCGAGTTCTCCCGAATATTCGGTAATTAGTAGACTGTAGGAAAAATAGAATCATAGGCGTTCCCGGGAAGACATGTGTCACAGAAATGTCGCAAAGCCCCCAGTGTTATATATATATATATCGTTTATTCAGTGAATAAGTAAAAGAGAGGTATGGCCCCGAATTAAGGAGAGAACATAAATATAAAGGAGAGAATATAAATGGGACAAGAAGGGGAAAATAGAGTTTCGGTTATAAATTGAGGAAGGAAGAGGACAGGAGGTTATTGAATTGGAAGGGAGAAAGAAAAGTGGCTTGGTTACAAAGAAGGGAGTTCCAAGTAGGGATGGTAGTGGCGAAGAAATCGTTAATATTGGGGGAAATACAGATGAGTAGCATAGGATGGCGGGGAGATGAGGCAGGGCGGCAGAAGAGGTTGAGGTTAGGAAAATAAGTGAGACCGGTTATGAATTTGTAGAGAAGGGTGAGTTGTGATAGGAGGCGACGGCGTTTGATAGAAGATAAGTTGAGCGTCGCGAGGCGTTCGGAGTAGGACGAGTAGGGGAGGTTACAACGCTGGAGGATGAGGCGAGAATACAATCTTAGTGGCTTTTCGAGAAGAGCCGAGAGACGAGAAGAAGGGGGAGGCGAGTAGGCAGGGGAACAATATTCGAGGATGGGGAGGACATAACATTTGAAAAGGAATGAATAGAAGGTGGGAGAGGAAGATTTGAAACAATTGAGTAATTGGCGAGAACGGAGGAGGGAGTGGGCGACAATTTTGTTGATATGGGGCCGGAAAGAGAAAGAAGGATCGGAGGTGAGACCGAGGTCGCGGACGGAGGAGCAGGGGGAAATGGGGGAGCCATCAATGAAGTAGGAATGGAAAGGGTTGGCTTTGCCAAGGTGCAGAAGGTTAGTGTTCTCAATAGACCGTGAGATACAAGATACGGTATCGTTCCTCGACCCCTCTTTCCCCATCGACCCCTCGTTCCGTATCGACCCCTATCACTCGTTCCTACACAGGAGTAGGGGAGGGGCGAGACGCCAATGTTTACGTTCCTCGTCCCCTTCCTCGATGTATATGCGTTTGCGTCTCTACTCCTCCTACACTCTTTCGTCCTTGATGGTCGTTGACTGTCATCTCATCAGCTCACCCCTGGCACCACCTGCCCAACAGAATCGATGAATACTCATTCGTGCTGCCCTCTGCTCCTCTCTCTCACTTTTTATTTTTAACCGATGCGTGAGACTTCCCAAACATCCAATATACTTGAACCCATGAATAACGACGCTGAATAGTTGTACTAATATGAAAATTTGATCTACCGATTTTAACATAATCGTGAAACAATTTTTTTGGGTAACTTTAATAACAGCCCCTACCATTTTTATTTGAGCTCCCCTTGTTTTTATAGCACAAGCCCCCACCGAAGACAACGCCTACCCATCCATTGGACCCCCCCCCCCCTCGCGGGTTGATTGGGATTAGGTCGAAAAATCATTTTGGGGCCGAAAATGAATTCAAATTAGGCGTATTTTCTCTTCAAAAACGTTTCCGGAAAACGTCATAATTTCGTTTTACTGAAAAATGGGGGATACTTACTTAGGATACTTAGGAGGCCTGTTGATCACGGCTGTTGACCGTGCAGACCGCAACAAAGCGACTTCCACTTGTCCCTGTTTTTCGCGATTGTGGTCCAGTGGGTGATGGTGAGATCGTATGTGTTTTTGACGTTCAGGAATTTTGTGAAGGGGTCCATCCATCTCGGGTCTCCCTCTCGGCCTTTTCTTCCATCTTGGATACCATGTCAACGTTTCCGTTGTCCATCTATTATGTATTTCAAAAATCTTGGAACCTGCGCAAACGCGCTCCGCTAGACCCGTGTTGGTCTCGCCACGACTATCGTCTCTGTCTCGTGTATTCCACGAGAGACGCAGACAAAAGTCGTGGCGATACCAACGCGGGTCTAGCGGAGCGCGTTTGCGCAGGTTCCAAGATTTTTGAAATTTATAATACCGTCCTCTCGTCTCGCCGTATGACCCGCCCAGCCGTGTTTCTGTTTCGCAATGTGTCTCAGAGGGTCTCGAACCTTCGAAATCTTTCGGATGTCCTCGCGATGAAGTCCTTTTTCGCGTTGTTCTCTCAGCGCAAGACCCACAAGAGCTCGCTCTAGGGCTGCATGGGCAGCTTCCTTCCGTTAATCGAGAATCCGTAGTCGTCCCAATCGCATGTCCGGATGATGGACTCGAGGCAGGCGGAGAAGAGGTTCGGGGAGATTGGATCTCCTTGTCGTACTCCTTTGCCGATAGGAACTTCTATCCTCGTTGTGAACGGTTTGAAGCTCGTTGTGCAGTTTTCGTAGCATGCGCGGACTGCGTTGACGTAGCATGGTTCGACTCCTTGGTTTTCCAGCGAACTCCAAATGTAGTCGAATTCGATGCTATCGAACGCCTTCTCGAAGTCCACGAATGTGAGTATCAGCGGCAGTTGGTGTTCGCGGTGCACTTCGAGCAGCTTGTTGAGGACCGTGATGTGATCCATCGTGCTGAAATTCTTCCGGAAGCCGGCCTGTTCCACTGGCTGATTTTATTCGAGAGTTGTTCGAATTTTTGCCAGCAAGCATCTCGTGAAGACTTTGTATCATAGATTGAGGGGAGTAAGCAAATTGGCCGATAGTTGGCCAAGTTCTCACTGTCTCCTTTTTTGTACAGTATTGTCGTTCTTGAGGTCTTCCATGCTTCGGGTACTTCGCCGTTTTTCAAGTAGTGGCTGAACCTTTCGGCAAGTGCTTTGAGCAGTGGTTCTCCGTATGCTTCGAGGAGCTCGGCGGTGATTCCATCTTCGCCGGGAGATTTTCTCGGTGGGATCGCGCCGATTGCTGATCGTATTTCAGCTTCCAGAAATTCCGGTGCATTTGGGAAGTGCAGTCCTGGGGCGCGTGTGGTCGGTGGTCGTGACGATTCGAACAGCTTGGTGTGGAAGGTTTTCATCTCTGATTCGATCGACCTTGTTGCTGTTTTGAGACTCGGGATCGTGTCCTTGAACAATTCGAGGGATTTGGTCGCTGTTTTTATGCTCTTCCGTTTCGCAGCTGCTTCCAGAGCTCTTTCATTCGAGAAGTTGTAGTGGTCCGTTTCGACGACCAAGCGAAGATTGTCGTTGAATTCTTTACGCTCGTCATCCGTGGCATCTGCGGTAGGAGCATGTCCTTGGATGACTGTCGCGGTGATTCTTCTGTTGAATTTGAATTTCATGATGGCAATTCGGTGATCGATTGTCTTGAACTCGAGTATTCTGTGGACGACGTGGGGAGCCACAACGAAGCCAACTCCTCCTGACGTCGATCTGTCTTGTCTCTTTCCCAGGTAGATTCCTGTGCCCGTTGAGTGTATCGCCTTCTTCCCGTGTCTCCTTTTTGTCTCGCATAGTCTCAACGTGTCGTATTTGTATCTGCCGAGCTCCTGGACGAGGTGATCGAGCTGGACGTCGGTGCAGAGTGTCCTTGCGTTCAGGGTGCAGAGGCGGAAATCGATTCTGCGAGTCTTGTACGGGGTGAAGGTCTTTGGCCCTCAGCTTCCCAGAGCTCTAAGCTGGAATTTCCGCGAAAACCTCCGGAGCCTAACCTTTCGGCGTTCTTGGAAGAGCGTTGATGCGCTCATAGGCGTTCCCGGGAGGACATGTGTCACAGCAATGTCGCAAAGCCCCCAGTTTTGTTAATAAAGCGTGAGATACAAGATACAGTATCGTTCCTCGATCCCTCTCTCCCCGTCGATCCCTCTCTCCTCATCGACCCCTATCACTCGTTCCTACACAGGAGTAGGGGAGGGGCGAGACGCCAATGTTTACTCTCCTCGTCCCCTTCCTCGATGTATATGCGTTTGCGTCTCTACTCCTCCTACACTCTTTCGTCCTTGATGGTCGTTGACTGTCATCTCATCAGCTCACCCCTGGCACCACCTGCCCAGCAGAATCGATGAATACTCATTCGTGCTGCCCTCTGTTCCTCACTCTCACTTTCCATTTTTAACCGATGCGTGAGACTTCCCAAACATCCAATATACTTGAACCCATGAATAACGACGCTGAAAAGTAGTACTAATATGAAATTTTGACCTACCGATTTTAACATAATCGTGAAACAATTTTTTTGGGTAACTTTAATAACAGCCCCTACCATTTTTATTTGAGCCCCCTACTTTTTGGCGCAGGCCCCCACCGGAAACAACGCCTACCCATCCATTGGACCCCCCTCCCCCCCCCCCCCCCCCCCTCGCGCGTTGATTGGGATCAGGCTTGGTCGGAACCGAAAACGAAACTACCCAAAATTTCCGTAATTTCCTACCATTTTTGCAACATTTTTCCGACGGAAATTTTTCCGAATTAATTGTTCGTGAATTGTTTTCGTCGGAAATTTTTTCGAATTTATTTTCGGAAATTGTTCCAAAAATTACCGAAAACCTTCATTTCTCAACAGAAAAAAAACTTTCTTCCAGACGTTAAAAACGATTTCCGAAGGCTTATTTCAACAAAACTGTGTTGATTTTGTGGTTTTTTTTCGACACAAAGGATTGAAAAACCGAAAAAAATGTTCCTCTGGTCATTTCCGACCAAGGAACTTTTCTCCCGATTAAAATGTTTTTGATGTTGAAACTCGACACGTAGTCAGGTGCGGCAACTTTCAAGTTTTGTGAAACGTTTTCGATCATTCTTGGGACAGATATAGCGATTGGAAGTAAGAAACCTCGCGAAAACTACCGAAAAGGCTCGTTCCTCCAGAAGAACATCGTCTATTTCAAGCGGTTACCGATGCGTGAGACTTTCCAAATATTTGAACCCATGGATAACGACACTGACTAGTTAATTAGATAAAATTTTGATCTACCAATTTTAACAAAATTGTCGAATTATTTTTTTCCGCATTTATAGCTTTCAAATGTTAGAAATCTCCGAATACTCGTGTGGACGAGAGAGTTTTTGAACGTAGTTCCCATACCCAGAGTCACCCAGACACAGTTCGTATTTGGGTGACAATGGCTATGAGGACTACCTGTTGCGAATCCCGGGCCAGCGGAGCTGCCCCGACTCGCAACCTGCAACAAGAAGACGAATCTACCAATTGAACTCAACAAGGATCACCCTGATCATCCATATTGTTAACGAAAGATATCAACTCGCTACCACGTGCCGGAGATCCAGCCGATCTACAGTCACAGTCAACGCAGTCGAGCTCCACGCTTCTTCGGATTTGCCGGAGGTTTTCACGCCATCATTTCTACTCGCCGTCTCACTGCTTCGTCTCGCCGTCCCCGTCTACTCGCCGTGGCCTCGACCTCGCCCTCATTCGAGTGACCTTCACCGATGTCGATGAAGCCTCCAGGCGAATTGAACTATTATTACCTTTTCTTCTTCCTCGACACCCGACTTCCCTGGTCAGTTCATCAACTCTCTCGCGTTCTTCTGGCCCCCTTGGGGGGGTCCCAATAAATCTTCGACTCGAACTGTGGTTGGTTTGTGTGTGCCTCCGCGCTCTCTCTCACTCGCGCGCTACTCTCTCTCGCTCTAGTTCGCGCTCGCTACTTCTGAACTCTACCTTTGCGACATGGTGCATCGTACCGAATTTCGAACTTACCAATCAACCGAAAATTGATCAGAGCTTGGAGAGTGAATGAGAGATGAGATGAGGAGTGGAGGATAAGACCACACGAAGCCCAGTGCATCTCGAATGCCAGTGGCTGGACTAAGATCCTCCAGTTCCGTCTGTACAGCCCGAACAGCTGCACAGCGGAGGCCCCTTGCTCCCTGACTCCACGAGTTCCCGAAGTACTGACGGAACGGTGACTGGTTCTGCCGTTGGAGCAAGCAAGCCATGGAGTTGATGCATGTCCTACCCCAATAGCTCTTGTTCCCCGATTCCCGGAGTTCCCGAATGAGCGACGGAACGGTGAACGGTCTCGGCAGAATGCAAGCAGCTAGGGAGTTGAAGAGAGTCCTCGTTCCCAGGGAGGGGTCTCTGCCGGTAAACCCGGAGGGACACCCTGACGGAAGAGAGACGACCGTTCCGGTGAGAACGTATCGAAAGAGCCGATTGGTTCCAGTGGGAACATGTCGCGAGATCGCGCTTCGGCGGACTCCGATCATGCCATCCGTTTGAAAAAAAGAACGAGAACCTCTCGTCGATTGACGTACCACGTGGCGACGACGAAAGTCGAAATGAAAGCCGAAACGTGACGTCACTTGCGTGACCGCCCAGACCACGACACGAGCGCAAGTCGAGGCGAGTCATCGCGTGCATCTCAATTGTTTCCTATGCGTACAGCCGCACAGTGCCGCTTGCACTTCCGGTCCCGGTCCCAAACATGCCATTTTGCAGAAGGACCATGGCTACCGTCCCAACGACTCCAGGCTCCGACGCACTCGGCACGTTCCGAATCCCGCGCAAGACGCCGGAGGATGAGATGGCACACAAGACGCCGGAGAATGAGATGGCACACGCATTCGAAGAACAGTCCCTTGTGGGGCGCGGCGAAACCGCACCGACGGGGGCGGAACCTATGGATGTAGGGACACTAAACGAGGAGGCCTTACTCGGAGCCAGGTCAGCCAGCAGTTCGACGTCCGTGAGAGGCGCCGTCGAGGAGAGCACACTCCTCAACGGATCACGATCCACACTGGCTGTCGCTCTGGTGAACATGCAGCACAACATGGAGCGACTCCACCGCGGACTGCTCGAGATTCAAGACGGTCAGAGTGAGATGATGTCCGTGCTGAAGCTGATAGCAGGTTCGGAGAAGGCGGAGAGAGCTGGACAGCAGCAACGTGCGATCGAATGGAGATCTGCGGTTGAGAGAACCTTGATGACGTCCGCAAACGAAGCGATGCGGTCGGTGGAGAAGCTCTCCAGTGGGGTCGCCCAGCTAGCGCGAAACGACAGGGCCGGCCCCTCGTCTTCGGCGCGGACCCGCCCCAAACTCCCAATCCATACGCACCCGCACGCGCTGGGACTGGCCAAGACACCGACCCGCGCACAGTTCAAAGGAGGCCGTACGGTCGCGGAGGTGAGCCACACAGACCGTATCGCTGACACAGCCTCATTCCAGACACGCGGATGCGTCCTGTGCCCATCGGAGGCCCACTCCACAGTGAATTGCACGGTGTTCTCCACGATCGCGGAACGAACCGAAAGAATGGCGCGCCGAGGAGTGTGCACCAAATGCTGCAAGCGTCACGCGGGTCCATGCCGACTGCCTCGGGCCCAGTGGGCGGTTTGCCTCAATTGCGCAGGCAAGCACATGACGGCCTTGTGCCCGGTCATGCTCGCCTGAAAGATCCCCTCCTGCCAGCACCATTCAAGAAGGAGCACGAGACCGACCGGAGTAGAACTGAACTGAGGCCGTGTGCCAATGAATTTTTATTGTATAGTAATAAAGTGATGAGAGCTCCATTGTTGAATGAACACTCTGCAGCTCAGAAAGAATTGAATGCGCGCCGACAGCGCCTGATTGTGAAGTCCCATTCCAGATGGAAAGAGGGCAACTGATTGGTGGTATATATGCTTTGGCCAGGGCATATATGACCAAGGATTTGGAAATCTTACGAGATTTGCGCAAACCAAATCCCAAGTGGAAGTGATTAGTTGATTGTTTTGTCACAACACCTGAAGAGATGAAAGAGCTCATCATCTCGACTGACATTTGACCTTTCACGGAAAGTGTGATTGAAAAGTGGTATACATGGGTCACAGCGACAACCCCACTAATGAATGTACGACAAAGTGGTATTCACGGGTCTTTGCGACAACCCCACTGAGTTGAAGGGAGATTGGTATACATGGGTCTTAGCGACAACCCCACTCCCATGTATGTAGGGAGATTGGTATACATGGGCCTTAGCGACAACCCCACTCCCATGTATGTACAGAACATTGTTGATTTGTATCAGAAGATACAGTGATGACTGAATACGAATTCGGACCACTAGTCCGTAGAGTTCGTACCGATAGAATTTGAGGTGTCCGGTGATGATCTTGACATGATCCTGAGCGCTTTCTGAACTTGATAATTCCTTCTGCTTTCAGAAGACGTGTGAGACACCGATCGAACGACCGCGATTAACGCAAAAGGAATACATAACAAGAACATGAAGAGCCAAGTCGTGTTGGACACTGAACTGCTTGCGCAACGCAAGTTCCTCACAAAGATGGCGAAGGGAGCTCGCGCCCGCGTGGGGCGAGCCAACCGGTTGGTTGAAGACGTCAACAAAGGCGTCCTAAACGTGGTGGACCACAAAAGAGAGCTGTTGAGTGCTCAAGCCGAGGCGATCGGCGCGCTGGAAGAATTGTCCAGCTTGGAGAAGTGGATAGAAGAAGAGATCAGCCGGGACGTCAAGGTCCTTGCTGATGACTCTCTCCGCGAGGCGTACGTCACCTTGATGACCAATCATGCCGAGTCGAAAGGTTTCTCGGAGCTGAAGGTGCAGCTCGGTGACGCGGTAGCGGACATCGAGAAGATCATCGACGCGCGCACACCGCCGAGGGAGCAGTGGCACATACCACCGCCGACCCCGTTGAAGGAAGGCCAACCCGATTGGGGGAGCTCTGATGAGTCCGAATCGGACGAGCGGCAGAGAGAGGTGATCTCTCGGGAGAAGACGCTTCCTGGGGTGGAGGAGCCTCCGATTCCGCGACGCGGTCCCTCTGGCGAAGTTGATGGGCGCCGTACAGCTGCCGACGAAGCTGCCAAAGCTGATGGGCATCGTAAAGCGGCCGACGAAGCCGCCGGCCAGAGCGCGCAAACAGAAGTGCTCCGTTCCGAGGAACAGCCGATAGTGACGGGTCCGATGACTGCCCTGTTCGCAATGCAAATGCAGGTCATGCAACAGCAATTGAACCAACAGCTTGCGGAGCAGATGAGCCAGTTGCGAGAGCAGCTGCAGGAACAAATGTCAGTCATGATGGCTCAGGTGGCTGAGAGAGTCAGCACGGCTCCAACTCAGAGCAGCGGGATGTCGACTAACACCCAGAGAGCCCCCGCTCATGATCCGCCGGCACTGCAGGCCGTCAAGAAAGAAGGCGCAACGAACGAGCCCCGCGAGATGAGACTGCCGCCTCAGCCATCGGAGACGGAGGTAGCGGCGCGGCGAGAGCAGCAGCCGCTCAGACCGCTGACGGTGTGGAGAAAACCGAAGGCAGCTCCAAGCGAGCTCGGTTACGAGACCGCTAATGCCGACACGCGCATGTTCACAGACTCGGAGACGCTGAAATCGTCCATCTCTGGTTCCCGTATTGACGGAGGCAGAACGACGCATCTGAAGGGTATCCCAAAGCGGTCCGAAAAGAGACGCAAGAACCGAAAGGCTCGGTCGAGCTCGTCCTCTTCCGCGGACGCGGATAGTCAGTACACCACCGCTCGGACGGACTGGACTGGGACGAACAGCCGCAAAAAGAGTGAGCGCAGAAAGAAGTCCGGTATGGAGGTCAAGACCACTCCATATGAGATGCCCACATTCTCCGGAGCTAACGCGCACGAGTATCCCGAATGGAGAACCATCTTCATGAAATTCTACGGTGAAAAGGCCGGGTTGGATAATCTCTCGAAATTCATCCGACTGAAACAGTATCTGTCCGATGACGCGCTGACGATGGTCGCAGCAGTCGCCATGACCGCCGAGAACTACGAAACGGCAATCTCGGTCTTGGACGGCAACTTCCTGAAAAATGCGCGACCGATGGAGAAACTGTGGTCGTCATTCGTCAAGTGCAAGGTCGACCAGAAGGACTACGTCCAGACGTTGAAAGACGTGACCGAACTCGGCACGACGGTCTTTCTAATGCGGAACTTAGGCCATGAGATTGACAGTTGCTCCGTGTACAAGACGTTCTTGGCGAAATTGCCGAGCCGCTTACAGCGTACTCTGCACAAACGAGTTCGCCAGCCATCCTACTCCGGGTCCTTCCGGCAGTTGTACGATTGGGCGATCGATGAGATCAAGGGCGAGCTGGAGCTGCAGGAGAGTTTTGCAGAGAGCGGCATCTTGACGAAAGCCGCGGACTTCGACGTAGCGGATGTCGTCGTCAACGCGGCGCAGACGGAGAGTCCAGGGAAGACATTCCCTCAGAGCAAACAGCCCTTTCCAAACGGGGGACGCCAACCCGCGAAAAATGGCCACGAGAAAAATGAAAAGGGCCCCCGCCAGTGCTGTTTCCACTTTGGAGACGAAGACAGTGCTCACTCGCGATACCAATGTCCGAAAGCAGCCAGCGATCGTTTCTTCACGGCAAGGCTCAAGAAACTCTGCCTGCTCTGCACGAGACCCAACCACAGAGTGGAGAAATGTCCCTACAGAGACAATCAGAAGGCATGGTGCAAAGCACCAGGATGTGGCCAACTTCACGGAACCATGTTCTACGAATACTTGGTCCGACAGACACGCAATGGTCCCCCCGCGAGCGGAGGGTTCCCCGCGAACAACAACTCAGAAGTCGCCGGTTATCCGCAGAATGGAGCCGGGACAAAACACTACAATCCATCTTTCCCAGGGAATGGGAACCGAAATCAGAACTCAGGAGAGCCAAGACGCTCGGAGAATGGGTTGTCCGGCAATTCTGGTCAACAAGGATCTTCACCAAGACAGCACTAAGTGCACCTTCTCTCCCCTTCCCAGTCCTCAGAAGGACCCAGTGACAGAGGAGAATCCGATTGAGACGACGGAGCCTCCGCCTGACGACCCACTCGCTATTACCGCGTCAGTACAACCCGAAGCGGTATATGAAGTTATAGTGTGCGAGAATCGATCAGGGCGGCTAGCATTCATGAATCTAACGACCCATGACGACCATCAGGTGGTCGGTCTGTTCGACACGGGGGCGAACTGTTCGTTGATATCGCAGAAAACGGCGCGAAAACTACGGTTGCGTCCATTAAGAACGGAACAAATCAGAGTAAGAGGTGTAGGAAGCAGCGATGCTTACCGGGCATCCATCTACGAATTGAGTATCAGACACCGTAAGACTAACAAGCTAACAGCTATTCAAGTTACGTCGTACAAAGAATTAAATACTAAAATTGAAGTACCAGAACTGTCCGAAGCAGACCAGACAGAACTAAAAGAGACCCCAGTAGATCTGGAAGGGCTCATACAGCTGCAAAACAGTGCAGCAAAGACGATTGATCTTATTCTCGGGGCGAATGTCATCTGGTCCATGTGGGACTCGTTCCGAGTCACGACGCTGAAAAGCGCGAAACGGGTAGTGAACACCGATATGGGATCGTTCCTCATGCCCACCGATGATCTGACGAGAGATCCGACGACGGTGCCACAGTCGAGCGATGAGTGGGTCACTCACCTTTACTGCGAATTGGACGATCAGAGCAGAGTAGATCAGATTGCATCGGACACGTTCGATCGTGAGAAAGCTTTTGCGCAATGGTGGTCGTTGGAAGCACTCGGTATCAAAACACCCGAGCTGGAAGAGGATGAGAAATCCAGTGACGCCGATCTGATCGAGTCGTTCCACAAATCGTTGGTATTTGATGGGAAACACATCTCCGTCCGACTGCCGTTCAACGGGAACGAAGTCTATTTGCACAACAACCTTCCGACGGCGAAGAGACGGTTGGCTAGTCTTGTGAACCAACTGCTCGCTGATCCCGAAGCCATGCAGAAATATAGCGAGATTATTTCCGGCCAACTGGCGTCGGGCATAATAGAAGAGTGGGCGATCGGGACGAGTACGAGAAATCCGGTCTACTACATACCACACCGGGTCGTGGTGAAACAGGAGTCGAACACGACGAAGCACAGAATCGTGCTCGATGCGTCCAGTCACATGAAAGGCGAACTGTCGCTGAATCAATGTGTTTTCCCCGGCCCGAACATGCTCAAGTCGTTACTCGGAATATTGTTCCGGGCCAGAACGACTAAATACATCGTGACGGCCGACATAGAAAAAGCTTTTCACCAAGTGAGGTTGCAAGAGCAAGACCGCGATTGCACACGCTTCCTCTGGCTCAGAGATCCTTCTAAAGGATTGACGGAGGGGAATGTCATGGAGTACCGCTTCACTCGGATCCCTTTTGGGATAGCCAGTTCGCCGTTTCTTCTAGCGGGAACAATATTGGCTTACCTAGAAAGACGCCCAGCGGCGATCAACGAGGAGATCATTCAGAATCTCTACGTGGACAACGTTTTGTTCACAACTAACGATCTGGACAGAATTCACACCATCTATCGTGAGACTAAACAAGCGTTCAGCGCGATGGACATGAATCTCCGCGAGTTTGAAACAAACGTGCCATCCGAGATGGCTCGCATCCCCGAAAAGGATAGAGCCCCGGATAAGGAGAGCAAGTTGCTCGGGCACATCCGGGATTCGGTGCATGACACCCTGGCTATCAAGATCCCGAAGCCCCTTGAGGGAATTCCTACGAAAAGACAATTACAGTCGCTGCTGATTTCCACGTACGATCCGATGGGTCTACTGTCTCCGGTAAATGTTCGGTTGAAGCATTTCTGCCAATCTCTTTGGGACTCGGGTCTCAAATGGAGCAGTAAGATTCCGGCAGAAACGGTCCCCATATGGGAGAAAATCAAGAAAGATTTCGGGAACGAGAAGTTCACCTTCCCGCGACAGCTGACAGTCCGATACGACTACTCAAAAGTGCAGCTGCTCATATTTTCCGACGCTTCCCAGAAGCACTACGGAATCGCCGCGTACATCCGGTTTGTATATCCGGACAGCACGGTCCACACCACTCTGATCTTCTCAAAATCAAGGGTGAAGCCGTTGAAAAACGCTGACCGCCTGACGATTCCTCGCATGGAGCTGTTGGCAGTGGTGTTAGCAACAAACGCGGCACTGACCATCCGCGACGAGTTGAAAACGGCGTACACTTTTGAGAGCATCGAATTCATGTCGGATTCCATGATCGCGTTGGCGTGGATAACATCCAAGCGGAAGCTCCGGTGTTTCGTGAACTCGCAAGTTCATCGCGTAAAAAATTGCTGTGAACGCCTGTCCAAAGAGGACATCGGGCATCGCTTCTGGCACTGCCCAGGAAAAGAGAATCCTGCAGACATAGCTTCTCGTGGCATGTCGTCCACCGAGCTGCTCAAATCGTCGCTGTGGTTTGATGGACCAGAGTTCATCAGAAAACAAGAATCAGAATGGCCACAGAGATGGTCCGAGTCGGTTGTGTTGCCGAAAGCAGTTCAAACAGAGTTTGAACTCGAAATCCATACCGACGAAAAGAATGCCGGTAAAGGAAAGAAAGAGCGAGGTGTAGTAAAGGCCTCAGAGATTTTCATTAATCTGGTGACACGGTCTGAGCCAGAACAGGAGGAGGATTCCTCGTGGATACCGTACGGATCTACCAACTCGATCCGTAAGTTGATCTGCTTCACAATGCGGGTATTCGACGCGGCGAGTAATCTGGGAGATCGTGCAGGAATATTGTGGAAATGTCCCATGATGAGACAGTACATGCGGACACTGCCCGGTCTCGAAGGCGACAGTCGTCGCAGACAGTTGGTACTCCAGTACCTCATTATTGATCACTATCGCGACGCAGCGCTTCACATGAAGGCGCAACTTCCGCTCGCATGGCACCCAGTGCCCGACAGTGATGGTTTGATCAGACATCAGACACGCCTGGACAAGTCTGATTTACCAGCGAACGCGAAGAATCCGATCATTCTAATAAAAGATCACAAGCTGACAGAGATGATCGTACGAGATTTACACATATCCAACCGACATATCGGTACGGAGCATCTGCTCGCGAAAGTCCGCGAGAAGTACTGGATCCACCAAGGAAGACAGCTCGCGAGAAGAGTGATTCACTCGTGCGTCCCGTGTAAGAAACGGAAGGGAAGACCCATGCGGTACCCGACGATCCCCCCGCTTCCATCGTGTCGAGTGACTGAGTCCTGACCGTTCGAAAGAGTTGGGTTGGATTTTTTCGGACCCATCATGTATAAAGGCGTCCATCGGTCTAGAAAGTGCTGGGTCATGATTGCGACGTGTCTAGTCACGAGATGCGTGCACCTGGAACTCGTATCGAACAACACGACATTCGAGTTCATGCTCGCCATGCGCCGATTCTTCGCGAGAAGAGGAACTCCGCGTCTCGCAGTGCTCGACAACGCTCGAACGTTCCAGTTGGGAGAGACGATATTCAACGGTGATATCAGGCGCCTCAGTGAAGAAGAGGAATACTTCACAGCGTACCTCGACCTGACCCCCATGGAGTGGCAGTTCATCACGCCGCTGAGTCCATGGAAGGGAGGAGTCTACGAGCGGATGATTGGAATAGTGAAAGATCTGCTCTTCACGCCCCACAGCGGCCGCGAGTTCACCTACGTGGAGCTGTTCACAGCTATCACCGAAGTGGAGGCGATCGTCAACTCCCGCCCGTTAATCCGGAACTCGGAGGTAGCGGATGACGCAGTAATCATCCGGCCGGTTGACTTTCTGTCGCCAAACGTCCCGCTCGGTGTTTTGCAAGATGCCTATCCGGTGGAGACATCGAACAATGTCACCCGGACGGAGCAAATGACGAAAGAGCATTTGTCGCATCTCAACAAGCACCTGAGGTACTTGTGGTATATCTGGCAGAAGTACTACCTGACGGCGTTGAGGGAAAGTAAGAACCGCGAGAAACACTATACGGCTACGAAACCGAAGAGATGCGAAGTTGTGCTCGTATCGGACATGATCGCACCACGCCACAATTGGCCGTTAGCGCTGATCACGAAGCTTCACCGATCAGAGGACGGGGAGATACGCTCCGTCACTGTAAGATGCAAACGGAAAGAGCTGAAGCGATCGGTAAACCAGTTGATCCCATTGGAGATCGAATCCAAGGAGCTGACCGCATCCGAGACGGAAAAGCGATTCCAGTCCAACACCTCTGGAAATACCAGGAGTGAGAGTTCCGTAAAAGATCGGCAGGAACTGAGTACGATTGACACGGTACAACCGTCGGTGACAAGAACGCGTCCGTTCCTTGCCAGAGCAGCCAAGGGAGGTGCCTCGTCCGCAACCGAGCCCACCTTGAGCCGCGGGCCGCGCGCGCCCGGGAGTGTTGCGAAGCAGGTTGCCGATAATCGAGCCGATTTTTCGTGTTTTCCGCATATTTTGCTCGAGATCGAGTGAAACGGAGTGAAATCACTGGAATTTCGGTTATTCGACGGTCATTATTGATTTGTCGCCGGTGTACACGCTTGTACTCTGGGGAACAGCCCAAAGCAAGTGCGGTGACTGATTGATAGCGATTTTCGTGCATTTATTGGAAATTTTCGAGCGATCGCCGGAAAAATCGATAAATCCAACAAGCATTCGGAGGAGAAACGGAGCACTCGAGTTTACTAGCAAATGACGGAAGAATTGGTGCGTTCGGGCGATTTCCAGTGTGACGGCGTGATGCTAGTCGGAAATGTCGTGCCGGCGACCAGGAATTCTTCGAGGATCGTGGAAGATGAGTTGGTGAATGACGTGAGCAGCAAACCGGTGATCGGGGAGTGCAATAGCGAAAAGGCCACCGCGAATTCAGAGCGATCGAGTGATCAGAAGGTGTCCAGTGAACAAAAGATTGTGCTGACGACGGCCGGAGATCAGGAAAGCGGGAAAAGTGCTGGTTTCGATGGACGAAACGTGAACAGTGCTCGGACCGATGAAAAAAGAACGAACAGCGCAAAAGATGGCATTAGCGTGCAGCAAAAGCGAGAGCGAGAGCGACTGAAACAAATGCACAGAATTGTGACTGACGAGGCAGAAAATCTGCAAGAAGAAGTGCGCAGACAATTGTATGCGTATTCGAAGTGTACTTCGAACCAAAGAAATGTCATTGTGAAACCAATCGATAATTTCCGAGAGAAACTGCGGGAAGGTTGGCGAAACATCGATATGTACGAATGGTGGGATGACGTGCTGGGCGTAATGGCTCAATACGGCATTGAATCAGGCGCAGAATTGGCGGAATGTCTCAAGACAATGGGAAAAGGAGTGTTGCAGGCTCACAACGTGAACAGATCGTTGCTGAATGAGCTTGAGAAGTTGCAGGAGGAGTTGAAAGCACCGAGAGAGGTGGCCTGGCAGATGATCCAGCCGAGAAGCGAGAATGAACAGCTCACAGAGTTGAGTGTTCATGTCAATAAATCGCAAGAGCGAGGCGTGAAGGACATCAGGCAGCTCAAGGAACCTGTGGAACGAATCAAGGACTCATGGGCGGACGAGATGGAACGTGTGGAGCAGGAACGCTTCGCGAACCGTGTTCGTGACAGGAAAGCCGAGGAAAAGCGTGACAGAAGATGTCTCACGTGTTTCAATTGTGGCGGGATAGGTCACAGGAAGTACGAGTGTACATCGAAAAAGGTCAACAAGCATGTGAACAACAAGTAGCCGACGGTCGAACAGAACGAATTTCCGAGGGTGAATACCCAGACGGAGCAGAAGTATGCAGATCGCAGGAAGCAGAAGAAAGAGGGAAGCGACGCGAAGAAAAGCGCTCGTGAAAAAGATGAAGCTGAGTGTAAGCCGAGGAAGGTGAGCATGAAGCAGGGACTGGTGATCGTGGTTCCGCGAATGGGAATCCGAGCGACAGCGATTTATGAAGTTCGGCGAGCAGTCTTGCCGATCTTCCACCAGAAATACGATGACGCGAAGGTGACGAAGGTCGTGGTGATTGTGAGGATCACACAAGACCGGAAGTACAACGAAGCGGCTGGATCGATGATCACCAAATTCCGGGAACATAGGAAGGAGGTAACGATCGTACCTGGACCTATGGACTGCAAGTTCCAAGAGGTACAGAAGATCTACGAGTACTGGAGGGAAAGGTTCCCGAACGTCTCGATCGTGAACCCGTTGAAGAGCAGTGGTGAGCAGAATCTCCCACTGATTCTAAACAGCAGTGTGAAGTCCAGTAAGGAACTGGCAAACTACTTGATCGACGCCCTGGACAAGGACGAAGTCAAAATCAAGGAAGCATGTGGTGTCTCGACGGAGGGAAGCAGCGAAGCAGCGCCGGAAAGCGAGCCCATGCGAGGGTGAATATAATCTAATTATTGTTCGTATTTTACCTTTTAACCCCTATCATTTCTAGTTTGAGTAGTGTTAGTTACTATTGTATGAGTTTTTAGTTTTAGTGCTGAGTTGTGTGATAGTGTTCGTGCTCGTGAAGAGTTGCGGTCGAGATGTCATGGCTGGGGACAGCCATCTTGGAGGAGGGGGGGAAGTTGGGTCTTCGGTGCCCGCGAACCCCGCCTGCCTGCGTCTCTGCTGCGCCGCGCTCTCTCTCGCTAACGACACTCCACAAGCGCGCTGTTTAGCGTAAGGCGCGAAGGCGCCTCAAATCTTGTTTTGAATCAGTCTGGTTTTAGCGAGCGGTGCTGGAGGGTGATCCGACAGTGCTGCGGACTGCAGACTCATTCGGGTCATTTTGTTGGTTTCTCGTGTGTAATTTAGCTTGCTTAAGCTGAATAAACCGTGATACACCTCTAAATCGCTTGTTTTCTTCTATTTTACCCCGTGGACACAATCGGAAGTGATTTCTGATTGCAACTCGCTGTTTTTTTGCAGAATGAACGTCTTCAAGTGGTAAAATTTATCTCAAAGACACTTTGTAATATGTTAAGACATTTCCCACAATCATATCTTGTGAATCGATTTTTTAAAAGAATTTTGAAGATTTAGAATGTCCGAGACACTGTAAATGGCTGTAATTTGGCTGAAGATGTACGAACAAAACTAAAAATTTAGGAGAAATCATATAAAAGTGGGATCTATTGATTGCACATCCAATTCTCTCAAAATCGGAAAAATTATTTTTTTAGTCAAAAATCTTCATGGTTGAGACCCCCAAAGTTGCAAAAAAATAATTTTCTAATTTTTGGAGATATTTATTCTGGAATCAATGAAAGTCATATTGGGATGCTTCCGTCCAAAATTTCGTCTTATAAAATCATTCTTTGGTGAAGTTATGAAACTCAGAAACTCAGGATGCTCGACACACTTTGGATTTGGAAAAATCTGAAAAAATTGTTCTCGAGCAGCTGACGACAGAAAATGATTTTATCAACTCTAAAACACATTTTCCTCAAAGAATGACCTTCGGAAGAGCTTCAGACGAGAAAAAGTATTTTAATTTAGACAAACTGATTCCAGAAAATGAGCTGAAGACCCCCAGAATCGGGAATGTTATGAGGCCACATGTTGTGCACTTGAAAGACATTACAAATGAGTATCTTTTTCTCCTACTAATATTCGGAAAATCCACATTTCTCCCGAAAAAAATGACAAGAAATGGGCATTTTGAATTTTTACTCGAAAAGTAGGAAGTTTCCAGACTCCAAATTTTGGGAAAACACGCATATTATTGTCCTTGATATCTGAGAATTTTTTCGAATTTTTTGGAGCACAGACAAAAAAAGTCGATTTTGGGCTCTTTGAGCACCTACCGTACTCCTCGAGGTGGAGCCTGGAGGCTAGATCGGTGCACATAAGTGATACTAGTCCCTATGAACATAGTTCCAAAGTTTCTTGACTCTAACTCATCTATAACACCCTAAGAAACACCCTCTTATGGCCATACTCGATCCTTACAGAAAACTTGTTATATGGCGTTTGTGCCATAATATGGGGGATGCTTCAAACTGAGAAATTGTCGGAGAACATGAGTGTGTGAGTGAAATGTTATTGTTTCTCGACGTTTTCGTGTTGTCATCCTGTATTATGGCGATTCAAAGAAAAATTGTTTGTGAATATTCGGTAGTTAATAAACTGTGGGGAAAACAGAATTAAAGGCGTTCCCGGGGAGGACATATGTCGCAACAATGTCGCAAAGCTCCCAGTGTTCTCAATAAAGCGTGAGATACATGATACCGTATCGTTCCTCGACCCCTCTTTCCCCGTCGACCCCTCGTTCCTCATCGACCCCTATCACTCGTTACACAGGAGTAGGGAGGGGAGGCGAGACGCCAATGTTTACTCCGCTCGTTCCCTTTCTCGATGTATAAGCGTTTGCGTCTCTACTCCTCCTACACTCTTTCGTCCTTGATGGTCGTTGACTGTCATCTCATCAGCTCACCCCTGGCACCACCTGCCCAGCAGAATCGATGAATACTCATTCGTGCTGCCCTCTGCTCCTCTCTCTCACTTTCCATTTTGAACCGATGCGTGAGACTTTCCAAACATCCAATATACTTGAACCCATGAATAACGACGCTAGTTGTACTGATATGAAATTTTGATCTACCGACTTTATCATAATTGTGAAACAATTTTTTGGGTAACTTTAATAACAGCCCCTACCATTTTTATTTGAGCCCCCTATTTTTTAGCACAGGCCCCCACCGGAGACGACGCCTGCCCATCCATTTGGAATGTGGAGCAGTGTATAATGAACCTAAGCTCGAACTGGCGAAACATAGTTTTTTTCCATTTTTGCCGCCGAAGCTTTTCAAAAGAATGAGAAAAAAAAAATATAAATCACTTTTGTATTTGCCGACCAGCTTACGTCCATAACCTTCTACTGTTTTTCTCGATGCACTGATTCTATTGCTTTGGATTTGAGGAGATGAATCCGTCTGGAACGCATGTGTTCCTTGGTACGCATTGCTTCCGGTTTTGGTAAAGTTCTTATCTTGATCTGACGAATCTTTGAAAGCACTACCAAAATCTACTATTCGTCTTTTTTCTCAAATTTTCCAATGTTCAGGCACGGATGGCGTGAGGTGTTCTCACCCTTTGCCCCCTCGTTGGTGCCCTCTGGCCATTGGGATTCCTGGGGGTCACCCCTTCCTGGGGGTCATCCCTTCCTCACATTCTTCGAAGAGTTCGAATTTTTTGTGAAAATATTATTTTTCTTCATTTAGAGCCTTAATATAGGCTCTTTTGTTATGGTTCTGGGTGGTTTTTATAGTACTGTGATTGGCGGTTCAAACAGAAATATTATCCAGACAAGCATCGATTCTCTAATCAGTAAAATATGGATATCAAAGTTATCAACTGATAAAAATGTTTTCCAATCTTTACGAAACAAAAACCATTCGAAAGAGCGACTGTTTCACGGCACATTTTGTAGAGATACCTGGAATTTGAACCGAATTATTAATGCTGAAAATTTCAGTCAAAGTAAGTAGGCCCGAATTGCCAACTGTAATTTCCAGTCTTCTCTCGTTTTCTTTCCATCCTCTATTTTAATCTCTGTCTCTTTCTCCCAATGCCCGAGAATACCCTACGCATTCTTACACTGAAACAAACGTTTCAACATACAGTAATCTAATTACAGTATCATTCTCTCTCTGAACTCACACTTCGTGTAATTATGTCGGAACGTCAAATCGGCGCCCAGCCGCCCGATCAGGACTGCAAAGATGTGTTGCCGCACACAGCACAGTCATCAGACGGAAAAGACACCAAGGACCGCAAAAAGTTCAGTGTCTCGTACCTTCTCGAAAAAGAGTCGACAGTCGCATTGAGCTCTTCGAAAGACGACACGGACGTGGAGCAAACGAGTCCTTCCGCCCCGACACCCGCTTTGGCTATCTTCTCTCCGACTTCATCTTCTTCCGAATCTTCCGTTTCTCCCGTCTCTCCTCTCATGGCCAATTTCATCAACAACCCCCTCATGGATCCCAATGTGCAGGTCAGAAATTCCCTCATATCCTAGAAATGATAAGAGATGGGAACAAGTTGTCAATTAAGAAAAAGTGGAAAACAAGATGCTGATTATTTTGTAGGAACTAAGGCATAGAAATTCGTAAACTGTGGAGAATTGACTGTTATTCATTTTATCAGTTGAAAAGTTTCCTCCCTCGTCTAGTCGAGCTTCAAAAACATTACCTGAAGTTAGATTTCGTAGAAGCTCTGTTCGGAAGTCTTTGTTTGAGCTGGACCTCGGAATAAGCATAGTCAAGGGTTCTAGAATCATGTCCATTGACATTTCGGTGTTCCAGGCCTTCTACCACCTCCTCATCTCTCAGTTGAACAACTCCGCCGTCAATCACACTGGACAAATGGATGGTGAGTGGAAACTTACTATTTTCTGAAAAAAGCGGGGTCGATAGCTCAGTAGGGAGTGGTGGCTTGAACTGAAAAAATGTTGAAAATTGATGAGAACAACGATTTCGGCTGACTTTGATGATTTTTAAGATACGTTGTCTGAGATATCCGAAAACTTTTCAGTACAAAAGGGCACTAGAAATTCAAAGTGTCCCAATATTGCTATAAATTGTTGTGTGTGTAAACATATTAGTTGTAAGTCACATGCGACATGTTTTTGGAGGCTCCGCCCCTTTGGCTGGAATTACAGACAAGAAAAGTTGAAAATGTAACTTTTTTTCCCTGAACTGAATCAGATGTTTCCTTACCCATTCGATAACGCACACTATTTTATGCATTTTTTCTGTTGACAGCATAATTTTAACTTCATTTTGAAGTACTGAAAAAATGGATTTTACGTCTGAAAATACATATTGGCTCCATTTTCATTACCCTCAATGTTTTGAGCCAACATGTAAAAACGGTTTTGTTCAGTATTTTGAGTTACGTTTCCGGTGCAATTATCATCTAGACAAAAATCGATTGGGTAATCAGTCAAAAATCGATATCATAATTATCAACTGATGAAAATGTTTTCCAATTTTGATGAGACAAAAACTATCCGAAAGAACAATCGTTTGTAACCATTTTTTGTGAAAACACCAATAGTCAAACTTTGCTTTGAGATAATGAAAATATCATATCAAATGATAAAATTCGGGGTGAAATTAGTTTTTAGTTTTTTTCACTATCACCAATGTCTTAAGCCAATCATGTAAAAATAGTTTTTTGTAGTATTTAGACTGTCTTTCCAATAAAAATAGTATCGAAACAAAAATCGACTGGGTAACATATCGATATCAAAGTTATCAACAGATGAAAATGTTTTCCAATGTTCACGAAACAAAAACCATTCAAAAGAATAACTGTTTTTGAGCATTTTTTGTGAAGACACCTGTAATCCGAATTGAGTTTTTGATGCTGAAAATTTCAGTCGAAGTGAGCAAAAACAAAACGAATTTCAAAATGATTTTTTTCGTATTTTCAAAAGTTCAAAGCCAATGTTCTGAAAACGTGATCAAGTGGTATTTTTGATGCGCTTTCCGATAAGAATATTGATAAAACGAAAATCGACGTGGTAATCAGTCAAAAGTCGATATCAAAGTTACCAATTGATTACAATTTTCTCCAATTTTGATGAGACAAAAACTATTCGAAAGAAAAACTGTTTGCGAGAATTTTTGTGAAGACATTCATATTCGTAAGCCATTGCCTAGCCGACGAAGTGAGTGTATAGGAAACACTGTTAAGTGCTTGAATATTGTCTGAATAAGTTCAGACAATGATAACTTTGCTGAAAATGGATGAACCATCATGTGTGTCTTCACAAAAAATGCTCGCAAAAATATGCTCTTTTGAGTGGTTTTTGTTTCGTCAAGATTGGAAATAATTTTTATCAGCTGATAATTTTGATATTGATATTTGACTGATTACCCAGTCGATTTTTGTTTTACAAATATTTTTATCGGAAAGTGCATTCAAAATACTACCTGATCACGTTTTCAGAATACTCTGAACTTAAAAAAATACGAAAAAAATAATTTTTAAATTCATTCTGTTTTTGCTCACTTTGCCTGAAATTTTCAGCATCAAAAACTCAATTCACAAGACAGGTGTCTTTACAAAACCGTTTTTACATGTTTCGTTTAAAACATTGGGGGCAATGAAAATAGAGCAAATATAAATTTACAGACATAAAGTCCATTTTTCCAGTACTTCAAAATGGAGTTAAAGTTATGCTGTCGACAGAAAAAAAAGCATAAAAAAGTGTGCTTTGTCGAATAGCAAAGGAAATAACTGATTCAGTTCTGGGAAAAAAGTTACATTTTCAACTGTTTTTGTCTGTAATTCCAGCCAAAGGGGGCGGAGCCTCCGAAAACATGTCGCATGTGACTTACAACTAATATGTTTACACACACAACAATTTATAACAATATTGGGGCACTTTGAATTTCTAGTGCCCTCCACTTTTTGAAAATCTCAGAGAATGTGTCTTAATGATTAAACAAGGGTGCTTTTTGGTTATGAACCAACTGATTTGGAAATTTTCTATAATTTCCTGAAAATAAGAAAACCCGCTAATATAAAACACTCTCATTTCCAGTGAATCCTACACTCAACCCATTCGGCGGTTTTCCCGTGAACTCTCCGGTATTGTGGAGTCCGTCAATGTTTCCAATGAGCCAAATTCCGCAGTTGATGCAACCCAACTGGACCAATGTGAACAGACGGCAGGGCGGAAGCCGTTGTTACACACAGCACCAGGTGAGTGGTATGTCGAAAGGACAGATGCTTTAGAATTGCAAAACCGCATACAATCAAAAACATTTGAAAAAACAATGCAAAATTATTATCTTTTCCAGCTCGATCGTCTCAAACAGAGATTCGATCAAAACAACTACATCACTGGCCACGAGCGTGCTCAACTGGCGCACGAGTTGGGCTTGAGTAAGATACAAGTTAAGGTGAGGTTCCTGATCAATTTTGTTTCATAGGCCTGATTCAAAATTTTTTGAATCATGGTGAATTAGCAGAAAAAGTAGGACATTTTTCTATTATCCAGAATTTGAAGGTTTCACTATTTCCGTAAGTCATATTCCTTTCCAAAATGCCTTCAACATATAGCTGAAGATTCCCCTTCGTAATCCATTATTTTTCGCAGCGTTGGTTCCAAAACCGTCGTCAGCGTGGAGGCTCGCAAGGAAAATAGCAGTGCTCATTAAGATCTCGCAACTGCTTGAAATTTCTTTTTAATTCTTTTTTTTCGATACTCTAATAACTTCATTTGTTTTTTATCATTTTTGTTATTCCGTTGACTTTGTTTCTGAATGAAAGGCACCAGTTACGATGTTTTCGACCTTTATCACGTAATCTTCGCAACAGTTCCAGAACTCAATTTCTCACATCAAGAGTATTAGGGATAATCGAGTCATTTAGAGACAACTTGGGATTTGCACGAAATCGGGCCGTTTCAAAAAGATTCCTGAGCAAGCAATCAAGAAGAGCTCTGTCAGAGATTCATCATTTCTCGAGATTGATACACTGCTCCACATAATCATAGAAAATTCGCATATTTCTGGGAAATAAAAGAAAAACTGGTTTATCTCCCTTTCCAGCAATCGGAATAATTTAAATTTTTTTCTATGTTCTCAACAGTCCATTTGTGTCCTAAATCCAATCAAGAAATATTATAAAAAGATAATATTTAATTCAGGTAAATTTAGAAAAATCGCAAATTTCTGGAAAATAAAAGAAAAACTGGTATTTGTCCCTCCCAGCAATCAGAACAATTTAAATTTTTTTCTATGTTCTCAACTGTCCATTTGTGTCCTAAATCCAATCAAGAAATAATATAAAAAGATAATATTTAATTCAGGTAAATTCAGAAAATTCGCATATTTCTGGAAAATAAAAGAAAAACTGGTATTTGTCCCTTCCCAGCAATCAGAACAATTTAAATTTTTTTCTATGTTCTCAACTGTCCATTTGTGTCCTGAATCCAATCAAGTAATATTATAAAAAGATAATAATTAATTCAGGTGAATTTAGAAAATTCGCAAATTTCTGGAAAATAAAAGAAAAACTGGTATTTGTCCCTTCCCAGCAATCAGAACAATTTAAATTTTTTTCTATGTTCTCAACTGTCCATTTGTGTCCTGAATCCGATCAAGAAATAATATAAAAAGATAATATTTAATTCAGGTAAATTTAGAAAATTCGCAAATTTCTGGAAAATAAAAGAAAAACTGGTATTTGTCCCTTCCCAGCAATCAGAACAATTTAAATTTTTTTCTATGTTCTCAACTGTCCATTTGTGTCCTGAATCCAATCAAAAAATATTATAAAAAGATAATATTTAATTCAGGTAAATTTAGAAAATTTGCAAATTTCTGGAAAATAAAAGAAAAACTGGTATTTGTCCCTTCCCAGCAATCAGAACAATTTAAATTTTTTTCTATGTTCTCAACTGTCCATTTGTGTCCTGAATCCAATCAAGAAATAATATAAAAAGATAATATTTAATTCAGGTAAATTTAGAAAATTCTCAAATTTCTGGAAAATAAAAGAAAAACTGGTATTTGTCCCTTCCCAGCAATCAGAACAATTTAAATTTTTTTCTATGTTCTCAACTGTCCATTTGTGTCCTGAATCCAATCAAAAAATATTATAAAAAGATAATATTTAATTCAGGTAAATTTAGAAAATTCGCAAATTTCTGGAAAATAAAAGAAAAACTGGTATTTGTCCCTTCCCAGCAATCAGAACAATTTAAATTTTTTTCTATGTTCTCAACTGTCCATTTGTGTCCTAAATCCAATCAAGAAATAATATAAAAAGATAATATTTAATTCAGGTAAATTTAGAAAATTTGCAAATTTCTGGAAAATAAAAGAAAAACTGGTATTTGTCCCTTCCCAGCAATCAGAACAATTTAAATTTTTTTCTATGTTCTCAACTGTCCATTTGTGTCCTGAATCCAATCAAGTAATATTATAAAAAGATAATATTTAATTCAGGTAAATTTAGAAAATTCTCAAATTTCTGGAAAATAAAAGAAAAACTGGTATTTGTCCCTTCCCAGCAATCAGAACAATTTAAATTTTTTTCTATGTTCTCAACTGTCCATTTGTGTCCTAAATCCAATCAATGATTGATTTAATTAGTTAATATTTAATTCAGGTAAATTTAGAAAATTCGCAAATTTCTGGAAAATAAAAGAAAAACTGGTATTTGTCCCTTCCCAGCAATCAGAACAATTTAAATTTTTTTCTATGTTCTCAACTGTCCATTTGTGTCCTAAATCCAATCAAGAAATAATATAAAAAGATAATATTTAATTCAGCTTAATTTAGAAAATTCGCAAATTTCTGGAAAATAAAAGAAAAACTGGTATTTGTCCCTTCCCAGCAATCAGAACAATTTAAATTTTTTTCTATGTTCTCAACTGTCCATTTGTGTCCTGAATCCAATCAGGTAATATTATAAAAAGATAATATTTAATTCAGGTAAATTTAGAAAATTCGCAAATTTCTGGAAAATAAAAGAAAAACTGGTATTTGTCCCTTCCCAGCAATCAGAACAATTTAAATTTTTTTCTATGTTCTCAACTGTCCATTTGTGTCCTAAATCCAATCAAGAGATAATATAAAAAGATAATATTTAATTCAGGTAAATTTAGAAAATTCGCAAATTTCTGGAAAATAAAAGAAAAACTGGTATTTGTCCCTCCCAGCAATCAGAACAATTTAAATTTTTTTCTATGTTCTCAACTGTCCATTTGTGTCCTAAATCCAATCAAGTAATATTATAAAAAGATAATATTTAATTCAGGTAAATTTAGAAAATTCTCAAATTTCTGGAAAATAAAAGAAAAACTGGTATTTGTCCCTTCCCAGCAATCAGAACAATTTAAATTTTTTTCTATGTTCTCAACTGTCCATTTGTGTCCTGAATCCAATCAAGTAATATTATAAAAAGATAATATTTAATTCAGGTAAATTTAGAAAATTCTCAAATTTCTGGAAAATAAAAGAAAAACTGGTATTTGTCCCTTCCCAGCAATCAGAACAATTTAAATTTTTTTCTATGTTCTCAACTGTCCATTTGTGTCCTAAATCCAATCAAGAGATAATATAAAAAGATAATATTTAATTCAGGTAAATTTAGAAAATTCGCAAATTTCTGGAAAATAAAAGAAAAACTGGTATTTGTCCCTTCCCAGCAATCAGAACAATTTAAATTTTTTTCTATGTTCTCAACTGTCCATTTGTGTCCTAAATCCAATCAAGAAATAATATAAAAAGATAATATTTAATTCAGGTAAATTTAGAAAATTCGCAAATTTCTGGAAAATAAAAGAAAAACTGGTATTTGTCCCTTCCCAGCAATCAGAACAATTTAAATTTTTTTCTATGTTCTCAACTGTCCATTTGTGTCCTGAATCCAATCAAGAAATAACATAAAAAGATCATATTTAATTCAGGTAAATTTAGAAAATTCGCAAATTTCTGGAAAATAAAAGAAAAACTGGTATTTGTCCCTTCCCAGCAATCAGAACAATTTAAATTTTTTTCTATGTTCTCAACTGTCCATTTGTGTCCTAAATCCAATCAAGAGATAATATAAAAAGATAATATTTAATTCAGGTAAATTTAGAAAATTCGCAAATTTCTGGAAAATAAAAGAAAAACTGGTATTTGTCCCTTCCCAGCAATCAGAACAATTTAAATTTTTTTCTATGTTCTCAACTGTCCATTTGTGTCCTGAATCCAATCAAGAAATAACATAAAAAGATCATATTTAATTCAGGTAAATTTAGAAAATTCGCAAATTTCTGGAAAATAAAAGAAAAACTGGTATTTGTCCCTTCCCAGCAATCAGAACAATTTAAATTTTTTTCTATGTTCTCAACTGTCCATTTGTGTCCTAAATCCAATCAAGAAATAATATAAAAAGATAATATTTAATTCAGCTTAATTTAGAAAATTCGCAAATTTCTGGAAAATAAAAGAAAAACTGGTATTTGTCCCTTCCCAGCAATCAGAACAATTTAAATTTTTTTCTATGTTCTCAACTGTCCATTTGTGTCCTGAATCCAATCAAGTAATATTATAAAAAGATAATATTTAATTCAGGTAAATTTAGAAAATTCTCAAATTTCTGGAAAATAAAAGAAAAACTGGTATTTGTCCCTTCCCAGCAATCAGAACAATTTAAATTTTTTTTCTATGTTCTCAACTGTCCATTTGTGTCCTGAATCCAATCAAGAAATAATATAAAAAGATAATATTTAATTCAGGTAAATTTAGAAAATTCTCAAATTTCTGGAAAATAAAAGAAAAACTGGTATTTGTCCCTTCCCAGCAATCAGAACAATTTAAATTTTTTTCTATGTTCTCAACTGTCCATTTGTGTCCTAAATCCAATCAAGAAATAATATAAAAAGATAATATTTAATTCAGCTTAATTTAGAAAATTCGCAAATTTCTGGAAAATAAAAGAAAAACTGGTATTTGTCCCTTCCCAGCAATCAGAACAATTTAAATTTTTTTCTATGTTCTCAACTGTCCATTTGTGTCCTAAATCCAATCAAGAAATAATATAAAAAGATAATATTTAATTCAGCTTAATTTAAAAAATTCGCAAATTTCTGGAAAATAAAAGAAAAACTGGTATTTGTCCCTTCCCAGCAATCAGAACAATTTAAATTTTTTTCTATGTTCTCAACTGTCCATTTGTGTCCTAAATCCAATCAAGAAATAATATAAAAAGATAATATTTAATTCAGGTAAATTTAGAAAATTCGCAAATTTCTGGAAAATAAAAGAAAAACTGGTATTTGTCCCTTCCCAGCAATCAGAACAATTTAAATTTTTTTCTATGTTCTCAACTGTCCATTTGTGTCCTGAATCCAATCAAGAAATAATATAAAAAGATAATATTTAATTCAGGTAAATTTAGAAAATTCTCAAATTTCTGGAAAATAAAAGAAAAACTGGTATTTGTCCCTTCCCAGCAATCAGAACAATTTAAATTTTTTTCTATGTTCTCAACTGTCCATTTGTGTCCTAAATCCAATCAAGAAATAATATAAAAAGATAATATTTAATTCAGGTAAATTTAGAAAATTCTCAAATTTCTGGAAAATAAAAGAAAAACTGGTATTTGTCCCTTCCCAGCAATCAGAACAATTTAAATTTTTTTCTATGTTCTCAACTGTCCATTTGTGTCCTAAATCCAATCAATGATTGATTTAATTAGTTAATATTTAATTCAGGTAAATTTAGAAAATTCGCAAATTTCTGGAAAATAAAAGAAAAACTGGTATTTGTCCCTTCCCAGCAATCAGAACAATTTAAATTTTTTTCTATGTTCTCAACTGTCCATTTGTGTCCTAAATCCAATCAAGAAATAATATTAAAAGATAATATTTAATTCAGCTTAATTTAGAAAATTCGCAAATTTCTGGAAAATAAAAGAAAAACTGGTATTTGTCCCTTCCCAGCAATCAGAACAATTTAAATTTTTTTCTATGTTCTCAACTGTCCATTTGTGTCCTAAATCCAATCAAGAAATAATATAAAAAGATAATATTTAATTCAGGTAAATTTAGAAAATTCTCAAATTTCTGGAAAATAAAAGAAAAACTGGTATTTGTCCCTTCCCAGCAATCAGAACAATTTAAATTTTTTTCTATGTTCTCAACTGTCCATTTGTGTCCTGAATCCAATCAGGTAATATTATAAAAAGATAATATTTAATTCAGGTAAATTTAGAAAATTCGCAAATTTCTGGAAAATAAAAGAAAAACTGGTATTTGTCCCTTCCCAGCAATCAGAACAATTTAAATTTTTTTCTATGTTCTCAACTGTCCATTTGTGTCCTAAATCCAATCAAGAGATAATATAAAAAGATAATATTTAATTCAGGTAAATTTAGAAAATTCGCAAATTTCTGGAAAATAAAAGAAAAACTGGTATTTGTCCCTTCCCAGCAATCAGAACAATTTAAATTTTTTTCTATGTTCTCAACTGTCCATTTGTGTCCTGAATCCAATCAAGAAATAATATAAAAAGATAATATTTAATTCAGGTAAATTTAGAAAATTCTCAAATTTCTGGAAAATAAAAGAAAAACTGGTATTTGTCCCTTCCCAGCAATCAGAACAATTTAAATTTTTTTCTATGTTCTCAACTGTCCATTTGTGTCCTAAATCCAATCAAGAAATAATATAAAAAGATAATATTTAATTCAGGTAAATTTAGAAAATTCTCAAATTTCTGGAAAATAAAAGAAAAACTGGTATTTGTCCCTTCCCAGCAATCAGAACAATTTAAATTTTTTTCTATGTTCTCAACTGTCCATTTGTGTCCTGAATCCAATCAAGAAATAATATAAAAAGATAATATTTAATTCAGGTAAATTTAGAAAATTCTCAAATTTCTGGAAAATAAAAGAAAAACTGGTATTTGTCCCTTCCCAGCAATCAGAACAATTTAAATTTTTTTCTATGTTCTCAACTGTCCATTTGTGTCCTGAATCCAATCAAGTAATATTATAAAAAGATAATATTTAATTCAGGTAAATTTAGAAAATTCTCAAATTTCTGGAAAATAAAAGAAAAACTGGTATTTGTCCCTTCCCAGCAATCAGAACAATTTAAATTTTTTTCTATGTTCTCAACTGTCCATTTGTGTCCTAAATCCAATCAAGAGATAATATAAAAAGATAATATTTAATTCAGGTAAATTTAGAAAATTCGCAAATTTCTGGAAAATAAAAGAAAAACTGGTATTTGTCCCTTCCCAGCAATCAGAACAATTTAAATTTTTTTCTATGTTCTCAACTGTCCATTTGTGTCCTAAATCCAATCAAGAAATAATATAAAAAGATAATATTTAATTCAGGTAAATTTAGAAAATTCGCAAATTTCTGGAAAATAAAAGAAAAACTGGTATTTGTCCCTTCCCAGCAATCAGAACAATTTAAATTTTTTTCTATGTTCTCAACTGTCCATTTGTGTCCTGAATCCAATCAAGAAATAACATAAAAAGATCATATTTAATTCAGGTAAATTTAGAAAATTCGCAAATTTCTGGAAAATAAAAGAAAAACTGGTATTTGTCCCTTCCCAGCAATCAGAACAATTTAAATTTTTTTTCTATGTTCTCAACTGTCCATTTGTGTCCTAAATCCAATCAAGAAATAATATAAAAAGATAATATTTAATTCAGCTTAATTTAGAAAATTCTCAAATTTCTGGAAAATAAAAGAAAAACTGGTATTTGTCCCTTCCCAGCAATCAGAACAATTTAAATTTTTTTCTATGTTCTCAACTGTCCATTTGTGTCCTAAATCCAATCAAGAAATAATATAAAAAGATAATATTTAATTCAGGTAAATTTAGAAAATTCTCAAATTTCTGGAAAATAAAAGAAAAACTGGTATTTGTCCCTTCCCAGCAATCAGAACAATTTAAATTTTTTTCTATGTTCTCAACTGTCCATTTGTGTCCTAAATCCAATCAATGATTGATTTAATTAGTTAATATTTAATTCAGGTAAATTTAGAAAATTCGCAAATTTCTGGAAAATAAAAGAAAAACTGGTATTTGTCCCTTCCCAGCAATCAGAACAATTTAAATTTTTTTCTATGTTCTCAACTGTCCATTTGTGTCCTGAATCCAATCAGGTAATATTATAAAAAGATAATATTTAATTCAGGTAAATTTAGAAAATTCGCAAATTTCTGGAAAATAAAAGAAAAACTGGTATTTGTCCCTTCCCAGCAATCAGAACAATTTAAATTTTTTTCTATGTTCTCAACTGTCCATTTGTGTCCTGAATCCAATCAGGTAATATTATAAAAAGATAATATTTAATTCAGGTAAATTTAGAAAATTCGCAAATTTCTGGAAAATAAAAGAAAAACTGGTATTTGTCCCTTCCCAGCAATCAGAACAATTTAAATTTTTTTCTATGTTCTCAACTGTCCATTTGTGTCCTGAATCCAATCAGGTAATATTATAAAAAGATAATATTTAATTCAGGTAAATTTAGAAAATTCTCAAATTTCTGGAAAATAAAAGAAAAACTGGTATTTGTCCCTTCCCAGCAATCAGAACAATTTAAATTTTTTTCTATGTTCTCAACTGTCCATTTGTGTCCTAAATCCAATCAAGAAATAATATAAAAAGATAATATTTAATTCAGGTAAATTTAGAAAATTCTCAAATTTCTGGAAAATAAAAGAAAAACTGGTATTTGTCCCTTCCCAGCAATCAGAACAATTTAAATTTTTTTCTATGTTCTCAACTGTCCATTTGTGTCCTAAATCCAATCAATGATTGATTTAATTAGTTAATATTTAATTCAGGTAAATTTAGAAAATTCGCAAATTTCTGGAAAATAAAAGAAAAACTGGTATTTGTCCCTTCCCAGCAATCAGAACAATTTAAATTTTTTTCTATGTTCTCAACTGTCCATTTGTGTCCTGAATCCAATCAGGTAATATTATAAAAAGATAATATTTAATTCAGGTAAATTTAGAAAATTCGCAAATTTCTGGAAAATAAAAGAAAAACTGGTATTTGTCCCTTCCCAGCAATCAGAACAATTTAAATTTTTTTCTATGTTCTCAACTGTCCATTTGTGTCCTGAATCCAATCAAGTAATATTATAAAAAGATAATATTTAATTCAGGTAAATTTAGAAAATTCTCAAATTTCTGGAAAATAAAAGAAAAACTGGTATTTGTCCCTTCCCAGCAATCAGAACAATTTAAATTTTTTTCTATGTTCTCAACTGTCCATTTGTGTCCTAAATCCAATCAAGAGATAATATAAAAAGATAATATTTAATTCAGGTAAATTTAGAAAATTCGCAAATTTCTGGAAATTAAAAGAAAAACTGGTATTTGTCCCTTCCCAGCAATCAGAACAATTTAAATTTTTTTCTATGTTCTCAACTGTCCATTTGTGTCCTGAATCCAATCAAGAAATAATATAAAAAGATAATATTTAATTCAGGTAAATTTAGAAAATTCTCAAATTTCTGGAAAATAAAAGAAAAACTGGTATTTGTCCCTTCCCAGCAATCAGAACAATTTAAATTTTTTTCTATGTTCTCAACTGTCCATTTGTGTCCTAAATCCAATCAAGAAATAATATAAAAAGATAATATTTAATTCAGCTTAATTTAGAAAATTCGCAAATTTCTGGAAAAAAAAAGAAAAACTGGTTTTTGTCCCTTCCCAGCAATCAGAACAATTTAAATTTTTTTCTATGTTCTCAACTGTCCATTTGTGTCCTAAATCCAATCAAGAAATAATATAAAAAGATAATATTTAATTCAGCTTAATTTAGAAAATTCGCAAATTTCTGGAAAATAAAAGAAAAACTGGTATTTGTCCCTTCCCAGCAATCAGAACAATTTAAATTTTTTTCTATGTTCTCAACTGTCCATTTGTGTCCTAAATCCAATCAAGAAATAATATAAAAAGATAATATTTAATTCAGCTTAATTTAGAAAATTCGCAAATTTCTG